>JAPVLO010000392.1:222500-1422500 GCA_027257055.1 Cephalopachus bancanus
GGACTGTCTGTTGGATGCAATACCCCTATCGAGACACTTTTTTCACTGTTCAAAACAGTTTTTGAGCACGTCAGTTTTGAGGCCTTTTAGTGCTTCTGCCGTTTTTTTGTTTCACCCTATCTGCCATGCTGGAGAAACGTTTCCCTTTGAGGACGTCTTCATCCATGGAAACAAAATAAGTTGTCTGGGGCAAGATGGGGTGATTTTGAGTTGGCGTCTCACTCGGTCGCCCAGACTGGAGTGCAGTGGCCGCTCCCGGCCACCGCCGCCTCGCCCTGCTGGGCTCCGGCGATCTTCCGCCTCAGCCTTCCAAGTAGCCAGAATTACAGGCGCGTGCTACCACGCCCGGCTGATTTTTTGATTTATTGTAGAGGTGAGGTCTCGCCGCCCAGGCGGGTCTCGAACCCACGGGCTCAGGCAATCCACTCACCTCAGCCTCCCAAAGGCGCGGGATTACAGGCTGAGCCACCGAGCCCGCCTGATCATGCCGTTTTTGACCAAAAACTACTGAACACTTGGCACGGTGTTGGTGTCACCAGGTGCGTTGTCAGGGTAGAAGAACTAGGCACCTGTTTGTCACAACTCGGGATGTTTTGTCTGCAAATCATGATGCAACCTTCTCAAAACTTCCAGGTAAAAAACTTTGGTTGACTGTTTAATCTGTAGGAACAAATATCGAAAAGTACTCCAGGGGTCCTGCCCTCCAAAAAGACTATTCTGGGATTTTTTGGGGGATCAGTCTTTGTAGTTTGTGGATCCAGCTTCCCCATGCAGCCATGAGTTCCACAACTGTGTCTCCTTCTCGTAGACATATTTGGATGCCTGATTCCTAGCAAACATCTAGCCTACAGCAGGTGCCTGCTCTTTTCTAGTGAAATAGTTAATTTTGTTAGGCTGTACCACAGATTTCTTGGATTGAGTATCTGAGGCAGAAGAAGAAAATGTAAGAGGCAGGTATACCAAGAACAAAAGTGTTCCATGGAGGTCGACATCACTATACTTTTCCAATTCTAAATGTCTGTTTTCAACGCTGCATTTCAGACACCTTTTTTTTCCTAAAAAAATTCCCACAACATATTTGTATTTCTCTATTGTAAAAATTCAAGTTTTGATTCCAGTGAGGCCAAAGTTAGAATGCTGTTATAAAGGCCAGCTTCCCTTCCTCCCAAATAACCAAACAGAAACTTGTCTGGCAGCAATTCTGCTACAGACCACAGGATTTGGCCCTCTGGGTTCTGGTAGCACCAGCAGTTTCTTCCTTCCTCTTGACTCCCTTTATCTAGATATAAACACATCCTCTCAAGAATCTAGAGCTTTGGATAAACCAGAATCTGTGAGACCCTGAGTGGATGTGGCTCTTGGGACCCAGCCGTGTCTTGGGCTCCAGCCATGCCCTGGGCTCACCATGCCAGCTTTCTGAGCCACAAGGTCCCTGGAGGGCCTGGGAGCTGAAATTCCAGGGGCTGTGGTTGACTTACTTTTGGGAGTACATGAAGTTTAGTTTTAGAAGGAAACAAAGCCAATCCTAAAAAACATTCCATCCAGTGCTGAGTGTGGTGGTGCTCCTGTAATCCCAGCACTTTGGGAGACTGAGGTGGGAGGATTGTTTGAGTCCAGGAGTTCGAGATCAGCCTGAGCAACAAAGTGAGAAACTGTCTCAAAAAAAAAAAAATGTAAAGAATACATTTCTTCCTTTTTCCTTTATTGCCCAAACTCAGCTTTTAAAAGTAATTGGTCAGGCACAGTGGCTCACACCTGTAATCCCCGCACTTTGGGAGGCTGAGGTGGGAGAATTGGTTGAGCCTAGGAGTTCGAGACTGGTCTGGGCCACATAGAGAAACCTCGTCGCTACAAAAATAAAAACATAAGCCAGAGGTAGTGGCGCACGCCTGTAGTCTCAGCGACTTGGGAGTTGGAAGGATCACCTGAGCCAGGAGCTTGAGGCTGCGAAGAACTGTGATCATGTTACTGCACTCCAGCCTGGCGACAGAGTGAGACCCCGACTTAGAAGCAAATAATTGCTCATGACCCATGAGAAAGTTATTCCTGGTGAAGAACGGATGGCTGCATGCCCGTGCCATGCCTGGCCCACACTTCCTGTACTACTGGAATTCTCGAGGGCTGCCCTGTGGCCCATGGGCTTCTGCTGGGGCCTGTCCACTGTCCCGTGGGACTCTGCGGCAGAGGGTGAGTGGGACCACTGTGGTGTGTAGGCTGGCGTTTCCCTTCCCTGCTGTGTGACTGTAGGCAGTTTGCCTATTGTTCTGTGTCTCTAGATACTCCTGTATAAAATGGAGATAACGGTCCCTCCCTCTTTAGATTGGGGATTAAATGTGTTTATACGTGCAAAGTGCTTCAGACAGCATCTGGCACTGAGCAGATACCCAGAACATTGCCCATCGTTATCATTAGAGAA
The DNA here is from genome assembly GCA_027257055.1 of Cephalopachus bancanus. NCBI lineage: Eukaryota > Metazoa > Chordata > Mammalia > Primates > Tarsiidae > Cephalopachus > Cephalopachus bancanus. The sequence continues at coordinate 224,917 of JAPVLO010000392.1, forward strand.
CTAACTCTGATGAAGAGTTTGGAGAGTCAAAAGAAAACTGAGTTCTCCCTCCTCCCATAGCTCAAATGGAGCTTCTGTCTTGTCTCAAATGATAGGATCTGGATACAATGTATCTGTAGTTTAAGTATTATTGTGCGTGGTAATCCAGCACCTGCGTAGTGAAAACATGCCAGTGTCTTCAGTTACAGTCACATAGGGACATTTTGGTCAACAATGGACTGCGTATCTGATGGCGGTCCCATAAGGTTATGATGAGGTACCATGTTTTTGCTGTACTTTTTCTGTGTCTAGCTGTGTTTAGATACACAAATACTTGCCACTGTGTTATAGTTGCCTGCAAGATTTAGTGCTGTAATATGTTGCCCAAGTCTGTAGCCCGGAAGCCACAGGCTACCTCATGTAGTCCAGGTGTGTGGTAGGCTGTACCATCTAGGTTTGTGTAAGTAACTCTATGATATTTGCACAACCATGCAAAGACTATCTGGCTCTCTGCTGTGTGGAAGAAGAATTCACATTTTCTAGGATAGTGGCAATGACAGAAAGGACTCTGTCCAGGGCATAGGGCTTACAGAAAGGCAGATTTTGTTTCAATATGAAGGAAGGACTTCCTGATGGTGGGAGTTGTCCATGATGAGGGTGGCTGCTTGAGGGAACCTCTTTTTCCATCATGTTTACGCATAGGCTGTAGATTGCTCATTCTGCCTATGGCTGAGACCCTCAGGACTGGGGCTGGGTTAAGGATCTCCAAAAAGATCCTTTGAAAGATGAGGAATCTCGTGTTTTGGGGCATTTTTGGTATTCTGATTCCTTAACCTCCCCTCTCTTCTGTAAGTAAAAATGTGAATCTCAGGAATTTAAGTTTCAGCTCCTTTCCCAATATGGTTCATCCTCGGTATTCACTGATCCTATATTTGCAAACTTCCCCACTTGCTAAAATTTACTCATATACTTTCAATACTCTCAGCATGTTCATGGTCATTTTCCGGCATGCACAGTGTGCAAAAATTTGAATAATCTGATGTGCATGCTCCCAGCTGAAGTTGAACAAGGTTGAATGCGGTGACATTCTGCCTCCTTGTTTCAGCTCTCGTATGGCAAGCAAGTGTCCTTTTCATGATCTGTTGAGGGTCTTTTTTCACATTTTTGTGCTTATTTTGGTGATGTTACTGCTTAAGATGGTCCCTAAAAAAAAAAAAGGATGGTCCCTAAGCACAGTGCTGACATGCTGTCTAATATCTCTAAGTGCAGGAAGGTTGTGACACTCCTCATGGAGGAAATGCACATGTTATTGAAACTTAATTCAGGCGTGGGCTATGTGCTGTTGGCCATGAGTTCAGTGTCAAGGGATCATTAATGTATATCAAATAGGTATTTTTAAAATGGAAACACACCCAGAACAAGGTTATGTATTGATTTGTTAAGGAAAATACTGTGTCCAGAGGCTTATAGGAGCCCGCCTGTGTTTCTCCTAGGAGCAATGCTTCAGTAGTCCTGAATTCAGTGTTCTCAGAAACTTCATAGAACATAGCTACCATACTGTAAATCATAAGATCGACTGTGTGTGCATTCTATACTGTTAAGAAATAGCTGCCCAGAGACATTGGCTGGGGTCACATAGGGGTGAGAAAATTGTAACAAAGGCAAATACCAACTGGGGCTGCAGAGGAGGGAAGTGGAGTGAGCCCTGCAAGGTTGGGGGAGCTGGTAAAAAAAGGAAGGAAAATTGTCTGGGCGAGAGGTGGAGATTTCTAAGACCTGGGGTCTACCTAGCCTGTTCCTGTAGATGGCCAGAGTCAAAGAGTGTGTCCTTCAGTATGCTAGTCTGTTATAATGAGCATGTAATTAGGGGCAAGGTTGAACAGTGGGCAAATTAGTTGCCATCTTTATTCTAGCAGGCTCTAACCGGTTCTTGACCACATCTTGTTTTTCTCTGTGGGGGCTCAGAGAACCAGGCTATTCACTTGTTTAGAGACACCGACTCAACTTGGTCTTGAAAAATTAGCCTTGTTTATCTAGGAAACTAGTCTTGCTGAACTTCTACCTCACTTCCAGCAAAGATGGACATTCAAGCATATCTCAGGCGGTCAATTCTGGGTCTTACATAGATTATTGATGGAGGGAGCTTGGTTGGGTGGGCTTTGGCTGTGAATAAATGTTTTTAACCTTTTCTGCAGTTCTTCTACTTGAGTTCTAGTAAGTGTTTAATAATACCATCATTTGGATGTAGCGATGGTAATGCTATGGCTTTATCCACCATCAAGCTACTCACACAGCTTTTCTTCTATTCTTAATATATAGGACTAAGTTACTGGTAAACTTTGCAGTCATAATATAGAACAGTTCAAGGACAAAGGGGTTAATCTGATTATTCATTCATTCAGAAAGTGTTTACCTTTGACGACTAGTCAAAGGTAAAATGACTAGTAGTCCAATGCCTCGTGCTAGGCTTTAGAGACTGTATTAGTAAGGATTGGCTAGTCACAAATGGCAGCATTATATTAGAGGCTCAACACAACAAAACTGTGTTTCTTGCTTATAGTTCATGTTCCACAGAAGTTTTGGAGTCTCTGCTCCACAGAGTCACTCAGGAACCTCGCCTACACCATCTGCTGCCTTAGTCACAGAGGCAAAGAAGAACACACTAGAGAGTCCTTCAAGAGCATTGAAATGTTTTAGCACAGAAACGACTCCTGTCACTTCCCCTCTCACCCCATTAAGCAGAGTAAGCGAGGAGGTGTGTGTAATCCTTCCATGTGCCCAGAGTGGTGGAGAACAAAATGAGGATAGCATTTTCTATATGGAGACAGACTACTTATTACCCTCCAGATGCTCAAGATGGAATGATGTGCACAGACAAAAGAAAACAAAGCAAAAAGATAACTATAACATGGTGTGATAAGTACTAAGATAATTTCTTGGCGCTTCGTTTTTCCAGTGGGTAAGACCAAAAACCTTGGCATCACCCTAACTCCTTTTTCTCACATCGCACCTGTGAATTATTAGCAGATCCTGTCGGCTCCATCTTCAACTAGCTGTCTTCTGGATGTACCCAGAATCACATTCCTTGCTACCATTTCCCCTGCACCGCCATACTCACTAGACATCAACTCCTTCCTGGATTTTTCTCGTAGCCTCCTACCTGGCTGCCCTTCTTCCGCCTTTGCCCGTGGCGGCCAGAACAAAACAGTTAAAACATAAATCAGACCATGGGCTCTTTGTCTAAAACCCTCCATTCCCTCCCTGTGAACTTCAGAATAAAATCAGGACTTTTCAATGGTCTTTGCGTCTCTTCCTGACACTTCCTCATTACCTTTCTGACCTCATCCTCTGCAATTTCCCCTTCAGTCAGTCTGCCCCAGACCCCCTGGCGCTCTGGGCATTCCTGCTTTCTCTGGCTTCACTTCACTTTCACTTCTTGCTTTCATACCAGGAACGCTTCTGCCCAGAGCCTTTGGCTGGCTCTTCTCTCTGTGAGAATGTCCTCCCAGACAGCGTCAGAGTTCACTCCCTTACTGTTTTAAAATCTCTGCTTAAGCGTCACCTTCTCAGTGAGATCAGATTTCAAATTGCAGCCCCACCCTTTACAAGCATCCCTGATCTCCCTTACTTGGTTCTACTTTTCCCTTTCTTCATAGCGCTAATTGCTTTCTTTTTTTTTTTGAGTTGGAGTCTCACTCTGTCGCCCAGACTGGAGTGCAGTGGCCGCTTCCGGCCACTGCAGCCTCGACCTGCTGGGCTCCAGCGATCCTTCTACCTCAGCCTTCCGAGTAGCTGGAACTGCAGGCACGCGCTACCACGCCCGGCTGAGTTTTTGATTTTTTGTAGAGATGAGGTCTCGCCAAGTTGCCCAGGCGGGTCTCGAACCCATGGGCTCAGGCAATCCACTCATCTCAGCCTTCTAAAGTGCGGGATTACAGGCTGAGCCACCAAGCCCGGCTGCTAATTGCTTTCTAAGGCCTCATAAAACTTAACTTGCAGTTGACCTTGAACAAATGGGTTGAACTCCATGGGTTCACTTACAGGTAGATTTTCTTCCACCTGTGCTACCTAGGAGACAAAACAAGACCAACGCCTCCTCTTCCTCAGCTACTGAATGTGCAGACAATGAGGGTGAAGACCACTTCCACTGAATGAATAGGAAATTTATTTCCTCTTTCTTACGACTCTTTTTTTTCTTTCTCTTTTTTTAGACAGAGTCTTGCTCTGTTGCTCAGGCAAGAGTGCAGTGGTATGATCATAGCTCACTGCTGCCTTGAACTCATGGACTCGAGTGATCCTCCCGCCTCAGCCTCCCGAGTAGCTGGGACGACAGGCATGAGCCACCCTTCCTGGTGGCTCTCATTGTGTTGCCCGGACTGGTCACAAACTCCTGGCCACAAGCAATCCTTCTGCCTCGGCCTCCTAAAGTGCTGGGATTACAGGCATGAGCCACCCTGCCTGGCCCTTTATGATTTTTAAAATAGCATCTTTTTTTTTCCTTTAGCTTACTTTATTTTCAGAATACAGTATGTAATACACATAACAAACAAAATACGTGTTAATCAACTGCTTATGTTTTCAGTAAGGCTTCTGGCTAAAAGTAGGCTATTAGTTACACTTTTGGGAAGTCAACAGTTATACACAGATTTTTGACTGTGGCACAGGGACTTGGTGTCCATAACCCCTGTGTTGTTCAAGAGTCAACTGTATCATATTTATTTATTTTTGTCTAGAGAGCTAAGACTGTTGTGATGCAGCCTGGGGACACAGCACAGGACAAACAGTGCATGGTGTTTAAAGGACACTTGGTAAAAACTTGTTGAATGGATCCATGAACAGAGAAGCTAGTACAGGTCACAGTGGCCATGTAGAGCAAGGACACGTAACACACACTGGCGGGGACAACACCTGCACTAGGTGTTGAAATAGGTGTGACCCAGGCAACGAACGGGAGGAAGGTGTTTTTCAGGGAGCAGGCCCAAATCCATTCACTGATAGTCAGGCCACGACTCTATCTTCAGAAAATCTCTGGATCTACTGTTGAGTAGAACAGTGATTACACGTGAGCACATTGGGAGCCCTCAGACAAGTAATTGGATCGTTGTGTCTACATGTAGGTTGCATAAGACTGTGCTCTTTTCTATAACGGGAAGTATTTGAACCTTGGGACTTCTCAGAAGAGTTTTGTGAGGGCCTTTCTGTCATTCTTACCCAGCCTTGGGGACAGCCTGCTGAGCTTAAGTTCATGTTCTTTTTCGCTTGGTTTCTCTTCCAGTTTTGATGTGTTTACCTTCCTAATTTTAATGTGATTTTTAGAACACAGACCATTTGGTCAGGAAATGTGTATTCCATCTCATTATGCATTTCTTCATGGGGATAGGGGCGCAGTGTGATGTTTTTGTTTAAAATAACATTCTAACTTTTTCTGTGGATTTTATGCTCAAGTTACACTTCTGCTTTATGTAAACTTTTTTTGGGAGAAACTAATGCATCTGGCATTGAAACAATGTACACTTGTGGTTTTTTTTTTTAAAGGAGAATGAAGAAGTTTCGTTTTGAAATAGTTTTGAAATGTTCCTAGTTTTCACAAAATGCTTTTGCTTGAATGCTGTTGTAATTTGGTTTTTATTTTCCCCCTTCACATCAACCTAGGTAATGTCCTTAAGATTAAAGCTTCAGAAACTTCAGGAGGACGCAGTTGAGGAGGATGACTATGATAAAGGTGAGTTTTAATGTGCTTTTTTGATGGTTTCTTCTTTTTTCCATAATGTCCTACTTCACTTTCCCTCCTAATAGTCCCTAAATGCATTGTACAATCTGCTCCCTGATCATCTCCACCACAGAACGGACTGTCTTACAGCGCTACTGTTTTGTAGATTCAAAGCACTTGATGAGCATTAATCTTTGGGTGATAAGTGTAACTTTATTAATTGTCCAGAAACACCTGGAATACCTGCACAAAAAAATGATAACATCATCTGCCTGCCTATGGTGTGATCTATCTATAATGTGTTCATTCATTGAAAAATATTTGTTGAACACTATTATGTGCTAGGTAAGGCGGCAGGCATTAGGAATGTAAGGTAGGTACAGTTTCGGCCTTGGTGATGCCAGTAAATAGAAGCCCACATGGGGTTTTCTGACTTCATACTGTCCAGGACCAGAGACAGGAAACGAGATGAATTTGAGAGATGTCAGACTGTGCCAAAGTGGGTCACATGCATCAAATTTCCACATACTTGGCTAAAAATAGCCAAGATAGAAAGGAGAAGCTATGACATGAGAGCAGAGGTAGAGGGGTTGATCAGTGGACAGAAAAAACAGTGAAATTCGGCCCCCAAATAGGAGTTAAGACAGAAGAAGGGGAACTATGGGGGGGAGGGAGATGGGATTAACGGTAGTCAATATCTGTCTGGGGACGGGGAGACACCTCTTATCAACAAGGGTGCCCGAATGAAGCATATTTGTATACCTAACCCTTAACTGTACCCCTCCATATCATAATAAAAAATACTGATTATTTAAAAAAAAGAAGAAGGAGGCTGATGTGGGGACCAGATGGCTTTCAGGTGTGGTCGCCTGAGAAGAATCTTCAAGACTTTAGATGCTGAGTGCAAGATCTCACACCCATTTCTGCCAGACGTGGGAAAGAAGGAGCCCTTAAAGGAGAGAGGAGAGAGGACTTCTGGGTTCCCCCAGACACCTGTGAACTTGAGAGATACGCCTGGTGACGGCCAAGTTTAGTACATCCGGGACTGGTCTGGAAGTGGAATATAGGTTTAAGAATTCTTCTGGAAGCCAGTTAGCCTTAAGGCATGGGTCTTCAACCTTCTTGGCCTGTATTTTGGTGTTTCCACGAATACACCGCAGACCGTTGGAATTGGGGCCCTATAGGAATCAGATGCATGATTTCCAAAAGGAGGTGGAAATCGTGTTCTAAGAGCTGATGCCGCCTGTCGTCCACACCGCATTCACCACCGAGGTTGAGTTTAGAAAGCGATGGGGTAAGAGGATGGGAGAGGGGCTTAGGGATGACAGGGGAACTCTTCAAACTCTTCACAGCCGGGCTCAGTGGCTCAGCCTGTCATCCCGCGCTTTGGGAGACTGAGGTGAGTGGGTTGCCTGAGCCTGCGGGTTCGAGACCCGCCTGGGCAACTTGGCGAGACCTCATCTCTACAATAAATCAAAAATCAGCCGGGCGTGGTAGCACGCGCCTGTAATTCCGGCTACTCGGAAGGCTGAGGCGGAAGGATCGCCGGAGCCCAGCAGGTCGAGGCCGCGGTGGCTGGGAGCGGCCACTGCACTCCAGTCTGGGCGACAGAGTGAGACTCCAACTCAAATAAATAAATAAATAAATAAATAAACTCTCCAAGTCCTCCTTCCACTGGCCACTTGATTTCATACTGATACTGGGTGGGGATAAGGTTTGAGGGAGGAGGCAAGTCTGAGGCAACGAAAGGACCCCTCAGCCCCAGTGCCAGCTGCTCCAACTCTGGGCACAGCTGTAGACAGAGTGCAAACAGCTATTCCCGGACCAGGCTTTACCTGCTGACTTTCACCTGTGAAGGACAATTCAACCTTGTTTTGAAGCTTCCCGCTATTTCCCAGACTTATCTTCCTTGCCATGGGTCAAGTCCTGGTCCCTATACCTTTAGTGACCCAGCCCTGACTGCAACCTGCAAAGCCAACAGCACGTGTGGAAAACCAGGCCCTGTGTTTTGTCCCCAGCACCTGGGGAGCTTTCTGGACTTGGTTCTCTCAATGGCTTTGTTAAATGCAGACCTTCCTTCTTTAGTCTCTTCTCCAGACATCTCTGCAACACCTAAGGGAACGCGGTTTGAGAGGACACGCCTCATCAAGGAAGCTAAAAGAATACAGGCCACTTTCTCTACCATTTCTACCCGGTTTTATTCTTGCTGCTATGTCATTGCCTACTGAATCAGAAGTTTCAGGGTGGGCTCAGCATTCTGTGTTTTCACAAGCTTTACGGGGGCGTGGGGTGACGGGGTGTGTGCTGAAGTTTGAGAAAACACTGGTGCAGGCTTTCCTCCATGGAGAGCCAGGCCTGGAGGCAGCAGCCAGCCGAGTCTTGGAGGTGGGGTTTATAGTCTGTGGGTCGAATCCTTCCTCATCTACAAGGAGTCTATGCAGCAGATGAGTGTCCGTCCTGGTAGGTACTTAACACATGGTTTACACGCCACTGTCACTGTCTAAACTCCCAAACCTGCCAGCCTGGTTCAGTCAGTGTGTCAAGAAGTAAGTGTTCTTGTGAAATGTGCAAAGTGCCTGGCATAGGGTAGATGCAGCCTCGATAAATGTTGTGGGAGGGAATTAATAAATGACTTGTCCCTTGAATGCATAGAGCCCATGGATGCAAGCTAGAGGGGGCAAGGAGAAAGCACTCTTGCCACCTGAAGATGGATCAGTCCCCAGCTCATCGGAATAGGGGGAGGGGTGGGGAGCAAGAGGGGAGATTTTTGTGTAGAAGTTGGCTTGTGTGAAAAATGTCGATGAAGCATCCCCTGCATAGAACAGTGCTTCTCGGACTTGACTGTGAATCAGCTGCATGATAACCAGTTAAATGCAGATTCTGATCAGGCAGTCTGGAGTGGGGTAGAGACTTCATTCGGAGCTCCAAATGATGCTCGTGCTGCTGGCCGTGAGTGGCTTGGAGTGGCAATGGGATAGAAAGAGGTGAACCATGCCATTTATGAAGACACACCAAATGCTGACCTCAAGATTCTCATCTCAAGGAGTGTGTAGTCTGGGAGGAAGGGCTTGCATGATCCAACTTAAGGATAGTAAAGCTGTGCGTAATGTGTCCCTTAAAAAAAGACAAAGGGAGCCCCAAAGGGGAGAAGTTACTTTCGCCAGGGTTTGGGGTGGGTGAAGAAGGCTTAAAGCTTAGGAAGGGTTGGTAGTTTAGAAGGGTCTTGACGACTGTGATGCCACTGGGAGGGTATTCTAGAGAAGGGACGAGGTGGAAAAGACACCGTTACTACTGGCGGCCATGCAAAGTCTGGTTGACTGGGAATGAGACTGGAAACTGACTGAAATGAATCCCAGCAGGGCCAGTGCTTGGACTGGCAGGTAGCGGGTGATCAGCAATTTCTTGGGACTAGATCGCTAAGTCATGGGGAAAGTTTGGATGAGGTTGGGGTGGAGAGTTTGTTGAAATAGGATTTGTTAACATAGAGTCTGAATAAATGTTCTTTCCTATCAGTTCATCTGTGTTTGTTAATAAATGTTTTGAGATTTGTTCAGACTTTTCTTCATACTTTCATTTGAGCTTGCTTCGTTTATACTGTTCGGAGCAGCTTTGCTGCCATGTCTGGAGGGAAGGGGTCTGCTGGAATCTGAGAGGTTTGCCAGGAGAAATGAGAGGATGACCTTCTCTCCCTCGGTTTTTGTTGCTTTTTTAGTTTCTCCGATAAAAATGACTTTGGGTTCCAGAGAAAGGAGCAATTGGCACAGAATAGAAAGTTCCATGTTTTATCTCATCAGAGTGCTGGCAAATTTAACTGCGAATACCTCCTGGGGAAACCTTCTCAGGGCTCTAATTACGTCTCTCCCTCGCTAGGGAAGTAAAGTTAATGTTTCTTTATATTCTTGCATAAGGCTGGGGTGGCTTAGAAATGAAAGAATAATGCTTTCTGACAGTTGCTTCGGGTCTTTCTCCAAGAGGCTCCATCAGTTTCATTGCATTAATGTGTGCCCCGTGCCTGCAGTCAGCTGAGGGGAAGTTGGAGATCTCAGAGTCCGACAGAGAGAGAAATTGAGGTCCAGACACTGGAAATGAGGAGTCAGGCTCAGCGACACGGCTGAGACAGAGAAAGGGAGAGGGTGGGCAACGGTTTCCCCTGTGGCTTCTGTTCTAGTCCGCCTGACTGCCCATGTCCCATGCCCACCTTCACTTTTGAAGTGATCAAGGAGAGACTGTGAAGAGGAAGAAGCAAAATTCTGGGAATTCAGCATTTCAGTGACTCACATCAATGTGTTATATAGCACGGCCGGCTTTATCCTTCTTGCTCAGAATTTCCTTCTTGGAGTGAAAAGTAGCCAGTGCTGAATTGCTTTCTCTATCCTTTGTCTCAACCCATGCCTGTTATGACACAATTCTAGTATAATAAAAATTTGAGGCACTGCAAGAAAAATGATCACAGCAGAGGCCAAGCATCAAAACACTTGAAGGCAAGACCAGCTCTTGTCTAAATGACCACATCTCCCTTTTTCTATATTCTGTCTTCAGCAAGATCTGTTTGTGGTTACTTTTTGGGTGTGGTATACAAATCACCCCACCTGACACCCCTTCTTTCATGGAGAAACCCACCTCCACCTCCCTCAGGGCTGGGTGTCTGAGGGACTTTCAGGAGCCTAGTGGTTAGAACTGGAATCCCTGCCACGGAACTGTAGACGTGGTTGAGCTCCGCAAAACCCCACAGGTTCCTTTTCACGGCATTTCATTCCAGTCCGGAAAGAAGAAAAAAAGATGCAATAGAATCTGGCTACTTTTATACACTTGGGACTGCCAGAGTCCATGGGAGGCGGATGCCATTTGGGCCCATGGAACAGAAATGCTGCTCTTGGCAGCCTGTCCTGTTTTGCTTTCTGCCTTCAAAAGTGACCTGCCTTCGGAATCTGCTCAGAGAAACAGGTCTGGCAAAGTCATCACTTTAAAATGTCTACAGTGGAAAAAGCAAACATGAACACAGGTGCAATTTCTACCTGCAGTTTCCTTGAACAGGCACTTCTGCCTCTTCCTGAATCCATGGGCTTTGGAGTGTTCTAGTTCCAGTTATTGTCTGTGCTCTGTAGAGCTCTGCCTCCCTTTGCTGTAAGGTTGCTTGTGGTATTCCCTTGTTCTGGATAACAGCAAAATTTGTTGATTAAAAACAAAATTCACAGTCTAATCTCGAGTAGGTGTCGCGAGACTCACTACACACCTGCACACACCAATGGGCTGTGCTCAATGTCCCCATTGGCTGCGATCTCTGCCCTTAACTTATAGAATTGTAAATTCTCCTGTAGACAAAAAAAGAAGCTAAAGTAATGCAGCCAAGTAAAGGAAATGACATTTAGTGTATATTCTCTTTTTGTGATATGTTTGTTTTATTGTCTAGCTGTCGCAGTCATGTCAGTCATAATTCCAAACGCTGTAATTCTGCATGTTGAAACCCCAAAAGGTTAAAATCTCAAAAGATCGAAATCCTAAAGTCTAAATCCCTAAAGTCTAAAATCCCTAACATCTGAAATCCTAAAAATTACAAGCTCAAAGAATTAAAATTTCAAATGCTGAAATTCTGAAAGCCAAATTCTGGGGAAGGGATTTAATAAGTTTTCAGTTGTGCTCAGAATAGTTGCATCATGTGAGGTAGAACGATGATTACCTTGTTACTGTCTTTATTTGGAAATTAAGTGTGGTTTAAGGAGATGTGTATGGGTGTCAAATTGACAAGGGGCAGACTTGTGGATTTAATTTTAGATGTCAGCTTGACTGGATTAAGGAATACCTTGAAACCTGGTAAAGCATTATTTTGAGTGTGTCTGTGAGGGGTGTCCAGGAGGTGATTAGTGTGAGTCTGAGCGTACCAGGTAGGGAAGATCTGCTTTTAATGTTGGTGTGCACCATCCAATCACGGGGGGCTCAAAGAGAACAAATACAGAAGGCAGTTTAGCCTCTGAGACTGGGACAAGTTTTTCCTCGGCTTCTGTGGGCATCAGAAATTTGATTCCATAAGTGAAGCCCAAACTTTACCTGTACGATGACCATTTGTATACATAATCCTGAATTGTACCCCACATTTTTACAATAAAAAAATTTGTTCATTTATTCTTGTTTTAAATTTTATTTTAAAGATGTGGGGTTCAATTCAGGATGAGGTATCTAAGTGGTTGTTGTGTACGGGCAAAGTTTGGGCCGCCTTTTGGGAAAAAAAAAAGAAATTTGACTTCATGAAAATGCATTATCAGCCGGGCTCGGTGGCTCAGCCTGTAATCCCGCGCCTTTGGGAGGCTGAGGTGAGTGGATTGCCTGAGCCCGTGGGTTCGAGACCCGCCTGGGCAGCGAGACCTCATCTCTACAGTAAATCAAAAAATCAGCCGGGCGTGGTAGCGCATGACTGTAATTCCGGCTACTTGGAAGGCTGAGGCGGAAGGATCGCTGGAGCCCAGCACGTCGAGGCTGCGGTGGCCGGGAGCGGCCACTGCACTCCAGTCCGGGAGACAGAGTGAAACTCCAACTCAAAAAAAAAAAAAAAAGCATTATCATGCCGGGTGCGGCGGCTCTTGCCTGTAATCCCAGCACTTTCGGAGACTGAGACCAGAGGATTACCTGAGCCTTGGGTAACTTGGCGAGACCTTGTGTACACAATAAATAAAAAAATTAGCTGGACATGGTGGTGTGCACTTGTAGTTCCAGCTACTTGGAAGGCTGAGGCAGAAGGAGCACCTGATCCCAGCAGGTCGAGGCTGCAGCAGCTGTGATCGTGCCACTGCACTCCAGCCTGGGTGACAGAGTGAGACTCCAACTCAAAAAAAAAAGAAAGAAAGAAAATGCAGTATCACGACATTGACTTTGTGTGTAAGCGTTATGTGTATACATGAAAACATCAAAACTTCCTCAATAAGTGAAGAGCTGTTCTTTTTGTACATCCGCATTGGTGAAAAAAATTTCTTGAGATCTTGACTCTTTGGGCAGCTTCAAATGACCCTTGTTGCAGGGCTGTTCCATGCCAGGCACTTTCCCATCCATCTGATTACATCCTATGATTAACTGTGGGACGAATTGTTACTACCACGGGGGTTTTTCGAGGCTGCAAAGGCCGCTCAGAGAGAAGACCAGCTGTGCGCTCTCACCACCCTACCTCCTTGCCTTCCATTCCCACTGGAGGAGAGGCGTTTTGTAACTCAGTGTGGAAGACTGATTTCTGTGGAAGTTTGAGGACTGAACCAAGCTAGGAAGTTTCTGAGTTCTGGAAACTCTTAGGTACATGACATCTAAGAAAGGGACAGATGAGTGCTCCACATTGGCATGTTTTAGGAAAAATTTCCACAATTTTATCTAAAAAATGAGTCTATTAGAGAATTAGCACTTGTGTTATTTCAATTTTATTTTATTTTTTATTTCAAAGATTGTGGGGTACAATTCAGGGTTAGGTATAAAATGGTCGTTGTGCAGGTAAAGTTTGAGCCTCACTTTTGGTCCCCACCTCACCTGATTTGAGATCAGGTACCCTTACTGATGTGCTCCACTCCCCGGCTCCCTCCTCTGACAGTTTCCCACTGCTGCCAATCCTTTTCTTATAGTATTATGATAATTGTTCGGGGTCCGCTTATGAATGAGAACATGTGGTACTCAGTTCTTTGTTTCTGTGATAGATCACTGAGTATTACAGACTCTAACTCCATCCAGGTTGCTGCGAAGTGCGTAATTTTGTCCTTCCTTATGGCCGTGTTATATCCCATTGTGTATATGTACCACATTTAAAAAATCCAGTCTACTTTTGATGAGTGGCACTGTTGGTCCCATGTTTTTGCTATTGTGAATAGCGCTGCAATAAGCATGTGTGTGCAGGTATCTTTTTCTTTTTTTAGAATGATTTGAGTTCCTCTGGGTCTATTCCCAGGAAGGGGATTGCTGAGTCGTATGGGAAATCGATTTTTAGCTCTTTTAGGGTCGTCACACTGTTTTCCACAGAGGCTGTACCAGTTTACACTCCCTCCAACAATGTGGAAATGTTCCCTTTTTCCTGTATCCTCTCCAATATCTGTTGTTTTCTGAGTTATTGGTGATGGCCATCCTGACTGGAGTTAGGTGGTATCTCAGTGTGGTTTTTATTTGCATTTCTCTGATGATTGGTGAGACTGAGCATTTTTTCATGTATCAGTTGGCTGCTGGTATGTCTTCTTTTGAGAAGTGTCTATTCATTTCTTTTGCCCACTTAAAAATTTTTATTTTAAAGACGTGGGGTACAATTCAGGGTTAGGCGTACAAATGTTCATTATGCAGGTACCCTTGTGGATGAGGTGTGCCCCTCCTCCCCTGGCAATTTCCCACTACTGCCAATCCTGCCCCATCCTCCCTTGGCAGTTTCCCATTCCTGCCAATCGCTTTCTTATAGTATTAATGATAGTTGTTCAAGGACCGCTTATGAGTGAGAACATGTGATACCCGGTTCTATGTTTCTATGATAGATCACTCAGTATTATAACTTTTAAGTCTATCCAAGTTGCTACAAAGTTCATAATTTTGTCCTTCTTTATGACTGTGTAATATTCCATCATGTATATGTACCACATTTAAAAAATCTAGTCCTCTTTTGATGGGAAACACTGTTGGTTCCATGTTTTTGCTATTTTGAATAATGCTGCAATAAACATGCATATGCAGGTATTCTTTTCATAGAGTGATTTGAGTTCCTCCAGGTATATGCTAGTAGGGGGATTGCAGGGTCCTATGGGAAGTCGATTTTTAGATCTTTTAGGAATTGCCACACTGTTTTCCATAGAGGCTGTACTAGTTTAAACTTCTACCAATATGTAGAAGTGTTCCCTTTTTGAGCATCCTCTCCAGCATCTGTTGTTTTTTGAGTTCCGGATGATGGCCATCCTGACTGGAGTTAGGTGGTATCTCAGTGTAGTTTTGATTTGCATTTCTTTGGTGACTAGTGAGGCTGAGCACTTTTTCATGTATCTGTTGGCTGCTCATGTGTCTTCTTTTAAGAAGTGTCTATTCATATATTTTGCCCACTTTGTAATGGGTTGTTTGTTTTTTTCTTTTTGGCATGTTTGAGTTCCTTGTAGATCCTAGGTGTTAGGCCTTTGTCCGATATACAGTTGGCAAATGTTTTTTCTCGGTCTGTGGGCTGTTTCTCTGCTCTCTTGATGGTTTCTTTGGCTTTGCAGAAGCTTTTCAGTTTGATAAGGTCCCACTTGTCTATCTTATCTCTTACGGCATGGATACTTGGGGTTTTGATCAAGAATTAGTTGCCAGTTCCAACTTCCATAAGGGTGTCTCCTGGATTTTCTAAGGTTCTTATAGCTTGAGGTTTTACACTTAGGTCTTTGATCCATTTAGAGTTGATTTTTGTGTATGGTGATAGATAGGGGTCTTGTTTTAACCTTCTGCATGTTGTCAGGCAGTTTTCCCAGCACCATTTACTGAATAGGTTCTCCTCCCCCCAGTGCTTGATGATGGAGGCTTTGTTGAAGATGAGTTGATTGAGAAATTGGGGTTTTGCTTCTGGAATCTGTATCCTGTTTCATTGGTCTATATGCCTGTTTTTGTACCAATACTAGGCTGTTTTGATTATTGTAAACTTGTAACAAAGCTTGAAGTCTGGGAGCGTGATGCCTCCCGCTTTTTTTTTTTTTTTTTTTTTTTGCTAAGGATTGTTTTGGCTATTTGTGGTTGTTTATGTTTCCATATGAGTTCTTGTATTGTTGTTTCCAGGTCTCGGAAGAATGCTGCTGTTAATTTAATGGGTATTGTGTTAAATCTGTAGGTTGCTTTGGGTAGGATGGACATCTTAAAATGTTGTTTCTTCCAATCCATGAGCACGTAATATTTTTCCTGTTTGTGTCATCCTTGATTTCTTTGAGCAGTATTTTATAGTTTTAGTTGTAAAGGTCTTTGACTTCTCTGGTTAGGAAGATGCCAAGGTATTTGATTGTTTTTGTGGCTATTGTGAATGGGATTGTGCTTTTTATTTTGGTTTCTGTTTGTTTATTTTGGTGTATAGGAATGCAATGGACTTTTACACATTTATTTTATACTCTGAAACTTTGCCAAAGTCCTTTATCAGTGCAGGGAGGTTTTTGGCAGAGTCTCTTGGGTTTTTGAGGTATAGCATCATGTCATCTGCAAAGAGGGAAAAGGTGACTTCCTCTTTTCCTATTTGGATACCCCTGATGTCCTTCTCTTGTCTGATTGCTCGAGCTAGGACTTCCAATGCTGTGTTGAGCATGAGGGGTGAGAATAGGCATCCTTGTCTTGTTCTGGTTTTCAGGGGTTATGGTTCCAATTTCTGTCTGTTTAGCGGTATGTTGGGTGTGGGTTTCTCATAGATGACTCTTACTACTTTGAGGTATGTTCCACATATGCCAAGATACTCGAGGATTTTTTTCAAGAAGTGGCGCTGGATTTTATCAAGAGCTTTTTTTTTGTCTAATGATATAATCATGCAGTTTTTGTTTTTACATCTGTTGATGTATTTAATTACGTTTATGGTCTTGTGGATATTGAGCCAGCCCTGCGTCCCAAGGATGCAGCCTACTTGGTCTTGGTGGATGACTTTTGAGATGCGTTGTTACATCTGGTTTGCTAGAATCTTGTTGAGAATTTTAACATTTATGTTCATCAAGGATATTGACCTGTAGTTCTCTTTCTTTGTTGGATCTTTACCCATTTTGGGTATCAATGTGATGTTAGCTTCATAAAATGATTTGGGGAGAGTTGCATCTTTCTTGATTGCTTGGAATACTTTCAATACGATTGGTATTAGTCCTTCTTGTATTTTTTGTAGAATTTTGCTGGAAAGTCATCTGGTCCAAGGCTTTTTTTTGTAGGTAGTTTTCTTATGATATAGTTGATTTCCTGAGTTGTTATTGGTCTATTTAGGGTCTCAATTTCTTCTTGTTTCAACTTGGGAAGGCTGTATGATGTCAGAAAGCCCTCCATTTCATTTAGGTTTTTTTGAGTTTGTTTCCATACAGGTGTACATAGTAATCTCTGATAATCTTTTGTATTTCTTCAGGGTCAGTTGTGACTTCCTCTTTTGTATTTCTGATTGTGTTTATTTGGGCTTTTTCTCTCTTTTTCTTAGTCACTCTAGCCAGGGGGTCCATCAATCTTGTTTATCATTTCAAAAAACCAGCTTTTGGTTTCATTGATTTTTTTTTTTTTTGCATTATATTTTTGTCTTCCATGTCATGAATTTAGGCTTTTATTTTGGTGATCTGGAGTCTTCTGCCAAAGTTAGGTTTTGGTCGTCTTGCTTTTCCACCTTCCTTAGGTGATTTGTTAGGCTGTTATCTTGTGATGTTTCCATTTTCTTCATGTGTGTTTGTGGAGATATGAATTTCCCTCCTAATACTGCTTTCATGGCATCCCAGAGATTTTGGAAATGAAGATGTTTCTTCATTTTCATTTGTTTCCAGGTATCTTTAATCTCTGTTTTGATTTCCATGTTGACACAGGAGTTGTTTAGCATCATGCTGTTTAGTGTCCATGTCTTTGTGGGTTTGGGGGGAACTTTGTTGGTGTTGATATTTATTTTTATCCCACTCTTGTCTGAGAAGGTGCATGGTAGAATTTCAATCTTATGAAATTTGTTTATACTAGATTTATGGCCAAGGATATGGTCGATCTTAGAGTATGTTCTATGTAGTGATGAGTAGAATGCATATTCTGTGGTTGTTGGGTGGAGTGTTCTGTAGGTAGCAGTTAAGTCCATTTGTTCAATCATCACTTTGAGGTTCTGGATCTCCTTGTTGACTTTTTGTCTTGATGATCTGTCTAGGGTTGTTAGTGGGTGTTTAAGTCCCCAACTATCATAATATTAGAGTCAATATTTTTTAAAGTTTACCTCGAAGCTGCTTTATGAAAGTTGGTGCATATATGTTTAGAATGGATATTTCTTGTTGATGAATTGAACCTTTTATTATTATGTATTGACCTTTTGTATCCTTTTAAATTTTTGATAGTTTACAGGATATTTTGTCTGATATTAAGACTGTGACTCCTACTTTCTCTTGTGTTCTGCTTGCCTGAAACTTTGTTTCCCATCCTCTAACTTTGAGTCTGTGAGTGTCCTTCTTGGTGCGATGAGTCTCTTGGAGACAATATACTGTTGCCTCATGATATTTTTTCCAATTTGCCATTCTGTGTGTTTTCAGTGGTGCATTGAGTCCATTCACATTCAGGCTAATTATTGACATGTGAGAGTTTATCCCTGTCATGAAGTTCTTACAGAATTTGTTGTTGTTGCTGCTGTTTATTTGTTTGTTGTCTTTCTTTTGTTTTTTGTTTTTTTGTTTGTTTTGAGTTGGAGTCTCAGACTGGAGTGCAGTTGGAGTCTCAGTTGGAGTCACCCAGACTGGAGTGCAGTGGCTGCTCCCAGCCATCGCAGCCTCGACCTGCTGGGCTCTGGCGATCCTTCCGCCTCAGCCTTCCAAGTAGCTGGAACTACAGGCATGCGCTACCATGCCTGGCTAATTTTTGATTTATTGTAGAAAAATTGGTCTCGCCAAGTTGCCCGGGTGGGTCTCAACCCACGGACTTAGGCAGTTCACTCATCTCAGCCTCCCAAAGTGCGGGATTACAGACTGAGCCACCGAGCCTGGCTTGTTGTCTTTCTTTTGATTTTTGGGTTAATTCATGTGTGTTTTCAATCTTTTTCCTGCATTCTTGTGAAGGGCATTGGAATTTCTTTTTTCTTTTCTTCTGTGTTTAATACTTCCTTAAGTGTTCTTATAGAACTAGTCTGGAGGTAGCATGAACTCTTAAGGATTGAAGTCCGGGAAGGATTTTAATTCTCCATTACCGATGAAACTGGGTGGGTAGTTCTTCTTGGTTGGAACTGTTTATCTTTGAGAACTCTGAAGATTGGGCTCCAAGCTCACCTAGCTTGAAGTGTTTCTGTAGATAAGCTTGCTGTTATTCTAATTGGGCTTCCCTGATAGGTAGTCTGACCTTTTCCTCTTGCTGTCTTTAGAGTTTTTTCTCTCCTATCTACTTTGTGTAGGCAAATTACTATGTGTCTAGGGGTTGGTCTTTTCATTTGTTGTCTTGCAGGAGTTCTCTGAATCTCTTGTGTTTGAATAATCACATCACTGATGAGAGGAGGAAAGTTTTCTTGGGTAATTTCATGGAATGTTTGTCCAGGGTGATCTCTGTATCACTATCTGCCTCAGTAATGCCAACTAATCTTAGGTTTGACCTCTTGAAATAATTGCTTATCTCTTGCAGGTCTTGTTCTATCTTTTAAAGTTTTCTATATTTTTAGCAATTTGAGTTAGTTCCATATTTTGATCCTCAAGCTCTGAGATTCTTTTTCTGTTTGGTTAATTCTGCTTTCCATGCTTATCAGTTTGTTATTTATTTCAGTCACGGTGCTCTTTGTTGCTGTTATCTCAGTTATCATTCTTTCCTCTCGTCTCTCCGCATTTCTGTTTATTCCCTCTGTTAATATCTTGATATCAGGGTTTGTGGTTTGAGACCAGTCATTCTGGGGGCTCTTCATTGTTTGAGTTCTGAAGTCTGTATTCTCTGTTCACTTTTTAATAAGGCTGCTTTTTTCCCCTTTTCGGCATGTTTGAGTTCCTTGGAGATCCTAGATGTTAGGCCTTTGTCAGATATACAGCTAGCAAATATTTTTTCCCCGTCTGTGGGTTGGTGATATTTCAATTTTAATCTTCAGCATTATTTTCAGAAGCTTATATGTCTGCCTCCTCTTATTTTAAGTAAAAACTTAAAAATTGAGAGATGGGCTATACATTAACACAAACATATATGGAAAGAGAATATTGCAGAGTGTCCTATATTTGGGTTGGTTAGATTGCCTTAGTTTCTTTTCCTGTTTACAGGAGAATTTATGATTTTGTAAGTTATGGGCAGGGATCTTAGTCCATGGTGACTTTGAGCATCACTCATTCGCGTTTCAGGTCTAAGTGTTGGCATTTTTCACGGGTGCTAAGTGTACAGTGAGTTGGGTGATAGCTACTTGAGATGTGAGCTTTGTGCACAGGTACAGAAGTTTATCCCATGTGAAATATTTCTCTCATTTATAGCGTAAAATGTGGTTTTGGTGTGATGCCATTTCTCCTTGGCACACCCTCAGCTCTTTCTAGGTCTTAGTAGGATTTCTTAGAACTGCAGGTCTGGAGGTAGAAGCACAGTGGCATGGTCATTCCTCTCCAGGAATGGGACCACACTGCTTTGCCTTCCCTGCTTGTGAGGAAATTGGTCTGTCTTACAAGGGTGGTATGGAATGTTGTTAGGGTGCATTATTCATGATGAAAGCTGACAGCTTCGAGGTTAGATGTGCTGCTCAATACAAAACATCAAGCAAACCAAACAAAAAAAATTTTTTTTTTCTTTTCTCAACCTCCTCTCTCTAATAGGTGCTTAGTTGGAACTGGGGCATAGTTTCCTGCTAGCTGAGTGGCAGCAGGCAGTTGTGGTAAGAATGGATATAACATCTCACTCTCTTTTTGTGTATCTGCCTATGAGAATCTGCAAGTGATAAAAACTTTGCATGCTGTAGAGTCTGGTTGATGAAGTTGAATGTTGGGTAGGAAGTCCCTCCAGCACTTAGAAGACTGATTTTGAAGCTGCTCTCATAGGTTTCCTGGGTTCTTGCCACTCACCTAGAGTGGCTAAGAGGCTGACTGGGACACCAGGAGGGCAAACTTACCTGCAGGATTGTTCCATTTGGGCTCCAGGAACTTAGCTGCTCTGCAAAAGATGGCCATGCAGGATGAGGTGGTGACTTAGGTCATACAGGCCAGCTCTCCAGTAAAGAGTAATCACCCTTTCTATGAGGGCACTTAGTATTTTAGGAATATCAAAAATTTCACTTCTAAAAGATTTTTCAAAGAGTCTTTCTCTTTGTATAGTTTGAGAAATAGGTAACAGAGGTGGAGGATGTGCTTGTGATCAGGGCCAAACACCTAAACAGGTCGAACCTTGCAGCTACAATCTCTTTAGGGCCAACTGTCTCTGTATTTGGCACAAATGGTTGATTTTTCTTTAACAGAAAGCGTGTCTTAGTGAGCTTGGGCTGTCATAACAAAGTACTACAGACTGAGTGACTTAAACAGAAATTTATCATCTCACACTTCTGGAGGCTGGAAGTCTCGGAGCAAGGTGTCAGGAGGGTTGGTTTCTCCTGAGACCTCTTCCCTTGCTTTGCAATGGCTGTCTTCCCCCTGTCTTTACATGGTCGGCCCTCTGTGTGCATCTGTGTCCTAATCTCCTCTTTTTAAAGCACACCAGTCATGTTTGATTAGGATGCATCCTAATCTTCTGCAGCCGTAAAAAAGAACAAAATCATGTGCTTTGCGGCAACATGGATGCAGCTGGAGGACATTATTCTAAGTGAACTGACATGGAAACAGAAAACCAAATACTGCATGTTCTCACTTATAAGTAGGAGCTAAACACTGGGTACTCGCAGACACAAAGATGGTAACAACAGACACTGGGGACTCCTAAGAGGGGAGGGAGGAAGGGTGACAAGGGTTAGAAAACTGCCTATTGGGTACCATGTTCATTGCTTGGGTGACAGGTTCAACAGAAACCCAAACCCTACCATCATGCAATATTCCCGTGTAAAAAATCTGCACATGCACCTACTGGATTTAAAAAAAAAATTAAAAGGATGCATCCTCAGGACTTTATTGTAACTTAATGACTTCTTTAAAAATCTTGTCTCCAAATATCGTCACAGTCTGAGATTAGGGCTCCAACATATGATTTTTGGTAAAGGGGACACAATTTAGTGCATAACAAGGGGATTAAAGGACTCAGGACAGAGCTAAATGCTGAACACATCCAAGTGTTTCCACAAAATTTAAGTAATTTGACTTTACCATTCTGTAGCCATATTTGACAAAAAGTTTTTTTTTTTAAAAGCAGACTTTTGCCGGGCTCGGTGGCTCAGCCTATAACCCTGCGCCTTGGGAGGCTGAGGTGAGTGAATTGCCTGAGCCTGCGGGTTTGAGACCCACCTGGGCAACTTGGTGAGACCTCATCTCTACAATAAAAAAAAAAAAAAATTAGCCGGGCGTGGTAGCGCGCATCTGTAGTTCCAGCTACTTGGAAGGCTGAGGCGGAAGGATCGCCAGAGCCCAGCAGGTTGAGGCTGTGGTGGTCAGGAGTGGCCACTGTACTCCAGTCTGGGCGACTGAGTGAGATTCCAACTCAAAATAAATAAAATAAAATAAAATAAAATAAAATAAAATAAAATAAAATAAAATAAAAAGAAGCAGACTTTTGTGATATGAGTAAGTTTGTTGTCTTAGCCCACAAATGAGCCTGGCTATTTTTTGGCATTAAGTTTTGTCCAAAGCCCTATGGCTAGAAAAGCAGAACCTGGCTCTTAGGACAGAACATCATGGGACCCTTTCATAAGCAACTATGTGCAGGTTTCCCATGCCATGGTGGATGATGTGAAAGATGACCCACACTCATGGACTCTGTAGCCTAGTTGGGATAAAAGATAAACAATGCAAGTATGTAAAATTTCAGTTACTGTTGGAATTGATGTTTAGTTTTACATGAGAACTTTCTTATTTCAAGAAGCAGGCATACAATTTAAACTAGTGCCAGCAGACAGAGGACTTACTATTTGGTGTGACCAGTAGTGGCAGGAACAATCAAGGCTAATGGAACTCTCATTTTCTTCCTCTGTATTATGGCTGTCTTTTAAAAGAATTTTTTATTTTTTATATATTTAAGGGGTGCAAGTGCAGATTTCTTACACGCATTGTGTAGTGGGTACAAGTGCAGGTTTAAGGGGTACAAGTGCCAATTTCTTACACTATTGTGTACTGAGAGAGTCTGGGTTTTGGTACACCCATCACCCAAGCAGTGGACGCTATACCCAATAGATAATTTTTCAGTCCTCACCCCCATCCTACCTGCACACCACTTGTAGTCTCCGGTGTCTGTTATTCTACTCTATAGTGGCTGGTTCCTTAAAACCATTTGTTTCATTGATCTGTTGCTGTGTATGATGGGCTGGACAATGCCCTCCCCAAAAGACATCCACATCCTCCTCCCTGGAACCTGTAAATGCCACCTTATTTGGAAAGTCGTCATTGCAAATGAGATTAGATTAAAGATCTGAGCCAAGAAGATTATTTTGGATTATTTGGGGTGGGCTGTAGATGCCACCACATGTGTTTTGTATAAGAGAGGAAGAGGGAGTTTAGACAAAAAGAAGAGGAGGTGATGTGACTGCAGAGTCAGAGATGGGCGTGATGGGACCCCAAGCTAAGGAATGCCAGAAGCCACTGGAAGCTGAAAGAGACAAGGAACAGATTCTCCCCAAGTGCCTCTGGAAAGAGTATATCCCTGTCAACACCATGATTTCAGCCCAATGAAACTGATTTCAGTCTTCCAAAACTGTGAAAGAATATATTTCTGTTGTTTTAAGCCATTAAACTTGTGGTAATTTGTTACAGAAGCCACAATAAACGAATATATGGCATAACAAACCATCAAAAAATTTACTACAAAACTTAAAACAATTTCAGGAAGTGCTGTCAGCAAAATGGCAGAGTTGGCAGCTCCAGCATTTGTCTCCCCCACAGAAACATCAAAAAACAAGCAGAAACTGTCAGAACCGACATTATCAGAACCCTGGAAGAGAGGTAAAAGTTTGCAGCAACCAAGCAAACACTGAATCAAGAAAAAGACAACTTGAAAATGGTAGGAAACTTTGTGGTATTTTTATTTGCCCTTGTTTCAACTCCTCCCTGTTACAGCCATATTCCCAGTGTGGGACACTGATCTCTGATTTTAGAAGAAGTAGAGCAGACTTTACTTGAAAATCACTGTGGGTGTCTGTTGTAACCTGTCTAAGGGATACCTGAAGGACTAACACAGCTGCTTATCTATGTTTTGCCTAACTCAGAACATAGGCTGGAAAAATGGCAGACATTGCTTGAATGTGCTCAAGGTGAACTAACAAAGTGTAAATACTTGAGGCAAAAGATTATTGGTCAAGGCATATAGTAGACCACCTAAAGTCTGTGCAAAAGTTGAGGGAGATTCTTTGGGAAACTAGAATAATAAAAGCACTGTGTACACAGGGAAATTTAGAAAGCCATGCCCAAATTTAGGGTAAGGTGCATGCTCAGAAAAGAGGGAAGAAAACCCTAAACTTTCACTTCAAGTTGATCTATGGGCTCAGTGCAAGTTTGTCTTAGTGGTTGAAGGAGTTCCCCAGCACAGAGTCAATCTACAAAGACTGGGAGAGAAAGTTTGGAAAAGTACCTAAAAAAAAAAAAAGTACTATTGCAGATATTAAGAAGAAAAAACCCCAGCAAACCCAGGGAAAGGGGAAGAATCTGATGGTCAGAGCTCACATCATAATATTTAAGTGCCCAATGTTCAACAAAACAAGACACATGAAGAAACAGAAACATATGACTCATTCAAAGAGGCAAAATAAATGAGCAGAAATCACCCCTGAGACAGCCCAGACATCAGACTTACTAGGCAAAAGACTTTAAAGCAGTTTTCTTAATGATAGCCAAAGAGCTAAATGAAAACATGGACAAAGAACTAAAGGAAATCAGAAAAACAATATATAAATAAAATGAGACTCTCAGTAAAGAGATAGAAATTATAAGAGTTAAACCGAAATTATAAAATAGAGTCAAACAGCTAAAAACTGAGCTGAAAAATTTACTAGGAGGGCCCAAGAGAAGATTTAAGTATGTAGAAGAAAGAATAAGGAGTCTTGGAGATATAGCAACTGAAATTATTGAGTCTGAAGAGAAGAAAGAAAAAAGAGTAAAGAAAAGTGAAGAAAGCTGAAGGGACGCCTGGAATACCATGAGCCAGACCACATACTTATAAGAGAGTCCCAAAAAGAGAAAAGAAAAAGGGCCAGAGGTAATACTTGAGGAAATGATGACTAAATACTTTTCAATTTTGATGGAAGACGTGAATCTACAAATATAAGAACTCAGTGAACTATAAGTAAGGTAAGCTAGAAGAGAGCCATATGGAAACACTATCAAGAACCAAAGACATAGAAAGAATCTTGAAGACAGCAAGAAAGAAGTGACAAGCAAGAAAGGATCCTCAATAAGATTAATGGCCATTTTCTCATCAGTAACCATGGAGGCCAGAAGGTAGTTAAAGTGTGGAAAGAAAAAAAAAGTATCAATCAAGAATTCTATATCCAGCAAAACCAATATGAAAAAATGGGGAGAAAATAAGACATTCTTCATTACCACTAGACCTGCCATTCAAGAAATACTAAAGGGACTCCTATAGATTGAAATGAAAGCACATTAGACTGTAACTTATATGAAGAAATAAATATTTCAGTAAAGGAAAATACATGAACAATACAAAAGCCAGTATTACTGTATTTTTAATTTATAATTTCTCTCTCTCTTTTTTCCTTACTTTCTTCCTTCCTTCCTACCTTCCTTCCTTTTTTTCTTTTTTTTTTTTTTTTTTGGAGTTGGGGTCTCACTCTATCACCTAGGCTGGAGTGCAGTGGCACACTCACAGCTACTGCAGTCTTGACCTTCTGGGCTCAGGCAATCCTTCTGCCTCAACTTTCCAAGTAGTTGGAACTGCAAGTTTGCACCACCACACAGGCTAATTTTTTGATTTTTATTATAGAGTCGAGGTCTTGCCAAGTTTCCTTGGCTGGTCTCAAACCACTGGACTCAAGCAATCCTCTGGTTTCAACCTCCCAAAGTGCTGGGATTATAGGCATGAGCCACTGTGTCTGACCCACTTCTTATTTTCTACATTATTTAAAGACAAATGCAACAGATTTATAAGCCTATGTAAAAAGATATAAATCGTGACAATAATAATATAAGGAAGGGTGAAGTTGTATAGGAGCAGAGATTTTGTATATCATCAATTTAAATTAGATTGTTATAACTTTAAAAATGGAAATATAATCCCTATGGTGTCCACAAAGAAAATATTGGTAGAATAAGAACAAAAAGAAATGAGAAAGTAATTAAAATGGTTTAGTACTAAACTATCAACTAAACAAAAAAGAAGGTTCTTTTAGAGGAAATGGGGCAATAAAGGTATAAGACATGTAGAAAATAAATGGCAAAACGGCAGAATTAAATTCTTCCTTACAATAATTACTTTAAATGTAAATGGATTAAATTCTCCAATCAAAATGCATAGATTGGCAGAATGGATTAAAAAATCAAACTCTAAGAGACTCTTATAGTTTATCTGTAAGATAAACTATTTATCAGAGATTTACTTTAGATCCAAAGACACAAATATATTGAAATGAAAGGATAGAAAAAGATATTCCATGTAAATTATAACAAAAAGTGAGCTGGGATGGCTATACTAATGTCAAGCAAAATAGACTTTAAGTAAAAAATGATTGCAAGAGACAATGGAGAGCATTATATATTTATAAACACGCTAATCCATCAGGAAGATAAAATATTTTAAAATTAACAGCATAGACCCAAAATATATGATGCAAACTTTGACAGAATTGAGGCAGAAATAGACAGCTATCCAATTCTAGTTGGTGACTTTAATATCCCACCTTTTATAATTGATAGACCATACAGACAGAGGATCAATAATATTAGAGGGCTTTACTAACACTATAAACCCATTGGATCTAACAGACATACATAGAAATTCTACCCAACATCAACAGAATACATGTTTTTCTCAAGTATACATGGATCCTTCTCTAGAATAGACCATATTAGGCCACAGAACAGATCTCAATAACTTAAACTTAGAAATATAGAAATCATACAAAGTATTTTCTCCAACAATATTAGAATGAAGCTAGAAACTAAAAAAAAAAAAAAAAGCTCATTAAGAAAGAATTAAAAGTTGTATAATAAGATTAGCCTTTTTAGAAAACACATCAGTAGAACTGCTCATGTATTTGTCAAGGTTAGGTATTTGACATCAAATAAAGAAATACCACTTTAAATAAAATTACCTAAAAATCAAAACTCCATTCTTTGTAAGCTGTAAGTGTAATGTAATAATATCACAAGCAGGTAGTATTGATTGCCTTAGAAAGATGTTTTTGATATATGTATTTGTCACAGTTTATATATGTTCATACACATACACATACATGTAAGCATACCTGTTGTTATGAACAAGTAAGTGGAAAGGGACAACAAATTTGGGGCATTGTATATTTTTCTTTTAAAAATGGAAAGTTCTTGGAACAATTTTTCAAGGGGTTGAAATTTTATTACATATAGCACATTCCTTTTAAAAGTCATTCAATAAAGTTGTGAGATGTTTTACAAAATTGTAAAATAGAAACAGTAAAAAGTGTTTTTAGTAGTAAAAAAACACAAATTGGGAAAAAACTCTAAACCAGAAGAAAACGGAAAAATTCACATATGTAGGAACTAAATAACCTATTGAAATGAATGAAAAGATAGAAAAAGATATTCTAGAAAAAGAAACAACACACTCTTAAACAACCGTGGGCAAAGAAGAAATCACAAGAGAAATTAGATGTTTAGAGATAAATGAAAATGAAAACACAGTATTTCAAAATATATGGGATGTAGCGAAGGCAGTGCTCAGAGAAAATGTTATCTATAAATAACTACACTCAAAAAGAAGAAAGTTATTAAATCAATAGCCTAACTTTACACCTTGATGAACTAAAAAAAGAACAAACTAAACCCAAAGCTAATAGAAGAAAAGAAATAATAAAGATTAGAGCAGAGATAAATAGAATAGAGAAAATTATAAGTAGAATCTATAAAAACCAAATATAATTTTCTGAAAAAAATCAGCAAAATTGACAGCGAAAGAGAGAAGATGGAAATGATTATAAGATAATACTATGAACAATTTTATACTCACAAATCAGTTAACCTAGATAAAATGGACAAAATCCCAGGAAGACACAAATAACCTAAACTGACTCAAGAATAAATAGAAAATCTCAATAGACCTAGAACAAGTAAAGAGATGGAATCAGTAATCAAAAAATATTATAATAAAGAGAAATTCAGGAACAAGTGGCTCCTGGTGAAGTCTACCAAACATTTGTGAATAATTTCTCACCAATCCTTCTCAAACTCTTCCAAAAGGTAGGAGAGGAAGGAGCACTTCATAACTCATTCTGAGACGCTCTAGAAGCCCAGACTTCAGCTGCACACAATTTGCTTATGTGGCAAGTTCTCACCTGTACCCTACAACTCTAAGAAAATTAAAAAAAAAAAAATTGTAGACCAATATCCCTTATGAATATAGATGTAAATATTCCCCACTAAATACTAACAGACAATTAAAAGGATTAAATTCTACAACCAAGTGGAATTTATGACCAAGTGAAATTTATACTAGGATCTCAAGGGTGGTCTAACATAAGAAAATCAATCAGTGTAATGCATCACATTAATAGAATGACGGAATCACACACACACACATACACACACACACACACACACACACACGATCATCTCAGTTAATGCAGAAAAGATATTTGACATGATCCAACACCTTTTCATGATAAATCATCAGTTAAAACTAGGAACAGAAGGGAACTTCTTCAACATGATAAAGAGAACTTATGAAAAATTTACAGTTAACCTCATGCTTTTTTCTAACAAGATCAAGAACAAGACAGGATGCCGGTTTTCACCATTGCTATTCAACATTGCACTGGAGGTCATAGTGAGAACAACTGTGCAAAAAAAGACAAAAGGCATCCCAGTTGGAAAGAAACAAGTGATATTGTCTTTATTTGCAGATGGCATTATTATATAGATAGAAAATCCCAAAGAATCCACAGAAACACTGCTAGAGCTAATAAGTTGTTCAAAGTTTCAGAGTACACGATTAACACATAGAAGTCAGCGGTATTCCTATACACCTGCAATGAATAATTCAAAAAAGGAAAGTAAGGAACAATTCCAGATAAAGTAACATATAAAACAATAAAATAATTGGAAATAAGTTTAACCAAGGAAGTGAAAGATTTTTACACTGAAAATTATAATACATTGCTGAAAAAATCAAAGAAGACCTAAATATAGATGGAAAGACATTTTGTGTTCGTGGCTAGGAGACTTAGTATTGACAAGATGTCGGTATTACCCAAGGCAATATATGGATTTATCTCTATCAGAATTTTAATAACCTTTCGCCACCTCCAGAAAAGCTGATTCTTAAATTCATATAGAATTGCAAGGTGTCAAATAAAACAATCTTGAAAAAAAAAATGGGAAGATTAATACTTCCAATTTCAAAACTTATTACAGAATTACAGTAATCAAAACAGTGTGGTACTGGCATAAGGATAAACATGCAAATCAGTGAAATAGAATTGAGACTTCAGAAATATACCCATAAATCTATGACCAATTGGTTTTTGACAAGGGTGCCAGGTCCATTCAATGGAGGAAAGAATAGTCCTTCAACAGATGGTGCTGGGACAATTGGATTTTCTCATTCAAAGGGTAAAGTTGACCTCATAACATCTACGAAATTTAACTCTAAATGGTGTGGTGATATGGAAAACAGTTTGATGGCTCCTCAAAAAAAGCGAAACATAAAATTACCATATGACTCAGCAATTCTACTCATAGATATGTACCCACGGAATTGAAAGCAAGGATCCAAGTAGCTATTTGTATGCCAATGTTTGCTGCATCACTGTTCACTATTAGTGAAAAGGTGAAAACAACCCAAATGCCCATCAGCAGATGAATGATGAACAGAGTGTGGCATATACATACAATGGAATATTATTCAGCCATCATGAAGTTCTGATACATGCTACAACATGGAGGAACCTTGAAAACATGCTGAGTGAAATAACTCGGACACAATAGGGTAGATATTGTATGATTCCACTTATATGAAATATCTAGAATAGTGTGATTTATAGAGACACAAAGTAGATTAGAGGTTGGTAGGGGCTGAAGAAAATGGAGAAGTATTGCATAATGGTTACAGAAGTTCTGTTTAGGGTGATAAAAAAATTTGGTTCTCGAAAGTGTGATGGTTCCACAACATTGTGAATGTAGTAATGTCATCAAATGGTACACTCGCAAAGGGTTAAAATGGCAAATTTTGTGTTATGCATATTTTACCACAAAAGTTAATAATGTAATCTACCCAAACTCATTAATTTTACTCTTGAAATGAGTGAATTGTATTGCAGATGAATTGTACTCAATAAGGCTGTTTTTACAAAAACCTATGACAACATTTATTTTCCTCATGAGCTGGCAGTTTGGGCAGTTCTAAGTGGGTGCAGCTTATCTCTGCAGTCTAGATTCATCCTCAGTCTTGCTCACTCACATGCCTGGTGGTTGATGCTGACTATAGGTTGGTATTTATTTAGGGTTGTGCTTGGGACTCCTACCTGTAGTCTTTACATGTGACTGCTTGGCTTCTTCATCTCGTGGTGATGGACTTTTAAGAGCAGGCATCCTGAAAGAGAGAAAGAGAAAGAGGAAGAAACTCTTCCTTATGATGGACTAGTCTTGGAAGTCAGGTGGTGTTACCTCTACTGCATTTTGTTTGTTAAATGTAAGCACTAAGAGTGACCATCTTCAAGGGCGGCATGATCAGACTCCATCTTTGAAGGGAGGGGTGTCCAAGAAATTTGTGGACTTCTTTTAAAACCACTACGGACAGTCCTTTATTCTCATCTTTTTATATTCTTTCCACATGAAAAATGCACTAATTTCCTCCCAAGACCCCTAAAAACATCTCGTGTGCAAGCTTGATGTTCAGCATCTCCGTGTCTAGTTCAGGTCCAGGTGCGGATGAGAGTCCTCAGGTGTGATTCCTTGAACATAGTTTCTCGAGTACAGTTACTCTTGATGATCTGAATATTTGTGAACGAAAGAGGCAAGCACCAGCTCTCTAAACCCAACCTAAAATGGCGGGCCAAGCATCGGATAACTGCTAATGAAGACTTGTTCCAGTCTGGGCGACAGAGTGAGACTCCAACTCAAAAAAAAAGAAAAAAAAAGAGAGGACAGTGAGAGGCATGAAATAGCCACTGGTCCAAAGCAATTTTGAAATCTCACTGGGCCCATGTTGTCAGTTCCTTGGTTAGGGTTTAGCCCTACTGCCTGGGAATGATTTCCCATGACACTGGGCTCTGTCCTTTGGGCTCTTGGTTCTATAATCTGAGGTATCCTTCTTCCTTCTTCATAAAAATTAGCCCGAGTTTATAGTCGAGTAGTTTTCTCAGCCTATTTTCCTCCCATACAAATTTGTCAATTCAAATGCTCTTTTTTATTTTGCACTCTCTGTTTTGTTTTTTTTTGGCCCCAACTTGGTATAATTCTTTTTAGACCATTCGGGGCCAGATGTGGTGGCCGACACCTGCAGTCCCAGCACTGAGTGGACTGATTGACTTTGCAGAATTAACTGTTACGTCTCCATAAAGTGACAATCAGAAATAATTCACTCTTATTCAGCCTGGGAGAGTCAGTACTTGAAAACACTTTTGTGAGCTGTGAACATTTTAACCAGGGTTTATTTACATATTTAGTTTCAATTTATCCGTATATTGTTGCTTGAGGTATAATTTATAAACAATGAGCTGTGGAATGTGTAATAACTGTCTCCGTACCTATGGCTGGAAAACCAAAGAGAGACTTGGTGAGACCAGAATGTCACCGTGGCAGAGCCAGCCTGTTTTTGTGTTGCCGTCTGTTCTCGAGCACTGGTTTACCCCTGGATAAACGAGGAATACTAAGACCTCTCTCGCTGTGTGGGGGGAAGGTGAAATGTGATGATGTGTATGAGATGGCTGCACGGTACCCGGAGCACATGTATTGAAGAACTATCTGTTCCCTCTTCTTTCTTTACCTATCACTTGCCCCCTAACCCTGGGTGCTCCATGTTAGAAAACATTGTGAAAAGCGTGGATGCTTCTGAAAAATATCTCTCTGCCAGCAGTTAGCATGCAGAAAATGAGACAGCATGATTTGGCTTATTACTTTCTATTTGGCAATAAGAAGCTTATTTGCACACAGCCTGATTTCTTTCAAGCTGGAAAAAAAAAATGAGGTAAAGCAATATGTATTAAAACATGCAAATTATAACGAGGGATTTAAAGCTTGACTACTCTTCACATATTCCTATGGCAAACTGTTTTTCTTCTTCTCTGTAGTCTCCATTTCATGACCTTGAGTCACTCATTTTCTGCCTGATGGCTTTGTGGCACGACACTGGATGACGCTGAGAAAATGAAATCGAAACCTTGCTTGGGCTTTGAGAGAACTTGGGATCCTGATT
The DNA here is from genome assembly GCA_027257055.1 of Cephalopachus bancanus. Taxonomy (NCBI): domain Eukaryota; kingdom Metazoa; phylum Chordata; class Mammalia; order Primates; family Tarsiidae; genus Cephalopachus; species Cephalopachus bancanus. The sequence continues at coordinate 256,889 of JAPVLO010000392.1, forward strand.
TTGAGAATGGGAGGGAAAAGTGGAGAGGGGAAGGCGGAAGATGGGACATACGTGGAATACTGAAGACTGAAGAAAGAGCAACTGAAAGCCTGCTTTCTGATGGGTTTTCTGTGGGCCCCTACTGTTTTATGACCCTGACCCTCATGGGCAGAGAGGGTCAAGGGACCATTCCCAGGTAGCGATTTAATCTTTCCGTTTGAAATGTTCGTTGACCGAAACGTGGCCTTCTTTTCCTCTGCATAAAGGCAACAATGTGGCACCTCGGTCCCTTGGCGGAGCTCCTTGCACTGGACAGCTCATTTGTTTGAATGAGCTGTCTGGGCACTTAATTACATCTTGCGTCCTATCTGTGGAGCGCCTCCGCCCTAACATGGCGCCCGAAGCGGCCAGACCTCAAGACAAAACAAGCCCTAATTAGGCAGCTGGAGGATGTTAGCATACATTCCTCTCTCGCAGGCCTATCGGTGTGTGCCGCGTTACCTTAATTGATTGGCAGAGATACTAGATTTAAGGTCACGGGAAAAGAGAAAACAGCTGAAGCTGAAAGGGAAGAACGATGTAGTAACCTGGGATTAAAGCAGCTTGCAGAAGAATCGTGTGAGAGTCGTTATTGAAAGCGACACTGTCTAATACAAAATCCACAGCAGATACGCCACCGGCACATTCTGGATGGCAGAGAGGCACACCAGAAGGAAAGTTTGAGTGGCTGTCGCCTCCAGATTTAGCAAGCTCTACAGCTTGTCTCTGCTGTCCTCTCATCCGCTTGCTTGGTCTAGCTCCTACTCCCAAGTCAACTAGGACGTAAAAGCGCAGTGTGAATACATCAGCTGCTCCAGAGCCCTGTCTTTGGGAGATGAATCGTGACTCAGTTTTAAAAAGTCCTCTGTGGAAATTTGAGTAAGTTTACCGCAAGACTTGGAAATAAAAACCTATAAGGTATATAAATATGTGAATGTTACCAAGGTCTTCAGTTGGAGGAAGATGTACTTTCAGCATGACCAAAGGGCATCTCATGAGTTGTGGGTAAAAAGTTATAAGAGGGATTGTTCTTCTCTGCTTCAGTGCTGGGGCCAGTAGCTGGGGGTCTCTTGGATAATGGTGTGCTCAGGAACCTTGACACGGTCTGAACCCGTCAAAAAAGGCCAAGTCCTGGCTTCCCTCTGCTGACTCTGCCTCGAAGCCATGACTGTGGGATCAATCACTGGCCGTTTTGGTCCTGCCTGTGGTTGAGGAAAGGTAGACCAAGTGGGTCAGTGTGGCAGGGGATTTATTCAGAGCAGGAACGGTGTGGAGTCGTCAAATCAGAAGCAATGAGGAAGAGAGATTACTGCAAGTTGCCAAACTCTCCAGGCCCCACACACAGAACCATTCAATTCTGGGTTCTGCAGACACGTTCATCAGACAATTCCGTGGCCTCCGAACTTCATTCGCCGCTCATCCTAGCCTGGGTATTGTTTTCGTTGTACCTTTTTTCCCGGATGGCCAAATCTCTTGATTATTAAGAGAAAAGACATGAATTTGTGGCACCACTTTATTTTTCAATACTATCTTGTAGAATGGCCAACCTAAGAGACAAAGACTGTATTGCCGGAGGCCAGCTCCAGGGGGTTCACGGGAAGGAAGAGTCGTGACCAGAGTTTCTTTTCAGGCACTCTGGCACTGAAGCACAGCAGTGCTGATTTATTTATATCATAATTTTTGGCACACACTTAGCAGAAAGTTAACAGCAAAGGAAATAATTAACAATCAAAACATATTGAAACGATTGTATGACGTACTAATGATTTTACAATTCTTATGATTTTTGCATAATTATACGGTTGAATAATGTCTACATATAAGAAGCTAGCTGTTCTTGGAAGTGGTAACTTATTAAAAGGGCAAGGTTAATATTAGTCAAAAGGTTAGCCAGTGGAAAGTAAAACTTATGCTTTATAAAGGTAAATAGTCTATATAGATATAAAAGGTGCTAGGCATATAACTTTTATGTAGTTTTAATTTAAAGGTCGCTGTCTGTGATGAGGCAGTGTCTATATTTTATTTATATATACCAATCATTTCACTTTTTACTAAGTGCTGACCTTTGGGTTTTGGAAAGCAGGCACCAAGGGGGCCCACTGCGTTTTATTTTTTCCTATAAAGATAAGATTTTTAATTAACATGTCTCTCATCTATCCAGACTTTTCTAACCATACCATCATCATATGCACCTGTATAAGGTAGCGGAGGGTCAAGCCATTCTAAGTTTTGCATACTACTCTTTCCTCTAGGTGCCCACCAAATTCTACCATTCATATTATAACCTACATGGGGGCCTGCTCTAACAGTTGGCAAGGGTTTGTGATATTGTTTCAAAGCTTTAAACTTGTGGCTACTCTGGTGCTGTTTGTATGGCTTAACTGTGTTTGCTTCAGTTTGTACCTCAGTTTCTGTCATTTCTCGGTACCATAGTTTTAACATAAAGTAGAACAGCTAAAAGTACACTTTGTCACAGTAGGTTTTAGAGTAATTGGTTGGGTCATTGTGTCCTGTGGGGTTGCTATTTGCATTTCCTGAGGCATGGCCAATGGTGAAACATTGACTGCTTTATTATTGAACAATATAATGGGAACAAACAGGCGACCATGAGTCACAGGACATTCATGTAGAACTTTCCTCAAGACTATCCGCGGGGCTTTGCCACACACACGGATCCTTCTGGGGCTTTGCCTTCCAGAAGGGTGTCTTCATTCGGTTCCCATGCTGAGTCCTGGATTGTCATGGCCTCCGCCATTGTATTTTTTCCTACCATGCCTCTATAAATTCCTGATCTTTGCTAGATTTCAGTCCTATTCATCCTGCTATATTTCCTACTGCAATAAATGGCAACTCAAGCAAGAAAAGCTGGGAGTCGTTCTGGACTTTCGGCTCTCCCTGGATGCTGAGCCACTCTATTTAGGAGACTTTTAAAAAATTTTAATTTAATTTAATTTAATTTTTTTGAATCAGACTCTCACTCTGTCACCCAGGCTGGAGAGCAGTGGTACGCTCACGGCCACCACAGCCTCGACCTGCTGGACTCAGGTGATCTTTCCATCTCAGCCTTCCAAGTAGCTGGAACTACAGGCACGCACCACCACGCCCGGCTAATTTTTTGATTTATTGTAGAGATGAGGTCCCGGCAAGTTGTCCAGGCTGGTCTGGAACCTACAGGCTCAGGCATCCCTCTCACCTCGGCCTCCCAAAGTGCTGGGATTATAGGTGTGAACCACCATGCCCAGCTATTTAGGAGACTTTAGCTTTTGTCTCCTATCTTTTTCTTCCGCCCTGCAGTTTCATCAGTTTTTGTCTGGACTAATGTACTTGCCCCCATGTGGGTCCCTCGCTTCCACTCTTGCCTCCCTCCAATTCATCTTTCATGTCGTGGCCGGTCTTCTTTATAGAATTCTTTTATGATGGCTTTTCCAGTGCACCTCTCTTCGTTTCTAATATCATCTCCGGAACAAAGGTCAAGACTGGCTGCGATGACTACCTTCTTGCCCGGGATTTTGCCTAGCTTCTTAACTTCGTTTGCGTCATGGCTTGCCACTCCTTTCCCACCTCCAGCAATTTTCTCTTTTGCCCCTCAGTTGTTCTTGAAGACACACTGCTTTGTCCCACATTGTTGTGCACCTTTGCCTGCACTCACCACCCCCTTCTCCTACTAGGTCATGAAGACTTGGTTTCGGTGCCTTTTCTTTGGGTGCTCTGCATAGTTCTCTATCCTCATACACACTGCATGTTAATATAGCAGTTGGAGGTTCCCTGGGCTGAACTGTTAGCTTACTGGGGAAAGAAAGAGAGCCTCCATAATTTTAACTTTTACCCCCAGTACCTGGCATAGTGCCTGATCCAAGAAGCCTCTCAAGGAATGATTGTTGACTGAACAAATCATGCTCAAAATGCATCTTATGTACAAGTGATAATTATTATCACTGTTATCATGTTATTAATAGTCAGTAATTCTACTATCAATAGAATCAGAAAGTATGAGTGCCTTTCAGGTCCGTCAGTCAGGCTGTGCCATTTACCAACTGTTTAAGCTTGGACAAATAACTTAATTGTTCTAAGCTTCAATTTTTCCGTCCATAAATCGGGATACTAGGGTTGTTTGGAGAATAAATGAGATGGTGAATACTAAGTAGTTGGGTTGTATGTCATGCTGAGTGAATGTTAGTTATGACAATTATACTCACAAGAAAAATATTTAGGTATTATGGGTCTAGATAGGTAGTCTTTTTAACCTCCTGTTTTTTCTGCTCAGATTTGTTTGCAAACTGGTTATTGTCTTCGATAATCTTAGAGTGCCTAATTTAATACCTTTTGAGAGCAGAGAGAAACCAGGAAATCCACAGCAGAGAGACTTTTTAATATTTCACAGTAGACAAACAAAGTTATTTTCCGTCACAGCCATGCATTGGGTGGAATGACCTTTAGCAGCTGATGACAGTGATGCAGCAGAAGGGACAGTTTTCCACTTGACCTTTATACGACATGCCAGCTTGTCTCATAACACAAAATAAGTTGCAATTGACAGGCCTGATAGAACACTAACCTGACAGGAGATAGGCACTTTGGTAAGCAGCCCCTGTTAGCTACAGAGCATGGCAACTTCCACATACCCAAGGGTGGCTTACAAATGACTCCTCCCTAAGCCACTGCCACAACATTTAGTGCAATTAGTTCCTCTGGGAGTTTAGTTTTAAATGAGATTTTCTCATAATGAATCTTTATTGCCAAGACCTTGGTTACTCTGCATGCACCCCCCCCCGGCTCCATAGGCTTTTGACTTTTCTGCCTTTGTTAGATTTCTTCCTCTCCTCTTTACCTTAATCACAGGATGTTTCTTCTCATCTTTTCTTTTTCTTTCTTTTCTTTTTTTTTTTTTTTGAGTCGGAGTCTCACTCTGTTGCCCAGACTGGAGTGCAGTGGCCACTCCCGGCCACTGCAGCCTTGAAGGCTCCGGTGATCCTTCTGCCTCAGCCTTCCCAGTAGCCGGAATTACAGGCACGCGCTACCACGCCCGGCTGATTTTTTTATTTATTGTAGAGATGAGGTCTCGCTGCCCAGGCGGGTCTTGAACCCGCCGACTCAGGCAACTCACTTCAGCCTCCCAAAGGCGCGGGATTACAGGCTGAGCCACTGAGCCTGGCTTTCTCATCTTTTTTTTTTTTTTGAGTTGGAGTCTCACTCTGTCGCCCAGACTGGAGTGCAGTGGCCGCTCCCGGCCACTGCAGCCTCGATCTGCTCGGCTCCGGCGATCCTTCCGCCTCAGCCTTCCCAGTAGCCGGAATTACAGGCACGCGCTACCACAGCCGGCTGATTTTTTGATTTATTGTAGAGATGAGGTCTCGCGGCCCAGGTGGATCTCGAACCTGCGGGCTCAGGCAATCCACTCACCTCAGCCTCCCAAAGGTGCGGGATTACAGGCTGAGCCACTGAGCCTGGCTTCTCATCTTTTCTAATGCTTCGTTTTTGCCTTTCTCTAACTTGACTACATTCCTTTACTTTTCTGCCACTGGGTGATTTTCTCTTGAGGTTTTTCTACATGAGGGCTCAACTAGGAGCTTTGCAAGTGTGTTCCTTCTCCTGGATAGTCATGGGGCAGAGGCGGTTCTGGACAGCAGTTGGGAAATGTGTTGCCGTTTAGCCTTGCAGGTTTAGTGGAGGAAACGGTTTCTGAGGATCGTGGCCTCAGGTTGTGCCCCTGCTTCTGACACTAACTGCACTGAGAACCAAGGGCACTTGACCTTTGCAGGAAGTCAGTGGAAGGGTTACATTTTTATTTGAGGTGAGTAGCAACTGTGGGTACCCATCGTGAAAGTTAAAAATGGAAAACAGGCATGTCATTCTGGTACTTTTCCCAGCTACTTCCCATAGCTAGCTAGATCTGGCCTGATGTGAGAAATCACACCGTTACCTGCTAAATGGGTACAATAACATTAGCCCTTCCAACATCACTGGGCTGATGTGAGAAACAATGAAAAATGCATATAGAAATTGTGCTGAAGGAAAGGAGCTATGTCAACATATAAACTAGGATCTTTGGTTGGAGAGTTATGGGTAATTTTTTCTGCTTTTTAATCTTTTCCACACTACAAATGAAAAAAAAAGAACGTTTTTATGAGAGTAAAAATTAGAAGAAAATATACAAAAAATACTTTGGAAAGTTAAAATTCTAATAAAACCCACAGCCGAGGATTTGGCTTCATGCCCCAAGTAAATCTCGCCGAGATGATTACTATATGCATATTTATGGAATCAGAAATATAAAAAATGTATCAAAATATAAATCTTTTATTTTTCTTAAAGACCTTATACAATGAAATATTCACTTATATCCTGTGGGCTTGGGGCAGCAATAAAAACTTGGCAATTTGAGGTTGGCAATATTTACAGCTCTTCAAAATTTTTGGATCTATATATTTTCTTTAGAATTCCAGAAGACTGTAATTTTCACACTGTGTTTTGAGGAATCACAGAGATGCCTTAGGGAAGGCTGAACGGGAGGCTCTATCCACAGTGTCAGAGTCTCTTGGCTTTTATTTGCTGTTATTATTCCTGTAAGATTTCATCACAAAAAGTGTTCCATTGCTAAAAAACAAAGCAAAGCAAAAAAAAAAAAAAAAAAAAAACCAAGAAGTAAGCAAAAAATGCATGAAAATCTCTGTGTTAAATAATCTAAAAAATGATGTCTCAGATATTCGGAGACTACGATTGAGAGGAAGATATTTCTCCCAAATCCAGGCTTCTTCATATTTTATGGAAGCTTGACTTTTGAGTGTCCCAAAACACACTAAGCTAGAGGTGTTCAGCCCAGAAGGATCCGGATATTTGATGCACGGTGAGGATGAATTTTCCTGGCCTGCTATGCTGTGGAACACACGTGTTTTCAGCATAAACATTAGAGTGCGCCAAACACTGTTACTCCCAGTCAAGGATATTATTTTGTGTCCATTCCATTTAGAGCCATTCGTTTTCTTCTTGGCAGCTGGAACCAATTACTTTGGATCTACCATGCAAGCCTCAACCTCCTGAACCAAACTTCTATTAATGAAATTCTCTAAATTTGAATAAAGCAAAACAAATAGATATCCATAAAGAGAATCCAGGTGGAAGAATATGCTTATTTAAGATAAGAGAGCGTCTTGCTTCCCTCCCTGTTTTTTTTTTGGAGTAGCATCTGTTTAAATGCTGGCCATGGATCTGAGAAAAATCAAATGGGCATTTCTGCCCACCCTGTGACTTCTCTGACATGTTTCCCAGTCCCCTGCCAGGGCATGAAAAACCACTAATCATTCTGTTTGAATAATTAGATTTTTGTAGAGAAAAAAAACCTCACCCAAAAGGGAATGGAAAAATATACTATGATTAATGTCAGTTTTGGGGGTTAAACTTTGGGGGGCCTTTAAGACCATAGCTAGGGGATAATTTTCCCCTTGGGGCAATATGTATGACCTCGGTCCCCTGGTATCCAAGAACAATGGATTCCAGGATCCCCGAGGGCACCCCAAATCCATGCCTACACAAATCCTGCAGTCAGACTGCAGATACAAAAAGCGAGTCCTCTGTATCCGCAGGTTTCATGTCTTGTGAGGCCTGTATTTTTGATCCATGTTTGGTTTCAGATGCGGAGCCCACTGAGACAGAGGGCTGACTATATTTGTTGTAAAAAGTCTGCGTGTGAGTGGACCCTCACGGTTCAGACTCGTGTTGTGCACGGGGCAGCTGTAACTGCGAGCATCTGGTAGGAAGACCCGGCAGCGCAGGTGGGTCGCCTGATGGCAGCCTTTCCCCTTGCTTCCAGATTTGCTGTTAGGAGATCGGATGCACTGGCTGTGGACTTATGCTCTTTACAGAACTTATTTCCGGTCCAATTTAAGAGCGTTCTTTCTGTGCAGTTTCATGGTTACACGGAAGGTTAAATTTCTTATCACATGTCTATCCCATCAGACTTCTCTGATAGTTTGCCCAGAGCAAGCCTGTTAAGATATCGGCCCCCTTCTGGTCCATGCTTTGGTCTGGGGAGGTGAAGTTTGTCTCATCAACTGGGTCATCACCGTCTCAGCCACCGTTAGTGTTATCCTCAGACTCACACTTCCATGTATCTCTCTTTCCTTTCCTCTGACAGACGGACTTCTGTAGCCACCGGACCTGTTGGCGTGAGGAAGGCCAAGAACTGACGTTTCACCCTTTGCCTCCTTTCTTTCCCTCCTTTTGGGTGGGCTACTTCTGCTCACCCCAGCAGCCTGAAGCCCTTGGTGGCAAGTTCACTGGACTCAGTACCCATATCTGGACAATTAGGTCTCCAGGTCAGTGGCTTTCTCAGTTGACAAGTGATCCCCAAGACGAAATACACTGTGACCTTGCTCACACATGGAACAAAAGCACGGTCCATTCAGACGTTGTGTCCGCTCTGTTCTGGTTCGCTAAAAATGAGTGACGGTCGCCATCCTTTAGATGGTATCCTTGAATGCCCAGCATTGGACCAGCATTTTGAAAATCACTGCTCTGGTGCTTCACCCGGTGTGCGTGCTCAATGGGCACACCCTCTGTGAGGGAATGGGCACTGTGCTGCTTCCCTGGCTGTCTTCCGGGATGCCCAGGGGCTCTGCCTGCCCGTCTGGGTCCTTTGGAATCTAGAAGTCCTTTGGGACGTTAGGAGAAGTCCCAGCTTCTCCAGGGAAACAGTGGGGCTTTAGAAGAGACTGCCTTTTTTCTGACTCCTCCGCTTTGCTTTCTTCTCAAGGTGTTCTTACGATATTTGAAGGTGGCAGCAAAGTGACCTGTGGGTTCCAGAACTCCGCAAACACTTAGCCCCAAATGAGATGCCAGTTTATCCTTCTTGCAGATATCCCAGACTTCAAGGCGATTGTCTTGAAGTCCTTGACTTAAGGGAGAGAAACCGAGTACGATAACCCCTGTCCAGGAAGAGAAGGGTGGGAAAGAGTCCTCCCAGAGCCTTGAGTCCAGCTTTTCCTCCAAAGACAGCCTCTTTTTTCTTCTTCCTTTCTGTAGTCATCTGTGTATAGACACAGGGGCAGACTTTCCCCGGACTTCCCTAGTTTAGCCATCTGTGGTAGGAGAGCTGACTCCAGCGCCTGGCCTTCGATGAGGAGATCTCTTGTATCTTTCATTCTTTTTTTTTTTTTTTTTTTTTGAGTCGGAGTCTCACTCTGTCGCCCAGACTGGAGTGCAGCGGCCGCTCCCGGCCACTGCAGCCTCGACCTGCTGGGCTCTGGCGATCCTTCCGCCTCAGCCTTCTGAGTAGCTCGAACGACAGGCGCGCGCTACCACGCCCGGCTCATTTTGTTTTATTTATTGTAGAGATGAGGTCTTGCCAAGTTGCCCAGGCGGGTCTCGAACCCATGGGCTCAGGCAATCCACTCACCTCGGCCTCCCAAAGCACGGGATTACAGGCGGAGCCACCGAGCCCAGCTGTATCTTTCGTTCTTAACTGTGGTCTGTCTCCCCTGCAATGTTGGCATTAATCTGAACAATTCCACCTCTCCCCAAGAAGGAGAAATTCTTGTTGGCTATTTTACACACCCAAGTCTCACTGTTATTGTTAGGATAGTTGTCAGTGTGGTTCTGAGGGCAAAAGTTTGGCACAGCTTTGTTGTTACAGATAAAAAGGCCAACTCCCATCTCACCGGGTACTGCTGGCTTTCTGTACACAATTTGGTCCACATTCACCATGTTCTTCATGGGGAGGAGAGAGTTCCCGTTACCTGCAGGGTGACTGTGTGTTTCCAGGAAGAGTGAGCCATGTTCCTTGTGGCCTGTTTTGGCTCCAGCCCTCTGCCATGTGGCTGCTGATTGTGCGGACGTGGCGACGGGGGGTCTGCTTCAGGCCTACATCAACCACGGTGAAGTTGAGGCCACAGTCAGGGGGAGCTCAACAGTCCCTCTTGGTTATTGACTCTAGTCATTCTCCTATTTTGCATCCATAGAACACATCTTAGAAGAATGGTGGTATTCGCCCGACTTGCTGGGAAAAGTTCAGTTGGTGCTGCCTGCTGGGGGCTATGTGGGGCTGAGATTCATATCCCCGAGAGGGTGACGCTAGCCAGGGGTGGGGGCGGGGCCAGTGGTGTCTTTGAAGGGATGGAGAGACTTTGCCTTTCCAGCTGGAGCTCCTGGAACGAAATACTGTAGCCTGGTATCCTTAGGGTGTGGCACGAGGGAATAGGAAGCTGGAGGCAGGCAGCAGACCGGAAGGAACACGTCCTCTTGTCCTCCTCCAGCCTAGCAGTTTCTCTGGCGCTGGCGGCAAAGTCAGAAATATGGTATCCAGAGGTCCAACCTTGGCATCACAAGGCTGAGGATTAAAGGATAGATTTAAGCCAGGCTTGGTGGCTCAGCCTGTAATCCCGCGCCTTTGGGAGGCTGAGGTGAGTGGATTGCCTGAGCCCACGGGTTTGAGACCCGCCTGGGCCACTTGGCGAGACCTCATTTCTACAATAAATCAAAAAATAGCCGGGCATGGTAGCGCGCACCTGTAATTCCGGCTACTGGAAGGCTGAGGCGGAAGGATCGCCGGAGCCCAGTGGGTCGAGGCTGCGGTGGCCGGGAGCGGCCACTGCTCTCCAGTCTGGGTGAAGGAGTGAGACTCCAACTCAAAAAAAAAAGCATAGATTTAGAGGTGAGAGACAGTAGCTTGATAACTGGTATGTCCCCAAAATGACGTTTTGCTCTTCCATGTTAAGAACCAAGCGAGAGATAACATGAAGGCATAAAGTGGGTAGAGATAGAAATATCAGATTTATTCTAGATAATGCAAACATTGAAGAATGTGGCTTGGACGTATGGCAGCACTGGATCTTTCTTTTAATTTTTTTTTTTAAATTTTAAAGATGTGGGGTGCAATTCAGGGTTAGGTATACAAATGTTCATTATGCAGGCACCCTTGTTGATGAGGTGTGCCCCCCCCAGCAGTTTCCCACTACTGCCAATCATTCTCTTATAGTATTATGATAATTGTTAAAGGTTCGCTATGAGTGAGAACATGTGATACTCAGTTTTTTGTTTCTGTGAAAGATCACTCAGTATTATAGACTAAGTCCATCCAGGTTGCTGCGAAGTTCATGATTTTGTTTTTCTGTGTGGCTGTGTAATATTCCGTCGTGTATATGTACCACCTTTTTTTTTATTTTATAATTAATCAGTATTTTTTATTATCGTTTTGTGGGGTACAGTTAAGGGTTAGGTGTACAATTACGTTTCATTCAGGCACCCTGTTGATAAGAGGTGTTTTCCCAGTCCCAGATAGATATTAGCTACTGTTAATCCCATCCCCCTCCCCCCCCATAATTTCCCAGTACCGTCAGTCATTTTCTTATAGTATTACATTGGATGTTCAAGGTCCGTTATATGAGTGAGAACATGTGATATTCTGATCTTTGTTTCTGTGAGAGGTCACTCAGGATTATAGACTCTAGTTCCATCCAGGTTGCTGCGAAATTCATGATTTTGTTCTTTTTTATGGCTGCGTAGTATTCCATCGTGTATATGTACCACATTTTTTTAATCCAGTCCTCTTTTGATGGGCAGCATGGTTGTTTCCAGGTTCTTGCTATTGTGAACAACGCTGCGATAAACATACGTGTGCAGGTATCTTTTTTATAGAGTGATTTGTGTTCTTCAGGGTATATTCCCAGTAGGGGGATTGCAGGGTCATATGGAAGGTCGATTTTTAGAGCTTTTAGGAATCGCCACACTGCTTTCCACAGAGGTTGCACTAGTTTACACTCCCACCAACAGTGTAGAAGTGTTCCCTTTTCGCCACACCCTCTCCAGCAGCTGTTATTTTTTGAGTTGTTGATAATTGCCATTCTGACTGGAGTTAGGTGGTATCTCAGTGTGGTTTTGATTTGCATCTCCCTGATGATTAGTGAGGTTGAGCATTTCTTCATGTGTTTGTTGGCTGCTCGAATGTCTTCTTTTGTGAAGTGTCTGTTCATATCTTTTGCCCATTTTATAATGGGGTTGTTTGTTTTCTTCTTTTCAGTACATTTCAGTTCCTTGTAGATCCAGGATGTTAAGCCTTTGTCAGACCTAGAGTTGGCAAATACTTTTTCCCAGTCTGTAGGCTGTCTCCCTGCTCTCTTGATGGTTTCTTTGGCTTTGCAGAAGCTTGTCAGTTTAATAAGGTCCCATTTGTCTATCTTCTCTCTTAAGTACTGTGGGTTTCGGGTTTTGTACAGGAATTGGATGCCAGTTCCGATTTCCATGAGAGTATTTCCTTCCTTTTCTAAGGTTCTTATGGTTTGAGGTTTTACATTTAGGTCTCTGATCCATTTGGAGTTAACCTTTGTGCATGGGGATAGATAGGGGTCCTGTTTCAATCTTCTACATGTGGTCAGCCAGTTTTCCCAGCACCATTTACTGAATAGGTTCTCCTCTCCCCATTGGTAGGTGGTGGGGGCTTTGTCGAAGATGAGTTGGTTGAGGAATTGAGGTTTTGCTTCTGGAATCTCAATTCTGTTCCATTGATCTATATGCCTGTTCTTGTACCAATACCAAACTGTTTTGATGATTGTAGCTTTATAGTAAAGTTTGAAGTCTGGTATTGTGATACCACCTGCTTTGTTTTTTTTGCTGAGGATTGTTCTGGCTATTCTTGGACGTTTGTGTTTCCATATGAATTCCTGTGTTGTTTTTTCTAGGTCTGAGAAGAATGTTGTTGGTAATTTAATGGGTATTGCATTGAATTTGTAGATTGCCTTAGGTAAGATGGACATCTTCACAATGTTGATTCTTCCGATCCATGAGCATGGGATATTTTTCCACTTGTTCGTGTCAGCTTTGTGTACCACATTTTTTTTTTATCCAGTCCTCTTTTGATGGGCAGCACAGTTGGTTCCATGTTCTTGCTGCTGTGAACAATGCTGCGATAAACATACGTGTGCAGGTATCTTTTTTATAGAGTGCTTTGAGTTCTTCTGGGTATATTCCCAGTAGGGGGATTGTGGGGTTGTATGGAAGGTCGATTATTAGATCTTTTAGGAATTGCCACACTGCTTTCCACAGAGGTTGTACTAGTTTACACTCCCACCAACAGTGTAGAAGTGTTCAGCACTGGGTCTCTTAATACCAAACCCAGAGTAAGAATTACTGGTTACAGGCAGTGATGAGCTGCAGGCCCTTCTGTGGGGGTTGCTTTGTAAACCCAAGTTGCTGGAGGAGCAGAACTGCCCAAGGTTACCCTGCCTTCACAAGCAGGGAGGGAGGACGCTCTGAGCTACACCTGCTCGGTCTTCTCCCAAATTCACCCACTGGGAGACTCACTCCATCTCCCTGGGCAGATGGAGGCAGGGGAGCAAGAGAGAAGACCCCTCCTTGTGGATAGCTAAGGGATTGGGAAGCAGAATTTCCTTTCTACATCGTGTGGCAGACGGTACCCTCCAAAGCAGGCGACCCAGCAGGCAGGACGGTTCTTATGGGTTGATAGCATCACTCCGCAGTGCATTTAGGTGACGTCAGTTCTGTAGGTGGCCATCTGGTATGGTCCCGTGGCCTGTCACTCTGCTGTGCTGTCCTAGTTCCGGAGGTGGTTTCAGAACACCAAGAGGGGAGAGATGGATGGACTGCATAATCTTTCTGGAAATATCACATCCGTTATCTCTCTTAGCCTGTAAGAACTGGCAGTGAGATTTTATTCTGTCCATCAAGAACCTGATGTGTAACTATCCAGGACTGCTTATTAAGAGAGGGCTTTCATGCTTAATAGAATCAGCCTAGGAGGGGGGCTGGCTTAGTAATGTACTCAGTCCTTGGTAGTTAATAATACTGTAATTCTATTCTTAAAACACCAGCACATCTGTGCCTGCTCCACCTTGTCTGCTGGTATCTGTAAGATATTGAGATGGATGAATGGATGAACACAGAGCAAATGCTTATCAGTGGAAGACTCAGATCTTCCCTAGGACATGCCTCGTCTTTTTTTTTTTCTTCTCTTTTTTCTCATGGACACCTGTGCCCTTCGCTGTAATTTTATGTTTCATACCTAAAATGGACTCTTTACCGATATTGTTGCTAATGCGTACGATGGAATTTAGTGTCTCAGTGTGTCATGGTGTTCCTTAAAGGGCTTTATGGCTTCCAGATGATTCAGGACCACTGACTCCTGGGAAGCTCAAGGGAAGCTCTGCTGCCTTCGTGTCCGAATGGAATGTGAGCCGGGAGGGGGTACAGGAATGGTTGTACCTTTTACATTATGAAGAAGTCAGCGCTGAGCAAGATGCCATGGACTTCTCTGTACCTGACAGTTCTCTAGGTGCTGGGCCACGCTGAATGGAGGCTGAGCATCAGAGACATGCTCTTTGAGTAGAATCAAATCCTAATCAATACACCAGTTAAATCCATCACAGTAATCCCTTTGAATCATTTTTACTTTTGCACTTGTGTTTTTCAAAACCATTCGCAGGCAGACTTTTCTCACCATTTCACAATAATCCGGTGGCACGAGTTGGCCTAGTATCCCGAGTATTATTTTCATTTGTAAGATGAGTAAACTGGGCAGCAGAGGTGTTAAATACACTGAGATTACAAGGTCAGCTGGGGTGAATTCAGAACTAAAATCTGGGTCTCCTGACCTGTAAGAAGATATGTCCGTGCCTTTGGGAGGTTGAGGTGAGTGGATTGCCTGAGCCCACGGGTTCGCGACCCGCCTGGGCAGCGAGACCTCATCTCTACAGTAAATCAAAAAATCAGCCGGGCATGGTAGCGCGCGCCTGTAATTCCGGCTACTTGGAAGGCTGAGGCGGAAGGATCGCCGGAGCCCAGCAGGTCGAGACTGCAGTGGCCGGGAGCGGCCACTGCCCTCCGGTCTGGGCAACAGAGTGAGACTCCAACTCAAAAACAAACAAGCAAACAAAAAAACAAATAAATTTTGATTTTTGGCTGGGCTCGGCAGCTCAGCATGTAATCCCAGCACTTTGGGAGGCTGAGGTGAGTGGGTAGATTGCCTGAGCCTGCAGGTTCCAGACCAGCCTGGGCAACTTGGAGAGACCTCATCTCTACAATAAATAAAAAATTAGCTGGGCCCGGTAGGGCGCGCCTGTAGTTCCAACTACTTGGAAGGCTGAGGCTGAAGGATCGCTGGAGCCCAGTAGGTCGATGTTGGGGTGACAGTGAGCGCGCCTCTGCACTCCAGCCTGGGCAACAGAGTGAGACTCCCACTCAAGAAAAAGACATTTATTTATTTATTTTTTTCTTATACCAGAGGTTTTTGCACAAAGATAGGGGAATCACACCGCATCCCTTTACAGTGTTTACTTGATCATTCCATACATCCTTGGATGTTTGTCTTTAGGATAACCTTTAATGCAATCTATGCGAGTTAGGTTGTAAAACTAAAACTGTCCGTCTTAAAAATTACAAAACCAAGATTTTTTTTGAGAATATATATAGTGCTTCCAACTCATTTTGTAAATATGAAGTGCTTTTTATAGCACACAGTTCAGTAGGTACTAGAGAGACAGCCATCAATAGGCAAAATCACCCTTTGCCTTCAGGGATCTCCACCCTAGTCTTCACGCTCCTGGACAGCACCTGCCTGGAGCAACCACCAGGGTCCAGGAGTTAGACTTCAGCCTCAAGCAAGAATCACTGAACGGTCAACCACTTCTGTTTTTGTAACTCAAGGGTGTTGGAAATTTGTCCTTGGAGTTTCGCTTCACCAGTGAAGGGCCAAATGGCCAGGAATGGGACATCTTGCCATATGGAACCGCATGGAATTTAGTTGGGTCTCCCAAGGGCCCGAGGTCTTTTCTTGCATCTGCATTCTGTTACGATTGCATTTTTGCTGGGAAAAACATTCCCATTAACTCATTTTTCTTTCTAAAATCTGCATGGCATCTGAGGAGTTTGGCGCCTTCTACAGAATATCCTTTAGCGATTCCATAACATTTCCAGAGGAATGCTTGAGACAGCCCATATGCAGGTTCATAGTATGCTAGAAACATTGTTCTTTATTAGTTGTTCTTATCATTGGCTGCTGTTCTGTGATTTCTCTGTATTAACATCACCTTTGGACTGAAGGTCATTGTTTTATTTGTAGTGTAGTGCTTCAGCCAAAAGAAAACAGCTTAATTCGACTTTATTCTAAGAAACCAACATTCTAGCATGTTTTATTCCTTCTGATTGGATTTCATCCAAATTAAAATAGCTCAGACTAGTGGAAATAATTTATTTAATCTTCTAAGGTTTTTTTTTGACTGTGCCATTGTATCTAGATACCTTTATGTCACTCAAATAATTTAAGCTGTCCCTGCTACTGCTGTGTCGTTAGCCAATTGAGTGCGGTCCTCTTGGCACAGAGCCTGACACTAGTGTGTTCCATTTGTCCATTCCAGAAAGGGATCTACACATCAATGTGGTTTGCATTATATTTAAAAAAGTAATGATGGTGGTGGTTGCTCAATAGTGCTCCTCTAATAACTTGAATTCCATTAGAGATGAATGTGCTAAAAATATTCTACAAAAAGCAATTAAATCTTAAAGGTGACAGGTTGCAGCGTTTACCATTAAAAGGTGAGAGGGCTTGTGGTTTTTGAGCAATGACAAGCAGATATATCCAGGTGATTTTTTATGAAAACACCTGTGGAGCAAATTACTTTATGAAAAGTCTATTTATAGGAACTAATTGAATGCCATGTCCAGTTTAATAGTGAACCCTGAGTGCAACCAAAACGAATAGAGAGAAATAATGAATGGCATTTGAATGTGTTAGTTTGTATGATTCCTAAAAATAACTTCAACACCAATAGTATTTCCGGTGGTCTTGAGAGAGACACACCAGTCTATTGGGTGGTCCAAAACATTTTAACATACGTTGGAGAAAGACAAAGGAGCCTGTGAAGGAGAAACTCAAGAAGTGACCATTTGTATTTTCAGTAGTGTAATTGCTCCAAAGTTATTATCAATATGGAAAAGGCAAGAAGCACTGGCTGGATCTACACGTTGGATGGTTGCTTGTCAGAAATTTCCCATGGTCTTGTTGATAGGCTGGGGGCGGGGTATGATAATATGCTCTAAATTATTGTTTAGTTTCTCTCTTAGGTAGACTATATCTAATAAACATCAATATTCAGGATACAGCATCGGTCCATTTATCGGCTCTGCATCTTGATTGTGAAGAGTTAGTCTTGCCTAAGTAATTAACTTAGTGAGTGACTTAGTAATTGATGAAGTGAATGACTTAGGAGTCGTTGACTAAGGTTACTATTTTGGTGACGGCTGAACATGTATCTAAATTCGATTAAAATGAAGAATATGGCATAAAATTATTTTTATAAAGGAGCTGGTGCAATTTAAACAAGAGTTTCTATTTCGGAGTTTACATATTTCAAATGGCAAAATAAAAAAAAACCACCTCTGTGTGTAGGTCTGATCTATCACATTTCTCTTAGTTTATTTGGTTTTTCCGTAAGCTGTCTTCTTAGCACGTATTCTAACTGGCCATAATTTTAGCAAGTTGACTTAGAAAGGGGTCTTTAAACTAAATTGATGACTTCTTGCTGCCTCACAGTAATGGCAGTGGTTCACACTGACCATGCGTAAACCTTAGACCAAGCACTCTACTCTCTGTAGTCATAGCGAAGTCGCCAGGTAGGTCCAGTTTCACCGCCCATTTCACTGTTGAGGATACTGAATCTTAGAGAAGGTCTGGCTTGTTCAGGGTCACACAGCTAGTCAAGAGTAAAGTGAGGATTTGACTTGGGGCAGCCTCTTCAGAACTCATGCTCTTAAATCCTAACCCTAAGTAGTATGAATACCTTGAAACTCTGTTAAACCATAAAGCCCTCTCTTACCTCCCACTGCCACGAGGATGCTCCAAGGTTGTACTGGCCTGAAAACTACATGAGGAAGGCAAGGCCTTGTATTTAGTGTATTGATCAGAAACGTTACAAACATGAGAAATGCCCCAGCAGGAATTCAGACACAACACTGTTTGGCTTCATAATTTATGCAAACTGGCCCCAGATAGAACCCTACTTACAAATGCCTGAACGTACCGCTTGGAAATTGCCTTTTATTTCTGAATATGGAAATTAAAAAATTATTTAAACAACACATGATCATTGTAAAAAGAGTTAGTTCACATATATAATATAAATAAAGCTATCACTTTTATTCTCCTGTGTAGCGATCACCACCGTTAATATTTTAATGTGGGTCTTTTGGACATTTTTCATTGTGCTGCTGGGTGGCATTTCCTCTTCTGCTGTCTATTTTGTGCTTTCTTTTTTTTTTTTGAGTTGGAGTCTCACTCTGTCACCCAGACTGGAGTGCAGTGGCCGCTCCCGGCCACCGCAGCCTCGACCCGCTGGGCTCCGGCGATCCTTCCACCTCAGCCTTCCAAGTAGCCGGAACTACAGGTGCGCGCTACCACGCCTGGCTGATTTTTTGATTTATTGTAGAGATGAGGTCTCACTGCCCAGGCGGGTCTCGAACCCGTGGGCTCAGGCAATCCACTCATCTCGACCTCCCAGAGTGCTGGGATTACAGGCTGAGCCACCAAGCCCGGCTATTTTGTGCTTTCTGTATCATAACTGCTTAGATACGATACAGAGAGTTATCCTCCTTCTCTGGTAAGTGTTTTTGACTCATCTATCGTAACAGCTAGAAAGTTGGGTAGTTCTCTCTTTCTAGTAATCAGTAGAGGTGCCGGCCATGGGAATAGTATTAGTGGTAGTGGTGGTGGTAGTGTTAGGAGGTGATGGTCATAGAGGTGATGGTGCTCACGATAACACAGATGAGAGTGGAGGGGGTCGTGTAAGCGATAGTCGTAGAAGCAGTGGAAGTCTTGGTGATGGTGTTGGTAGAATGTGAGTGGTGGTGGAGGTTACAGGAAGAATGGTGGTGGTAGGAGTGGTATTGGTAATGGCAGGCGTGGTGGTGGTAGTGGTGATGGCTGGCGTGGTGGTGCTGCTGGTGGCGATGGTAGGAGAGGTTGTGGTTGCAGGAGTGGTAGTGGTGATGGTAGGAGCGAGGTGGTGACGGTAGAGTGGTTGTGGTTGCAGGAGCGTGGTGGCGGTGGCTGGAGTGACGCTGGTGGGGTGGTGATGAGAGGAGTGGTGATGGCGATGGAAGTGGGGGTCGCGGTGGTGGTTGAGTGGTGGCTAGAATAGTTGTGGTGCTGATGGTTGGCAGGGTGGCGATGGTGGCAGAAAGGGTGGTGGCGGTGGTAGGAGTGATGGTGGCGACGGCTGGTGTAGTGGTATCGATGGTAGGAGTGGTGGTGGTGGTGATGGTGTCTGTGGTCGGAAGGGTGGTGTTGGTGGTGTGTCTCTGGTGGTAATGGTGGGGTGGAAGGAGCGGTCGTGATTAGAGGGATGGTGCTGATGATATGCGTAGCGATGGTTGGAGTGGCGGTGGTGGCTTGATGGTAAGCGTAGTGGCGGCGACAAGCTGGAGTGGTGTCGGTGATGTGGTAATGGTCGCGGTGGGGACACAGATGGCAGGAGTGGCAGTGATGCGAGTCGCGGCGGTGAGGGCTGGCGTGGTCATGGCTGTGGTGGGAGGAGTGGCGGTGGGAGGCATCGTCGTGGTGGTGATGGCGGTCCTGGCGGAGCTGTGGTAGGACGGGGGGGCGGTGGTGATGGAGCGCTTTGGGTCACGTTCTCTTGCACATAAAGGGACGTGGGCAAACTCACTTCTTTTCCCCGGTTTAGTTGCGGTGGCGATTCCTCCTTCCCTGATTCTGAACCACACACCTGGACTGCGCATAGAAGCAATTCTCTTTTCCACAGCATCTGTGAAAATACACTCAGAGAAGCTGTTTATGGATCTGAAAACCTGAGGGTTGAATGAAAAGTCACCAATATTCATCCAGTCAGTTACTTCCCTAGGACATCTGATGACTGACTGACATCTGGTGAAAGAACGTTTTATTATGAATGTATTTGAAGAATTGAGACAGTGACTATTGTGGAGTGACCTATAATCAAGCCCTTTTTTTAGAAGCTCATGCTCCTGAGGAATGTTTTCTGTGTCTGTAAACAACTTTACCATTACTTGCAACATCACACACACACACACACACACACACACACACACACACACACACACACACACACACAGCTTGCTAGTTATATGACACACTTGGTACTTGGAAGTTTCCTTATATTTTCCATTTTGATCAGCCACGATTGAACTATTTTGCATAGCAACTTCTTTCTGGTGAAGAACAATTGCTTCAAAACCACACATTCTGCTGAAATATGTCAGAGCAAATCAATGCAACTACGTATCACGAACAAGGGAACAGGCTAGTACTGAATGGACAAGTATCATAGTTAAGTTCCTGCTTGTCTTCCAGAAGTTTTATAACATCCTCAAAGGTTTGTTTTTCCTTTTATACCACAACAAAAATGAATTCTCAGTCTTCTTTCCACACATTGGCAAGCTTAAAATACAACATTTCTAGAAATCCTCTTTGGTGTTCACTGAAAAGATCTGAGCCGTGGAAACCAAGCTTACCCTAAGTAGTTTAGCATTAAGAATTTGAGGAAACCAAACCTCCATTTTCATGCAGAAATCAAAGAGGAGCATAAGTAACCTGTAGGCTATTTTAATAATATAATGATTTTCTAAGTAATAAACAGCTCAAGGTTTGCAGCTGATTTTGTAAGTAGAAAAACTGAGATACAGTCACTCATAATGACACCGACAGATTGATTGCCATATCTCTTAATTTCTCTTAGGATTTTTTTTTTTAAAAAAGCATACATGTAATAAAAGAGTAGAGATAATGCCGGGCTCGGTGGCTCAGCCTGTAATCCCGCGCCTTTGGGAGGCTGAGGTGAGTGGATTGCCTGAGCCCGCGGGTTCGAGACCCGCCTGGGCAGCGAGACCTCATCTCTACAATAAATCAAAAAACCAACTGGGCATGGTAGCGCATGCCTGTAGTTCCGGCTGCTCGGAAGGCTGAGGCGGAAGGATCGCCGGAGCCCAGCAGGTCGAGGCTGCGGTGGCCGGGAGCGGCCACTGCACTCCAGTCTGGGCAACAGTGAGACTCCAACTCAAAAAAAAAAAAAAAGAGTAGAGATAATATGTACATATAATTTTGCATCCTGTTTTATCTCATAATATTAAAATACTTCCTCACTGTTTTCCTAATTGTTCTTTGAATAGCTGCATGCTATTTTGTGAGTGGATATGCCACCATTTACTTAATCCCCTAGAATTGGATCTGAGGCTGTTTCCATGCATTTTATTTTTTAAAAATTTATTTGTTTATTATTGAGTTGCGGCTTCTAGGTGGCCCTCACTCACCCTGGTAACGGACCAGGCACCCTTTGTGCGGTCATGAGCCCCTCGTCCTCTTCTCCTTCCCTCCGCTAGCAGTGCCCAGGGATCGCCAAGCCCACCTTTGTGCTGATGTGACAAGTGATCAGGGCCCACTTATGAATAAGAACATGTGGTGTTCACTTCTTTGTTTCTGTGATAATTCACTTCGTATGACGGTCTCCGACTGCATGCAAGTTGCTGCGCAGGCCATGATTTTGTTCTGCTTTTTGGCTGCGTAATACTCCGTTGTGTATAGGTGCCACATTTTCTTTATCCAGTTCATTTTTGATGGGCAGCAGGGTTGGTTCCATGTTTCTGCTACTGTGAATAGTGCGACAATAAACATTTCGTTTGCTTCTTTTGGCTACTGAATACTCTTTGTGGGAAAGAGACAGATAAAGTAGAAAATGAGTTAATAGGATAGTTTGCATTTGTATAACACATTCAGGTATGTGTTTCAGGATATGGTGCACACAACAGGTTTTGGAGTCAGACAGGCATTGGCTTTATTTCTGAATTTACATAGCTGCGTGACTAACCTTGAGACATTTCTCAAATTTTCCATAAATTTCTGTCTTTCGCTTGCAAAGTGGGAACAACCACTCTCCCTCATGGGGTCATTGTGAGGATAAAATGATTAATATAGCAATGTGGTTGGCACATAGTGGTGCTCATAAAATGGTCGCTATTTTCTATGCTCACTGTTCTCCTCCTCCAAACAGAAACATTCATTTGTTTATTTATTCAGCATTTACCCATTGCCTATTGGGTGCCTGACATTGAACTTGATATTGGCAAGACAGAGATGGATAAGGCTCAGTCCTGCTTTGTGGGTACTGATGAGTAGATAGGCAGTACCCCTGTGCAACTATGTGTGGGTAAGTCATGGGAGCAGGTACTGCTTCAGGATGGCTCTTGGGAAGTATCACGTAAGATCGAGCTCAGGTTCTGCCTTTGCTACTTACTTGCTGTGAGGCCTGGGGAAAATTACTTAAATTTTCCAAATTTCACTTTCTACCTTTGTATGCTTACTCTGCAAATTGTTGTGAAGCTCCGAAATCATATACATCTAACGCTGGAAATGTAGTAGATGCTAAAAAATGACTATTTTGCTTGAAGTCTTGGTGTCCCATTGGTGGCTGATTTTTCTGAAAATGAACCCGATAAACTCCAGTATTCCAAAATGTCAAAGACTAGCTAAGGTTGTGCTCGAGTTAGTCTGAAATACATTTGATTATGGTCTAATTCTTTGCAAACTGGTCATCTGCACATGATATGTATAGTAATGTGGAATTTGAATATTTGGTTCTCAATGAATTGCATTTCTTGGCCATTATGTAAAAACCAAAGAAAAATGGCTCATGAAGATGAGGATCGCTTCTTAGCTTTAAAGAGGCCTCCTTAGAATGTGGAATGACTGAACAGCCTCTCAGCATATGGTTTTCACTATATATATTCTGTCATTCCACAGGCACAACAAGGCAGTGGGAATTAAATCTATTTAGCAGGACGTCTTTATGTGTGAAGATTTCTTGCTGCTTATAAATGCTTATTTTATTATTTAGTCACAGATGTAGAAAGCACTTCTTCCTTCAGTTTCCTTATGGTTGTGCAAGTAATAGACACTTATCACTGATGTGCTAAGGAGTAATAGATGAGCACTGACCCTCAAATAAACATTATTAAATACATTGCAGTGGCATAAAAAATACATCCACTTGTTCCAAATTAGAATGAGATGATGGTTAACATTTATACTGCTAAGGTCCTATGGGAAAACCACTTTTGTTTCATAAATGGAATATATTATCAATGGGAACATTGCATCATTTCCTTACTGTTTACTAATATCATCCTTTGCTAATCTCGAGTCTGTTTGTTTTTGCTTCTCAGCTATGTTTACAAAATTCAACCAATATTTCTAGCATTACTGCTGTTCTATTTGTCAGATAGGTTCAACCACACTTACTCAGCACTTGCTGTGTGCTGCACACCTTCTACAATGCTGGCTTAAACCTTGAGCTACAAGACTGAAATCACATTAACAACGTCTATAGAAAGGTTGCAAAGGTTTCAAAGAAAGAAAAAAACAGAGGAAAGTGAATTATGTTTCCTCGACCACTGGGCCAAAGAGAAAGAATAGGAGAGGATATTTTCTTTTCTTTTTTTTTTTTTGAGTTGGAGTGTCACTGTCGCCCAGACTGGAGTGCAGTGGCCGCTCCCGGCCACTGCAGCCTCGACCTGCTGGGCTCCGGCGATCCTTCCGCCTCAGCCTTCCAAGTAGCTGGAACTACAGGCGCGCACTACCACGCCCGGCTGATTTTTTGATTTATTGTAGAGATGAGGTCTCACCAAGTTGCCCAGGCGGGTCTCGAACCCGTGGGCTCAGGCAGTCCACTCACCTCAGCCTTCCAAAGGGAGGATATTTTCTTAAATGCACAACAGAATCCATACAAATAAAGGGACTTAGAACATAAAGGTCACGAATATAGTGTTTGTAGAGCTGGGGTTATCTACCTATAGTCTAAAAATAATTTATTTGGAAATAACTGCACTTAGAGAAGTCACAAATATCATACCTCCCTCATTTCGATTCTTGAACTGGACATTGTTTTCTGACCACTCGAGAACAAGCTGCAGCCATGATGCTCCCTCACTCCCAAGTACCCAAAGAAACACACTCTCCCATGCCACCAACCTGCAGCTCTCCAAGGAGCGAAGTCTACATTGAAACAGCACTCCTCTCCTGTCTGCAGACTACTTCCATTTCACCAATGATCCCAGCAACGCCGCTTTCTCCCTTCTGACTCAGGAACACACATTGCATGCAGTTACCGTATCTCCTTAGTTTCCTCCGACTTGGAGCAGTTCTTCAGGACTCAGTCTTTCTTGTCTTCCATGTCCTTGAAAATTGTAAGGAGTGCAGACCTTACATCTTGCTGGACGACCGTCAACCTGGGCCCTTCTGATGCTTCCTCATGACCAGATTCAGGTCATGCTGTCCTGACGGGAACCTCTTGCAACCGACGCGGTGTGTTCTCGGTGTCTCACATCAGGTGTCACTCAGTGTGGACCCCCAGACCCCTGCAGATGTTAACCTTCACCGCCTGGCTATGCCGTGGCTTCCAGGATTCTCCATTTTTCCTTTGGTAACTGATTAGTGTGTTGTGGGGGTGAGATTCTAAGATTAGACTGGTGCCCTGTTCCCCATCAAACCTCCATTCCATCATTCCTTTTTGTGAGTCAGCAGTGTAGTCACATGGGTGCATGGGTCTCTATTCCATTCAGCGAGTGTACTTCTTCACTCTTATTTATCCCACTTCTCAAATTATCACAGAGTTGGCCCCGGGGGAGCTTTTTCCAGGTGTGTCCGCTGTTTTATGTACGAGTCTCCATCAGTCTTTGAGATTTCCCTAATTTTTTGGTACAGTAAGATGCTCCAGACTCACCCGTGCTGCCTCAGCTCTAGCGTCAGCCACTTCTCATAGGCGCTCTGGTTCCTTTGATGGAGGGCGGTGCTGAGCAGCTAACCTGTGTGCTTTGTGTGCTCATTGCTACTGAGGTGTCATTGCTTCTAGGCCTGCTCAATAAAGAAAGGTAGAAAATACGTGGAAGCCGGGCTCGGTGGCTCAGCCTGTAATCCCGCGCCTGTGGGAGGCTGAGGTGAGTGGATGGCCTGAGCCCGCGGGTTCGAGACCCACCTGGGCAGCGAGACCTCATCTCCACAATAAATAAAAACATCAGCTGGGCGTGGTAGCGCGCGCCTGTAATTCTGGCTACTGGGAAGGCTGAGGTGGAAGGATCGCTGGAGCCCAGCAGGTGAGGCTGCGGTGGCCAGGAGCGGCCACTGCACTCCAGTCTGGGCGACCGAGTGAGACTCCAACTCAAAAAAAAAAAAAAAAAGAAATACGTGGACATGTACATACGTATCCATCTATGGCTGTTTCCACATCTACCTGTGAGTTTGTATATTCAGAGCCATTCTTTCATATCAGTGCTTCCAATCCCAGTAAGAGGCATCCGCGTTCTTCCCATCCTTCCCCCTTCCACGATTATACATTTACTCTCCAATACTCAGAAACCTGGTTCTCTTTA
The DNA here is from genome assembly GCA_027257055.1 of Cephalopachus bancanus. NCBI lineage: Eukaryota > Metazoa > Chordata > Mammalia > Primates > Tarsiidae > Cephalopachus > Cephalopachus bancanus. Next base: position 282,299 of record JAPVLO010000392.1, read on the forward strand.
TCGTCCATATACCTTCTCACTCCATCTGTTTACTTATTTTTCAGTGTAAGCTCCCTCACCCGTCCTGGCTGGCTTCTCCTCCTACTGCTCCGTTCCTCTCAACATGCCTCATCCTCAGGCCCTAGCAGGAACACCACCAAGCATGCTGTCAGATGCCCCCCCGTGTGACAGTCCCCACGTGCTTTCTTACGTGGGGCCCCCTCCCCCTTATCAATGGGGCAGCTACTGCCGAGTCCTCTGCACAGAAGAGAAATTCTATTTAGGATTTTGACCCCTGTCCCGGTCGCTGAGCTCCTTAAGCATCAGGAATGCATCTTATTTATCTTTATCTCCTTGCAGCTTAGCAACACTGAATTACCAAAATTATTTATTAATTGAATGAATACATGAAATAATAAATAGGCATGACATTTGGAAGGTGAACAAGACTACTTTCAGTCATTTTGAAACACTCTCTTCTTCCAGAGGAACCATTTTTCCACACCATCTGTATCATATGGATAAAGTGGGCCACTCTGGTTCAAGCTTCCTGCTTCTCCCGTTGAGGCATGAAAGGGATGGAGTGTTTGCGTTCCCCAAATTTGTATGTTGAACCTCTAATTCCAGTGTGATGGCATGAGGAGGTGTGGCCTTTGGGAAGTCACCAGGGTCGAGCCTTTATAAATGGAATGAATGCCCTTGTAAGAAGAAACCTTTCTCCCTTTCTGCCGCGAGAAGGCAGCCGCCTGCAGCCCGGAGGAAGCCCCACCAGAACCCGACTATGCTGGCACCAGCTTCCAGAACTGTGGGCGACAAATGCTTGTTGTTGAGGCCTATGGTACTTCGTTACAGCCTCTCAAACTGCCAGGGCAAGGAGGTCTCCAATGCACCTCTTTGTCATTGAATAACCACCATGATTTTGTCACTTATCTTGTGGGGGTATTATTCCCGTCGAGCAGGCGAGTCTGTGAGACTTCAGTGGGGTGGCTTGTCACACAGGATATGCGCAGTTAGTGTCAAAGTTGATGCCTGAATCTGGGTACCTGATCCTTAGGGTTGTGATTCTATGTTCTTTCTGATGACATGCCTTTGCCACACCTCTCAGGAGCAGAGTGCTGGCGTGGGAGGAGGGACAAGGCTGGGTGGGCTTGCTGTGGTCCTAAATGCCAGGCACACACATTTGGACTTTGTTCTGGAGGCCACGTGGCGCCCTCCAGGCCTTTGAGAACATCTTGTAGTATGGGTTGAGTATCCCTTACCTGAAATAGTCGAGACCAGAAGTGTCTCAAATATCAGCTTCCTTTGGATTTTGGAATACTTGCACGTATAGAATGAGATATCTTGGGGATGGGACCCAAGTCTAAACACGAAATTCATTTATATTTCGTATGCTTCTTATACACACAGCCTGAAGGTAATTTTAGACAATATTTTGAAATAATTTTGTGCATGAACCAAAGATTTGATTTCATTTTGACTGTGATCTGTCATATGAGGTCAGGTGTGGAATCTTCTACTCGTGGCACCATGCCAGTGCTCAGGAAGTTTTAGATTTGGAACGTTTTGGATTTTGGATTTTCAGAGGAGGGATGCTCGCCCTGTAGCAAGTACGAAAGTGCGTGCAGCGGTGCCAGGTCACGGCGGGTGTTTCTGTATTTCTTCCCTCGCTTGTTCATCACTCAGCTTGTGCGCATCTGAGTGTCGGGACGGCTGCCCCGGCGGCAACGTGTGGGGACCGGAAGGAACGAGGGAGATCAGGCGGGTCGCAACTGTTCGCTGCGGGTAGGAGGACAGCTTTGGCCCGGCCAGGCTGTGGAAATGGAGACGATGTGACTGTGTCCCTGTGAAAGAAACTCGCCAGGATTGGAAATGCAGGCGAGGACAAGTCGGAGGATCCGAAGCTGTCGGCCTGGGTGCCGTAGTGCCTTGGCAAGACGCTGAAATCTGGCTAGCTGGGTAGGGAGTGGATTTGATGTTAGCCTTGATACGTTTGATGTTTTAGCTTCATTTAGTTGCTAATGAAAAGGATTTAAAGTGGCTTATGAAACACGTGTTTTAAAAAGCAAAAACAAAAAACAAAAAACCCCAAACCAAAAAAACAAAAACAACAACAACAAAAAAAATGAAGGGAATCTAAATTTCACTTTTTTTTTTTTGAGTTGGAGTCTCACTCTGTCACCCACACTGGAGTACAGTGGCTGCTCCCGGCCACCGCAGCCTCGACCTGCTGGGCTCCGGCGATCCTTCTGCCTCAGCCTTCCAAGTAGCTGGAACTACAGGCACGCGCCACTACGTCCGGCTCATTTTTTGATTTATTGTAGAGATGAGGTCTCGCTAAGTTGCCCAGGTGGGTCTTGAACCTGCGGGCTCAGGCTCTGATGACCAAGCCCACCCCATACTCCCTCTCCTCTCATTTACTATTTTCCCCTTGGTTTGTCCCCCACTAGGAGTGTTCCTTAGATATTGAAACATGTGTCCACCACAGGGCCTTTGCACTGTCTGGGAGCTCCCTCTGCCTGGAATATCTAATTAGTGAGCAGCGGTGTCATTTGGGAAACACAGAGAGCTACCTTGTGGTGTTGTGACATGTGGTGTTGTGACATATATGCATTCGTATATTGGTTTTCATCCACTCGTCTGTGGTTCCTGACTCATAACCCCCGCAGTGCTTGTTACAGGCTTTCGCTACAGTGTTGAGTGTGTTTAGGCCTCAGAAAACAGAATCTCTCTGACCTTCGGCCCTCCTTTCACCTGCCCCAAGGACAGGACTCTAATCTTCCCCTTCTAACTGTGGGACTGAGACCCTCCCTAGAAACGTCCTGCCCTATTCTCTGGGAGGAGGAGGGCCGATGTCATGAAGCTTCCACAAAACCCCAGGACATCTGGATTCCAGGAGCTTCCTGAGAGCTGAACACCTGGGAGGGTGGAGCCGGGGAGGGCATGGAAGCTCCACACCCTTGCCTCACACCTCAGCCCACACATCTCTTCATCTGTGTCCTTTGCAGTGTCCTTTGTAATAAACCGGTAAACGTAAGTAAGTGTTTCGTTGCGTTCTGTGAGCCACGCCAGCAAATTGATTGATCCCAAAGATGGGGTCATGGGAAGCCTAACTTGGAACCCGTCGGTCAGGAGTTCCAAAGGCCTGGGCTTGAGACCGAACACTCACCCTGTGGAATTGGACACGATCTCAAGTGTGGAGATTGAATTGGAAGACACTCAGCTGCATCTAGTCATAGAAGTTTTTTTGTGTGTGTGTTGATGATTGTTGTGACGGTGGGAGAGCAGAGAGAAAAACACAAGTGGAGAGAGTTTTCCCCAAGTCAAAATGAGGGTAGGATAGAACCCCCAACAGCAACCAGAGGCAAAGCTGGCACATGAAGCGGAAGCCCCCAGTAGCTTATAGCCTTTAGAGAGGCTGGAGTGAGGGGTGATTTAGGAATTGGAAAGTGAAAAGGAAAGTGAAAGTTGCTGGTGACCATCTTGTTTTTTTTCCTAATCATAAAATAGAAAAATAATCCCGCACCTTTGGCAGGCTGAGGTGAGTGGGTTGCCTGAGCCTGTGGGTTCGAGACCCGCCTGGGCAACTTGGCAAGACCTCATCTCTACAATAAATCAAAAATTAGCTGGGTGTGGTAGCGCGCGCCTGTAGTTCCGGCTACTCGGAAGGCTGAGGCGGAAGGATCGCCGGAGCCCGGCAGGTCGAGGCTGCAGTGGCCGGGAGCGGCCACTGCACTCCAGTCTGGGTGACAGAGCGAAACTCCAACTCAACAACAGCAACAAAAAATAGAAAATAACTTTAGATAGCCACACTTTTGGAGGTGAGTAGTGGCACAGAGCATAGCTAATCATAGATTTTTCTACGATAACTTTTATTTTCCTCTGGCATTCACTGTGCATATAATTTTTGGCAGCCGACTTGCCATTTCCAATGTTTAGTTTTGCTGGATCAGCTTGCATTTCTGAGGACTTTTCATCTGGCAGTGGAAGGGTATAGTTTAGAATATGGTGGATGGCAGAGGAGGCTAGACTAGGTTTTAAAATTTATTGTGAACATTCAAAGACAGTACTTAATGGTACTGCTAATAATAGTCAATCCTTTTGAACATTTACTAAGTGCCAGGCATGATGCTGAATGCTTTGCATAGATTATCTCAGTTAATCCTCAGAAGACCTTACGATGTAGGTACTATTATTAACCCCGTTTTTACAGATTAGGAGACTGGAGCTTCGAAAGGTTAAGTAACTCGAAGGTCAGACAGCTAGAAATGACAGTTGAGGTACAAACTTAGGTTTTCTCTGAACTCCTAGGTGATAAATCTTGACACAGCTATGTATATATATATATAGCTATGTGTATATATATATGTATAGATAGATACACACACACACACACATACAAATTATGACTGTATCAGGGTGTTATTTTAGAGTGTATAACTCCAGAACTTTATTGCTTTTCACCAAAGTTTTGATTTTACAGAAAAATAAATAAATTATTTAGAATAAGTCTCATAACATCTGAATGCTTGGCGCTCAGAAATTGGTACATTTCAGCATTACCCTAGAGGGTCTTATCCGACTGGACTCCACTGTGTATTTTAAGCGGGGTATCCGAATTAGCTCTGGCAGTAACTTCTGAAAAGGTGGCATGGAATCAGAGCCCAGGTAATGACCTGGGACGTGGTCTTGGACAGATGACCTTTTTGAGTGTCCTCAGAATGAATCCCTGGCACATTCTCTTAGTTTTTGGATATTGGTTCCAATGCGTATGGCGAGTTGAGGGGAAGATGTCTCACTTGACAGATCCAGAGACGTGAGTTTTGTGCCAACAAGATCTGGTCTTTACCTCTCCTTCACCCAGGTATGTGCCTTAGGAGTGGCCAGCACAAAAGGAGTCATGTTGAGAGGTGCACTGTGACCAGTGTTAACCTCTGCTGGCATATGATAAAACATTTTGTTCAAAGTGATATTGTTGTTGAAAATGGTGCTTTAATTTAGAATGTAGTCTTATGAAAGGGCCTTCTTAGAAAATGGCCCTTAGAGCCATAGGAACATAAAGGCATTTTTGTGTTCTAGGGTAGAGCCATTAAAACATTTTCTCGTCATGGTGTAGAAAAAGAGTATTTGTGTTGCCTGCTGGGGTAAGTAGTAAGCGCTCGTGACCAGAGGTGGCTGCCTGGGATCTTGGGCTGCCCCAGGACCCACCCCCTGCCCCAAGGTGGAGGGGATCAAGGTGTTGGTGCCTGAGCCTGGCCAGGACCACCAGGAGGGACCCTCTGATGAAAGGCACTTCAAAACCCAGTCCTTGCGCTTTATGGAAGGCTTTCCAGTTCTTTAGGGATTTGATTATGATGCTAAGTTCTCACTGGAGGGAATTCCACTATCTGCTGCTTACTAAAATTCTTAAAATATTAAACAACTTTTAAATCTTCCTTTTTATTTTTTGTTAATTGATTTTCCCCCCATGTTAAAAATAGACAAATAATAATTGTACATATTCATGGGGAGCAAAATAATGTTTTGATACATATAATATATAGTATCAGATCATGGTAATTCACATATCCATTATCTTTTTTTTTGTTTGTTTTCTTTTTTGAGTTGGAGTCTCACTCTGCTGCCCAGACTGGAGTGCAGTGGCCGCTCCCGACCACCGCAGCCTCGACCTGCTGGGCTCCGGCGATCCTTCCGCCTCAGCCTTCCGAGTAGCCGGAATTACAGGCACACGCTACCACGCCCAGCTGATTTTTTGATTTATTGTAGAGATGAGGTCTCGCTGCCCAGGCGGGTCTCGAACCCGCGGGCTCAGGCAATCCACTCACCTCAGCCTCCCAAAGGTGCAGGATGACAGGCTGAGCCACTGAGCCCGGCATATCCATTATCTTAAACATTTCTTTGTGTTGAGAATGTTCAATATCCTCCTTCTAGCTATTTGAAACTATATAACATATTATTGCTAACCACAGTCATCTTACAGTGCTATAGAGCAGTAGAACTTATTCTTCCAAACTAGCTATAATCGAGTGACTTTTAGCAAACCTCTCCCTATTCCTACCTTCCCTCTACGCTTCCCAGCCTCCCTATCCTCTGTTCTACTTTTTACTTCTGTGAGGTCCACATTATTTTAGCTTCCACATATGAGTGAGAACATGCAGAATTTAGCTTTCTGTTCCTGAATATTTTACTTAACATGATGTCTTTCATAGCATAATGTCTGCAGTAAACATGGGGTGCAGATGACTCTTTGGTACACCGATTTTCTTTCTTGTGGATACATGTCTAGCAGTGGGATTGCTGGATCACATGGGAATTCTATTTGTGGTTTCCTGAAGAACCTCTATACTGTTCTTTATAGTTGCTGTACTAGTTTGCATTCCCACCAACAGTGTATAAGAGTTCCTTTTTCTCCTCCTCCTCACTTGGGTATTTTTCTGTCTTTATTTTTTTGAGATGGAGTCTCACTCTGTTGCCCAGACTGGAGTGCAGTGGCCAGTGGCCACTCCTGGCCACCGCAGCCTCGACCCGCTGGGCTCCGGTGTTCCTTCCGCCTTAGCCTTCCAAGTAGTTAGAACTACAGGCGCGCGCTACCATGCCCGGCTAATTTTTTGATTTATTGTAGAGATGAGGTCTCGCCAAGTGGCCAGGCGGGTCTCGAACCCCCAGGCTCAGGCCATCCACTCACCTCAGCCTCCCAAGGTGCGGGATTACAGGCTGAGCCACCGAGCCCGGCTATTTTTTTGTCTTTCTAATAGCAAACATCGTTACTTGGTGAGATGATGCCTCATTGTGGTTTTGATTTGCATTTCCCTGATGATTAGTGATGTTGAACATTTTCAAATATTTTTTTTTTGCCATTTGCATGTCTGTCAAGAAACATTTGTTAATGTCATTTGCCCATTTTTGAATCAGATTGTTCTTTTTTTGTTTTTTGTTTTTTGTTTTTGGCTGTTGAGATGTTTCGGTTCTCTTTCATTAAGCTGTGAGTCTATTTTAACAATTTTAATTGTTATACTAATTCTAGGATTGAATTGCTCTTGTTTTTCCAGTTCCCTTAGGTATGATACTAGACTGTTTGCTTGAGATCCTTCTCTTTTCTTGATATGTGCATTCAATGTTATAAAATTCCTTCTCAACATTGCTTTCATGGTATCCTAGAGGCTTTTGTGTGTGTCTTTGTTTTCATTTGTTTCTAGGAATCCTTTTATTTATGCCTTGATTTCTGTGCTAACCCAAAAGTCATTTAGAAGCATGCTATTTAATTTCCATACATTTGTGTGTTTTGGGAGGTTCTTGTTGATGACGATATTTATTTTTATTCCACTGTGGTCTGAGAAGATGCTTTGTGTGATTTTGACATTTTGAAATTTGTTTACTCTTGATTTATGTCCATGCATGTGGTCAGTCTTGGGGTAAGTTCCATGTACTGATGAGAAGAATATATATTCTGTGGTTGTTGGGTGAAGTGTTCTGTAGATGTCTATTAGGTCCACTTGTTGAGTTAAGATTCCACATTTTCTTATTAGTTTTTTACCTTGCTGATCTGATTGTTAGTGGGGTATTAAAGTCTCTGACTATAATTGTATGGCTGTCTATAACCTCTCTTAGTTTAATTAGCAATTATTTTACAAATCTAGGTGCTCCTATGTCAGGTATGTATATTCAAAATGGGCATTTCTTGCTGGTGGATTGAGCCTTTTATTATTATGTAGTGTCCTTTTAAACTTGTATCAGTTTGATGTCTGTTTTGTCTGATATAAGAATAGCTACTCCTATTTTTTGTTTTCCATTTGCCTAGAGGAACTTCTCTGGTTCTTTATCTTGACTCAGTGAGATGGGTTTCCTGAAGGCAGCAGAAGGAAGGATTATGTTTCTTTATCCACTTTGCCACTCTGTGCCTCTGAGTGGCATGTTCAGTCCATTCAAGTTTAAGTTAATTATTGATATGTAGGGGTTTGTTCCTGTCATATTGCTAGTAGGAGACTGCCTTGCTTTTTTAGTTCTTGTGGTTGATTGGTACAGTCTGTAAACTCTGTGCTTGCCTTTGTTTTTGTGATGAGTAGAACCATTCCTCATTTCTGTGCTTAGAACTTTCTTAAGCATCTCCCAAAGAGCTGGTCTGGAGTTGACATATTCTCTTAGGGATTGGATGTCTGGGGAGGATTTTAATTCTTCTTAGTTAATGAAATTTAGCATGGAGGGGGAGGAAAATCTTGGCTGGAATTGTTTTTCTTTAAGAATGTTAAAGATGGGTACCCAGTCTTTCTGGCTTGTAGGGTTTCTGCTGAGAGGTCTGCTGCAATTCTGATGGGTCTTCCATGATAAGTGGTCTGTCCCTTTTCCCTAGCTGCCTTTCTGATTTTTTATTTCATGCTCACCTTGTAGAGACAGATTATGATGTGCCTTGGGGATGGTCTTCTCAGGTAATACCTCGCAAGAGTTTTCTGAATCTCTTGTGTCTGCATGTCCACTTCTCGAAAGACATAGGGGAAATTTCTTGGATAACATCTTGGAAGACTTGTTTCAGAGTGTTCTCAGTTTCCCCTTCTCCCTCAGTGATGCTGATCAACTATAGATTTGGTCTCTTTACATAACCCCAAATCTCTCATAAACTTTGTTCGTTCTTCCTAAGTCTTTTCTTCTTGTTTTTATTGGCCTGGATTAGTTCAGCATTTTGATCCTCAAACTCTGAGATTCTTTCCTTTGCCTGGTCTATTCTGTAATGAAGGCTTGCTGTTTTGTTCTGAAATTCCTAGAAATAATTTTTTGTTTCTACAAGCTCAGATTGGACCTTTCTTATAATGGACCTTTCTTATAAAGCTCAGCTTTTACTTCCTGCACTGTATTTGTGGCCTAGATGATTTGTGCATCAACTTTTTTATTGATCTTGCTGAGTGTCTTCACCATCCATAGTCTGTCATCAGGGACAGGTCATTCTTATGAGTTCTGTTGCTTGAGATCTGGAAAGCCCTTTTGTGGATGTCACCTTGTTAAGGTTTTAGGAATTGCTGATGTTTTTTCACTGATTCCTCCTCATTTGTGGGGGCAGACTCTTCTCTTTATTTACTGTTTTTTAGTTAAAGTTGCTACTGTTGGGGTGGCCATTTCTGGGACTTTTTTTTTTTTTGAGGTGGGGTCTCACTCTGTCACCTAGACTGGAGTGCAATGTCCGCTCCCGGCCACCGCAGCCTCGACCTGCTGGGCTCCGGCGATCCTTCTGCCTCAGCCTTCCAAGTCGCTGGAACTACAGGTGCGCGCAACCATGCCCAGCTAATTTTTTGATTTATTGTAGAGATGAGGTCCCACCAAGTTGCCCAGGTGGGTCTCAAACCTGTTGGCTCAGGCAATCCACTCACCTCGGCCTCCCAAAGCGCAGGATTACAGGCTGAGCCACTGAGCCCAGCTGAGGGACTTTTTTTTTTTGTCTCATAGGGTGCTCCCCTGTTAAGGTGCACTCCCCCTCACCCAGGAGGTACTAATCCATGGAGACCTGACCCCTGTGCGTCCGGCTGCCCTTCTAGGTCTAGCTGCCCTATGAGGCTGCCAGCATTTGGCTGGTGCTGGAGGGTGCCTGAAAGATGTGAAGGTGTAACTTTTGAATTCTAAGGAGAATTGGTCACTGATGTCTCTGGAGAACGCTCTGAAGAAGCTCTCTAATGCCTTGCTCTATGGACTAGATGCAAGATGCATGGTGATGTGGGCTTTGTTCTTTTCTCTTTCTTAAGGGCTGTGTTATTGTCTAAGATGTTGTAAATGGGCTGTGCTAGTTGACCTCCAGTCAGGAGGTGGCACTTGTAGGAGACAGCTAGCTGTGGTGGTGGCTGTGGACTTTTTGCTTGACCTTTGTATACTAGTGCACTGATGGCCTAGGTAATGAGTAGGGCCAGGAGAGTGCCCAAAGTTCCTGATTCCCTAGAATTTTGAGCAGGTGGGGGTGAGGGGATCTGGTTGGAGAGGGCTAGGTCAGACTTGACCACTCTCCAGATCCCCACCTGTGTACACGAATGGCTACCTCAGTAGGAGGCAGTTCCCCTGGTCTCTGTGGCCTTGCTGTGGGGATGGCCCTGCTATCTCTGTTACGTAAAAGAGTTCACAAGAGGAGAGAGTGGTTGCTAAGTTGACCAGCACAACAAGCCCCTTCCCCTCTCCCTCTGGCTCCTATTTCTTCGTCTGAGGCTATCCACACTCAGAACTCAAAGTTTCTTTCAGCAGCAAGGTTTGTCCTGTGGGTTAGGTTTGACTGGTTTGCATTTCCACTCCTACCCGTGCACACTTCGTGGGAATCGGGATGAGGGGTGGGTCCTCTGGCCATTGTAGCCGTGCTGCAAGAACGACAGAGCCATTTGGGGAACAGGAGAATTCACACAGTGCAAGAAGGGTTACCAGGATAATAGGACTCCTCCTGACTCCCCTTCTCTTGCTAGAGACTGTCCACATTCAGAACCCCAAAGTTCTTTCAGCAGCAGGGTTCTCTCCCTCTGCAGTTTGCCCCAATCAGAAACTGCCAGCAATAGCAGAATTTGTCCTTGTGGAAAATAAAGATGGTTAGCGTTCCCAGCTCCATGTGGGCTCTGGCAACACGTGTCTGAGCCATATCCAGACTATTTTCCCTGTGGAACTGGAGTCCCCTGAGGCTTGGGGACCCTCCCAGTCAGTGGTAGGGGTGCAGAATTCTTGATTTTCTGCACTCATCATTTCCTCACATCCAGAAGCTGCTCTGTGTTACTGATGCAACCTGGGTGGGGAGGAGGCTTCCTGACTCCAAAACAGGTAGCTTGTTCTCTCTCCTCTCTGCTCTCTGCAGAGCACTCTTCTATCATAGGTTGAAGGGTGGGTTCTCTAAGTCAACCTGCTCCCCCTGCTGGGGAAGGGGGTCTCTGACTGCTGAGGCTGTCTTCTTTGATTTGATCTGTGGAAGAGGCACCAGTTGGCTGCTTCTAGGTGGCCATCCTGCCCCCCCTCTGAAGTGTCTTTGTTGGTTTTCTGCCTAGGTAATCTGTCCAATGCTGAGAGTGAGATGTTGAATTCTTCAACTATTATTATATTGGAATTGAGCTCTCTCTTTAGATCTAATATTTGCTTTATGTATCTGGGCATTATGGTGTTACGTTCATATATATTTACAGTTGTATTCTCTTCTTTGTTTCTTTGTACAGTTTTTAACAAAAAGTCTATTTATCCAAGTATAGCTTGCTTTTTGTTTCTGTTTGCAAGAAATATCTTTTATCATCCCTTCACTGTCAGTCTATGTATATCTTTACAGATGAGGTGAACTTCTTGTAGGCATCATATATTTGGGTCCTGTTTTTATCCATTCAGCCAGTCTGTAACTTTTAAATGAGGTCTTTAATCCATTTACATTTGAGGTTATTATTGATAAGTGAGGATTTACTCCTTTCATTTTATTGGTTGTTTTCTGGTTGTCTTGTATACCTTTTATTCATTTCTCTTATTTTTTCAGGTGGTGTTCTGTAGTGCTAAGGTTTGATTCCTTTCTCTTTCTCCTTTGAGTATCATCTCTATCAGTTAGCTTTATACTTTTCCATGTTTTCATGATGGTGGTTATTGTCTTTTTACTTTCAGATGTGAAATTCCATTGAACATTTCTTGTAAGACCAGTCTGGTGGTGATGAATTCCTTTGTTTTTTGCTTTCCTGTGAAAAATCTCATTTCTCATTCATTTCTGAATTATGAGTTTTCTCACTATGGTAATCTTGGATGGCAGTTTTTGTTTGTTTTGTACTCTGAATATATCATCCCATTCTTTCTGCTATAAGCCTATAAGCCTTCTGCTGAGAAATTCACTGTTAGTCTAATGGAGATTCCCTTCTATGGGATTTGACACTTGTCTGTTGCTGCTCTTAAAATCTTTCCTCATCTTTGACTTTTGAAAAGACCATGATGTGTCTTGGAGAGGACCTGTTTGGATTGAATCTATTTGAGATTCTTTGAGTTTCATGAACATGAATGTCCATCTCTCTCTCAAGACTTAAAAAAAATTCTGCTATTATTCCATTAAATATATTTTTCTCAACTTTTCTCCTTCTGAAATGCTCATCATACAAATATTTGTTTGCTTAATGGTGTCCCATAAGTCCTGTAGTCTTTCTGTATTCTTTTTTCTTTTCCTGTCTGCCTGTGTTATTTCAGAAGGCCAGTCTTCAAGTTCAGAAATTCTTTTTTCTACTTGGCTGGTCTGTTGTTAAAGTTTTTCTTTGTATGTTTTATTTAACTCATTTAATTCTTCAGTTCCAGGATTTCTGTTTGGTTCTTTTTTTTTTTTTTAATGATAACCATTTCTTTGTTGAATTTGTCACTCAAATCATGAGTTTGATTGTTTTTTAGATTTTGGTGAATTATCTGTATTCTTTTGTATGTTACTGAATTTTCTTTTAAAAAATGCTTTATTTTACAGATGTGGGGTAATTCAGGGTTAGCTGAATTTTCTTAAGCTTATTATTTTGACTTCATTTTCTGGCATTTCATTTTTTTCCTTACGATTCAGAAGTATTGGAGAATTGTTTCCCTTTGGAGATGACATGTTTCCTTGCTTTTTCATGGCTGATGTGTTCCTGTGTTGATTTCTGTGCATCTGGTGGAAAAATCTTCTCTTCCAATTTTATAAAGTAGGTTTGTAAGAAAAAGACTTATTCTTGTGAATGGGTCATGGAGTGTCAGTTTGGTAGGGTGCGCTGGCCTTGCTTCTAGGTGGATACAATATTGTTTCTTAGCTGTAATCCACACTAGTGAGGTTTGCAAGCTTCTTAGTGGCCTAGGTTGAGGGACTTTGTAGTGTTGCTTTGCCAGGGATGGACTTGCCAGGGTGTTTTTCAGGTTGGGGACATGTGTGTGTACATGACGGGTCAGCCAACTTGAGGTCTGACTTGCTAAGCATGGGCCATGGGGTTGTTTCTCAGTCCTGAGACAGGGGTGCACAGCTGCCCAACTGTCCTGGGGATGTGTCTGTTGGGGGGCAGCTTCCAGGACTGTTTCTGTAGCCTGGGATGTGCATGCAGGCTGCTTGACGGCTTGACACCACTAGGGGTATCTCAAGGAATTGTTTCTGAGGTCTGGGATGTGATCTGGCTGCTTTGCTGACTTGGAAGCGTGTCCGCCAGGGTTGGCCCATGAGACTGTTTTTCAGGTCCTGAGCAGAGGTACTAGCCTCTTTACTGGCCTGGGGGCATATCGGCTGCTTGGAGGTTCAGGGCCCTCTCCTGCTTGCAAGAGGGTATATAGCCTTTTGGCTGACTCAAGGGTAGGTTTACCCTGGGTGGCACTGGCAGACTGTTTCTCTGGCTGAAAGTGCAGCGGCAGGGGTTGGTTTCCTTGATGGGTAGGCCCAGAGTCAAAGCCGATGTGCGGTCACAGTCAAAGCTCTGCACATTTGAGGTTGGGTCATTAACCACCCATGTGAACTTAATGGAATGCAGACAAAACTGTAGTGCTGGAGAAATGCAGTGGTTTCTGGTCCCCAGGGCAGGGCACACTGCAGAGGTGGCTCTGGTCTCAGAATGGCACTGTGCTGTAGTAGGTTGGCTTACAGGGAGTGGTGGAGGGGAGGGCGTTGTGTTTCTAATTCGGGGTGAGGCAGTGGTGTGAATTCCCAGCAGCTCTCTGGACTGGGCTCAGAGCTTGCAAAGGATGCTCCTGTTGTAAGGACTGTAGGTGTCTGCAGGGGCAATGTGGACTTGTGGGGATCTTCTGCTTACCTTTCCTCCGCAATGGGAAGGCCCTTCCGACTCTGGGTAGGGGAGACAGGCCTGCAGCGGCCAGGTGTCTCCATGCTGTTCTCTTGGACTTTCAATCACCACAGGTGCATTCCTGCTCCCCCTTGGACTCCAGTGCTCTCCCTTCAACACCTCAATCAACTATGAGCTGCTTATTCATTGCCTTGGGCCGTCCCCATGGGGGAGGGTGAATGACAGGCGCCCCAGTCAGTCATTCCTCTCCCATGCGATCAGCAGTTAATTGTTTTAAAAGAAAAATTGTATTACAGGAATTCGATATTTGTACTTTGTGCTAGGACATCTGAGGTCATTAAAAGTAACAGGGCTGCCGGGCACGGCGGCTCAAGCCTGTAATCCCAGCACTTTGGGAGGTGGAGGCGAGAGGATTGCCTGAACTCAGGGGTTTGAGACCAACCTGAGTAACATGGCGAGACCTCGTCTCTACAATAAATAACAATTAAAAAATTAGCCAGGCAGCCGGGCTCGGTGGCTCAGCCTGTAATTCCGCGCCTTTGGGAGGCTGAGGTGAGTGGATTGCCTAAGTCCGCGGGTTCGAGACCCGCCTGAGCAGCGAGACCTCATTTCTACAATAAATCAAAAAATCAGCTGGGCGTGGTGGCACGTGCCTGTGGTTCCAGCTACATGGAAGGCTAAAGTGGAAGGATCATCTGAGCCCAGTAACTAGAGGCTGTGGTGACCATGAGCATGCCACTGCACTCCAACCTGGGCAACAGAGTGAGACTCTAACTCAAAAAAAAAAAAAAAAAAAAAATAGGGCCTCTATGACAGAGGTGGATATATGGTTATCTATAGATGATAGAATTTAAACATTGCTTCTATAGCTCTAGTAATGGTGACTGGCTTATCTTGATATGAAGTTTCTGAGAAAATGTTAAAATCAACACTTGGGCACTGATTTCTTAAACTGATTTTCTAGAATCCGTAAAAATTACAGGTGTTTTATTTCCCAAATGATCTCTATGGTTCTACAAATAATTAATATTACGTAGCCCTCTGTGTGAGGGATACGTACCTAAATACATTAACCATAATCTCTGAGGGTTAGAAGAATAAAAGGCAAGAGGGCCATGTTGTGGGTAAAAAAACAGAAGATTCTTAGAAGCACCAACCGAGAGATGAAAGTGCTGGCCTAGAAACCGTCACCTTCTCAGGGTGTCGTTAAGGCAAAGGTGGACTAGGACTGAAGCTAAGAGACACTGAGGTTATCTATTTTAAGTTTCATCATTCTCTTTTTCTCCCTCTCATTGCTTTTGGTTTCCAGCTGAGGCTTTAAAACAAAGATTAGAAGACCTGGAACAGGAGATAAGCAGCCTGCACTTTCAGCTTCCTTCGAGGCAGCCATCCCTGTGCAGTTTCCTGGGCTACCTGGCGGCACAGACCCAGGCTGCCCTGCGCCCCGGGGTCACTCAGCAGTGAGTACTGGTCATTGCCACCACTCTCCCCTTGGGTCTCCTCCTGCCTCTGGGCTCCCGTAGAGTGAGAGCTGAGAGGGGGCTCAGCTGCAAAGATCCTCGGCTGCCTTTTCCTGGGAAGGGTCCCTTGGTTGGTTGGGCGGACGGGGGTCCTTCCAGAGAGAGGGACCTGTGTGGGTCATGCTTGCCTGGGAAGAAGCCCTTGTTTTTTTTTTTTGAGTTGGAGTCTCACTCTGTCACCCAGATTGGAGTGCAGTGGCTGCTCCCGGCCACCACAGCCTCGACCTGCTGGGCTCCAGCGATCCTTCCGCCTCAGCCTTCCAAGGAGCTGGAACTGCAGGCAGCCGCTACCACACCCGGCTAATTTTTTGAATTATTGTAGAGATGAGGTCTCGCCAAGTTGCCCAGGCGGGTCTCGAACCTGTGGGCTCAGGCAATCCACTCACCTCAGCCTCCCAAAGCGCGGGATTACAGGCTGAGCCACCGAGCCCGGCTAAGAAGCCCTTGTTGCTCCTTGGCATGGAGAGACCCTCCACAAGCACAGCTGCAGCATGAACCTTAAGCTTTCCTAGAAAGCCACCCTTCTGAGAATGTGGGGTGCATTTCTCTTCGCTAGAGGGCAGTTTGGTCTCCTGTGCTCGTGTAAAGCCTGTGAGATCCACAGATGGTCCCCTCTGGCGGAGCAATGAAAACCCATCCTTCTCCTGACTCTGCCTCCAGCTTTTGGTGTTTGTACCACCTGAGACTTGCCTGGGATGAGCAATGTGTAGAGAACAACTGTTATTTCTAATCCATGGCTCTTGATTCTGGCTGCATGTTTGACCAAGAGGGATTTCAAACCTGCAACATCCAGGCTCCACCCGGTGAGCTAAGTCAGACTGTCTGGAGGTGGGTCCTTTATAAACAATGTGTTTAAAAGGGCCGAGAACCACTGTTCCACCTACCCGCACGCTCCCTCATTCTCCAGGTAAGGGCCTGAGAGGCGGCAGGTGTCTTATGAATGCTCTGAGCCTAATCACAATTCTGGTCTCTTTCTGTGTAGGTGTAAACACAGGCCACAGCAAGTCCCCTTTACGCCCCACCTCCAGTTGGCCCTGAGAATCACGAGACTGTCTGGCCTGTTCCTATTAAGTGTACATGGCATTACACGTTCGGTTTATCTGGGTGCCTCCCTACAGCCTATCTGGACAGGGAGGCCAATTATCTTCTCAGTTTTGCTGGCAGCATATGGTGGAGTGCACGGCACCTGGTGGGTGCTTCCTTAGAAATGTGGGTCGAATGAACTTTTACGTGGTTCTCTTGAATAGGGAGGAAACTCTGCCACCTCATTTCCATTCTTCCCCCATCCGACATGGAAGCATTGCTCTTCCTTTCTCACCCGAGGCCCTTCTCAGCTAGACTTTTGGCTTCATACTTTCATTCTTACATCTTTGGGCTTGTTTCTTGCCCTCAGCTCTAGCTGTGGGGCATTTTTAGCATATGCCAACTTGCTGTGTTTTTTAAAAAAATTTTATTTAAAAAAAAATTTATTTAAAATTGTGGGGTACAATTCAGGGTTAGGTATACAAAGCTGTGTTTCTTTTTATTTAACAAACGCATGACAGTTACTAAGTGCTTTAGAAGTAACTCATTTAATTTTTTTTCTATTTCTTCCCACTATTTTAAAAACTTGTGGTAAAATACACATAACAAAGTTTGCCATCTTAACCATTTTTAAAGTGTACAGGCCGGTGGCATTGGATACATTATTTAAATATTCTACAACCATCACCACCATCTGTCTCCAGAACTTTTTCATCTTCCTCAGCTGATGGTCTCTACCCACTAAATAGTAACTCTCCATTCCCCTTCTCTCCCAGCACCTGACAACCACGATTCTACTTTCTTTCTTTTTTGTTTTTTTCTCTCTTTTTTTGTTGTAAATTCTCCAAGTTCCCCATTCTACTTTCTGTCTCTCTAATTTGACCTCATGTAAGTAGAGTCACACGATATTTGCCATTTTGCAGGACTGACTTATTTCTCATAGTTTAATATCTTCCAGATTCATCTGTGCGGTAGCGTATGTCAGAATTTCCTTCCTTTCGGAACTAGAAATTGACCTTCCATATGACCCAGCACTTTCCCTATTAGGAATATACCTGGAGGAACTCAAATCATTCTACAAAAAGGATACCTGCACATGTATGTGTGTTGCAGCTCTATTCACAATAGCAAAAACATGGAACCAACCACGCTGCCCATCAAAGCTGGACTGGATAAAAAAATGCGATACATACACAGAATGGAATATTACACGGCCATAAAGAAGGACAAACATATGGACTTCGCAACAACTTGGACGGATTTAGAGTTGCTCATTCTCAGTGCTCTATCACAGAAACAAAGAACAGAGTACCATATATTCTCACTCATAAGTGGGACTTGGACAGTTATAATACTATAAGAAAGGGATTGGTAGTAGTGGGAAACTGTCAGTGGTAGGGGGTGGGATTGGCAGTTGAGGGAAACTGCTAGGGGAGGGAGGGGCATACCTCATCAACAAGGGGACCTGCATAATCAGTTTGCATACCTAACCCTGAATTGCACCCCACATCTTTATAATAAAAAGAAAAAAATCCCCCAGAATTTTCTTCCTTTCAAAGGCTGCATAATATTCCAGTGTGAACAGACCACAGTTTGTTTATCCATTCATCCATTGTTGAACAGGAAGTAACTCATTTACTCTCCATGACAATTCTACAAGGCAGCATTATTTTATACATCGATATCTGTGTGTACATGGCGATCTGTATCTATGTCACCTATATCTGTATCTGAATTTTAAGATGAGAAAAACTGGCCCAAGAGAAGCTAAGGGACTTGGGCAGAAGAATACTTTCGTCATGGTCTTGTCTGAGTTTCTGATAGAACACGATTAGCCAAAATAAAGCCCATATCATGCATTCTCAATTATATCAGGCTACACTATAGGGCATTTCTTACATGTGACTGTTTGAGACTTATCACAATAGCCACTTCGTAGGGTTCAACCTAATAAGACCCACATAAAAATGTGGGTCTTTATGAAACATTTATCAAGCCAGTATTGACTGTTGGCTGACCTTGGTAGTGACCTTTTCCTCACAGGAATTATCTGTACACTGTGCTTTTATCTCCCATTCACTTTTTGAGCCCAATGTGACCTGATTTCTCTGTCACTCTTCAAATCTCCACCAAGGTCAGCGATGGTTTTCTGTTTGTTAAATTTAAAAGTC
The DNA here is from genome assembly GCA_027257055.1 of Cephalopachus bancanus. Taxonomy (NCBI): domain Eukaryota; kingdom Metazoa; phylum Chordata; class Mammalia; order Primates; family Tarsiidae; genus Cephalopachus; species Cephalopachus bancanus. The sequence goes on from JAPVLO010000392.1 coordinate 300,692, forward strand.
AATTGCGGTGTCTAGAACTTTTAGTCAAATGCATTCTTGAAACTTTTGCTGCCCTTGGCTGCCTTGATTTCACCTTCCCGGTCTTCTTGCTGTGTTTATGACCACCCTCTTAATCTCAGATAAGCTCCTGCTCCTCCCCTCGTCTCCTTGACATCTTCTGTTCCAGTCGCCTCTCCTCTCAATTTATATGTTCTTTCTGGATTATTGCAAACACTTTCAGGCTTCAGATACCAGTTCTGTGCTAATTTCCCTCAAGCGTATATCTGTAGCTCTAATTTCTCTCCCGAATTCCAACCCACAGTCAGTTTTCTATTGAATATCTCCCTTGCCTTTACTAAACTTATTGTAATTTCAGCCTTAAAAATTTACTGTCGGCCGGGCTCGGTGGCTCAGCCTGTCATCCCAGCACTTTGGGAGGCCAAGGCGAGCGGAATGCCTGAGCCCGCGGGTTCGAGACCCGCCTGGGCACCTTGGCAAGACTTCGTCTCTACAATAAATCAAAAATTAACCCGGTGTGGTTGCACTCGCCTGTAGTTCTGGCTACTTAGAAGGCTGAGGCGGGAGGATCGCCGGAGCCCAGCAGGTCGAGGCTGCAGTGGCTGGGAGTGAGCCACTACACTCCAGCCTGGGTGACAGAGTGAGATTCCAACTCAAAAAAAAAAAAAATTACTGTCTTTTTATCCTTGCCTTTTAAACTAAATTTACGAAATGTATGATCTTTCTCCCCATGCAGCCTCTTCTCCCGAATTCCCAGTCTCGGCAACTTTCACCACCACCAACCCAGCGACCCACGCAGAGACACCGAGGCGTCCTTGGCTCCTCCCTTTCCCCTCCTCTCATGGTCATTGGTTGCCAAATCCTGTTGCATCTACTGCCTACCTCTGTCTCACTCTTTCTCACTTTTCTCACCTCCATGTCAATGCCTGAGCTCTGGTCTTTAATATTTTTAATGCGGATTATGGCAGCGGTTTCCTTTTTGGCATTTCTGACTCCGTTGTGACTGCCTCTCTTTTATCTTCTGCAGTGCCACAGATGGAAATGTCATGTCGTACTCAGTGGCTTCCCATTGCTTTCAGGATAAAATTCGTGTGTCCAGCATGACATTCAGCGCCTCCGTGACCCCCTGCCCAGCTGCCTGTTGTTTAACCAGCCATCACCAGCGCCTGCACTCCACACATGCCAGTATTAGATGTTAGTTCCCTGCTCTGAATGTTTCCAGAGTCTATGAGCCTGTATGTGACCACTTGTTGTCGCCAACTGCTGATCGTTCTTCACGACTTAGCAGAGTTAGCATCCTCACCAAACTCTATGCATCAAACACACCACCTCCCCGTAGAATTAGAGAGCACCTTGAACTACTTTGCCTCTTTCTAGGTCTTAAATGAATTTGTTCCTTGAATATCTGCTTACTCTGACAGAGGATGAGCTCCTTGAGGACAAGATTGTATTATATTTATCTGTTTATTCCTGGAGACTAGAACAGTGGCTGACTCTTAATACGTCTTGAGTAAATATTCACTGAATGAGCAGATGTGACACATAGGTATCTATATCTATATATAGGTTCACAGAGACAGATAGAGACAGACACACACACCCACAGAGAGAGAGAGACAGACACACACACACACACACACACACACACACACACACACAGAGACACACAGAGAGAGAGAGAGAGAGACAGACAGAAACACACCCACAGAGAGAGAGAGAGAGAGACAGACACACAGAGAGGGACAGACACACACACAGAGAGAGAGAGAGAGAGAGACACAGACAGACAGACAGACACAGACAGACAGAGAGAGAGAGAGAGAGATCAGGAAACTTGAGTTCTGGTCCTGCCTCTTCTGCTAACCAGCTGCATAAGGCTTGGTGTCGTTCCTTAACCTCTCCACACTCCACTCCCTCATCAGAAAATGAGGGGGCTGAGTTAGGTCTCTGTTTCCCAACTTTGGTTATTTGTGTATGATCTCGTCTTTTCTTTTGCCAAATCCACCTGTCCTGTTCTTGCCCTAACTAGAAAATAAGGACTCGAGATCAACTTCTTTCTGACATTTAAGAAGTGCATGTTAGCGTAATTGCAGAGTTACTGGTAACTTTTAAGCAGTTTTCTTTCAGTGTGCCAACTCCCCATGTAGCCCGTGACATTTGTCATCAGTCGGTGGGTCGGGATTTGCAGACTCTCCGTGGAGGGGCTGCGGCTGCAGTCGTGACAGTGGCCAGCAGGGGGCCACGGTGCCAGGCCGGAGCCCACACGGCCCAGACCCTGGACAGAAGCGGTCCTCACGGTCTCGCTCTGTGTTTAGCATGACATTTAATTCAAGGGGAGGAATAGAATCTTTTCAAATGAATGGTGCTTTTCCTGCAGAAATAAAATAGTTGTATTAACAAAGCAAAATCTCCAACACTAATTTTAACACAAACAAGTGCTTCTTAACCTTTTTGGGGATCAAGTATTTCTTTGAGCAGCCGATGAAAGCTATAGACTTCTTCCATCACGAAACCACGTGTGTGCATAGATACAAACTATCGAGTGCAGCTTCAGGAGACTCACAGATCTTTGCCTTATCCATTCACTCCTTGTTGGGTCACAGGGTGGTCTTTGGATACCAGGTTAAGGAAATGTAGTTTAGAATAAAGTTTAAGGAAATGTGAACACTTGGGCACAACTTTATTTTAAAATTATTTTCATTGTCACTTTGTTCTTAAAAATCATGGTGAATTCAACTTTCTTTCTTTCTTTTTGAGTTGGAGTCTCACTCCATCGCCCAGCCGGAGTGCAGTGGCATGCTCATGGCCACCGCAGCCTCGACCTGCTGGGCTCAGGCCATCCTTCCGTCTCAGCCTTCCAAGGAGCTGGAACGACAGGCCTGTGCCACCACACCCAGCTAATTTTTTAAATTTATTGTAGAGATGAGGTCTCGCCAAGTGGCCCAGGCTGGTCTTGAACCCCTGGACTGGGGCAATCCTTTCGCCTCAGCCTCCTCAAGTGCTGGGATTACAGGCTTGAGCCACCGCACCTGGCTGCTTATCAGGTTTATCTGTGACAGGCATCTCTAAAGCTGCTGGGCAGGGGGAATAATGTTTTTAAATTACACTTTACTGCAGGCCAAGCTGCAGGCTATTCCACCCCCTACGCAAATGAAAACCCCATCAGATGTAAGACTAGGACCTCTCAATTCATGGATTAGCATAATAATCACTAAGAGTCCCTCAACCAGTGCTCCAGTCTACCCAGTCTCTAGGGGCACAGTTCTGAGGTATGCTTCACACATTTTTTTCTTTAGAAGATTCCTAGTAGTGATGCTGGGTAGGGTGCGGGCAAAGCTCGTGGATCACTGGACTCACCTCTAAAATGAATTTTAGAGTGGCCAGCAGAGTTTTAAAATAAAGTTTATTATAGCAAGAAGAGAGGAAAGAAACAGAGGCAGGCCAGCGCTGGCAGGGGTGAGAGAAACCGCACCTTTTGCTTTTTACAGTAGGCCTGGTATACCTTCACAATAATTAATATGCTAAAGAGGGTGGAGCCCAGGAAACCTCCACTCCAGAGATTGACATCTCTCTGCTTCTGATGGGATGGGAGGAGAGGAGAGGAGGGGTGGTCTTTTCTGACCACATTGTCATTTGCGGGAGACCTGCCAGACGTTTTCGATTCATAAGTTCATGAGCTAAAAGGGGGTCTTATTATCGTTTCCATGGCTTTGGCGAGTTAAGGGTGGCATTCCACCTTCTGTCTTCAACAGAGAACCTGAAAGATTCTTAGTGATTATTATGCTAAACCATGAATTGAGAGATCCTAGTCTTACATCTGATGGGGTTTTCATTGGCGTAGGGGGTGGAATAGACTGCAGCTGGGCCTGCAGCAAAGTGTAATTTAAAAACGGTCTGAACGCTTCCTAAAACCTGCCTACAGGAAATTGATATATCTGTGCCTAACCTGCGCTAGCTACCCTGCCTCAGTAGGACTGGGTCTCATTTGCCATGTGGTGATCAGTTTATTGACGACTCTTCCCTCTTCCTGCCTCACTCTAGTTTCTTGGGAATAACCTCTTCAAAAAACAACCTGCCCTTGGAGCCTGGTCTCAGGCTCTCCACATTGGGGAATTAGATTCAGTCTTCTTTCCCTTAAGGCGCCCTCAGTCTGAGTGAGTTCACTGCATTTTTCACCACTTGACTGGAGTTGGGGAGTTTACTCCCTGTTTTCTCCCAAGCGGTGGGAGAGGAAAACACATTTCTCATGAAGATTCCATTCCTGTGTGGCCAGTGGGTGGGTGGGCGTTCAGGATGGTGGCTGACTGTGGCAGGGCGGCTTGTACAACCCCTGGATAGGACACCCCGCCCCATCGTAGAGATTTAAAACGGGAGACATTTAGGCCTGTGTCTTTCAGTTTTAGTTTCTAATTCTGGAGCAATAGGAAAATTCCACATCAATATTCTCAATATCCTGCCACAACAAGGATCCGAGGAAAACAGAGAGGCATCTGTTTCTACTGTATCTTCCACTCAATCAAAGGAAAGCTATTTTTTTTCCTTTCTCCTAAGAGAGGGGGTTGGCCTACTATTATGCATTTGACTAATAATTTTCTCATCAATAATTTTGGATTTCTCTATACATTCCTTGCATTTTTCCATGGGATATTCGCTAATAAGTGCACGAACACTGGTCACATCTTAACCTAAATTGTGCGTGTGTGTGTGTGTGTGTGTGTGTGTGTGTGTGCATGCACGTGCATGCAACATGTCTTTTATCAAAGACCTCTCCCAACGGATAACTTCAAACACAACCAAAATACAATAAAGCTTAAAACAAAGGTACACAGCGGTTTTCCAGCGGGGCTTACCAAAGCAGAGCTCTACGTTGCCTGTCCAAACATTTCCTGCTCACACACTTCCTTTGAGAGGGGAACAGAAAAGATGAATGCAGTGCAGCACCACGGTGCTTCTGGACTGAGTCCTTTCGCCCCTGCCCGGTCCCTCCTTGATCACCTTTGAAACAAACGAGTCTTTATTTGCCTTTGGTTGCGTGTAGGGGCCATGGCAGAATTCCGTGTCACAGAATTCCGTGACACGTCGCTCTAAGCTCACAAGATTGGTATCAAGGCCCACTGTATGAAACTGGAAAACGACTGTTACAGACACGTTTTACCAAGGCTATAAAACAAGTTGGCTGTTGTACAACGTGAAAAATGATCGCTGCTACCCATGTACCAGGATATGTTTCTAAATGCTGAATCAGAGCTAGAGATCTCAGCCTCAAGGGGCACTGGTACGCATATGTCTCACTCCCAGGGGACCAAATCTGGATGCTTTGCCATTAAGAGACAAAGAAGCGAAAAGAGGAGGTCAAGAGGAGAAATATAAGTTGAGGCGAGCCACCGGGGACTCCTCAGAACGTGTTTTGGAACTAGTGGATTATAAATAAGAGCTTCCAAAGAATGATCTCCGTGTCATTTTCTTCTTTCAGACTCCACTGAAGTCTGTCCTGAGGCCGGTGGCATTATAAGCCCCAAATAAATATGCATGTGACTCTCTTGCAGGGAAGTTATTTCTAATGAGCGGGCTAAGACTGCATAGAACAATGGAGATGAGTTTCCTAAGGAATGTGACTTTGAGTCCACGTTCCTGACTTTTTAGAACCCAATCGATATGTAAGGAAGAATTATAAAGTTACCTTTACAGTCCCTGGCGATTTTACACTATTCTGTTGTGCTCTCAAAGTGCCCGTGAACTTTAGACAGCCACCTTATTCAGAAGGTCAGCCTGTCATCCCGCGCCTTTGGGAGGCTGAGGTGAGTGGATTGCCTGAGCCTGTGGGTTCGAGACCTGCCTGGGCAGCGAGACCTCATCGCTACAATGAATTAAAAAAATCCGCCGGGTGTGGCAGTGCACGCCTGTAATTCCGGCTACTCGGAAGGCTGAGGCGGAAGGATCGCTGGAGCCCAGCAGGTCAAGGCTGCGGTGGCTGGGAGCGGCCGCGGCACTCTAGTCTGGGCGACAGAGTGAGACTCCAACTAAAAAAAATAAATAAAAATAAGTAAATAAAATAAAAATAAAAGCCGGGCTCGGTGGCTCAGCCTGTAATCCCGTGCTTTGGGAGGCTGAGGTGAGTGGATGGCCTGAGCCCGCGGGTTCGAGACCCGCCTGGGCAACTTGGTGAGACCTCATCTCTACAATAAATCAAAAATCAGCCGGGCGTGGTAGCGCGCGCCTGTAGTTCCAGCTACTCGGAAGGCTGAGGCGGAAGGATCGCCGGAGCCCAGCAAGTCGAGGCTGCGGTGGCCGGGAGCGGCCACAGGACTCCAGTCTGGGCGACAGAGGGAGACTCCGACTCAAAAAAAAAGAAAAAAAGGTCATACTCCGCTCTTGCTGCCTGAAGCAGTCGTCTGGCCCAAGGCGGCGCTCCCTCCCTGCTCCTCATTGTGATGATGAGAACACTGGCCTTGATCATTCTGGTTCTTTCTTGAGACTAAAATCCTCTGATTACAGCAGTGACACAAAGCAGCAATTATTCTGGTCCCATGAAGACGGACATTAGGCTCTGAGAAAGGGACCTCCTGTGTCAGCCATGAAGTCTCACAGACCACAGCCTTGCCAGGAGCAGTTCTGGCATGGGGTTGTCCCCCCAGGCCGGGCATCTGGCCTCTCCCCTGCCCTGTGGACATGCTTATCGTAAAGGCTTCTGAGTTCTGAGGGTAGCCTGGCGAGGAAGGCCAAAGGCACTGCAGGGCCTGGGAACCTGGGAGCTGGGCTGGGGCGGGGCTGGCAGTGCAGGTTCATCCCAGGCACACACTCACGGACGACTTGGCCCGGGAACCACCGACCCCATTTTTCATTCTTTTTTCAGCGATAACTCAAATATATTCTCACAGCAGTTGCGTCGTGAATGTTACCAATAGAATGAAAAGTTTTTTTCCCTGTGCTGTTGGGAACTAATTTTTTTTCCTGGGGTGTAGGATCTTATTTTGCAAATGGGGTTTAGCCCTATTTATTGAGTGACTCATTTTTAGAGAAGGGGTCTCCTTCTGGCACCCAGGCAGGAGTGCAGCAGCGCGGTCACAGTTCACGGTGGCCTCCACCGCCTAGGCTTGAAACAGAGACCTGCCAATGTCTGTCCATATTGTCGCAGCCCCTCTAGAAGGGCTTGGCAAGGACTCAGGCGCTCCTGTACATTCCTGAACAATAGTCCTGGGAGCTAATGAAAGGTGAGCTTCCCTTTCTCTCCTGTGCACTCCCAGTAAGTAGCTTCAGGGGATCCTTGACGTCCATGCCCTGAGGTCTACTCCCAGTCACCGGAAAGTTGCAAATCTCCTTTTACTCCCTTTTTCTGAATGGTTATAAGTGACTAATATAGTATCAATGTAATCGGAAGCCTTGTGACTTGGATAACTTTTGTATCAATGCAATCGTAAGTTTTGTGATTTGTATAACTTTTGCATAATGCGGTATGTCTTAGGCCTTGTAAACTGCCTTTACTCTATGGTAAGCTTGATGAACACGTCTACTGGGCCCTACTGATAAAAGCTATGAGATACCTCTGCTCCCTGGTACTGGAAAGTCTGGACCGAAAAATGTCACTATCGATAAATGCGACTAAAGCTTAAGTTGTATACAATGCTTTGCTGGTCACATGGCTAATGTGTAGGTATTAACAACTCTGGACTTATAAAAGTGAACTGTAAAAGCCTGGAGGGTGAGCAGACCATTTTAGAAAGACCTCAGTTCTGCCTCTGCTCCCGGGATTCAAACTCAGAAATAAACTTCTTTCTTTCAGTTCCCTACCCCTTTGATTTATTGGTATCCAAGGGAGTAGCCAAGTGTGACTTGGACCACAACAGGCTCAAGCAATCTTCCTGTGTCAGCCTCTAGAGTAACTGAGAATAGACTTGTACCACCATGCCCAGCTAATTTAAAAACATTCTTTTTTTTTAGTTGGAGTCTCACTCTGTCGCCCAGACTGGAGTGCAGCGGCCGCTCCCGGCCACTGCAGCCTCAACCTGCTGGGCTCCGGCGATCCTTCCGCCTCAGCCTTCTGAGTAGCTGGAACCTCAGGCGCGTGCTACCACGCCCGGCTGATTTTTTGATTTATTGTAGAGATGAGGTGTCGCTGCCCAGGTGGGTCTCGAACCCGCGGGCTCAGGCAATCCACGCACCTCAGCCTCCCAAAGGCGTGGGATGACAGGCTGAGCCGCCGAGCCCGGCTTAAAAATATTCTTTACGTAAAGATGAGTTCTTGCTATGTTGCCCATGCTGGCCTCAAACTCCTGGCCTTAAGGGATCCTCTTGCCTCGGCCTCCCAAAATGCTGAGATTACTGGCGATTGTACTCGGCCTGTCCTTCCTTAAAGTATTGACAGAATAGTCAGTCAGTAGCGTAGAAAGACCAAGATTTTTTCAGTACAGGCTGGCCCAGATGAGGACCTGTGTGAAACTGGATCTGAGGGTGTGATCTTGGAACCTGAATCCCAATTGGCACCAAGTGCTGTTCTAACATTCTACCCTGCTTGTTTTTAATTCTGGCCCCTGAGGGATTTGCTTGTTTTGCATACTGATTAGTTTATGGAAGCGCTGCTAATTTGCACTGACATTGGGGGTTACACGTGGAGAATTATTAAGTATAAAGGGAACAAGATTGGAGAAGGGAGAGAGAGTATGACTCAGAGGGCTGGAGGTTTGCACGACAGAGGCCTGTCCCTTGCTTCTTTACTGAGCCACGGTGTGTCCCAGGGCTGTGGATCCTGCTTGCACCGGAGCAAGAGACGGAGTTTGGTTAATCACAGGGGCTTTTCTTATGGGTTAAGTAATGAATGCGATGAACGATAGCAGAGAATGCTCAGTTACCCACCTGTCGCGCCTTGTGCAGCTAATTTTCAATTCTGTGTTGATCTCCATCCATAGCTCTCATCCCAACCCAGATGGTATCTATTTAGGAAATTCAGGAAACTCTTAATATTAGCATAAGCAGAGCAAATTGGGAAATAAATGAGTGCAAAGAAATGATCTGATGCAATAGAAAAATGAATATAAATGACTTTTCGGTTTTCTAGGCCATGGCCTCATTAAGTCATTCAGTAAGTATCTGCCAAGCTCCTACTCAGTGCTGGGCATCAAGGACCCTTCCCAAACCCTTCCCTCTTGAGGCTCCCGGTCGAGAGTGGGGGACATGCACATAGGCTGAGACCCTGGATAAGGACGTGTGTCCTGTTCCTACAGACGCTGGTAGCTGAGGATGCTTTGGTTCCAGACACTTCCTCTTCTACATGTGAAACTCCTCAGAGACATTTCACCTCTGCTCTTCGTCACCCTGCGTGGGGAGTGTGTCTCTCCCACGTGAGCACAGTGTTTCTTTTCCGAATGCAAGCACAGGTGCTGGGGAGGCCACCGGCCAGCTCCCTGAGAACGGAGGTGCTCTGTCTCCTGGCCCCAGTGCCTGCGAGGGTGGGGCCTGCACCCAACGGGTGCTCACCGTGGTTAGTTGAGTACCTTCGATCCCCGTCAGCAGCTTGTTATCGTAATCAACATCATTCTGGTTTTTAAAAGGAGGAAGGTAGGGTTCAGAGAGATCATTCAAGTCCAGGGACACACAGCTAGGACGAGGCAGTACCAAGGGCCCAGCGGTGGCCTCTGCCTGGGTACACTGTGCTCTCTCCTGCCGTTGTGCTGCCCGTTAAGTGGCCGGTGTAGAGAGCAGGACTGGAAGCCAGGGAAGTAGACATTCCTGGTCTTGCTGAGAACCCAAATGGCATGTGTGTCTGGAAAGGGCCAGGCAACCTGCATGGACTCCTAGACTCTGCTTCTTGTTCTCTGTGGCCATGGGCGGGTCAGCTGATCTCCCGAGAGGTGGTCTGCTCCTTGGCAAAGCTGTAACAACAGCATCTTCCCCTTGGGCCCATAATGCCACCTTGGGTGACAAAAATGACAGTGTCTGGGGGTCCTGTACATTCATAACTCATAGTGGTTTATTTTATTATCATCAGCAAGCATTTTTATTTCTTTTTTTTTTTTTTTTGAGTTGGAGTCTCACTCTGTCACCCAGAGTGGAGTGCAGCGGCTGCTCCCGGCCACCGCAGCCTCGACCTGCTGGGCTCCGGCGATCTTTCCGCCTCAGCCTTCCAAGTCGCTGGAACTACAGGTGCGCGCTACGATGCCCGGCTAATTTTTGATTTACTGTAGCGACGAGGTCTCACCAGTTGCCCAGGCAGGTCTCGAACCCGCGGGCTCAGGCGATCCACTCAACTCAGCCTCCCAAGGCGCGGGATGACAGGCTGAGCCCCCGAGCCCGGCTAGCATTTTTATTTCTACGACTATTTTATCTGCCTGTAAATCCATGAAACTGGGAATACATTTCTAGATCGTGTCGTCTGTTGCCATAAGTGACCTTCGGGACGGTTCAGAGGATCTGAATCTGCGCCAGGCGCAGGAATACAACCAGGATTCCTTTTTCTGTAGTTGCTGTTATCTAACTTAGAAGAGCTGAGGTGACATATTCTCTAGTGCTGTTTCTCAAAATGTGAGGGCTGCTGCGTGGCAGCACGGTTGGTTGACTCCCTCACGCTGTAAGTGCCGTGTTAAGATTCAGGAAGTGGGAGAGTCGCCCCCACCCTAAGGCAGACGGCAGTGGGTTTGTGCCTTTGGGTCCACGCTATCCATTGCTGTGTCATTTTTCTGCGGATACATTTGCCTCCCCGGCTCCATAGAGGAACCAAGTCCTGTTTTGTCTCCAGCACCAAGCACACTCCGTTGCACATGCGGGGTGGGCTTAGTGATTTTTTTTTTTCCTGAAGGAATGAATTAAATGAGGGTAGGAGTGAAAGGAGATGAACATAGCACAACACATATCAGGATCAGGTACTTGTTTGCTGAGGAATGTGGAAGTCATGTGACCCTGTGTTAATCTATAAGCAAGAACATGCAGCTTCATGCTTCTTCTTGATGAGAGCTGAGATAAGTACCAGTGAGCAGACAAGTTCTAGCTGTGCTGAAGGAGCTTCCTTGGGAGGAGGGGGTAGGTGTAATTTGGCTTCTTTAGGACACTGAGTTTGTGCGTCAAAGTGTCAGAGGCTACAGATACTTGCTTCTCTACAAGGGAAGGTGTCCTCGATGGGATTCCTTTAAAGCACAGACATGCTACAGGACAGGTTGGCTATGTTAAAATATTCAAGTCAAAAGTGCAGCTTCACCTGGTGTGGTAGCTTACACCTGTAACCCAGCATTTTGGGAGGCTGAGGCAGAGGATCATTTGAGGCTAGGTGTTTGAGACCAGCCCAGGCAACAGAGCGGGACCCCATATCCATAAAAAATAAAAAATAAGCCGGGCATAGTGGTGCGTGCCTGTCGTCTACACGGGAGACTGAGGTGAGAGAATCACCTGAGCCCAGGAGTTTGAGGCTGCAGTGAGCTATGATTGCACTGTTGCACTCCAGCCTGGGCGACAGAGGGAGACTTTGTCTAAAAGAGATCTTTTTTTTGAGTTGGAGTCTCACTCTGTTGCCCAGACTTGAGTGCAGTGGCTGCTCCCGGCCACGGCAGCCTCGACCTGCTGGGCTCTGGCAATCCTTCCGCCTCGGCCTTCCAAGTAGCCGGAATTACAGGCATGTGCTACCACGCCCGGCTGACTTTTTTTGGATTTATTGTAGAGATGGGGGTCTCGCCAAGTTGCCCAGGCGGGTCTCGAACCCACGGGCTCAGGAAATCCACTCACCTCGGCCTCCCAAAGCGCTGGGATTAAAGGTTGAGCCACGGAGCCCGGCCTAAAAGAGATTTTTTAAAGTGCAGCTACCTAGTGCATGTGGCAGACAACCTTTTTAATATATTCATAAAAATAGTACATGCTCACTAAAGAAACTTTAGAAAAACGACTGACAAAGAAGGAATTTCATCGTTTAGAGATAAAAGCATATTGATGGCCATTTTCCTGTTTCATTTCATATACATGTTATTTTTATAATAGTTCATAACAGACATACTGCCATAAAACCTGTGCTAGAAAAAAATAGCAGTGAGTAGTGAGCCTTTTTCCATGATGATGTGTCTCCCTGTGTGACCTAATATTTCGTGTCTGCTTAGGACTGTGCCATGGTTCACTATACAGGTCCTTATGTGAGAGCACAATTAGGGTGTTTTCAGTTTGGGGTTGCTAAGGGAAAATGGAGTATTTTCATGGCTAATCTTTGTGTAGACATGTGCATATTTATGTATAATTTGTTCTTAGAAATGGGAATATAGGATCCAAAGTTATATTACATTTTAAATCTCCTTTCTCTTCCCTCCTCTCTGCAAAGAATTATGGTTTGTGAAAATCGTTGCCAGTTTGTTAGGTGAAAGATGGCTTGGATTTACATTTAAAACCATTTTTGATGACAAATACTTTTCTTTTGTTGTTTTTTTGTTGTGTTTTGATTTGGAGTCTCACTCTGTCCCCCAGACTGGAGCGCAGTGCAGTGGCATGCTCCCGGCCACCAAGTCGACTCCGATGATCCTTCCGCCTCAGCCTTCCAAGTAGCTGGAACTACATGCGTGCGCTACCACGCCCGGCTAGTTTTTAATTTATTGTAGAGACAAGGTCTTGCCAAATTGCCTGGGCAGGTCTCAAACCCGCAGTCTCAGGCAATCCACTCGCCTCGGCCTCCCAAAGTGCTGGGATGGCAGGCCGAGCCACCGAGCCCGGCCTGACAAATACTTTTCTTAACACTTTATAATTCCGTTTTTGGTTGTTGTTTGGTTTTACTCTCTTTAAGGCAGGATCTCACTATGTTGCCCAGGCTGGTTTCAAACTCCGGAGCACAAGCGATCCTCTCACCTCAGCCTCCCTAGTAGCTGGGATTACAGGTGCACATCACTGCAAACCTGGCTGTAATTCCTTTTGGCATTTCTGATGGGTGTGCTTGTTTTTTCTTCTTGATTTGATAGAAGTTTCTAAGTGAGCAACACAATTCCTTTTTCTGACATATGTGGCAATATTTTTTCCCAACTTGTTTGCCTCTTAGTTTTAGTTGATGGTGTTTTCTCAAACAACGCTTTCTTGAATTGTTGACATGGTTGCTTTCTTCTGAGTTAGAATTGAGTACTTTAAGAATGAGCATGTCATTTTTTGATGAAAAATGCCGACAGTCCTCCTGTGAAGGCAGCTCACCAGCATACGGCCCACGCCTGTGCCCACATTCCTACCAGCGTCACTGTCACCAAATATGTCAACTCCAGCAAGAATAAGAGACGGAGCCAAGCAGGTTTTAAGTGGTTTTGACAGATTTTTAGCAAATCTTGTCTAAGACGTTCTGACCTAAGCAGCTGCAAATCAGTCACACCTCTTTTTAATTTCCACAGCCAAGATCAGTCCTGGAATTTGGCCCTGTCTGGATGGTCCAAGACAGTGTTGTCTAATAAAATAGAATTCAAGCCATATACATGATTTAAAATGATCTTGCAACCACGCTAAAAAATTAAGAAGAAACAGGTGAAATTAATCCTAGCAATATATTTAATTCAACTCAGTATGTCCAAAATATTATTTCAACGTAGAATGAAAGTAAACATAAGTAGTGAGTCAGCTTGCACTCTTCGTTTTCATGCTAAGTCTTTAAAATCTAGTGTGTGTTTTACACGTTCAGCACATCTTAATTTGGGTTAACCAGGTGTCACCTGTGGCCACGGTCTGCTGTGAGGGAAACTACAGGTCCAATAATAGATATTTGGCTAAGGGAAAAAGCAAAAGCCCCAGGAGATTGTCATTAAAGCAGAAACATACATCAGGGACCTCATCCTAAGAATAAGTAGATCTCTTCCTAAGGAGGGGAAGGTCTGGGGCCTGTTTGGCGAAACTTCAGCATCTCCACACCTGTACCGATATGCCTGTGTTCTTTTAAGGGCCAGCGGTGACGACACCCAAACCCCACTCAGAATGGAGCCAAGGCCACTGGAACCCACCACTCAGGACAACCTGCATGTGTCTATCGCCAGACGAGACTGGCTTCTTCAGGAAAAGCAGCAGTTACAGGTGAGCAGGGGAAGCCTCTTCAAAGACGTAGGGTGGTGTTTTTCTTACTCATCGAAGCCAAACACAGCCACGTAGGCCTTTGCTTTGCTTGAGTGTAGCAATTAGAGCCTTGGCTGTCAACCTGGGGAGGACGGAAAGGAGAGACGGTGAGAATGACTAGAAGGCTCGTAGGACTCTCATTACAAATGAGGGCTGAAAGCTCAGTGTCTGTGCCTGTTTTCGCCATTCCTCATTACCTTTTGAATATACTTTCGTCGTCTGCTAGGGCGATTTGTCACCTCTTATCGTTTTGACCTTTAGAAGCGTCCTTTGAAAGGCAGAACTAAATCTGTGCTGTGAGAATCCTTTGCGGAAATTCCTTTCACGGTGGACTGTGACAGCAGTTGTTAAGAGACAGGGTTGTAAGTCTGGACCGGACAAGGCAGGCACATCCAGGGTGATTAGCAGGCTACGTGGAAGCCCAAGGTTGGCCTGGAGCAGTGGCTGAGAGTTGGCTAAGACTCATCCAGAGGCTAGAAATTTGGGTGTAGCGCCCAGTTGGAACCAGAGGCCAGCCAGGGGCTCCGGAAACTGACAGGGCACCCCAGAGGCAGGTAACCTTGAAACCGGAGGCAAAAGTCATTGCAATTTGAAAATATCTCCAGTAAACGGGGCTTACACATTCAATAACGTCACTGTAAAGTTTGGATAGCTGAAAATGTGAAATCTGGTTTCTGGTTTTTAACAACACTCCCCAGTGAAAGGTCTACACAATTCCTGAGGATGTCAGAGTGTGCAGAAAATAATTTTATCCCAGGGTACTTAGTGTTTGTAGCACTCTGGAGAAAGGGCTTGAGTATTTGTTTGCTCAATGGAAGGTGTTTATTGAGGATCTACTATGTGCCGGATAAATGGAAAAGTTTGGGATTCCTGGGGAGCTCGGGTTCGACTGAGAGTGGGAGTGGGGAGATAGACAGTAACTAATCAACATAATAAATGTCCAGATTGGGTAACTGGCATGTTATGGGGTGGTAAGAGCTGTAATGTGAAGAGTAGGGAGATGAGAAGATGGCGTCTACTCACTGAGAAGCGAGGTTGAAGCCAACGCTTGAAAGAGAAGAGGGAGTGGCCCTTGCAGAAACCTCTGGTCAGAGTTTTCTGGGCACAGGGACAACCATGTGAAGGCCTGGGAGGGTGTCTCGTGTGTTCAGAGGGCAGCTGGGGGGCTGGTGTGACCCAAGGAGTGAGAGGGAGGATACAGGGGAGGAATTCCAAGACAAAGGAGACCTTGCGGGGACTTGGGCTTTTCTCCATTGCAGGGTTTTAAGCCCCAAAGTGACATGATCTGAGCACGTTGTAAAGAATCACTCAGACCAGTGAGGAAAACAGCATGCAGCCTCTTTCAGAAATTAAAAGTAGACTCCCATATGATCCCGCCATCTCCCTTCTGGGGATAGACCCTCAAAATTGAAAGCATGGGCTCAAAAAGACAGTTGTACTGCCACGTTCATGGTGGCATTATTCACAGTAGTCACAAGGTGATACCAACCCAAGTGCCCAGGGGTGGATGAGTGGATAGCCAGACGTGGCATGTACATACAGTGGATTATTACTCAGCCTTAAAAAGGGAGGAAATTTCAACATATGCTACAACATTGATGAACCCTCCGGACGTTATGCTAGGTGGAATAAGCCAGTCACAAAAAGAATAAACTATATGGTTCACTCATATGAGTGAGGTACCTTGAGTAGTCAGATTCGTAGAGAGATGGGAAGTAGAACGGTGGTTTACCAGGGCCTGGGGGGAGAAGGGGAATGAGAAGTTGGTGTTTAATGTGTACAGAGTTTCAGTTCTGTAAAGGGGTGGATGGTGGTGGTGACTGTACAACAATGTGAATTTCCTTAATACCACTGAAACCTACACTTTAACAGAGTTCAGATGGTGAATTTTATGTTATGTGTCTCTTACTGCAGTTTAAAAAAGCTGAAAAAAAGAAAAAAAATAGGGTGTGGGAGACTGAGGTGGGAGCAGGGAGATTAGCTGAGAGATTTTGTCAATAACGCCGCAATCTTGGTGTTATTGATGCCCGGGCTGGAGGGCTGTGGCACACTCCCGGCCACCGCAGCCTCGACCTGCTGGGCTCAGGGGATCCTTCCGCCTCAGCCTTCCAAGTAGCTGGAACTACAGTCACGTGCTACCATGCCTGGCTAATATTTTGATTTATTGTAGAGATGAGGTCTCGCCAAGTTTCTCTGGCTGGTCCCGAACCTGTGAGCTCAGGCAATCTTCTCACCTTGGACTCCCAAAGTGCTGGGATTATAGGCGTGAGCCACCGCCCCCGGCTGGGAGGATGCTAATTGAAGAGTCTGATTTCTATTCCAGAATCATACAAGCCGTGAGATGATTATCTGCTGTAATGCTGTGCACACGATGGGTGTCAGTTACCTGCTGCTTGTTTTAGTCGTTGACCTCAAGATCAGATGATACATTCTGGATTATCTGAATTTCAGTTTGCTGTATTTGTGAAAATTAAATTTACTGAATATTTTTATGAACATTAAACTGCACGACACTGTCTGCAGCATCTCATTGTTCTCTCAATCCTGTAGACTTAAGAAGTGGAGCTTTTTGTCTTTCTCTCTACTCAAGTTCTCTTGTTTGGAGACAGACCAGCCAAGGCTCGTGTGCTTTTCTTGTTTTGGTGTGTGGCTAATGTTACCTGCTTAGCGTGTATCTCACGTGCACGGTGCCTGCTGCCCTGTGTTCTAACTCTTCCATCTTAAACGGAGTCAGTCATTTATATATTTGCAGGGTTCTTCCAAGTCAAATTCTTGGCTCACCCCCCATAGTTATTTAATGCTTGGGAGGGAATGTTTTTCCTTATGCCAACTCATTAGAAATATAAAGCTGGCATGATTTTTCCAGTTCAGCAAACCTCCAAAATCTGCCGGCCTCGGAAGGGGAGCTCGTGGCTCTGGTGCATATGGCCAGCTCTCATCTAAATGAGTCATTAGTCGCAGAGTAGTTTGCCACGAGCAGGGTTAACTTATAAAATCTGGTCTCCTCATGTTCTGCAGACAGAAATCAAAGCCCTCCAAGCAAGGCTGTCTGTGCTGGAAGCCAGAGATCAACAGCTGAGAAGGGAAATAGAAGAGCAGGACCAGCGACTCCAGTGGTGGGACTGCGACCTGACGCCCCTGGTGGGCCGGCTGTCCCCGGGCCAGCTGCAGGAGGTCGGCAAGGCGTTGCAGGACACCCTGGCTGCGGCTCGTCAGATTCCCTTCTGCGCAGAGCCGCCCGAAGCCGTAAGGAGGTATTGGCGATTTCCCGGCTGATTCTGGGTTACTCACCTCATGACCCGTTTCTTGGAATGACTCTGTCTGCTGTCTCTCGTCTCTAAATAGTTTCCAAGCAGTCTGTGTTTTTCAGTGGAAGCACTCTCGGGGTTTGTGGCAGGGACGTTTCTTTGTTGTGTGGGGCGGGCCTAAGCATCGCAAGTGATGCCACATCCGGCCACCCATCCTTCTTAATACCAGCATGCCTCCCCACTCCACCATGCACCCTCCCCACTTCTACACACCCCGGGGACTTCCTCTCTCCCGTTGAGAACTATTGGCATTCAGTCGGTTAGAGATTCTGATGCCAGCCTTTGCTGTGTTGACCATCTGGAGAGAGGTGAGCTATGCCTCTCACCCAGGAGAGAGGTGAGCTGTTTGAGAGAGGGAGACTCAATGACACTGTTTGATCTGGAAGAATGGGTTGTTCTTGGTAGCTAAGACTTACTGGGTGCTTGCTATGTGCCAGGGACTGTGCTAAGCTTTACTCTGTGAGTTGCTTCTTTCATTATGTCCATTTTACAAACGAGTAAAAGTTTAAGAAGGTTAATAATTTGTCCAAAGTCCTAATTTATAAAAGAGAAAAACAGATGCTTAAAGTTTTTTTCGTGATTCTGAAGCCACCGATATAGCATTCCCTCGAATAAACAATATAAGCTTCTGATTACTACCACCATCCTTCCTTTTACTCTTAGCCTCCTCAATAGTTGAAGCTGGAGCAGGAACTGGTGGAACTGTTTACCCCCTTTTAGCAGGGAACCTAGCTCACGCAGGAGCTTCTGTAGACCTCACTATCTTCTCCCTCCACCTAGCAGGAGTATCTTCCATTCTAGGTGCTATTAGTTTTATTACAACTATTATCAACATAAACCCCCCGCTATGTCACAGTATCAAACCCCATTACTTGTATGGTCTGTATTCATTACCGCCGTTTCACTCCTGCTCTCTCTTCCAGTTTTTTTTTTTTGAGCTGGAGCCTCCCTCTGTCGCCCAGACTGGAGTGCAGTGGCCACTCCCGGCCACCGCAGACTCGATCTGCCGGGCTCCGGCCATCCTTCCGCCTCAGCCTGCCGAGTAGCTGGAACTACAGGCGCGCGTTACCACACCCAGTTAATTTTTGATTTGTTGTAGAGATGAGGTCTCACCAAGTTGCCCAGGCAGGTCTCGAACCCGCAGGCTCAGGCGATCCACTCACCTCGGCCTCCCAAAGCGCTGGGATTGCAGGCTGAGCCATCGAGCCTGGCCTCTTCCAGCTTTAGCGGCAGGAATTGCTATACTTTTCAACTGATCGAAAGCTAAACACAACCTTTTTTGATCCTGCTGGGGGAGGGGATCCTATCCTCTATCAACACTTGTTCTGATTCTTCAGTCACTCTGAAGTATATATTCTTATTCTCCCTGGGTTCGGCACAATTTCACATATTGTAACCTACTACTCTAGGAAAAAAGAACCATTCGGTTACATAGGAATAGTTTGAGCCATGATATCTATCGGTTTCCTAGGTTTTATTGTTTGAGCCCATCATATATTTACAGTGGGAATAGATGTAGACACTCGAGCATATTTTACGTCTGCTACCATAATCATTGCCATTCCTACTGGCGTAAAAGTATGCAGCTGGCTGTCACCTTTACATGGAGGCAACGTTAAATGATCTCCTGCTATACCATGAGCCCTAGGCTTCATTTTTCTTTTCGCCGTTGGCGGCCTGGCAGGAACTGTCCTCGCCAATTCTTCCCTTGATGTCGTCCTCCATGATACTTATTATGCAGTAGCACATTTCCACTATGTTCTATCAATGGGAGCAGTTTTTGCAATTATAGGAGGCTTCGTCCATTGATTCCCCCTATTCTCAGAATTTACCCTCCACCCAACCTGAGCCAAAACCCACTTTGCAATTTTATCTGTAGGAGTAAACCTAACCTTTTTCCCTCAACACTTCCTTGGATTATCAGGTATACCCCAGCGATACTCCGATTATCCTGATGCATACACTATGTGAAACACCATCTCCTCCATAGGCTCATTTATCTCCCTCCCTGCAGTTATACTGATAATCTTTATAGTCTGAGAAGCCTTCGCCTCAAAACGAGAAGTCTTAGCAGTTGAATTACCGGCTACAAACCCTGAGCGACTCCACGGCTGCCCTCCACCTTACCACACATTTGAAGAACCTACCTATGTAAAACCATCATTAGCAAGAAAGGAAGGAATTGAACCTCCCAAAATGGGTTTCAAGCCAACTCCATAACCACTATGACTTTCTTTATTAATAAAATACTCGTAAAACCATTACATAACTTCGTCAAAGTTAAATTACAGGTTAAACCCCTGTGTATTTTCATGGCACATCCTTTCCAGTTAGGTTTTCAAGACGCCACCTCCCCTATTATAGAAGAATTGCTCCATTTCCACGATCACACCTTAATAATTGTTTTCCTGATCAGCTCACTAGCACTCTACATTATGACCCTCATCTTAACAACCAAGTTGACCCACACAAGCACAGTAGATGCACAAGAAGCAGAGACAGTATGAACCATCCTACCAGCCGTCATCTTTATCCTAATTGCTCTTCCTTCCCTACGTATTCTTTACATAATAGACGAAATCAATAGCCCATCCTTAACCGTTAACGCTATAGGTCACCAGTGATACTGAAGCCATGAATACACCGACTCGAGGACCTGCATTTTGACTCCTGCGTGATCCCCACAACGGACCTTAAACCAGGGGAACTCCGACCACTAGAAGCTGAGAACCGCGTAGTCCTGCCTATAGAAATTCCAGTTCGAATATTCATTTCATCAGAAGACGTTCTTCACTCGTGAGCCGTACCCTCTTTAGGCTTAAAAACTGACGCCATCCCCGGACGCCTAAACCAAGCAACACTTACATCAACCCGACCAGGCCTCTATTACGGCCAATGCTCAGAAATTTGCGGATCGAATCACAGCTTTATACCTATTGTCCTAGAACTAGTACCACTAAAATCCTTCGAAGACGGATCAACATCTAGGATTTAATGCCACTGTGAAGCTGATCTGGCGTTAACCTTTTAAGTCAAAGACAGAAAGTACTAATCTTTCCACAGTGAAATGCCCCAACTAGATACATCAACATGACTTGTTACTATCTTATCCAGAGTATTAGCACTTTTCATTTTATTTCAATTAAAAATTTCAAAACTAACGTACCCCCTGAATCCAAGCTTAAAAAGTATCAAAATACAAACATTCAAATCCCCTTGAGAACTAAAATGAACAAAAATTTATTCGCCTCTTTCATTACCCCAACAAGAATAGGCCTACCAGTAGTAATATTGATTATTATGCTTCCAACCATTCTATTCCCCGCCTCAAGTTGTCTGATTAATAACCGACTTATCTCTTTACAACAATGACTAATCCAACTAGCACTTAAACAAATAATGACTATATATAACAATAAAGGTCGAACCTGATCCCTGATCCTAATTTCCCTAATCCTATTTATTGAATCCACAAACCTACTAGGTCTATTACCTCACTCCTTTACACCTCCTACTCAACTATCAATAAATTTGGGACTAGCAATTCCTTTATGAGCAGGGGCAGTAATTACTGACTTCTGCTACAAAACGAAAGCATCCCTAACTCATTTCCTCCCACAAGGAACCCCTATCCCCTTGATTCCCATACTAATTATTATCGAGACTATTAGTCTTTTTATTCAACCGATAGCCCTAGCCGTATGATTAACTGCTAATATCACAGCAGGTCACATACTTATACATTTAATTGGAGGGGCCACTCTGGTCCTATCATCAATGAGCTCCATTGCAGCATCAACTACATTCATTATTCTCATGCTGCTTACTATCCTCGAACTAGCCGTAGCCCTTATCCAAGCCTATGTATTTACACTCTTAGAAAGCCTTTATTTACATGACAGTACAGAATAACCCACCAGACACATGCCTATCATATAGTAAACCCTAGCCCCTGACCACTAACCAGAGCCCTCTCTGCTCTTCTCATAACATCCGGTCTTGTTATATGATTTCACTTCAACTCTTTTATTCTCCTAGCCCTAGGCCTTATTACGAATACACTTACCACATATCAATGATGACGCGATATTCTTCGAGAAGGCACATTTCAAGGCCACCATACATCAATTGTACAGAAAGGTCTCCGATAGGGGATAGTCCTCTTTATGATCTCGGAAGTCTTCTTCTTCGCAGGCCTTTTTGGAGCCTTTTAGCACTCCAGCCTAGCTCCAACCCCCGAACTAGGAGGCTGCTGACCCCCAACGGGCATCCATCCCTTAGACCCCTTAGAAATCCCCCTACTTAATACATCCGTATCATTAGCCTCAGGCGTGTCAATTACTTGAGGCCATCCTAGCCTCATAGAAGGTAATCGCAAACAAATACTCCAAGCCCTATTTATCACTATTATATTAGGTGTTTATTTTACTTTACTTCAAGCATCAGAATATTTTGAGACATCTTTCGCTATCTCCGGTGGAGTCTATGGTTCAACATTCTTTATGGCTACAGGCTTTCACGGACTCCATGTTATTATTGGTTCAACTTTCCTAGCCGTCTACCTCCTCCGACAATTAAAATTTCACTTTACATCTAGTCATCACTTCGGATTCGAAGCTGCTGCCTGATACTGACACTTCGTTGACATAGTCTGATTATTTATTTATTTTTTTTGAGTCGGAGTCTCACTCGGTCGCCCAGACTGGAGTGCAGTGGCCGCTCCCGGCCACCGCAGCCTCAACCTGCTGGGCTCCGGCGATCCTTCCGCTCAGCCTTCCGAGTAGCTGGAATTACAGGCATGCGCTACCACGCCTGGCTGATTTTTTGATTAATTGCAGAGATGAGGTCTCGCTGCCCAGGCGGGTCTCGAACCCGCGGGCTCAGGCAATCCACTCACCTCAGCCTCCCAAAGGTGCGGGATGACAGGCTGAGCCACCGAGCCCTGCTAGTCTGATTATTTTTATATGTCTCTATTTATTGATGAGGATCTTGTCCCCTTTGTATTAATTAGTACAGTTGACTTCCAGTCGATTAGCTCTGGTACACCCCAGAAAGGAACAATAAACTTAATTATCTCCCTAGTCACAAACATAACACTTGCACCACTCCTAGTCACCATTGCATTTTGACTCCCACAACTCAGTATATATACAGAAAAGTCCAGTCCTTATGAATGCGACTTTGACCCAACAGAATCAGCTTGTCTGCCCTTTTCTATAAAATTCTTCTTAATTGCTATTACTTTCCTCCTATTTGACTTAGAAATTGCCCTTCTGTTTCCCCTCCCCTGAGCCACCCAAACAGTAAACCTCAATCTTGTATTAATAGTAGCTCTAGCTTTAGTTAACATCCTAGCCCTAGGGCTCACATATGAATGAGTCCAAAAAGGACTTGAATGGACCGAATATGGTGATGAGTTTAACTAAAAACAAATGATTTTGACTCATTAGACTATGAATAATACATAATCACCAAAATGCCATCTATTTATATTAATCTACTCCTCGCTTTCCTAACATCTCTCCTAGGTATACTAATATATCGACCACACCTCATATCTTCTCTATTATGTCTGGAAGGTATAATACTCTCGATATTTATTATAGCTTCATTCACAATTCTAAATCTTCACTTTACCGTAGCCAACACGGCCCCAATCATTCTTCTAGTATTCGCAGCCTGTGAAGCCGCTGTAGGTCTAGCCTTGCCAGTAATGGTATCGAACACATATGGCCTAGATTATGTACAAAACCTAAACCTCCTACAATGTTAAAAATTATTCTACCGACATTGATAATTTTACCACTAACATGATATTCCAAAAAACACACTATTTGAATCAATACCACCACCCACAGCCTGATAATTAGCTCTGTCACCCTCTCCCTTTTAAATTGTCCCTATGATAATAACACAAACTTCTCACTTACTTTCTTCACCGATTCACTATCAACACCATTACTCATCTTGACCACCTGATTACTCCCCCTAATAATCCTAGCCAGTCAAAACCACCTATCAAAAGAACCGCTTGTACAGAAAAAATGATATATTTCCATACTGACTATACTCCAGATTTTCCTAATCATAACTTTCACCACTACAGAGCTAATTCTCTTTTATATCTTATTTGAAGCAACCTCAATCCCTACCCTAGTTATTATTACACGATGGGGTAATCAAACAGAACGACTAAACGCCGTCTCTACTTTTCATTCTACACCCTAATCGGCTCACTCCCCCTACTCGTTGCCCTCATCTACACCCCAAACTCCCTAGGAACATTCAATATAATAATTAATCCTCTTACTATACAAAATCTTCCCAACTCTTGATCAAATGGTACTCTCTGATTAGCTTGTGTAATAGTCTTTATAGTAAAGATACCTCTTTATGGACTTCACTTCCTCGTCCTGCTATGGAGAAGAACCTTCCCTGTGTTCTGTGGTGTGGAGTGTCCATTAAGAGGTGTATCTACCTTCTGCTACTCAAGAGCTCATCATTTTACTATGGAGACATACGGAACACACACTTGAACATGTTGGACAAACAAATGACTGCCTTTGGGTCTGAACCAATAAAAGGTGATGTCCTTCCAGACAGCCAAGGGAGTTACTCTTCCTCCTAATTACCTTTCCTAGTCTAAACTAGGAACTCCCCAGTATGATGGGCTGACAGAGCTGGGTCTTATCCTTTCTAGTCTGTTATTCTGCCCGTGTCCTCTGGCTTGCCTTTTAATCAGGATGAGACACAGAGAGGGAATACATGTGTGACTTTTACCTAGTAATCCAGTGCTCTAGTCATTTGGCTTGGCTCTCGAATGGCTTTTCAAAACATTATGACACTGTTAGGGAAATTGTATAAGAGGATGGTCTTGAGCATGGTGTAATGATGTCTGTGGAGTCTTCTGGGAAGGATCCATCATCTCCAAATCCAAATGTTCCCACTAAGGTTCCAGAGATCAGATCAAGAACAGGCTTTCATTTTTTGGTGCTGAGATAGCCACAGGAAAACCTGGGTATCTGAATGGCTTTCAGAAACCACAAGGGCTTTGTGTAGAAAAAAATCTTAGGAATATAAGGACAAAGAGTTGCATGGGAGGGTGTGAGGGAATATACCAGAGAAGTTCAAATATACACAGAAACATTGATAGCATGACCTTTCTCCCTTGTGGTGAGGATGTCACATAGGTGCCCGCAGCAAGGAACACTCTTGGTGAGCAGAGGCCATCACACTGGGTGGAGTTTCATGCTGCTGGAATGTGACCACCCTGAGGCATTCTTATTTTCTGGGTAATCCTCAAGAGGTGACCCTTGACATCTATCTAATTTACTCAGGTGCGGGGCAGCACCTCCCTGTCTGAGAGCAGTTTGGAGTGTGTAGGTGCAAGGTTTGACCGCTCAGATTCTTCCATCTAGAAAGCGAGGCATCAGCTTGTTCCCTGCAATAAAATATCAATGGGAAAAACCCATCCATCAACCTGCGGACTTTCTGTTTGAAAGGGAAGACACACCTTTTCCAAGCCGAGGAGCTGCAGCTTGGATTCATAGTCATGGAGCATTTGAAATAAGCCCATGAAGAGCTCTGTGACTCGACAGATTAGAGAGATGGCTTGGTCCAGTAGTTTCAACTAATTAGACGTGATCCTGTTAACTTGATATTTGCTATGAAGGATTAGTTGTCTTTTAAAAAGTGCAGAGTTGGGGGAGTATATCTTGTGGGCGTCCCAGCCAGATGAGTCCATCGGTAGCTGCCTTTGTTGTTGATGAGAGCAGGCCCTCCTTAGCCAGATGGAGAGATTTAGGCAAAGTGTGAAACAGGAAAATCTTGAAGACTCATGAATAGACTGGGGGAGACTCGCATTGCCACAAAAACCTGGAGAAGCAGAGCACGTCACATCCTAACTATTACTAGGGTTATCCACAGGGATGTTCACAGAGACCAGCGACACCCCAGGCTGCTGCCTGGAGAAGCTGCTTCTGAGGCACTCACAAACATCTCACGTGAGCTGGAAAGGAAACTTCCGGTAGTGCTTGACATTTCTGGGTGTGTCACAGGTGGAGACGTGGGTGCCTGCATGGAGGCCATGACGTGGCCTGTTGGGAGTCCCCACCCCATGTTTGAGACGGGCTAGAAGTAGAAGGGCAGGTGCTGAGGTCGAGACCCTGGCGTTCTGTTTGGGTGTGAACATAGAAGTCAGAGCAGCCGTTTGAATTTTCCAGTGTCTGGGTTCTGGATCAGATAACTCAGCAGGAGGGGATGGAGCGTTGCCCTCTCAGAGACACCACAGCTGCCTTTTGAATAGAGCCCGTGAAAATGGGTTTCTTCCAGTGAACAAAGGAGAACATTTTTTTAAGCACCTGGAGAATCAGGAACTCCACAGTACAGAAGCTGACGGAGCAGAGGCGTGTGAAAGGGACGGGAGCCACTTGAAAGATACGTTCATTTGAATTTCTCTGTCTCTGGGTTCTCACCCCTCTGCTTTAAAGCAAACGCATTTTCTGCTGCAAGTCTTCTTTGATGCAAGGGGTCTAGAAAGACGGCTTTTATCCAGGGAGCCTGATTCTTCTCCCACACCAGACCCAGCCTCCTCATTCCCTCCCATGATGACTCCACTCCTGTCCTCTATCACGGGGCTGCGCTGTGGGCGTGGGGGGAAGGGGGAGACAAAAGATCGGGCTACAGGGAGGAGGCGACAGTTTCCGAGTTTTCCATGGGCCACATCGCTGCATATGGCACTTGAGGCGCCGTCTACTTATTTGGCAGGCATTGAGTGTGATCTGCAGCTCACTTCTCTCCAGTGCCGTTAGCTCAGCCTCGCCCGGCTTTTGGGTGGGTTTGTGTGCCTGGACAACCAGGGGAGACAGCCCGGGACCAGGTGGAGTGTGCACGTCGCTAACATAAAGTGAGGCAGGGACACTTACAGCAATAGCAACAGTAAGGGCTTAGAGGGCTGGCAGGATGCTTCCTGGCATTCTTGAGATGTGCTTGACTGGCTCGTATCTGTTGGTGGTGGAG
This sequence comes from Cephalopachus bancanus, assembly GCA_027257055.1. Taxonomy (NCBI): domain Eukaryota; kingdom Metazoa; phylum Chordata; class Mammalia; order Primates; family Tarsiidae; genus Cephalopachus; species Cephalopachus bancanus. The sequence continues at coordinate 327,052 of JAPVLO010000392.1, forward strand.
TTCTTCGTTCCTCACTCCTGGGATTTTTCAAGCTTCGTGTGAAATCCATTCCGGCAGCTCACGGGTGAATTGTCTCTGGTTGTGCGTTTGGAAGAAGCACGTCACATCTTTTTACAAAACACTGGCATAAATTGTGAAACAGATTCAACCCCTGGTTACCAAGGGCTCACCGGGCCTTGGTTGGAGAATCTGGGAGCCTGGCAGCAGCATGGCTGGGTGGGTGGGGAGGAGCCAGGCCTGTGTCCCCCAGCCTTGCCCATTAGCTGAGCTGTGCAGGGCTTCCAGCGTGGGGACTGAGACACAGGGTGCTGATGATACAGGGGACTGCAGACGTCCTCATCACACCTGCGCCCAGCTCCGCAGTGTGCAGTCCCTGCTGATGCCAGGCCTCCTTGCGAGTGAGGTTTGAAATAAGGGAATTCAGCAGCTCACAGCTGACTGGAAAAGAAAATCAATAGTTCCACTTCCCCCTCAGATACGTATCTTATTAAAGCAGGAGACACAGTGAAGCAGCAGGTCCCGAACTGGAAAGCAGATGGTGGAATCTGAGAGGAGTGCAGCAGAGATGCCCAAAGAGGGTGGCGTGGAGGCAGCTGTGTGCCTGGCATCCACGAATGTGCATGTCCCTGCCCCGGGACAGTGCAAGGTGCCACCAAACCGGAATAATGCAGAGACTGCGGAGAGAGGCCGCTGCATCACATCAGCAGTCTCTGAGTCTCCAAACTGCTTCTCCATTCGTGGTGACTGTTCTATCATCTCCTCCTCTGGACTCTGTCTTCTCCATCTTTACCTCTGCCTGTTGCTTTGCCAAAACAGAGGCTTTATGGCACTGAGAACATTAGAAATCATCTAGAGAAGAAGAGAACTTTGCATTGTTCTAGGAAATTCTGACTTTTCCCTCCTCTTTCTCTCCCTTCCTTCCTTCCTTCCTTCCTTCCTTCCTTCCTTCCTTCCTTCCTTCCTTCCTTCCTTCCTCTTTCTCTCTCCCTCCCTCCCTCCCTCCCTCCCTCTCTCACCCTCTCTCTTTCTCTCTTTCTTTCGACAGAGTCTTGCTCTGTTGCCCAGGCTAGAGTACAGTAGTGCAGTCATGGCTCACTGCTGCCTCAGGCTCCTAGGCTCCAGCGATCCTCCTGTTTCCTGAATTGTTGGGATTACAGGCATTAGCCACCGCGCCTGGCTTTTTTCTCCTCTTGTCTTCAAAAGTAGACACCTTGCTTTTCCAAGGAATTCATGAGGCAGATGAATATTTGACCCGAAAGTGATGCAGTGAGTCAGGGGTGAATGAGTAAAGCTAGACTGAGGATGGGTCCTCATAGTCTAAGTTTGCTGGAGGCAGCACCTGCAGTGTTTGGGAACTCCCTGCAGGAGTGCCCTCTCCCCTCTTGTTTACCCTGTCTGGTTTTCTTAGTCAGGTTGGTAATGATACTCATGTGAATTTTGACGTCTCTCTAGTTTACAAAATGCTCACTTTTGCTTATGAGAACCCTGTAAGGCAGGGGTCCCCAGTCCCCAGGGCTGTGGACTGATACAGGTCAATAGCAGGTGAGGGGCAGGGGCATGGAACTCCGGCTCCTGTCAGATCAGCAGCGGCATTAGAGTTTCATAGGAGCACAGATGCTATTGTGACCTGCACACGCGAGGGATCTAGGTTGTGCACTCCTTATGAGAATCTAATGCCTGATGATCCCTCCCTCCCCTTCCACCCCCCTCATTCGTGGAAAGATTGTCTTCCATGAAACTGGTTCCTGACGCCAAAAAGGTTGGGGACTGCTTCTGTGAAGTATATTGGGCACTATAATGATTTTATGCCCATTTTGCAGATGAGGCTGCCGAGGGTTCAAATTCACGCAGAAGTAAGTATGCTAACTTCTTTGGCCAATTTTTTATGCAGAGGGATTGAGAGATAGTTAACACTGATGGCCTTGCAGAGACCAGGGCTTGGACGGGGTGCTTAGTCGGGCGGTGGAAAGAAGAGCATGGGTCCGTAGGTCCAAGCAAAACAGAATGGATGTCACTCCAGTCCAGAGATGGCTGGCTCTGTGCTGCACTGAGTGCCTGGTGTCACCCGAGTGAATTGGAACCAAGGGGCCCCTAAAAGTAGGCAGACCAGGGAGACCAAGCCGGCGACTGGCTCTAGTCAGAAAGATCTGTCAGCAGTTCCAAAGAAAGAAATGTGAGAGGAAGAGAAACTGGAAAGTGAGGCCTGGCCCCCAGGGCTAGAGGAGCTGGTATTACTGTGTGTAAAATGAGGGTTTGAACTGGGTGATGTGGAACATCCCTTCTGGTTCTAGGATACTTTGCCCTTTAGGGGTGTGTGAAATAAAATAAAATAAAATAAACTGCTTAAAAAAATTTCTGTCCCTAAGAGCCCCTTATAAATTCACTTGCAAAGTTTCTGGGGCAGACTGTGATCACCCACGGGTCACAAGGCTCAACCTGATTCTTCTCTAAAAGCATGCCACTAGAGCACGAACCTGGATGAAACCCCATCTGCAACTACTGCTCAGGGTCTGAGATTGCTTCACCATGTTGGATCTTCCTGTTTCCTCTGGAAGGTCATCATTATGGGCAATGAGAAAAGCTTCTCAAACCAGGAGCTGATAAAGTGGGAAAAGGGTGTGAAAAGAAGGGAGGGCTTTGAAAATGCCCCCTATCTGGGTGGGTGCCGATGCCACTCGCCAGGAAACGTGTGTACCCCGAGAAAGCAAGGACCCCCATTTTTGGTATTCATTGAGTGTATTTGAGAAAGGAGGATTTCTATCTCATTTACAGATTGAAAAGCAAAAAGACTTTATTTTGTGTGAAATTTACAATGATGTTTTAAAAAATACAGGACAGAGGAGGGTGAAAAAGCAGATATGTATTTTATAACATTGTATTTTTAATAATTTATACATTCTCAATAATTGGTTTTCTTTAAGGAGGTTACAACATGGGTCTATTATTATTATTATTATTATTTAGGTAGACTTGTAATTTGTAGACTCATTGATTCCTTTTTCATAGCTTAGGTATCAGATTAATTATTTTTAACTGGAGTCCCATGGAGTCTTGAAGACTGGAGACAGTCATATTAAAACAATTGTAGCTAGTTCTAATATTGCAGTTGCCAATCAACTCTTGCATACACAAATGCATGGGACCTATTTTTTTTTTTTTTTTGAGTTGGAGTCTCACTCTGTCGCCCAGACTGAAGTGCAGTGGCCGCTCCCGGCCACCGCAGCCTCGGCCTGCTGGGCTCCGGCGATCCTTCCGCCTCAGCCTTCCGAGTAGCCGGAATTACAGGCATGTGCCACCACGCCCAGCTGATTTTTTTGATTTATTGTAGAGATGAGGTCTCGCTGCCCAGGCGGGTCTCGAACCCACGGGCTCAGGCAATTCACTCACCTCAGCCTCCCAAAGGCGCGGGATTACAGGCTGAGCCACCGAGCCCAGCTCGGGACCTATTTTAAAAGTCTTTCTTCGAGTCAATTTCAGTTTTTAGTTTCCATTATTATCACCTTGAGAACTGTTCTGTACTTAATTTGTGTAATTTGAGTGTCTTCTACAATCCTTTATCAAATTCTCTTATTCTTTCCTGTTTGTCGGTTATAAGTTACTATTCCGTGCGTTTAACTTTTTGGATGTTAATTTAATATGCCAGACTAAATTCTTCTTCAGACCTTGAGCCAAAATCTTGGGAGAAGCAAGGTTATGGATCTTCCAGCAGAAGGTAATTTAGCTTTGCTTAGACAGAACCTCCCCCAGTGACTGCTGGGAATATCCCCGGGTTGGAAATGCCACCTCATTGCTTGCTGGGAATTTAATCAGTTAAAAGCATGTCCTTTTCAAGCTCCAGTAGGGTGATTAATCTACCCTGTGCTGATGGCCAGCCTGCTAGGATGATCCAAACCAGAGCCAGACAGAACCTCTATATTTCCATTAGGTGCTGCAGTGGAGTCCTGTGTCTCACATGTAGGGAGCGTTTTTGTTAAGCATTCTTCTTGACTTGCCACTGTCATTACTATTTTGTACGTCCTCTCTGGCATATTTTCTCAACTTCCTTTTTGAATCATCCTGATATTGGCGTTTGAATTCCTTCTCCAGTTACTTGTTTAATCAACAGGATTTTTTTCCTACTGTTCGTTCATTTTGCTCATCTATGGTCTGTTTTTGTGTTCTTGATTCAATAGTGTGTCCATCTTTAGTTTACTCACAGAAACATTTTAGGAAATGAAATTGGCAATTTTCCCGTTTTAGAAATCAGGCTGATCTGTTGCTTTGTCCACAGTTTTCGAAAGATGCCTGAGAAAAATGTAAGGTTAAAATTGTCTCTGCAAACTTGAGCTGTGCATATGCTTGTTCTTAGCCAGAGAGCAGATAATTAAAGATGATTTGGAAAAGCAGAATAAACCCAAAGCAGAAAATTACAACCTTTCTGGCAAACTTCATAGTTATGGAAAGTATACTTAGAAGTTTAGGAGAAGCAATATACATTAAACAATTAGTATTAAATATCACGGCAAGGAGTTCAGGGTCTGTCTTTAAAAACCATGGGAGCGACTGGACATTGCTTATTTAATAATCAGAATTAAGCGGGGAGGAAGTGATTGAAATGGAAATACAAAGTTGCCTTTGAATCACTTAACAGAATAAGCCTGGTGGTAGGATCATTTTCCCCTTGGAAAACTGTAGTGTTTGAAGGATTGAATTCACATGAGTTTTGGGGAGGAAAAAAAGCTCTAGAGCCCCAGTATCGAAATCTTGTTTGAACGTTTAGATGCATTTGGGTTATGAGAATAGTGGAAAACGTGGAGCCCACTTGGTAACCAGTCTCTGAAAAATAAGAGATTGGTCATTTATTTCCTTATTGTTTGTTGAAAGGTATCATCAAACAACTTGGGAAGAAGGAGTGGAGAGGAGGGTAGTTTTGATCTGAACATAAGGCTGTTCATATTTTTGACTTCTGCTCTCATTCCTTATTAAACCACCAAATCTCTTACAGACAAATGTCTGTAAGTCTAAATGTTTTTGGCACCTAAATTATCATTTCAGTTTGGAATAAGATTGTTTGAGAGGCAGTGCGAAAGATCTGGTTAAGTTAACACTTGGAGTATTTGAATAAGCCAAATATCAAGTTAATCAGTTAAAAATAAAGCTGTGATTTTTGGTGGAACTGGACTTAGATGCAAGCTGTGACTCTGCATGGCGGACAGAGCTACTCAGGGGGTGTGGGGACCAGTAAGAAAGGTGGAGGAAGCCGGGCTCGGTGGCTCAGCCTGTAATCCCGTGCCTTTGGGAGGCTGAGGTGAGTGGATTGCCTGAGCCCGTGGGTTCGAGACCCGCCTGGGCAGCGAGACCTCATCTCTACAATAAATCAAAAAATCAGCCGGGCGTGGTGGCGCATGCCTGTAATTCCGGCTACTTGGAAGGCTGAGGCGGAAGGATCGCCGGAGCCCGGCAGGTCGAGGCTGCGGTGGCCGGAAGCGGCCACTGCACTCCAGTCTGGGCGACAGAGTGAGACTCCAACTCAAAAAAAAAAAGAAAGTTGGAGGGCACTGGCATGCACATGTGTGTGCTCTGCCTAACTCATATCAGCAAACTTGGAAAGCTCAGCAAGTCCAAGAAATTCAGTATTATTAGGGCTCGCTCCTTTCCTCTGCTCACTGTTTCACATCAGCCCCTTGATCGCAGGAAGTCTTTTCCAAGAAAAGATTAGAAATCCTTATGTTCTCTCTGTGTATCTCTTTCTGTCTCTCACTGTCTGTCTCTTCCTCTCTCTTTTATTCCTTTAAGGAATACTTATCTGAGTTACATGAGCGTATCTTATTACAAATAATTTATGGTCTTATAAAATAGGACATCTCAGTCTTAGCCCGCTGGGATAGTTGAAGAAGTTGGTCTTTGCTGAAAGGACTCAAGATGAACAGAGTATGGCAGCCTAGTTAAAGTTTAGACACAGGATCCTTGGAATTCAGAGAAAGATTCAGTAAGGTTGTGAGTCACAGATGTGAGACCCATATACTGAGAAAGAATTAAAGGGCTAAAAGTTCAAGTACTTCCCTGGTCTATTTTGCTTTGGTTCCTTGGCTTAATCTCCTTTCCCTGGGCCAGACTGAAAAACTTTAAATTTACTCCACCCTCATTAAAAATGCACATGCCTGATTTCTGTTAGATTACTCTAAACTGTTTTCTTGCTGTAGTGCAAGTATAGTATCTGCCTGAATGATTTATTACACTGTCTGCCTATACTTCGTTCCTCCCAAGATTCCCAAAAGATGAGCTACTTGATGGGCATAAAGATGAACGTCTGTCTTGGGTCCAGCATCCTGTCTGGTTTGTCAATCACCAAGCTGGAAAGAGGTGACATATTTTGCTTAAGATGGCACAGATGACGAGCAGAGGCCCTGGAGTGTTCACCTCTCGGTTCAAATGTCTCTTCACTGGATCACACCACCTTTCCAAGAGTAAAGGTCTTGGAGAACCAGCTCAAGTCATTGTTTTGCATTATTATCATTTCTTTTTTATTTTAAAGATGTAGGGTAAAAGTCAGGGTTGGGTACTTCAATGGTCTACGTCCTGGTGAAGTTTAGGCCTTGCTCCTAATGAATATATGAGGTGGACACAAAAAAGCCTGGAATTATTTTTTGGAGGGTGGGCCCCTTGCAGTACAGGCTTCCCCCACTAGGTAAGTTTTCTAGGAACCCATTGGCATCAGTGGGCCAGCTAGCCTTGTTGTCAGAGGCTGTGTTGAGGAAGAAACGTCCCGTTACAGCAAACTGGTGACTGTTTCTTCCGTCATGACAATGCACTTCTCTACACTGTGCTGAGTGTTCAGCAGTTTTTTACTAAATATGGCATGACCCCCATGCCCTACCTTTCCTATTCTCCTGATCATACCCCAAGTGACTTTCTTTTTGTTTCCCCAATGAAAAAAGTCCTCAAAGGGAAAGAGATGAAACAAAAAGACAAACAAAAAAAGAAAAAGGACAGAAGCACTTAAAAACATTAAAACTGATCAGTTCAAACCCGTTTTGAACAGTGGAAAAAGCATCTTGATAGGAGTATTGCATCAAACAGTGCTTACTTTGAAGGTAACTGAAGTTTAAACATGTAATAATAAATACACAATTTTAAAATAAACAAATTCCTGGGTCTTTGGGGTCCCCCCGTACATGCTCTGTGGTGCCTTAACGATATCATCTGACGTCTAGAGGAATTCATGGCATTTTGTCATCCGTGCCTCAGAGATGCCCCTCGGGTGCCATTATCAACTGTGAGGATAGAAGGGTCCAAGGAAGGAAAAAGGCCAGTTAGATAAACCTGGGTTTCCTAAATCTGTTCCGCTGTCACTTTCTTATCCACTTGCCCTCCGACAGAAGGTCGGAAAACTGAGCAGTCACTGGCAAGATTGTTAATGTCAACAGATTCCTGTGTCTTTGCTTTCTAAATTCAAGACCCAAGGAGTGCCCAAGCTAAAGTAGCTGTCATCATGCTCTCGCTGTCATTTCTAGTTTGCCTTAGTAACAATCTCCATTTCTTCTCCTCCTCCTCCTCCTCCTCCTCCTTCTAGAAAGCAGGATTTATTGAGGGAATAGAAAAACTCTCACAGTGGGAGGGGACCCGAGGGGGTGGGCCACAGTCTCCCCTTCTTAAACTGATTTTTACTAAACAAGAAACAGGGAATGGGATGGGGAATGCGGGAGAGGTAGGGACCAAGGAGAAGGCCGTTTGGAGATGAAATCGATATCCCTCCTCTCCTGCAGCTCTTGGCCAAAATGGGACTCAGCATCCAGCCACAAGTATACAGGCAGAAGACGGACGGGCAACTGTCTGTAGACAGCAGACCCTCTGCACGACTCATAGGGCTGAAAGACACATGCCTTGCTTGATAAAAGCGACAAGGATCTGGCGTATATTTCTGTCTCTATCTTCTCTGTCATCTGACACTTTATAAAACCTATGTGTTTTTAAGGTTCTCTAAATACCTACAAATAAAGTAAGGTCCATAAAATAATTTTGAATGGTAGAACAGTGAAAGAATCTTGGATGGTGGGCCTGGAAATTTCTTGAAAAGAATTGAGTCCAACGTTCTCGTTTTGCAGATGAGAAAAACGAAGCCCCAAAGGGAAGTTCATGACTTGTTAAAAGTCTTGCAGAAAGTGAGTGGGGTGGGGGTTTAACTCTCTGAGTGTCATTCTCAGCAGAGGTCCAGATAAAAGTAGGAATAGAGTTTGTTCTTCAAAACCTTGTCTTTGTGTAGCTACCATCCTGGGTATGAATCCAACGCTGAGGCCCAGAGCCTTGCTGCTCAGTGGTTGGTGCTAAGGGTGGTCACGGCTGGGTTACTGGTGGTAGGAAGGAGTGTTAATGAACCACCGAAGAGCACATGGGGTGAGAGGTAGTTTCTTTAGGATGTAACGTTGAAGGAGGCCTGCCTGATGCTGTGTCCCAGAGCACGGGGCAAGTGGAACTCCCCCTCATGTCTTTTTACCCTTGCATATGTCTGGTACCATGATGGGTTTTACATGTGGACACCTACTCTGCATGTCCAAGCAATATACACACCCTTCAAAGCAGCCTCTGCCTGACCACTGCTTGGGCCTAGAGGTACACCCACTGTAGCATGGTCCACCCTTGGGAGCAGTGCCCTGAGAAGAGGCTTTGCCAGGATGCAAGCTCTAGGCTCTTTGGGAAGGCACTTCTGGTCTTGGCTGCCTGAACCATCTCTGCACGAGCCCTCTAGATACTCACCGTAAACAGTTGTCAGTTGCTATTTGATTGGGACATGGGATTCTTGAACCAAATAAATGCCTAATGCAGCTGTCTTACTCCATTTCGATGCTACAACAGAATACAACAGACTGGGTAGTTTATAAAGAACAGATATTCATTCTGGAGTTGAGAAGTCCAAGGTTGAGAGGACTGCATCCGGCAAGGACCTACTTGCTGCATCATACCATGGCAAGAGGCATGGTGTGTGCACGAGAGAGAGAGGGAGAAGGAGAAGGAGGAGAGAGAGAGAGAGAGAGAGAGAGAGAGAGAGAGAGAGAGAGAGAGAGAAGAGACAGAAGAGGGAAGAGAGACAGAGAGAGAGAGCAAACAGCTAACAACCGTTTACTCCTTATTTCTCCAGATCTTGTCACCCTGTCACCTAGGGAGGTCTGCCTCAAGAGTCTTATAAAATAACAAATTTGAATCTGCATCTTCTCTTGTAATACTTGGAACACTCCTCTTAGATTCAGGCAAGAGGGCTCTGAGAAAAAGAGAGCGAGAGAGAGAGGAGAGAGAGAGAGAATGTGCATGAGCGTAGAAGGGAGGATGGAAAGTGACCATCTACAGGCCATGCAAACCAAGAAGAGAGACCTGGTACATATTCTCCCCTAAGGACTCTTAGAAGGAACCAACTCTGCTGACACCTGGATTCTTGGCAGAGCCTTCATGACCTAATCACCTCTTACAGGTCGTACCTCTCAACACTGTTGCATCGGGGATTAAGTTTCCCACACATGAATTTTGAGGGACGCATTCAAACCATAGCAGCAGATATAGATTTTGGGGGAGAGGAACAAGATGCTCCAAGCATAATCATTCTGCATTTTTGGAGCTCACCTCTGGCCTTGGCAGCATGCCAGAGTGAGGACTCATTTGACACTGGCTAGAGGGGGGCTCTCAGCCGAGACCGCCAGGTGTCCTTAGCCTAGACCTCACTTCTGGCGTTCTTTCTCTTACCATTCCAAGGGTCAGGAATGAGTGGCCCTCCATGTATCTCCCTTCTTGCTGCCCATAACAAGGCGGTGCAACAGTCAATGGCTTAAATAGCAATTTATCAGGACTAGAAGCCTAAGAATCAAGGTGGGACCAGGACTGTCTCCCTGGCTTCAGGATGGTCATTTTCTCCCTCTGTGCCTGTTCACAGCATCTTCCTTCTGTGCATGTCTCTGAGTTCAAATGTCCTCCTTTTATAAGGACACAAGTCATGTTGGAGTAGAACTTCACTAAGTGCATTTGCGATGATCCTATTTCCAAATACAGTCATATCCTGAGGTATGGGGCGCTAGGACTTCAACATATACATTTTGGGGTTACACCGATAGCACAGTCCATGAAAATAAACTCTCCAACAGAGATAAGCCAAAGAGAGCAAGACTTCTAAGAGATGAAATGTAGAAAGAAGATCTCCTCTCTTACGAGACAAGATCTTATAAGTTGACTCCAAGTTTTTAACCTCTTTGTTTTCTCTCTCAAGCAAAGCTCATGCCCCCAGCTTTAAGGTGGAGAGCAGCTACAACCCTTGATCCTTGCTGAAGGGGGGATCAATATGGAACCACTCACCATGTCATGGTTTGAGTGAAGACGCTCTCACCCCACTCACCCCACATATTTCTTAGAGAGAAGACAAGAATGTGAGTGCCGTTCATTAAGCAGATGTTGATTAGCTGCCTACTCTAGGTGCCAGTAATTCTCCAGGCAAGGTTCCTCGCCTTCATAGAGCTTTCTTTCTAGTGGGAAAGGGCAGAAGTAAACTATAAACATCATAAATATGTAAACTGTAAGTAAGGTAGATTAGTCTGCGATTAGTGAATGCGATGGTGGGGGGGGAAGAGAAGAGAATGTGAAACTTGCGGTTTCAGATGGAGTGGTCAGGCCAGCCTCACGGAGAGTGTTGGGGTGAGCAAGGGTTTGCAGGTGGGAGGGAGTTGGCTCCGTGTGTGCATGGGGGCAGAGGTGCAAGGCTGAGAGGTCTGCGCCAGCCATGGCAGGTTCAAGCAGCTGTCAGCAGGCCTCTGTGGAAGGACTTGTAGGAGAGGAGGTCAGAGACGCGATGGGACATGGGCCGTGTACCTCCTTGAGGTCTTGGCTTGACCTGGGTGTGACATTTTATCTGACATGCTTATGAGGGTTCACCCTGGCTATGCTCTTGAGAATAGACTGTAGAGGGGTGAGGATAAAAACAAAGAACAGTTCAGAGGCTGTTGCGGCATTTCAGAGGAGACGTGCCCACGGCTGGCACCAGAGAGGCAGCAGTAGAGATGGTTCTTTGCTTGGACCAGTTATGTTTAGAACAGTTTCTCACTCCCGAGTCATGGAACCAAAATTGCCTGGCAGTATCTTCCTGCATAAATGTCTCATTCTGGCCCTAGATCAAGTCTTGGCTTGTACTTTCTAGATTAGTGACTGTAATTTACTTAAATTCCATTTTCCCTTCTAATTATTGCTGAAAAGCAATCTGTCCCTCCCCAAATTGAATTTTTATCACTGATATTTTTAACATCAGTGGTGGCATTCTTTTTGTGGCATTGCAGGAGTATTGAAAGGAGCCCCTTTTTCATTCCCACCCCGAAGCTAAGGCACTTGTGAGCTCCTGTACTAATCCAAGAGCCTCATAATCGTTTTTAAAAATCAAAGGCATTCTCATGTGAAGTTTTCTCTTAGCCACCATTCATAATGCTTAGCTCCTAAGCTACAGACAAGAGTGTTTACATTCTGCACACATCTATTGTTGTAGCAGCTCTTAGTCTTCCAACTGGGCAGGCTGGAAACGCAACCATCTGTTCGTCTGAAGCAAATCAAGAGCCACCGTGTGTTCTGTCGACTAGCTACTGCCACATGGAGTAGCAACTTTTTTTCTTGGACTGTGAGGCACCAGTATGTAGGACCTTAATAACACACGGAATTAATCATACGGTTAGAAATGGCCTGCCTGCATTCGTCAGGAAGGGCTGCTATAACAAAGTGCTACAGATGAGGTGGGTTAAACAGCAGAAAGTTATTTTCTTACAGTCCTGAAGGTTGGAAGTTGGAGATCAAAGTGTCTGCAGGGTTGGTTTCTTCTGAGGCCTCTCTCCTCGGCTCGCTGTTGGCCGTCTTCTCCCGTGTCCTTACCTGGTCTTCTCTCTGTGTGTCTGTGTTCTTGTCTCTTCTTATCATGACACCAGTGATATTGGATAATGACTTCATTTTAACATACTTCTTTAAGGGCCATTACACTCCCCTTGTTACCAGCTGATGAACCCTGGGAAAGTTACTTAAATCTCTCTTGGTCTCTTTGACTAAGTTTTATTGTTTGAAAATGTAAATAATTATAGTTCCTACTTCACAGAGTTGTAATAAGAATTTAAAATGCTCATCTATGTAAATAATCTGGAAAAGTGCCTGGTATATAGTGAGTGATCAATGAATGCTGGACTCGATTATTCCCAGGGCAGCTGCTTTCCTCATTTGAGTGTCAGGTCTGGCATGTGTCTTAAAACATGTCTGCTAATTTGCGTGGACAACTTATATGTTTCCAGGGTACAACATAATTTGATCAAAGAGGATAGTTCCTTTTTTTTGAGTTGGAGTCTCACTTTTTTGCCCAGGCTGGAGTGCAGTGGCACGCTCACGGCCACCCTAGCGTCGAACTGTTGGGCTCCAGAGATCTTTCCGCCTCAGCCTTCCAAATAGCCGGAACCACAGGTGCACGCTACCATGCCTGGCTAATTTTTTTATTTATTGTAGAGACGAGGTCTCAGCAAGTTGCCCAGACTGGTCTGGAACCCGCGGGCTCAGGCAAGAGGATAGTTCTTATTTGTCACAAACAATACACATGTTTAAAAGAAACGTGGAATTCGTTTTAATCGTTAAAGTACATGAGCTCTTGTTTATCAGCATTTAACTGGTCTCATTTGCTGGCCTTCAAGTTGTATTCCTGCTCTTGAATTATGGTCTAGGACCACCATGTGAAAGCAGTAGTATCGTGTATGGTGGGAACTAATGTGGCATTATTTGTACCCTGGGCTAGACACCCTATTCCAATTAGGGCAGACCACCATTATCTGTATTGTATTTTACATTTCTTGGTAAACTTTTATTTGAGACAGTTCCACCACTAAGAAAGACTTGAAACCCACCAGCATAGTGTGTATGTTCCTCAAATGCTTCTGTTGCCCCCCTCACCATTGCTTTTATTCTGTGTACGCCCCAGGGATGCAACTAATGTTAATATTAGCCTGAGCAAAACATAATTAGAAAGGTAAATCTACTGCAAAATGTAATATAGCATAAATTAAATATAAAACAAATCAAATATAAAACAATGCATTCAATTATCTGCATCACTGCCTCCTTCCTCTGACATGGATATTTGAGAGGAAACGAATTTTCTTTCTGGAATAGGGCCAGGTCTGAGCCAAGACCAGTGAACCGTGTCAACCCCTGAAAAGATGGCAGTTGACCTATTTTGTATTCTCTATGTTGGGCATTAACTAAAGTTACTGCTGTTTGGTCAGCTAGTTTTCCGTACTAGTAAGAGGATATACTACCTACCTATCTTAATTGTTAATGCATGAACTTAGTCTTTGCATGTGATTGGGAACAACTATTTGTAATATACTATGAAATGCTCACAGAGATTCAATTATGTGGTGAACTCTTTATTAAAATTTATTAGTTGGATGAACTTCCATGAACCCAGCAAGGGAGAGTGCATTTCTGCCCAAGGAAGGGTTTTGGTTTGGACAACAGGCATTAGCAGCCCAAAGCCGGTGCTGCTACCAGAATCAGGCAGAATCAGTACAGGCCTGTGCTCGGCACCTTCAGTCCCTTTTCTCTCCTTAGTGTCCTGAGTGCTTTGATACACCTCTGTCGCCGCGTCCGTGTGACTCTCAAGACTTTCTGTCCCTCAAAAGATCCAGTCCCCAGTCAACCAGAGTCTAGAATTGTTTCAGGCAGGATTCCAAATATTGGTTTCCACTGTTCCCACTGAGCACATCAATTGTTACTGCATGGCACCTCCATAATTCAGAAGAATCTGGTGCCACGTGCCCTGTCTTGGTCAGCCCTCACCTCCTCCATCTGAGTTGACCTCACCTCTTCTGTTGGAAATAGGTCTAGCCGGGCTCCATGGCTCAGCCTGTGATCCCACGCCTTGGGAGGCTGAGGTGAGTAGATTGCCTGAGCCTACGGGTTCGAGACCCGCCTGGGCAACTTGGCGAGACCTCATCTCTACAATAAATCAAAAAATTAGCCAGGCGTGGTAGCGCATGCCTGTAGTTCCAGCTACTCGGAAGGCTGAGGCGGAAGGATCGCCGGAGCCCAGCAGGTCGAGGCTGCGGTGGCCGGGAGCGGCCACTGCCCTCCAGTCTGGGTGACAGAGTGAGACTCCAACTCAAAAAAAAAAAAAAGAAAGTTAAGTCTAAAGTGGGAATGACTGCTTAACATGGACCTACACCAGCTCCCAGATATTTGCAATTGAAATAAGTTTGCTTATACTCAGAATTCACAAATTGGTGGAGGTGATAACATCCAAAGCCAGTTCAGCAAATCAGCAAATTGGCAGTTTAACGCAGATGCTTGGCAACCCCTGCACCTCTCCCCCAACCCCTCCCCATGTATACCCTAGAAAGCTTGACTTTTCCTTCTTGCAGACCATTTTATCAAGTAACCACTGATCTAGTGCCTATAACCTTCTCTTGCCTTCCTAGCAGTGGTAACTGGTTGAGGCAGGAAGCATGTCTTTTTTTTTTTTTTTTTTTTGAGTTGGTGTCTCACTCTGTTGCCCAGGCTGGAGTGCAGTGGCATACTCACAGCTACCACAGCCTTGACCTGCTGGACTCAGGCGATCCTTCTGCCTCAGTCTTCCAAGTGGCTGGAACCATAGGCACACAACATCATGCCTGGCTAAGTTTTTAAATTTATTGTAGAGATGAGGTCTCGCTATGTTGCGCAGGCTGGTCTCGAACCCCTGTGCTCAGGTGATCCTCTTGCCTCCACCTCCCAAAGTGCTGGGATTACCGGCATGAGCCACCACGCCTGGCAGGAACCATGTCTTTATGCTCTAAGGACCCAACAGACTGGGGACTTAGTAGATATTAAAAGAACGAATGAGTTTATGGACGCACAAAGGAATGAAAGGCTCTAGAATGGATGTTATCCCCTGCTTTCCAGCATCGACAATCCAGTCTCCGCTCCCTTCTTCCCTTTCTGACCTGTGTTACTCTGTGCAGGCCCTCGGGCCCTCTTGCCTGGCTGACTGCTGAGAGGGCCTGCCTGGTTTTGTCACCTCTAGGTCTTTTTTCTCCAAGTCATCCCTCATCGTGCTGCACAATTAATTTCCCCCCCAAAAAGAGAACAAAACATTTCTTTCATACTGCTCTCCTGCTAAAAAAATAGAACAATTTCCCATTGCTTATGGGATAAAGCTCAAAACTCCTTAGCCCGGCACTTAATAATGAAAAGAACTTGGTATTCCATTATTTTGGTTGTAAAAAATATTCCAAGCCTGGCTCGGTGGCTCAGCCTGTCATCCCGCGCCTTTGGGAGGCTGAGGTGAGTGGATGGCCTGAGCCCGCGGGTTCGAGACCCGCCTGGGCAGCGAGACCTCATCTCTATAATAAATCAAAAAATCAGCCGGGCGTGGTAGCGCATGCCTGTAATTCTGGCTACCCGGAAGGCTGAGGCGGAGAGATCGCCGGAGCCCGGCAGGCGAGGCTGCAGTGGCCGGGAGTGGCCACTGCATTCCGGTCTGGGCGAGAGAGTGAGACTCCAACTCAAAAAAAAAAAAAAAAAAAATTCCAAACATATTGAAAAATGCAACAGTTACTCATTTATCTACCACTGAGATTGAACAAATACTAACATTTCCCCCTTCACCACTCTGGTTCTCTTTCCCTAAATAAATAAATTAACATTGATGACACAGGGAAGCCCCTAGCCTGTCTTTATCAGACTCCTTCCCTCTTCCTTCTTGCTAGAACTAATCATTTCCACATCTAACTGCCTTTTGCAATTCGCCTGCGTGAACCATGTAGTCCAGTTAGATTCATCTTCCCCCTGGAATTTCATTTCCCTCCTCTTTTCCTGTGAGGCCCAGTTCACTTCTCACCTCTTCTAGGACGCTTTCTCACCAGTCCTCTAGTTTCTAAATTGCCCCACAAATTTATTGTCTCCATTGCACAAGGCAGACGATATTCGACCTGGAGAAAGTTTTTAACGTAGCAGTTTTCTCCTAGCATTGGGCTTTTATTCCCCTTATAGTAATTTCTTCCCTTGCTTTACATTATAGTTGATTGCCTGCATGCTTTTCTTCTCCACCAGGTAACAACCTTGAGAGTAAGACCCGAGTCCTAGTTGTATTGATTTGTTCACTCTACAGCTCTTGCCTGAGTGCCTCCTCATAAGCTTCAGGAGTTGTTTTTTGTTTTTTTTTTTTTGAGTCGGAGTCTCACTCTGTCGCCCAGACTGGAGTGCAGTGACCGCTCCTGGCCACCGCAGCCTCGACCTGTTGGGCTCCGGCGATCCTTCCGCCTCAGCCTTCCGAGTAGCCAGAATTACAGGCATGCGCTACCATGCCCGGCTGATTTTTTTGATTTATTGTAGAGATGAGGTCTCGCCAAGTTGCCCGGGCGGGTCTCAAACCCGCGGGCTCAGGCAATCCACTCACCTCAGCCTCCCAAAGGCGCGGGATTACAGGCTGAGCCACTGAGCCCGGCTGCCTCAGGAGTTTTTAAACACGGAGGATGCAGGAGTGAACATAACTGACAGTCGCTGTCCTCGTAGAACTTATATTCCAGTGGGAGAAAGAGAGAAATTGCACGAATAAATGAATACGTCAAGGTGAAAAGTGCCAAGGAGAAAAGAGAAGCAGGGAACACCTCAGGGGGTGCTATTTCCGACACATTTAAATATGTGCGTCTCCTCTATGCCCGACATGAATGCTCAGTGCAGACACAGACGCGCTCGGTATACATTTGTTGAAATGTGCAGTGCGCCCAAATAGATACTGTTTGATTCCCTGCCAGTAAGACACCGCCTTGCGTAGACCATCTTTCTAGGAATGTGGTTACAGGAAAGCAAGTTTTAATCCTTTTCTGCTAGGAGCACATCTGAGCTGTTCTTCCTGTTAACAGTAGATGTGCGCTATGGAAACAACAATAGGATGTAGTACTGGCCTAAGTAAGGCGTAATCAGAGAGGAAAGATCCGCTTCCTGGCAACGTGTTGATTCCACCGTCAGATGGAACCAATGTGGCGTCATCTTTCCTTCCACCCTTCTTCAGCCACTGCGCCGATGCATAGTGTTACTCTTTGCAGAGTTCCTTAAATATGGTGGGATCAGGCTGTGGTTACCAAGAAAATCAATATCCTCTTTTTAATTCTTCTAGCCTCCAGGAAAGAATAAAGTCCCTCAACGTGTCACTCAAAGAGATCACTACTAAGGTAAGTACCTCTCTACTCCCGTTTTCCGAAGAAGTCTGTGAAATTTTCTTTTGACTTAATTTCACATCTAGATTACAGGATACCTGGACTCTGGAAGAAACACAGACTCTGCCAACACATTTTCACATCTAGATTACAGGATACCTGGTCTCTGGAAGAAACACAGGCTCTGCCAACCCATTTTGCAGGCCCAGAGGAGAGGGCTGCTGTCATGGTGGAGGTCTTGACTGTGGTCACCCAGAAATGGACTGGTTTTGCCTTTGCTTCAGAAAAAACTGTCATGTAGGGACTGGCAAAGAACTGTTGCCAGGCATATCGAATGCCTTTGCTTAAAAAGGCTCTCAGGATGGAAGTAATTTGCGAAATTAATTACTTTTCCTCCCAGGAGGGCAATGTGCAGGTTCCTTGCAAATGGAAATGCTGCAGTAGGTGATTGTTTTTTGTTTTGTAAAGTTTTTCAGTTGCCTTGAGAATCATTTTGCCTACTTTATCCTGGGTTTATGCGGCCACAGCAAGACTTTGGTTTGTGTAGAGACTGAACACGTCTTCATTATTCCCTGAGAGCACATAGCCAATTAGATTAGCCAGTGCCCTGGTTAGTTACGAGAACCACAGTTTACGAAACAAGAGCCCTTCCCTACTTGGTTATATCTGACCGAGTTATTGACAGACTGAGAAGCAGGAATGATCACTCTGTGAATTATTACTAAATATCTTTGTCTAGTGCTGGATATGAATCATTGATTATTTGCAGTAGGCCTGGGAACCAGGGGTGTTTTTAAGATGGTCAAAACGTGAAAAGGACAGGGTGCTGAGCAGAGAGGAAGGCAACCGAGAACCCACTGTCCTGGAAGGAAGCTCTTCTTATCTGGGTGCTTTGACCCTAGATCAGGAAACACGGCAGCAACGCAGCTAAGTTGAAATTGGGGGTGCACTGTTGACAAAATCCACAGTTACTCTGGCCTCTTTCTCTGTCTTTGTATCTAATTCATTTCTGAAAACAGCACTCAATGATTTTGCTAAAAGTCACACCGCAGCAGGTTTGACTGGTGATCATACCTTGCATACCAGGAGAGCGTCTTGTTAGAGACAAGAGGTGTCCATAGGATGGCATCGGGGCCAGGGACCCAGGAATGCTTAAAAGCTGTTCTGCTGTCCCTCAGAACGTATACACATATTCACCCAAGGAAGAGCAGACTGAGACTCAAAAGTACTGCTGTATTCAGAGCAGTGCAAGGACGTGAGTTCCCAAGCACGACTCTGGGAAAGGACTGCACAGGGCCTGGGCTTTTGTGATCCCTCCCCCGGATCTGCATCTTAGGATCTCATGCCAGCCAGGCCTGAGACCCTTTTCCCTGGCCGACTTCAGGGCTAAGAGGGACTCAGCTCACCAATTTTGTTATATGAAGCCGAAGAGGATGTGTTAGAGAGTGACCTGAATCTCTGCCTCGTGAGTTGTAGTGGCACCGCCCGCCAGGATTTATGGCTCTGACTGTATCTGCTACTGTCACCCTCAGGGGAGCGAGTAGGGAGGTGGGGAGAAGCAAAAGCTTCTTGGCGTGGGAGAGGTAGTGAAAGTATTTCTTTTTTTTTTTTTTTTTGAGTTGGAGTCTCACTCGGTCGCCCAGACTGGAGTGCAGTGGCCGCTCCCGGCCACCGCAGCCTCGCCTGCTGGGCTCCGGCCATCCTTCCGCCTCAGCCTTCCGAGTAGCCGGAATTACAGGCATGCGCTACCACGCCCGGCTGATGTTTTGATTTTATTGTAGAGATGAGGTCTCGCTGCCCAGGTGGATCTCGAACCTGCGGGCTCAGGCAATCCACTCACCTCAGCCTCCCAAAGGCGCGGGATTACGGGCTGAGCCACCGAGCCCGGCAAATATTTCTTCTCCTACATTTTCTACTGTGAATATATGCCATTTATATTTTATCAGGTGCTTCCTAAATTCTACATAGAATTAAAATGGTGGGTAGACTGTCTTGGATCTGGATTTATTGACTATCTTCAGAACAATAGGAATACATAATATGAATATGAGTATGAATGTGTCTGAACACCTGCAGTGGATATTCAGATGTGCCCATTAGATAATGCAGATGGATCTTGTGTGTGGGTGTGTTTGTGACATTTTGTATTGTGAACACACTCATATATACATACACACACAGTATTGGGTTTTGTTGATAGTCTCCAACTATTGTTAAAGGTCTTGGATTTGCCCAAACACCAAATGGTTTGCTTTGTTTGTGTACATCCTCAGTCCATTTAGGTTGCTCTAACAAAGTACCATAGACTGGCTGGCTTATAAACAGACTTTTATTTCTCATAGTTTTGGAGGCTGGAAGTCTGAGATCAGGTGCCAATATGCCTGGGTTCTGGTGAGGGCACTTCCAGGTTGCGGATGACAGACTTCTTGCATTCTCACATGCTTGAAAGAGGGCAAGAGTGTTCTCTGTGGTCTCTCTTATAAGTACAGTAATCCCCTGCATGGGGACTCCACCCTCATGACTTAATCACCTCCAAAGGCCCCACTTGCTAATACCATCACCTTGGGATGATATTAGGATTTCAACCAATGAATTCTGAGGGGCCAGTAGGAGACACAGACATTCAGATCAGTGGCACATGCCTTCTCCAAGGCACTCACAAAAGCCTTTTAATTACTTTGCTTTTTCGTAAAATTAAGGAACTCATGTCTTTGATTTAAACATGTAAATGTCAAAGCTCCATTTGATAATGAATTCCTCAGGGTCCAATTTTATTTGTAAGTAGAAAGAAGATGCAGATTTTCTGCAGTGTGTGTGTGTGTGTGTGTGTGTGTGTGTGTGTGTGTGTGTGTGGTGTGTGTATAGGTGGGTGTGGATGTGTGCACATGTATGAATGTATGTGTTTATGTGTGTGTGTGTGAGGGGGACTACATGAGTCTACCGAGAATTAAAACAAAACTGCCCAGTCACACAAAACACCTTTCTCTTCTCTTCACTCTAGACTAGATTGGGGACCATGATGTAAAAGTCTCAGCTTGACACAGTTTTCTTTCTCTAGTGTGCTTTGTGTGCGCACGCACACACGCACGCACGCACACCTGATACTCGCTAGGTTTCTCCCTCAGAGAGAGATGAACCCTTCCTTGCACTCTTTACATTTCTTCAACCCATGTGAGTTACCCAAGCCAAAGGTAATTAAGGGATAAATGAGATGGAAGAAACAGTTGGAAATAAATGGGATATCTGGAGATTGGTGGGTACTGGGTTACATCCAGCAGAGCCTGAAAGAATGGACATTGCCATTTAATAAGAAGATTCAGAAAGGTTGTTTCACATTAACAGTGACAGTTTGAAGGATAGATTTGCTCAGCAAAGAGAAACTGACCCGATTATGATTAACAGATACAGTTAACTAAAATTAGAAATATTGGATGTAGATTGGATGAGATATAAGAATGATGGCTGGTGTTATAGAGTTAATGGAGATGTCCCCAGACATCCGATGACATTCTTAAGTGGATAGGATGGGATGTGCCAGTCGCTGGACATTGAGTCAACCCAAGACGTGGTTCTAGGGGGATGGTAACTGAGACATCTTCCTTTTAACTCTGGTTCTGACATCCTGAAAAATCTTAGGACCATTGGAAGGGTCTCGGAATTAATTACATCGGACAAGTGGATTTTCAACCTCATCAGTGCAGGCTTTGGCCTAGAGGCTACCAAACTGTTGTCTTTATCTAGACCATGATTCTTATAAAGAGATGTTGGAAAATTACAGCCACCGGATGGAAAAGGACACATGAAATTCCATGAGAGAAATAGTGGAGTATTTTAGGCAGGATGGGCGAGGCCTGCTTTGACTCTAAAAATAATCTCAATTCAGACTGAGATAAGCAAAACATTTAAAGTTGATGGTATCCAGCAAGCCCTAGATTCTTTTGGAAAACTAAACTTTGTATTTTCTCTGAGTTCTAAACCCAACTGGATTAATTTTACTTTTTGAAAGGAATCTCAGAGTCTTGGCAAGAAAAGAGTGATGCTTCTAGGTAACTTTCTTTGTGGATAACCCCTAAGTATTGCTGCAGATATATGTATTTTTATTAAATACATGCTGTGTGCTTTTGTTGAGCTGGAAATTTTTCTAGGTAGCTCATTAATCTGAGTGTTGATAACATCTGAATATAAGGTTTTAGCCTTAAACAAAAGAAAAAAAATATGATGTTTTAGCCTCCCATAAAATAAAAGATAACCTAAAGGCATTTGGAAAAAGAAAGTGAGATTTAAGATTTTTACTATTTTTGAAAACTTAGAGAAGAATGTAGGAAGTGTTTGGAGTGTGATGGGAAAACAAATGACAAAACCCTCAACTCTTCCTGAGAGTTACTTGCATATTTTTCAAATCTGACTTTCCAGCCAGTATCCATCTGCCTTCAAAGTTTCCCTAGACAGTGTCTACTAGTAATTAAATTTAGCCTTCAGCTCTGACTTTCATCTCAGTGGCCATATCTTATTTACTGCCTGTGCCGTGCCAGGCACAGAACGAAGTCTCCGCTAACATAGAGCTCATACCTAGTAGAGAGGTGATGTCAAAGCAAAGGTATGAAAACAAATAGTGTGCCAGCTCGAGAGGGGGCTTTGGAAAGACATCAAGGGGAGAGAAGGCCCAGGGAGGCTGCTTTGAGTAGGTAATCAGCAAGACCTTGTCCCTGGCTATCATGGAGCAGAGAGCCCTGAAGGATGTGAGTGAGCTAAACCACCGGGGACAAGAGCGGTTCACGCAGAGTGTGGAGCCAAGGTGGGGAGAAGGAAGAAGACAGGAGTGATGAAGTTATTTTGGTTTGTGGTTGCTCTGTGTTGTGTTAGCTGTTATCAGTTTTGTGTTCAGATATGGTGAAAGGCGTAAGGTTCATGCTTGAAACATCCAATGCTTGCTTTATTTCCTTCCTTCCTTCCTTCCTTCCTTCCTTCCTTCCTTCCTTCCTTCCTTCCTTCCTCTTGCCCTCTCCCTCCTCCTCCCCTTCCCATCCCTTCCCTTCTCTGCCTCCCTCCCTTCTCTCTGTCTCTCTCTCTCTCTCTTTCCCATTGCTTGCTTCTTAAGCACCCTCCTCCAATCACTCTTTATTACCCACCCTTAATTACTTATAAGCCCAGAAATCTCTGACCTGGGTGTTTGGTTGCCTTCCAGTTTTGAGCTGAGTAAATGATGATTCCTGGCTATTTCTTTCCCACTAGGTGTCTATGAGTGAGAGATTCTGCAGCACTCTGAGGAAGAAGGTTAACGATATTGAAACCCAACTACCAGCATTGCTTGAAGCCAAAATGCTTGCCATATCAGGTAACTGCAAGGGAGGAGAAGTTGAAGCAAGTCGGAATAAAAGAAGGCAACCACAACAAAACTGTCTTTTGTCCTTGATTAACATTCCATCGTTTTTATGTCATTCTCAGACAACTCAAAGCTTTTCTGAGAGTTTCACTAAAACTCGAGGAATAAGGGGGCAGCATGGTTTTCTTATAAAGGGACAAATAAGACTCTTAAAAATACCTATGCACACACAGTGTAGCACAAGTTGTGTGTGCAGGTACCATATTTTGAACTTCCAATTCCAGTTTCTTGAAGAGTTTAGAGATGAAATGTTATCTGTTTGCCACATGATTCTAGCATGTTATGTGTGTATATATCATTGTGTATCTTTAGGTGCTCTATGAGGATTATTAGATGTGATCAAACCCTTCCTACAGGGGAAGGATGATAACATGACACAAGATGATATACTCAGTTTAAAAATGTAGTCATAGCACTTGGAGAATTCTCAAGAGATAACAGTTCCGTCTTACTCTGGCAGTTAGTAAGGGATATCTTTTTTCCATTAATTAGTAGCTTGAAAGCAAGAGTCTCTGAAAATGGTATCTTCCCCTATCATTTTAATAGTGCTTTCAAACATTCCTCTGTGTTTGTTATTTTATTTCACAACAACTATATTGTGAAACTGTATTGGTGAATGGGCCTTTGGGTCAATGTGCTGTCCCCGTGAGTTATACCGGTGGCAGAGTGATCATCATTCTTTTGCAGTTTCTTCACATAATGCTATTTCTGTTTTCTCCTATTTCAGTGCCTTCGGAATGGCAAACCCTCACTCCTTTAGACAAAAACCACAATGTAAAACCTCTTCAAGAGAAGCCCTTCCCTATGTGGGCTCTCTTTGAGAATACTGAGGGACAACGCCCTGGAGAGTCTTAGAAGCCCTGTTGAATGGAGAGGATCCTATGTGATATCCTCGAGATCCTCAGTCAAGCTTTTGTCTGTCTGAAAGTTTCTGTGATTCACGGGAGAAAGACCATGATCCCAATGAATGGATGGGGATACCGAGGCTGGGGGTTGTGCTCTTCGGCTAAGTTCCCTCAATTAGCTGGTCAGTGGCAGATCAGGGGCGAGAGTTCAGGCTCATGCACCGTGTGTCATAGGTGCATTTTCAACCCAATTATGTAATGACAGCCTCAAAGGGTTCTCTGAGTTTTATAGGTTGAATGAATCCAGCTTCAGAAGAATCATAAAAATTTAATGAAAAGGTATAATAATTACATGTATGGGTTTTAAATGGTATTTTAAGAAGGAATACGATAATTGGCAGCTTCTGCTCCTCAGATCATTAAACAACTGATGTTGGCAGCTAATGAGCAATTTGGTCCCTGGTGTAGACACGCGTGTTATTTACAACCAGTAGAACATGGCAGTGCAAACGTGGGGCTTGCTCTTAACAACTTCACATGCCATTTACTTGGAATTATGGTCCCATTTGCTAAGAGAAAAAAAAAAGAAGATTGAACACAGTCTTGCTTCTGACTTAGGGTTTTTGCCTTTCTTAATCAATATATCTTCCTCGGGAATACAGGTGGATGAGTCTCTATTAAGCCCAAGGGAGCATCAGTATAATTCAGGCAGCAGAAATATCCTCACTCCAATGTGAATAATCTCTCTTTAGAATCCCAGGGAAAGTTCTTAGGGTGGTATGTTGCATATGGGGCCCCGGTTTCTGCATTAGCTGTTTGGGCTGCTGAGAAAATTGGTGAGGCCTAATCTGCTGAAGGATGATCTGAATGAACTGTCATGGGAACTAACCTCTTGACCGCGCCATTTCCTGATGACTCTAACAGGCTCTTTGGTGAATGGACCTTTCAGCCAACGGGCTGTCCCCACGGGTTATACTGGTGGCGGGGTGATCATCATTCTTTCGCGATTTCTGTACGTAAGGCTATTTCTGTTTTCTCCTCTTTCGGTGCCTTCAGAATGGCAAACTCTCACTGTTAGATGAAAGCCACACTGAAAAACCTCTTCAGGAGAAGCCCTTCCCTATTTGGGCTCCCTTTGAGAACACTGAGGGTCAACGCCCTGGAGAGTCTCAGAAGCCCTGTTGAATGGAGAGGATCCTCAGTGGTGCCCTCGAGATCCTCAGCCAGCCTTTTGTCTGGCTGAAAAGCTTCTCCCATTTGCTCTCTCAGATTTATAGACCCATCCTGGATGTGCTCTACGGCCTGAGGCCTTTTCTTAATTTGAGAATCATTTGTCACCTGCAGAGAATGGGAATAAAAAATAGTTTTATTTTCAAACCCAGCGAGTTCTAGGTCCTTTATATTTAACAGTTTGTTCTTTAATTCATGTCTCTTCTCTTGCGTTTTTTTTACAGGCAGTGACAAGAAGGCAGTGGGCACTTCTATATACTGCCTGGAAATGAATCATTTTGGATAGCTAACTAAAATTACTAGGAACCCTTTTCTGTATTATCTCAGTCAATAAATGAGTGACATTTTGGCACTGCAAGGATCCTCCTTTCTCCAGCTTCCAAGTATAATTTTCTCACATTCCTTTTGGCCTTACTAAGGCCTGGTAGACTTCTGTCTACTACCAAAACCAGTGCCTCAGATTTTAGGACTTTGTCACAGAAGCACCCCATAGATAGATGTCAAAATCTGTGTTTATCATCTCTTGCTGCATAATCAACCAGCTCCAGCTTAGTAACTTAAAGTATCCCGAGTCACCAATCAGCATCACCATTATTTTGCCCATGAGTCTGCAATATGGGCAGGGCTTGGCAAGGGCAGCTAGTGGGCTAGAGAATCCATTTCCAAGATGGTGCCTGCATGTGAGCTGGCTGTAAGCTGCTCTCTGTGTGGGCCTCTCTCTAGGCAGCTTGGCTTCCTTCCAGCACAACTGCCCAGTTCCAAGAATGAGTGTCCCAAGGGACAGGAGCTGGGAGTTTCTACTTTCTTTCTTTCTTTCTTTTTTTTGAGTTGGAATCTCACTCCAGCGCTTAGGCTGGAGTGCAGCGGCGTGCTCACGGCCACCACAGCCTTGACCTGCTGGGCTCATTGTCCTTCTGCCTCAGCCTTCCAAGTAGCCAGAACTACAGGTGCACGCCACCAAGCCCGGCTAATTTTTTTTGATTTATTGTAGAGACGAGTTCTCACTGTGTCGCCCAGGCTGTTCTCAAACCCACTGGCTCAGGCAATCAATCCTCTCACCTCAGCCTCCCAAAGTGCTGGGATTATAGGCTTGAACCACCTTGCCTGGCTGGGAATTTATTATTTCTTAAGGCCTGGACCCAGAAACTGGCATGCAGTTCTATTAGTGTATAGCAAATGACCCCAAAATGTCATAGCTTGCCACAGCAAACCTTTATTATCTTTCACAGTCTCTGAGAGTCAGGACTCTAGAGTGGCTTGACTGAGTGGTTCTGGCTGAGGATCTCATGAAGTTGCTGTCAAGATGTACTTTGGGGCTGCAGTCATCTAAAGGCTGGGCTGGCGCCGAGAGATCAGCTCCCTACCTGTTCGTGTGTTGTGTACAAAGTCCTCAGTTCCTTGTCACATGGGCTGTGCCCCTCACAACGTGGTGGCTGATTTCCCCGGAGCAGGCTATCTGAGGTCGAGAGAGCAAACACGACAGAAGTCACAGTGCCTTTTCAGGACTTAGTCTTCAAGGTCACACAGTATCACTTCTGCTTTAGTAGCTAGAAGCAAGTCACCAAGTTCAGCCCACACCCAAGGGAAGGGAAGCAGCTTCGACTCCCAGGGAAGTGTATTAAAAAATTTCGTAGGCATATTTTTACAACCATCACAGTGTCACTTCCATTGTATTTTATTGGTCAAATAACCCTGGGGCCCTGATTGATGGGGAAGGGACATAGATGATAATTCTCAATGGGAGGTGAGCCAAAGAGTTTTGGTGCCATGCTTGAAAAAGTGCCACAGTACCTACTGAGCCAGTAAGATTTTGAGAACTAAAGATGTGAACAGAGCTTTTCGGTCTGAAGAAATGGCCTGGCCGGGCTCGGTGGCTCAGCCTATAATCCTGAGCTTTGGGAGGCCGAGGTGAGTGGATTGCCTGAGCCCGCGGGTTCGAGACCCACCTGGGCAACTTGGCGAGACCTCATTTCTACAATAAATAAAAAAATTAGCCAGCCGTGGTAGCGTGCGCCTGTGGTTCCAGCTACTTGGAAGGCTGAGGCAGAAGGATCACCGGAGCCCAGCAGGTCGAGGCTGCGGTGGCCGGGAGCGGCAGAGTGAGACTCCAACTCAAAAATAATAATAATAAATAAATAAAAGAAATGGCCTAATTCGTCTATTCATTCAAAACAGAAATATCATTGAGTGCCTGTGAAGTCCCAAGTCTGGTTCTAAGTACTGAGGATGCACCAGGGAACAGGACAAGATCCCTTCTCTCTTTTTTTTGAGATAGGCTCTTACTCCGTCACCTAGGCTGGAGTGCAATGATATGGTCACAGCTCACTGCAGCCTTGAACTCTTGGACTCAAGGGAGCCTTCCACCACAGTCTCCAGAGTAGCTGGGACTACAGGCACACAGCTGAAGATCCCTTCTTTTATGACAGTTATGTTCTGGGGTTGGCCGTGATGGAGTAGAGTGCAGCTAGATATTCCTGGGCAGATGTGGAGACAAAGCACAATTGTGTTTTGGGGAAGAAGACTAGACTAGATGGACTCAGGCACAATATCAGTATTGTGGTAGAGAGAGATTGTCAAAGTTGGTTAGCACTAGGATGTATAGGGCTCTGAATTGCAGGTGGAGGATAAAAACATTAGACAGCCATTGCAACCTTTTTTTTTTTTTCTTTAAAGCAGAGTAGTGAGATGACCAATGCCAGACTTTAGGAAGCCTGTTCTGGCCATGGTGTACACAGTGGGACAGAGGTGGGAATATCTGGCGACTGGAAGTCATGGAAATAACCATGACAGTAGAAGTGAAAAAAGGAAGAAAAGCAGGCTAGCCTAGAAAATCCACTACAGATAGGTAGTTATTGATCCTTGAAAATGCCATGGTGATATTAATATGTTCAGCTGAGTGTAGCATAATACATACTAGGAAAAGTAACTAAGAAACTTTTTTCTTTTTAAGTAGTAGGTTATATGAGATAAGAACATAGACAATGCTAACGCGTCAAAAGCAACAACCTTCCAGATTTTCTTTTGCCACATTAAATGGATTCTCCGAATAACTGTCAGGCCATTTTTTTTAGTCACTGTACCTGTGGCTTTCAAATATCCCAAGGACCCCAGATTTCTCCCTCACTGTCACCAACCTGTACAAGTCTTCACTGTATCTTCATTAACTCTCTTCAGCCTCCGTTTCTGCCTCACGTCTCCTGTTGTCCAGCAGAGAATGGCTTGGCTTAAAGCACATGGCAAAGATGGGTCCTGTCGTCACTGTCTTACACCCCTGAGCTCTACGCATACTAGCTCCGAATAAGAAACTGACTAGGGCAGACGATTTCTTGGTTTATGAGCGCAGGGGCCATACCGTGTAGCAGAGACAAGTTTGGGTTTTAAAATCTGAGAGGGCTGTGTTCTCAAGCCCAGCTTTATGACGACCTGGCTGAGTAATCTTGGGCAAGTTATTAGCTTTGACTTGTTTTCTCATCTATAAAATGGAGCTAATAATAGTAACACCTAACACATTAGGTTGTAAGAATTGAGGCAGTGAATTAGAATCATGTGGTACCTGAGCCTCTGAATACATGTGGTGTCTTCTCGCATAGAGGGAATATATGCTTACCTAGGGGTAGCCATGCATCTGAGTGGGAGCAGATTTGGCCAGGAAATGACTCCTTGACCAGCAGCACTCAGTGCTGCAGGTTCCTGGCTAGGGTACTTGTAACAAAAAGGCAGTGGCATTGACATCCTTTATTACGAGGTAGCTTTGGCCCAATGCCTGTGCAGTCTTCTGCCTGGTGAACTAGGCTGGGGCACTTGTAGGTGGTGAGGATTCATCTGTCTGTCTGGTTTTCAGTTCTCACTTCAAAAGCCTGGGAGAGCCTGGTGCAGTGGTGACATTTGGAGTCCCAGCTACTTGGGAGGCTGAGGCAGAAGGATCGCCTGAGCCCAGGAGGTCCAGGCTGCGGTGAGCCTTGATCGTGCCACTGCATTCCAGCCTGGGCAACAGAGTGAGACCCCGATTCAAAAAAAAAAAAAAAACCTGAGATTCCTGCTGGGTCTTCTCCCTGAGCTGGGCCCCAAATTGAACTTAGCACAGAAGGACTAGTCCATGCCATGGCTTAATCCAGCCCAGGAAAATAAGCCAAGGAGAAGAGTCTTCCCAAGGCCTGCAATAGATCTGACCTAACTGCCCCAGCAGGCCTATTTCCCCTGGGCCAAATCTAGGTCCTGCTACAGAGGGCAGGTCCATTTGTTGAACAAACTGCCTGGTAAGGAAGTGAGAGCAGGAATCACAAAAAAGGGAACCCAGCCTAGACCTTGGCTCTTTGCTCTCGGGGTCCTGGCTCTTTACCCTCACTGAAAGCTCCACCTCCAGCCCCAGACCGCATTACTTTGGTCCCTTTCCCTGGGCAGAGCGAGAGGAGGGCCTTGGACCCCTCTAGAGCCGAGGTGCGGTGCTCCTATAGCGAGCGGTGGCTGTGGCTGACTTGGTTTTTCCGTCAGAAGCCCAGGCCTGTCTCCTTCTCTACTGCTCTGTTGGAACTCTCCAAACCAATGAACCTCTGGTGATGGGCGTTTGTGTCTCACATCCGGTTCCACCCTCTGCCTGCCATTCCCTCCCTCCCACCGCTGGTGGGTTCTCAACCCTCCTCCAGTTCCCATGTCTGAGGCTGAGCAACAAGCATCCTTCCTACGTGTCGTTGGCCGCTTGGACTCCGGGTCTGCGCTGTTCTGAGCCACAGTCCTGGACGGAGCCCCCGAACTTGTAACTGGGATCTGCCTCCGCTGGTGCTTTGTGACTTGATTGGTACTGCTGTCTTCATGTGTCTGTCATGCTCCGGCCATTTTCCTGCCCTACGATCAAGGCTTGACCCTTGAAGCGGCCAGGGTTCATGCTGGCTCTCGCACGCCTGGCTGCTCTGATCTTGGCATCCTGCTAGCTCTTCTGCTCCAGCCTTGCCTGCTCGAGTTAGCCCTTATTATTGATCTGGTCCATCTGTTGAGTCAGCCTGCAATTTTTTTCTCCCCTGGGCTTTGCCTAATTCCTGGCACTGGGGAGACCGTCAGTAAAAGAATGTGTTTTCTAGTCAACAGATCACCACTTGGTGGCTGCTGGTCCCTCGAGTCTGTTTCCACACCTCCTTCCCTCAGCTTTGTCTGGTTGCTCATCACCTTTCTCGACCCTAGGCCTGGTCTGTCTCATCGACTTCGTCCTCTGTCCTGGAACTGGAGCTGGCTGACGTGCGAGCTTCTGGACGCCAAACACCGTCCGCAGTCACTGGCCAGCAACGATGGCCTCATGGTGCTTTGGCAGGCTTCTCGCTCACCTTTTTTAACAACTGGGCCTGCAGATCTTTAAGCTAAGCAAACACAGCCCTGCTATTTTGGCACAAGATGAAGGGTCGTCTTAAGTAGTCTATAAAAGCTATGAAAAAACGTTTAAAAGGGAGTTATAGCCAGGGCACCCAAGCTGGTCCAGATGCCAGAGGCAGCCCTGGGCTTAGTAATAAGCTTGCTGGAATCCCTTTAAACGGGCAGTGTGGCTGTTGCCCATCTTTGTATTTCGTTTTTCTTTCCATTTCTGACGGAAGGGCTTTCAGGGTCTAGCCCTGGTATAACTCCCTGTACGTGTTAGAGGAGCTCTGCGTTCATCCAGCCTCCAGACTCGTGGTTTTCACCCTGACTGCACATCTGTGGAACTCAAAAAGTACTGGTACCCGGGCCCCTGCCCCAAATTCCTTCAACCAGTGTCCCTAGGGATTGGCTTGGATGTGGGAACCTTCACCGTGGTTTCCAGGTGGTTTTGATGTGTTCTAAGGGCTTGAACCGCACGGCACCAGCCAGAGGCTAGCTGACTGCCCTGTTCACTTCCAGCAGATGGGCTCGTGGGTCATACCTTTCCACACCTGTGTGGAGTGCCAAGCCTGATGTGTACGTGCATGGGTCGCCCCGTCTGCAGTCTTGCCGACGACCCTGGCCTGGGGGCACCTTCTGCAGCAGTCCTTTGATCTTCCTCTCCCCTCACCTTTGCCTTGTCCTAGAACGTGTGCCGAGGCTGAGAGGCTTCCTTGCTTAAGTCACCTAGCTGTCTGTTTCAAGAGCTCCCAGCTAAATGGGGCTCCAGTCCCAGAAAATCTAGCAACGTACCCTAATGGGAAATGAAGGGGAGCTGAACGTGGGTGCATATAGTGCGCCTTTCACCAAATATTTCTTCAACCCGGCAGATGGCTTAATGCCTGGTTGTCTGATCTGCGACCAGGGGCCCTTCACATGGGAAACTTGCTCATACGGGAAGGTGCACTTGTGGCTTTTATCTGACTCGTGTCCAGTTTGAGCTTGCCTGGCCTTGTGTTCTTCCCTGAATCCCGGGGAAATCCCAGCCTGGGGTATCCCCTGGTTCTTCAGATGGAGGGTGCAAATATCCTACACCACCACAATAGGAGACAAGTTCAAAGATTCTTACAGATCCTGAGCTGGGGGGAGGGGGGGAGGGAAGGAGGGAGGGAGGAAGGGGGGGAGAGAGAGAGAGAGAGAGGGAGAGAGAGAGAGAGAAAGGGAGAGAGAGAGAGAGAGAGAGATGTCGAACTAGCAGTATGTATGAAAGAATAGGGTGGGGGCCACCATAAATTTTCAGACAAATGCCTGAGTGGTCCATTTAGAGGCAGCCACGGGAAAGCAGGGAGCCCAGTCTGCTAGGCGAGAAAGGTGCCTCTAAGTTCTTGTCTCTGGCCACCGGCTTGAGACATTTGGGTGTGGTGTTCTGCCTCTAATGCCTGGGCAGCTGTGTCCTTCTCATCACACTGTCGCTAGGCAATTCTAATTGCCTTAGAATTTACAAGGACCATTTGGCAGCCCAGCAGGTGGGCTTCTCTGGCCGATGAGCAGTCTGGTGGAGGAGTCTTCCCATGTCTGGCAGAGACCTCTATCTGGTTATTAGGCTGGCTATCTTTGACTCTCTCCTAAGTTTGTGGTGTGTTTTTCTTCTCACTTGCCCTCCTGTCATCTGTTTCAAAGGAGCAAGCAGTTCAGATAATCACTTATTTTTAAACAGCATATCGAGATGCCTCTGGCACTCCAAAAGCCAGTTTCTTTTTGTTTTAAAAGGCTTGTTCTGTCCAACTTGGCATTTCACTTACAGAGAATAAAGACTATCTACACCCCGAACACATTTATTGCAGACACATGCATTTAAATGGTAGCCTGAAATCTTCTCTTTTAATTTATGATTTTGGGGAAAATAAGAACATTCTAGAAATAAACTAGATTTTCTAGATAAACACAAAATGGATAAATTTCACACAGCAGGCAGTGAAAATACTTTTAAACTTAGAAACATGTATTTAAATTTCCATCTTCTTCTGAACAAATATTTGGCACCCAAGCAATAAATACATAACATTTTCCATTTTTTTGAGAAAATATCCTTTTATTGCATAATTAATTTAGAGTAAATTAAATAGGCCATACTAGTTGTTAAATAAGGAAAAGTAAGAATTTCACTTATATATTACTAATTTTTTTTTTTGAGTTGGAGTCTCACTCTGCCGCCCAGACTGGAGTGCAGTGGCATGCTCCCAGCCACCGCAGCCTCGACCTGCCGGGCTCCGGCGATCCTTCCGCCTCAGCCTTCCAAGTAGCCGGAACTACAGGCATGCACTACCACGCCCAGCTAGTTTGTTTTTTTTTTTTAAATTTATTGTAGAGATGAGGTCTCGCCAAGTTGCCCAGGCGGGTCTCAAACCCACGGGCTCAGGCAGTTCACTCACCTCAGCCTCCCAAAGCGCTGGGATTACAGGCTGAGCCACCGAGCCTGGCTATATATTACCAATGCTACTTACAATTGTCTTTAAAGGTAACTTTGTACTAGAACCCCTAGTGGTATAATGTAAAATAAAATATATTGTATTTAAATAACTTTTAATTATACAGCAAGCTATTAAATGCTTTAAAAAAAATCCTTAAATGGGTTCTAGACATTGTGTATGACTGGGGAGGGTAGCTCAGGCCACAGAGGCATGAGCCTGTGTTCCGGATGGTCACTGCACCACTGACCCTCCCAGTATAGAGTGGGTGGGTGCTTGAGGCCAAACCCACTGGGTGCTGCTGTGTCTTCAGCTGTAGGGAAGCTGAGAAGGAATGACAGCGATCCAGGAGACAGCTCCACATAGGGCAGAAAAACACAGTCCTGGGGGGAGACAGTGTTTGGGACCATCAACTTGTAAACTTCCTTTCTTTGCTGTCTTCCCTGCCTCTCTAAAAGTCCCTGATTTAGGTCAATGGCTAGAGGAGACAACAGTGAATGCTTTTCAGAGATGATGTTGATCCAGTGTGCAAATAAAGACCTGCCCAATGAGAACACGCAAAGGCTGTTATTCAGAGCTTGCTACAGGAAGGGAGTCAGAGGCTATCACTTGATTTTGGTAGATACTTGCAGGCAGGAGAATAGGAAAGCTTTAATGGGAAAAAGGGATGACTTCAGGTTACACTGAAGGGTGGCTGCTGGAATGAGTCACTAGAATCGGGCCTCCTATGTGCTATTTGGTTTTCTCCCTCCCTCCCTCCCTCCCTCCCTCCCTTCCTTCCTTCCTCCCTCCCTTCCCTTCCTTCCTTCCTTCCTTCTTTTTTGCTGAGTCAGGGTCTCACTCTGTCATCTAGGCTGGAGTGAAGTGGCATAGTCATGACTCACCACAGTCTCAACTTCCTGGGCTCAGGTGATCCTTCTGCCTCAGCCTCCTGAGGAGCTGGGACTACGGGTGAGTGACACTACACCTGGATAATTTTTTTTAAAATTTTTTGTAGAGACAGGGTTTTCCTGTGTTGCCCAGGCTGGTATCAAACTCCTGGACTCAAGCAATCCTCCCACCTCGGCCTCCCCAAATGCTAGGTTTATAGGCGTGAGCCACTGCACCGGTATTTGGTTTTCTCTGGTTGGTCCTGAATTGGAATCAAGGACAAAAATTAGGAAAGCTGTCATTTATGAAAAAGGTCCTGGACATATTAGATCACTTGTCACAGAAGTTATTGTTTGGCTTCCTGGATTGTTGCTGCAAGTGGTAATCTGGCTTCCAACAGGTCTGACTTAGAGCAGGGCTGGCTTCCCGTGTCACTTTTATTTATTTTTTTGTTTATTTTAGAGATGAGGTCTCCTTCTGTCACTCAGGTCAGGCTAGTGTGCAGTGGCGTGATTATAGCTCATGGCAGCCTCGAACTCTTGGGCTCAAGTGATCTTCCCACCTCAGCCTCTTGAGTAGCTGGGATTGTAGATGCGTACCACCATGCCTGGCTAATATAAAAAAAATTTAGAGATGTGGTCTCACTCTGTTGCCCAGGTTGGCCTCAAACTCCTGGCTTCAAGTGATGCTCCTGCCTCAACCTGATTTTTTGTTGTTGTTGTTGTTGATAGGAGGTTGGTTTCCTGAGCAGGTTGCTGCAGGTTGTGGGTCAGAGTTCTGTTTTTTTTGTGTGGTCTGGACTCGCCCAGGTACCTCATTTTCTCAAGCTCCTAGAAGCGGTCCATGTTTTAGGTAAAATCTTATGTGTCCGGTTTTATATTGCCCCTCATCTTCTACAAAATATGTGGCCATCTAAGATGTTGGATATGCAAAACCAGCCCGTGAGGCTTATAGGGAGTGCTTTTGGCTGTCTCAGGAAACCATGGTAACTGGAAGAAATCCACAAAACAGAAAAAAATGGGAAATCGCAGCTGAAGATCTGGGAGCAGGGAGCAGTTGGCTGGTGCTTGTTTGCTGCCTCAGTTTCTCTTTTGTTTAGCCTGTCCAAGCTCACAGCAGGTAGGTAGCCTTGACCTCATCAGTGAGAGGCTCTAAAAGACAAGGGCGAGCTCTTGCCTGGCCTTGCATTTGAGCTTACGGTTCCCTGAAAGAGCTGGTGTCATATAGGATAAATGGTGAACTCAAATATTTTCAGGGTGTGATTATTTTCAGTGCTGGCTTTATTTCTTTTTTCCTGGTAAAGAAGTACAGCTCAGCCGGGCTCGGTGGCTCAGCCTGTAATCCCGCGCCTTTGGGAGGCTGAGGTGAGTGGATTGCCTGAGCCCGTGGGTTCGACACCTGCCTGGGCAGCGAGACCTCATCTCTACAATAAATCAAAAAATTAGCCGGGCGTGGTAGTGCGCACCTGTAATTCCGGCTACTCGGAAGGCTGAGGCGGAAGGATCGCGGAGCCCAGCAGGTCGAGGTTGTGGTGGCCGGGAGCGGCCACTGCACTCCAGTCTGGGCGACAGAGTGAGACTCCAACTCAAAAAAAAAAAAAAAAAAAAGAAGTACAGCTCAAATATGAATTGGTAAAAGTGGATGATTTTAGGAGAACAGCTACAAACTGAAATATCTATGGGCTCAGGCAGGTACCATCTGTGAGACGTCCCCACAGGTGAGAGACACCACAAGGCCCGAGCACTTGGCAGGTGAGAGGACTGAGGTGGAAGGATCACTTGAGCCCAAGAATTCGAGGCTGCAATGAGTTCTAATCGTGCCACTGCACACCAGCCTAAGTGACAGGATTCATGCCCCTCTCCTAGCTTGCTTCTTCACTTTATGGATGCTTCGTGCCCATGTTTTGACCAAGGCACTTGTTGACATGAAATCAGTCGATGACATTGAAACCGAGTTCAATGTCAGCAGCCTCCCATGGCATCTCAGAGCTCTAAAGCTTTGTGATCCTCACAAGGTCACCCTCTGGGTCTGGGTTTCTTCAACTGGAAATCAAGGAGCACCGTCAGGAGACACCCCTCTCCTGGATTGTTGAGAAGACAGTGAGACAGTTCACGTCCTGGGAGGACTGCGATTTATCAAATTGGACACTTGACTGATATACTCAGGTGAAGTAGGAGCTGATCGAAGTGGCCCCCAGGTTCCATGAAGTAGAGGGGGTATGATTTGAATTCAGAGATGCTGAGGATAAGTACAGTTGGGAAGAACAGAGTGAGCAAATTGGCTTTGGCTTCAGCACACACCTAGAGCTTTACACTGTGCTATTTGCAGAATCAAATATATTCACAGGTGCTTTATAAAAACCTCGGAGGATACCCCAATTCTGTTCCCTTGCTGAAGAGCAGGCAGGGATAGGTGCGTCAGGATGCTAGGGGTGGCATATGCATGTCCACACACATTCTCCCATGGTACTGGGAAGGGGCCCATCAGAGCTCTGGAGACTGGGCTCACAGCTCTCTGGTGGGACTTAATTCAGGTATCAGTGTTGACATCTCTGAATTTTTGTCACCAAACTCCTGGCCAGTTTCAGCAGTCACGGAGAGCTGCTGCATCAAGCAAGGTTTATCTTGTGGGCTTGGATCTGAGGTCAGAATGCTTATGAAATCTTAACTGAGGGCAGTGTAACATTTTATCATGGCTTGGGTTTTGAGGTGAACTGTCTTGTTGGACATTCACACTCATTCTGCACCTGTAAAACATTTCACTTCTCTCACTGTGCATTTTCCCAAGCCCTATTCCTCAGGATCAAAGAAGGGACCCAGGTTTCAATGAATGATCTCTCCCATGTTTCATTAAGAGTGCTGGCCTCTAGGGCTTGCCGTGGCATAAGGGATTGGAGGGGGTATTTCCAGCAAACCTTCTGTACTGGCACCTGCTCTGTATGTTTAGCGTCTTCTGATTTGCTTCTAGAGCCATTTTTTCCTGAACTGCTCACAGGAGGAAATGGCACACCCTGGTGTATCCCACCTGATGTCTCTGGAGACGTAGTAGGCATTCATCCCACCTCTTGCTGACTCTCTCACTTGAAAGTGTGGCCCAGAAGAAAGGTGGGGACTTCTAAGTCCAGCCGAAGAAGGGACATTTGAAGGCACCACACTGGGTATGTGGCCACCCTGCCCCAAGGCAGTGCTTTCTCTGGGGCTGGCCCTTCTGCAAGCTTCCCAAGCCTGGGTCCCTTGAGGTTCTTTGTGGTGTGCTGTCGGGGCCCCCATCCCCAGCTGCCCTGGCTTGGTCCAGGATGGAAATGGCCAATCTGGGGGAGGTTTTAGTTATGTTTCTGTTTAAAACTTGAAGCTCGTGGATGTCCAGTCTTCTCTCCTGTGAACTTCGTTGGTTTTTCCTAAAAGGCTCCAAACCCATCATCTTGGCATTTGGGTGCTACCATTTTGAGCCAATTTCCTTGTCAGTCTAGTCTTCACTTGGGTCATCTCCACCCACCTTTTGCTCTGTAGACAAGCTTCCATTTCTTCTTTTGGAAATCTTATGTTCTTCCCTCACAAAATCTGCCTCAGTCTCCCCTTCTGGAATAATCTCTCTTCTCCTCTGGCCCCTCCTAGTGCGTGTTTGCCTGTTCTTTGCAATGCATCTTATCCCCTTTATTTTATGGAAACTTCCTGGAGAGCAGAGGCAGTGCTGTCTTCTCTTTTGTCTTTGCCATGTTGCCTGATACACAGTGTAGACAAACAGAGTTTCAGAAAGACGTTCATCCAAGCATGGTTTTGGAAACCATGGGTTTCAGTTGACAGGTGATATGTGTTGAGTGTTCAGAATGCCTTTACCGTGGGAAAACATTTTATAACATTTTAAACAGTTATTTTTTTATTTTTATTTTTTTTGAGTTGGAGTCTCATTCTGTCACCCAGGCTGGAGTGAGTGCAATGGCTCGCTCACAGCCACCCCAGCGTTAACCTGCTGGACTCCAGCGATCCTTCTGCCTCTGCCTTCTGAGTAGCTGGAACTACAGGCGTGTGCTACCATGCCCGGCTAATGTTTTATTTTATTATAGAGATGAGGTCTTGCCAAGTTGCCCGGGCTAGTCTCGAACCCG
Organism: Cephalopachus bancanus; assembly: GCA_027257055.1. Taxonomy (NCBI): domain Eukaryota; kingdom Metazoa; phylum Chordata; class Mammalia; order Primates; family Tarsiidae; genus Cephalopachus; species Cephalopachus bancanus. Next base: position 364,437 of record JAPVLO010000392.1, read on the forward strand.
CAGACTCTGGCAATTCACTCCCCTCGGTCTCCCATAATGCTGGGATTATAGGCTGATCCACTGAGCCCGGCCCAAACGTTTATTATCAGTTTGAGATCTGCCTATTAAATAAGAATAAAGAAGTAAACAGCACAGTTTAGTATTTAAGAGGAGCGGGTACCGGAATTATGTTTGACTTAGAAACTTGCCCTGTGACGTTACTGCTATGTATCTTCAGCAGGATAGTTTCATTTTCTAGATCTCTGTTTTTTCAGCTGTAGAGTAGAGATAACAATATGTGATTCAGTGAACATGAAAAGCACCATTATTTCATATACTATCAAGAAAGAAATTTACTGTCGATTAAACAATGATACAATGTTTTCTATGGCTTCACATTTTTATTTCATTCTTATTGAACTAGCTCCTTAGCTACATTTAGGCTTTTAAAAAAATCTCACATCACAGTTTACAAAGGAAAATAAATTGGTTAAGGTTTTCCTAAAATGTCTTTATTTTCAAAATCTAAGTCTTTTGAAACACATTTGGTCTCAAAGATGTTGAGGTTCACGTTTCTTACACATCCTCTGCAACACTGAAGCTATTGATGATGTGACTATTCCCCCCCCCCCAAATCGAACTCCTGTTTTCTTTAGATTTTCTGCTAAGCTGATAGCACTGTTCTTCAAGTTTTAAATGCTGGTGTTTTTCTAATCTTACAAACCATATCAAAAGAAGGTTTTCAGCCAGCTGCCTGGACTCAAATGGTCCTGAGATCATTTGTACATTGAAACAACGAAGGTTGCAAGTGGCCACCAAGAATAAAAATTAAGTTATGATAACTGCATCCTGACCACTTCCTGACTGATAGTGACTGTAAGACATGCTCCTCTTTCAGAGATGTTAAAATCAGAAAAAAAAGCACATCTCAGAACAGATACTATTGGTATAGCCTATCTCTCTTTAACCTAACTTTCTTGTGGTGAGATTCAAGGAGGGAAGGTTTGTATCTATTATTTTGATTATGGTTACAATGTATTCTTAGGAAGCATGGTGGGCCCTCTAATAACAGTAACTGTTATTCATGGCACTCATTAATGTGATATATTTATTAGCTTAATTTTCATATTGAAAATTTTCCATTTTTTCCCCTTTTTTATTGTGGTATGATTTACATTCAGTGAAATATACAGGTTAAGCATACAGTGCTATTAATTTTAGCACCGCTCTTACCAACAGCTCTCTCAAGATACAGAACATTTTCATCCCTCAGAAACGTTATCTCTGTCATCATCGCTCCTTTCCAGATGACCTCTGTTCTGGTATCTTCTAGTATGGATTAGTTTTGCCTGTTCTGGAACTTAATAGAATCATGTGGCATGCACTCTTTTGGGTCTTTTTTTTTTTTAAAGATACATACATGTTGCTGCATTTATGAAGAATTTGTTTCTTTTTAATTACTGAGTAGTCTTTCATTGTGTAGCAATACTATTATTGTTTTTGCATTCAACTGTTGATGTACATTCAGGTAGTTTCAGTTCTGGACTCTCATACATAAAGCTACTATGAACATTCAAGTATAAATATTTTTGATTACATGTTATTATTTTTCTTGTGTAAATACATAGAAGTAGAATTGCTGGATTCAAGGGATTAACTTTATGAGAAACTGACAGAACTTTTCTCAAAGGGACTGAATCATTTTACATTTGAGGATTCCAGTTGCCCTATATCCCTGCCAATGTTGACATTTTCTATCTAATTAATTTGAGCCATTTGAGTGGGCTTATAGTGGAATCTCTATGGTTTTAGTTTGCATCTTCCTGATGACTAATGATGTCAAACACTTTTTCATATACTTGATGGCTATTTGTATATCTTACTTTGCAAAATGGCTAAGTAATTTGCCCATTTTTCAGTGACATTTTGTTTTAATTGTCAGGTTGTAGGACTTAAGTCCTTTGTCAGATGTATGAGTAGCAAATATCTTCTCCAGGTCTAGTGACTTGCCTACTCATTTTCTTAATCTTATCTTTTGATGAGCAGAAGTTTGTAATTTTGATGAAGTCCATTTATCAACTTTTTTCTTTTACAGTTGGTGTTTTGTGTGTCCTAGCTAAAGTTTTTGCTTATCCCAGGGTCAGTAAGGTATTTTCTTATAGAAACTTTATATTTTTAAATTTCTACATTTAGGCCTGTGATTCAGCTCTGATTAAATTTTGTGTGTGGTTTGAGGTATGGCTCAAGGTTAATGTTTTCTCTACAGAGAGAGCCAGAGGTTCCAGCACCATGTGTTAAAAATACTTTCTTTTCTTCATTGATTTGTTTGGCCATTTTCATTGAAGATCAGTTGACTGATGAGTGTGGATTCATTTCTGGACTGTCTATTCTAATCCATTGATCTGTTTGTATATCTATCTATATGCTAGTGCTATTCTGTCTTGATTTATGGATTCTGTGTCAGTCTTAAAGTCAAAACTAACTTTTTAAGGACTGCTTTGGTTTGTCCAAATCTTTGCATTATTTCTAAAATTTTAGAATAAGCTTACACATTTCTATGAAAGAATCTCATGAAATTGTGATTGAGGTTGTATTAAATCAATTTGGGGAAAATTGAAGTCTTAGCAATATTAAGTTTATCAATGTATGTATATAGGATATTTTTCTAATTTTTTTATTTCTCTTGGCATTTTTAAAAAATAGTTTTCACTGTAGAGCTTTTGCACATATTTTTAAAAATTATCAGTAACTATTTTGAAGTTTTAAATAGTGTATAAATTGTTTTTCTAAAATCTTCCAATTTTTTGTTGTTAATATTTCAACATACAATTGATTTTTGTATATTGACCTTGCTTCCTGCAACCTTGTTGCATTCAACCTGCCATACATTTTGCTTAGTGCTTTACAGAATTTCTGGTTTATTCTTGCAGTCACTTATGATTCAAGTATTATTATGATAATTTTTCTAGAAGTTTGCCCAGATATGCTAATGTCTTTGCTTTGGATTATGCAGTTTGGGTAATGGGAAGCTAGGATTTTTTTTTTCTTTTTTTGAGTTGGAGTCTCACTCTGTCGCCCAGACTGGAGTGCAGTGGCCGCTCCCGGCCACCACAGCCTCGACTTGCTGGGCTCTGGTGATCCTTCCGCCTCAGCCTTCCAAGTAGCTGGAACTACAGGCATGCGCTACCACGCCCAGCTAATTTTTTGATTTATTGTAGAGATGCGGTCTCGCCAAGTTGCCCAGGCGGATCTCGAACCCGCGGGCTCAGGCAATCCACTCACCTCAGCCTCCCAAAAACGTGGGATTACAGGCTGAGCCACCGAGCCCGGCTGAGGCTAGGATTTTAATTGAGGTCTAGTCTGATTCCCAGGCCTAGTCCCTTTCCACCCTACTGTAATATGTCACTTCTTGCACATCTGGATGTTTGAATTGAATGACACATCGTGGCTTCCCTGGGTTCCCCTGGGACATTTTTGTGTCCTTATGTTTCACAGAACATGATTTAGCCGATGGTACCCCTAAAACAGAATTAAAAATACGATGATAAGAGACTGGGGGTTTTTCCAGCTTAAGGAGGATAATATTTTTCAAGTTCCTCTCCAGAGGCAGTTAAATAAGTTGTATGTAATTGCAAAGTTCAATTCCTTTACCTGTGCTGTGAGGAGATGTTAGTTGCTGCCAGACCTTTCATATTTGCGGATGCTGTAAAACTTGTTTTCCCTCCTTCTCTCCCACAATGGGCTGCAGGAAACCATTTCTGTACAGCTAAGGACCTCACGGAGGAGATTAGATCGTTAACCTCGGAGAGAGAAGGGCTGGAGGGACTCCTCAACAAGATGTTGGTGCTGAGTTCCAGGAATGTCAAAAAGCTGGGAAGTGTTCAAGAAGATTACAGCAGATTGAGAAGAGAACTGGAACATGAGGAAACTGCCTACGGTAGGTAGCGCACAACTGCTGCCTGGTGGGATATTCATGATACGTGTTGTGTTGCGTGATCGGGCAGACCATTCTGTGCTTCATGTGAACGTCACTGTGCAGGGTGTCGTGGAGCACATGGCCCTTTTCCTGGGAGACGTTTTTGGCAGGCGCCTTGGCAAGCGGGGTGGAATTACTTGTCAGCTTTTGTTTTGATAGTCACATGTGACATCTTTTCTTTTTCTGTTTTTCTCCCTCCTCTACCCTGCATTTGCTAATGGCCTTGTGATTATTGAAAGCAGTCTCTCCCTTGGCACAGGTTTTAAGCATTTTCTTTGTTTGACAGTTATCTTCCTTTTGTCCCTTGGCTCAGTCTTCCGGTCTGCACAATCACAGACTAAATCAGGCTGACTGAGAAAATTGAGAAAAGACCATGAAGTGGCTCTTTTATGTGTGTGCTTTTCTGAGAGCTTCTTTCCCCAGGAAGAATGGTCTAGAAGACGTCAGTGCTGCTAGCTGAAGTGTCTGCTTGTTGGTGGTGTTAAAGCATTCTTGTGTTCTTTCCTGTTCTGGTTGTGGAGAATGACTGAGGTCACCTTGAGATTTGTACCCTGAGAGGTAGTCTCAAAAGATGCTGGTTCGGTTCAAATTGAGATAGTAAAAACTTACTTTTAAAAAAATAAAAATTCCTGGTGATTCTGATTTGAATATGCAGAATGGGATTTTTAAAAGTAAATTCAGATTTTTAATATAGTAGATGTTGGAGCCTGTTTCTCCCTGGTAAAATGAGAAGAATGACATCTGTTTCATAGACAGATTAAGTCGCGCAAATTTATTTACAAAGACCCTGGAGTGTGTGTGTGTGTGTGTGTGTGTGTGTGTGTGTGTGCATGCACAGGCATGTGTATGTGTCCATGTGTGCATGTATGTACGCCTTTTCATTCCCCCTAGGGACTGAAAGTTGCTGGAAGGCAGAGGTCATATACAGTGTATCACGGTTCCTAAATAAATACTGTTTACCAAAAAGAGAAAGAAATATATGCATATAAATAAATGTGTACACTTTCAAAATATAATTATTTAAGAAGAAAAAAGGAAAGAATGGGGCTGTTAGGAGCCAGATTTGAAATAGGGCTATTTGAAAATGTTCCACAAATTGAAATGCATGAAGATGAGTATTTATAAACCAAATTCAGAAATATAAAATCAGTTAGCAGAAATTAAGTGTGTCATTTCAGGATGAATACATTTTGTTTTATTTGTAGAGACAGAGTCTTGCTATGTTGCCCAGGCTAGTCTTGAACTCCTGGCCTCAAGTTATTCTCCCGCCTCAGCCTCCCAACGTGCTGGGATTACAGGCATGAGCCACTGTGCCTGGCCAAAACATTTTGTTTTAAAAGCTTACCAATTGAGTACCGAGGGGTTTCTTCACAGTTATTTGAATCAGTGTATGTTCAGCTCTTTGCAATGAGTACCCCTAAGTTGGTTCAACAACTCAGTGCTTATCTTTTTTTCTTTTAAAGGTCAACCTTGTTTTTGTCAAATATGTAACTAGAGACTACACATTTGAGTCTAAATAACTATAATATTGAGGAATGACAACATGGTCACCCAAGATGTCACAGCCAGTTTATTATGTCATGGTATAAATGAGCATGGTACATTTTAAGCAGACTTCTGCTATTGGGTTTTAAATGTATGATGAAAAGTGTGTCATTTCTCATGTTATTACCACATAATTTTTGACACAAAATAAGGAATATGTTATATCTAAGAATAAAGAAAATGTGAAAAAATTCGAGCAAATTTAATCCAGTGATATTTCGATTTGAGTAGTTGAGCTCTTGAAAGCCATTAATATCTTTTTTTTAAAAAAAGGACTGTGCTGTATTTTTTGAATCTCATCATCACTTCACTAAGTATTTTCAAAATGATGAATAAAACATAAACAAATGGAATTAGAGATTGTTACCATGGATGATTCTAAATTGCAGATGGCTCACTGCTGTTGTGAAGCCTCTCTTGATGTTTTGTGCATGGATTTTGCTGGATCAGCTACCCTTCTTCCTACATGTTGCTTTACACGTGTTTTAGGCTGAAGCTAACTTTAAATTTAACCTAAGGTGACGTGGCTTTGAGTGAACTAAATTAATAATCTAGAGTTGGTGAGCGTGTAGGAAACAAATAAATAAAGACTCTCTGAGTAAATTGAAGGATTTCTCTATTGAAACGTAATAGAACTGGGCCAAAGTTTATATTCAACTGTTTTTGAGTTTTGAGAGTTAAAAATTCAGAGGGAGTTCTTTGTTCAGGTTTAGATGTAGAGCAAGCACAAAGATGTGGTGTGCGTATGCATTTATACCTATGTATGTATGTACGATGACTCTGTTTAGTCTTAGATAAAACATTTTACAATAGAACCATTTAAGAAATGAGTCGTATGTAGCATTCTTTAAAAAAAAGATTTTGATTTCCGACAATGGTTGTAGATTGCAGCATTCAGGGAGAAAAGCCACCTCAGAGATGGACAAGCAGTCCTGATAGTCAGGGTGAGACTCTTCTATTTTGTTCCTCTGTGCCCTTCAGCATGTGACATTCAGTCCAAGATGGTGACCCAGCCCCAAGCATGTCTAAGTCCAGTCAGATGAACAAAGGAGGAAGGGAGTGCACCTGTCCCCTTTATGGGCCCTTTTGGCGTCGACATGCATCTCTGCTACTGCCACATCCCTGTGGCCCTAACCTTGTTATGAGGTGAGACCTCTAACTGCCAGCCGGGCTGGGAGCTGTCCTCACCGGAGGCAGCCATGTGTCCTGCTAAAGTCCTGGGTTCTGTTTCTCTAGCCAAAGGAGCGATTTTCAGTCTTAGGGAACAATGAGCAATGTCTCTCACACAGAGAACGCTCACTGATGTGAAGTGTATCATCTCTAATGACTCATCTGAGATGAACTTGCTTCACTGATCACTTAAGATGTCATCTATATCTCTTGTCTCTGGCTGGGCTGTGAGCCCATTGAAGTCAGAGCATTGCCCTTAGGCCTCATTCTGGTGCTTCAGTATCCAGCATGAGGTCTTTTAAAATAGTCGATACAGTGCACTGTAGATATTTATTTATTTACTGGGGCCTGAGGTTAAAACATAAATCCTTTCTTCCTTCAGTTTGGATTACAGATCCAGACCTTGAATCTTTTGCTTCTTCGCTCATTTTCCAAGTTAATGAGCGATAAGTTTGGTCATCTCTGATGGAAGGTGCTTGAGTTGTCTGAGTTGGATATTGGAATGTCAGCAGACAGAACAATATAATGATAGAAAAGGAACGGAAACATGCCAGAGTACTCAAGGGCAAAGGGAAACAGACATCATCACTGAATCCATTGGCTTTTGTCACCATGACACGGTTTCTATAAAGAGATGAGAAAGAAGCATGCTTTAACTCTATCAGCTGTTCTTAAGACTTCAGGAGAACACATTTAAATTCTGAGCAATTTTAAGTGCAGTGAAATAGAATGAAAAGCTAAATCTATCTTCCCTTGCCTGAATATTTATGGAAATTAACTATAAACCTTTAATTATTGTGGATTTCAATGTGTGTGTTTCTTAAAGGAGGGTCGGATAAGTAACTTTTTTTACAGATTGCCGCATCTGCTTTTCAAGAAAACAAAGACGGCCCTCAGATAACTGTTTTTCCATCCCTTGTGTATAAGTTGGTAATCTGTATTGTACTTTATTAATATTGTTGATTTCACACTGTAACTCAGATATAAAGGAAGCCGACGTCAAGGGGAGAGATTTAATCACAGAGTAATCAGGGCTAGAATTTTAAATAGGACATCATTAGCATGCTAATGAGTTTTCCCACCTTATGCCAGCTGCCTGAGTAGAAAAGATACCGCAGATGTAGCTCAAAAATCCGTGGCCCAGTGAGCTGTCAGGAATCTGAGCAGGCAATCCACAGACTTGTGGCGGGATTCTTCTTTCCACATTTATCAGTATATGTAGAAGAAACATTCGTGAAAAATTAGAAGAAAAGAAGAAAACCTACAGGTCTCTTTTTTGGTGGGGGGAAGGAGGACACGGAGAACAGAAAAAATAAATGTTACAACAATTAAAACAATAAAATTAACAAATAACAATAAAATAAAAAACCCAGATAGAAAAAACGCTAATGACAAGGGTTGATTATTTTGGTTGAGAATGGTTGAAAAATATCATGTGATGAGCTCCCTAGAAGCCAGAGCAAAAAAGACATTTGTTTGAAGTATCATCCATCTTCCTTGAAAGTGACTTCAAGAGCATGAAGTTTTCAGGGACTCCAGAATGTTGCTAAATTCTTACAGACCATTTTCTTGAGAGCATAATGGAAAGTCCTCATGAACAGATTTATAACAAATGCAAAAGCTCCTTTCATATGGCTGTTACCAGTTACCTCTGGAAAAAAAATTCTGAGGGGATCCCTTCAAAGCAGGACTCATGGACCGAAAGTGAAACGACACACATTTTAGATACGTGGGTATGTACAGCTTTTCTCTCAAAAGGTGCAGTTTTTCAGCAGATTTTTAAAGGAGTCATTCTAAAGCCTCCAAATTTTAAGAAATATTATGTCAAGTATAACATTTGGGGTAAATTAGTAAGGGCTTGATCTAGTGATGTTTAACGATGGCATTTTCTAGTGATGTGAGCTGATTCAAGATGAGACCTAGTACTTGAAAAGTGACTGGGGAACATGTCATATAGACCCATCAAATGTCACCGCGTTCCTCTGGGCTTTGGTGAAGATCTACATAGTAGACTACTTAGCTCTCTGGGCTGGAAAACTGATAGTACTCTTGGTAACCAAGGGCCAAACTCTCTGCTTTAAAACCAGAGGATCAGATAAGTGCAGTACTCTGTGTGTCGAGAAGCTTGGATATATGGGAAATAGAGTTATATGTGCCTTTTTCTAAGTTGGAAACATTTGTCTATTTAAATCACAATTTCCATTGAATAGGATCTTTTGGAGGAAAACTCTTTTTACAAATTCCGAAATCTTTTCCTTTGGGTTTTTGAATGGGCTGAGCTTTCACATCTCTAATGGTTTCTCTTTGATGCACCTTATTAATTAATGTATTACTTATCAGAATCCTGGTTAAATATATGTCTGCGTTTTTAATGTGCCTTCATTTTTTCCCCTTTCCAATTATATGTTTGCATCACTATTGGTGTGGTTGTTTCTCTTTAGCCACTTCTGCCGGTGAATTTCTAAGCTTCAAATTTGCCACTAACTTCCTTCCTCTTTTATTAGATAGCTGTGATGATTCTTGCGGGAGGCATCCCCACGCGGTGTACAAAGTCTGGATGCAGATGCGGGAGGCCTTGGTTTAATTTCAGTCCTGCCATTCCCTAATCATCTGCATAGCACCTGGCATATGTAGCATCACAATATGAGGTTCAGTGAATGAATTATCTTCAGCAAGTCACTGAATTTTCTCAAGGCTCAGTTGCTTCGTAAATAACACTGTAGAACCAGATCTTGAAGTTTCATTTTCATCCAACCACCCTCCCTCCATCCATCCATCCATCCGTCCGTCCGTCCATCTATCCTTTTGATAAACATTTATTGAGTGCTTACACTTGCCAGGCACTGTTTCAGTTCCCCGCGGCCCAGAGATGATTTAGACAGACAGTTCCTGAGGTCATGATTCAGTCTGAGTGAATTGCCATGATTCTATTTACACTTTGTTCATTTATTTTCTTACTCTCAGGTACTCCTGATCTCTTTCCCCTACTTTTATCCATCTCATTTTTATTTTATTATTTATTTATTTAGAGTTGGAGTCTCACTCTGTCGCCCAGACCAGAGTGCAGTGGCCGCTCCCGGCCACCGCAGCCTCGACCTGCCGGGCTCCGGCGATCCTTCCGCCTCAGCCTTCCGAGTAGCTGGAACTACAGGCGCGTGCTACCACGCCCGGCTCAGTTTTTGATTTATTGTAGAGATGAGGTCTCGCTGCCCAGGTGGGTCTCGAACCCGCGGGCTCAGGTAATTCACTCACCTCAGCCTCCCAAAGGCGCGGGATTACAGGCTGAGCCACCGAGCCCGGCTATCCATGTCATTTTTAAAGAAGTCCTTACTGTTTTTACATCCTTTTTCGCTTGCTCTCCACTGGCTTCTATATTCCCTTAACAATACTTACAGTCACATTTCTTCTAGGTGGAAATGCAATGATGATTTAATTGTATTTCATACCAAATGGCAACAGGTACGTTGTTTTGACGTGCTCATTTGTTTTGACAAACAAGAATCTGTCTCTATGTAATAGCCTGGGTACATGTATCTCTTAAGTGTCTGACAGATACTTTGCTTTGTAGATAATTCTTGGTAACCAATGTGTATCTGAATCTCTTTGAACATTTCATACGGACTCTGGGCTTTGATAACATTTGTAGATGCACACACTCCTACAGTGTCTTGAAGATTAAGCTAAGAATGGCGGGTGGTGGTAAGTGGAACCCCATGATCTTGGGAGCCCGTTGGCCATGTTTTGGGTGAGGACATTATCTGTCGCGTGAGAACTGTACCATGTATTGCAGAACATTCCACAGCTCTGGCCACTGCCTGCACCCAACTTTTCCTCCATGCCCGGTTTTCGGTGCCCCTGGGTGGGAGCAGTGTTGCCCTCGGTTCGCTCAGCAACGTCGGCATTATGTTTTATGTTTCAATATCATCTGTATGATTTGAAAATACACTGTTGTCACTGTGAGTATTAGCACTTACCTGGAATTATTAGAACCTAATTCTGTGATTTGCATCGTCTTTTATGTAGCTCCTCAGAGGTTTAAAAATGAGTTCTTCACAGATTACTTCTTCTGTTGCGCTTTACTGTATGTATTCGGCATGTATCTCTTGGACCCCCTCATCGTGTGCACAGAAGAGTTATAGCTATTGTGGGTTTCGTATGTTATTTGAAAAATAACGTTTCCCTGTGCTGCAGCACTCTCTTTTCAGTAATAAAGGCTTATCACTTTCCTATTGTTTTTTCAATCCCTTGAGAATCAGGCACTGCCCGAGGGTTGACATGCCTTTCGTCCTTTCATCTTCTGGTTCCCTGTGGGAGCCAGCTCCACTATAATTTCCATTTTACAGATGGGAAAGCTGAGGCTTGGAGAGAATAGTGTCACAGGGCCTCGAGGGGGCAGGGGCAGGATTTGAATCCTTTTTTTCTGCCATTTGACTTTTGACATTGTTTTAAGTTCTTTATGGACTACCATAACTAAGCACCATGCTTGTAGATTCATGATTATGAAACAAAGCTGTACTCAACAACAAGTCATTTGTTGGCCATGTCCAGTGCCCTGAAGAAAGAGATAATTTTTTTTCATTTTTATAGTTTTCTAGTATCTTCCTATACTTTGGGCCTGAAATGATGATCTGCCATCTGCCATTGTACTATACCAGATGGGTCCGTTAACTTGGTAGGAGGTTCTATAGGTTATCACTGGGGTCCCCAAGCCCTGGGCCGTGGACCCGTCCTGGTCTGTGGCCTGTCAGGAACCGGGCCACACGGCAGGAGGTGAGCAGTGAGCAAGCAAAGGAAGCCTCATCTGTATTTACAGACACTCCTCATCATTGCATTACCTCTTGAGCTCTGCCTGCTGTCAGATCAGCCGTGGCATTAGATTCTCATAGGAGCATGAACCCTATTGAAGCTGCACATGCGAGGGATCTAGGTTATGGTCTCCTAATCTAATGCCTGATGATCTGAGGCAGTGAGGATAGTGCTGGAGTGAGGCTGCGGATGAAGGTTAACATTAGCAGTGAGGTTTGACTGCACATCTCCCCGCTGTGGAAAAATCGTTTTCCCAGAAACCAGTCCCGGATGCCAAAAAGGTTGGGGACTGCTGGGTTATCACCCTTACGAAACTCACATATTTTGTGTTAAAATCCAATTGCTTATTTTTGAAGGGCAACTAAGAGGAACTTGGCATACCATAACAATTCAGGAAAGTTGAAGGATAGCAATTTAACTGGGTACGTATTTGTTAACTTAAAACCACTTTTTAGTTTATTTTCAAAGAACCGTTGATAGTTCTGCTTCGTGTTCTAAAATGTTTAAATGTTACTGTTTTCCTTTGTATTTCCGTAAAAAAATTGATTAGTAGAGATATACATTGCTCAGTTTCTGGCAGAAAAATAGTTAGAAGCCCTGTTTGCCTGAAGGAGTTTACCAATTTGTTATCCTATTGATTACAAGGAATTCAACTTGTGAAATGTGATGACAATCTTTCTAGGCTTATTTTGAGTGAGTTTTTGAACTTTAAAGAAATAAAACAATATTTAAAATATTCTGTAATTCAGGATTTTGAGAGAGGAAAGTGGATTCTTTCAAAACTTACTCTATCGACACTGGGGTAGCCGTGAGTGTGCCGCCACACTCTAGCCAAAAATGAGATGAAATGAAATGGAATGGAATGAAACAATTCTCTAATTTTGTGAGGTTTTGCAGAATTTAATTTTACAGGGGCTAAGTATGACATCTTTTATGCAGTCACTGGTTTTTCAATGATTAATTTTGTAAGAATATCTTGTTTTTCTCCTTGGCAGTGCCATGAGCGATGCCTTCCTGTCCACACTCCTGTCATTTTAGCTGTGAACTTCCTCTTCTTTGAAGCTGCCATATGTTAACAACCCAGGAGAGATGATATTCATTTAAGAGATTGTCATTTACCGCTAATTTGATTTTTCAGATTTTCTTAGCTCTTGTAAAAGAGAGAGGGCATATTGGCAAGTGTTTTCCTGCCCTACCTGCTTGGAGGAGTCAGTTTTTGCTGCCCTGGGCTCACTCTACTTTTGTACTTTTATTTCTTGGACTCAGCAATGGCCATTCTGTCTAATCTACCCACTCAGGGGAATGTCAGATTGAGGCAGGGGTGAGCCACCCTGTATGGATGCACTGTGATTTAATATTTATGGCCAGAGCAGAGACCATCATCACATAAGGATCTACTGACCAGGCATCACCAAAAATTTATGAGCCAGACATACTCTATTTCACATGCCCATAGAGTCATAGAATATAATTTTATGTTTCTTTTGACATTATACTTTCTGAAGTCTTTATAACTCATTAACAACAAATGACACAGTTTGCTTTTAGATTTAATTACAACGAGCTTTATTTGCCAAAATGATGTTAAATTTCTGACTGTTTTGCACATCTCTTTTCCTATGTTTACTATGGCTGCTTTCCACCTCACGCATCTTCAAACCTTGTGTTTTCCTTCCCCAGAAAAGGGTCAAATACAATTGTATTATGATTGTTACATGGTCTATTAGTGAAAGAAGATCTGTCTTGTTTGGACAAGGTGATTGAAGTCTTGAGCTTCTTGCTAACTCTGTATCAGGGCCAGCATTTGACTTCGGTCCACATGTACCAATTATGTTGGTTGAGACAGGTTAGGATTTGGTGAATGTTTGGGTACCCTTCACCCAACCCCATTTTAGACTGAGTAGCAGTAATGGTTGGATGCCAACTCTGTGTCTGCCCTAAACGCTGACATTCCCTGGTATTCTAATACTGTGAATCTGTCGACCTTTGGAGACAAAGTACTTCTCCCCTATGGATTATACCAATTTCCTCGGAAATGAAAGCTTATAAAATTTCTGTACTGATTAATTATAAAAAAAAAAAATTTCTGGAGTTACTCTAGAATAAAATTTTAATTTATTCCAAGAATATAAACATAAAATTAAAAAAAAATTTTTTTTTGGAGTTGGAGTAGTCTCACTCTGTTGCCCAGGCTGGAGTGCAGTGGTAGGCTCACGGCCACCCCAGTAGACCTGCTGGGCTCCAGGGATCAAAATAAAATTTTAAAACAGAATGAAAATGTCCATCACTCAACTTCCAGATTAGGACTTCTAGTTGCATTTTTAGTATTCCCTTCAGTGCCTGCAGCACACCCTGACTTTTTACACACCAAACCAAGCGAATGGGCACAAATGTACACTCTCTCTCCACCCTTAACCTTATGTGGCGACAGTGGCAGCGTGACAGCACTTAATACTCACAACTGTACTCTGAGACAAATTTATTATTCCTATTCTACAGATGTTGAAACTGAAACTCAGTGAGCTAAGAGAATTCCTGTAGATGGAAATTAAGAACTGGAGTGAGACTTTTTGTCTGGGTTTAGAGCCATATTCTACATTATACACTTGAATTTTCCTGGTTGCAGCATACAATTCCAATTTATTCTTTATTATCTGTATAATATTCCAAAAGTCAATATACCATGATTTACTTAATTCCTTATTTTGGGGTGTTTAATGATCATTTCGTACGTTTCTTTCTGAAGATAATGTGCCAAGATCAGGATTAATGACCCAAAGAGCATGGACATTTTTATGGCTTTGTACACGCTGCAAATTGACTTCCAAAAGGATGACTCCAATTGACAGAGTCAATCCATCTTTTTTAATACTGAGCATGATTTCTTTAAAAATTATTAGTATAATAACAATAATAAGGTGGTATTTAATTCATGCCTTGTTTTTGCATATCTTTGATTAATAGGTTGAATTAGCTTTCTTGTGTCTTTATAACTTTTTTCATTGTGTATTATCCACATTCTTTGTTCATTTGTTTTATTGAGGGAGTGGCATGTGATGGTTTTCTTATCCTTATGTATAATGAGGTTATTATTCACTTTTCCTACTTATGTACATGTGCATGTGAAACTAACCCCTTATCATGATCAAGAACTAAATCTTGGTAAACAGTAACACGTTGCGGTAACGGTGTAGAATGAATTCTGAAACTTCTTAAGGCATTAGGGTGCAAACGATTTCATGAACAACATAGATCTCCCTGAGTAAAAGTATTCCATTTCTGTTCTGTGCCTTAATATTCATTGAGTCTGGACTTTAAAACAAATGTCATATTCAGGGAACTGCTGCAGTTGGGACTTTAATAAATTCATTTCACTTTTTTCCCGTAAATCTGTGGAAGGTATTACTTTACATTTTCTCTACCGTTAAAATACAGAAGCTGAGAGAAGTGTGCAGTACCCTACCCACTGCCTTAGTTTTCTTCGTGATGCACCCCATGTTTGGTACCTCACCATCTCTGGCCATTTTCTTCTTTATTATTTCACATTTTCTTAAATTGATTCATGAGAAAAACAACTCATACCCATAAGGTTTTTTTTTTTTTTCTTACACAAGCAAACTGTTATGTCGTAGACTATTGGAGAGTGTCTTGATGGTGCTTGTGGCTTTTAAAACTTCAGCTGGCGGGAGGGAGTTCAAAGAAATGGTAGAGAAAGGTTGTCCCTGCCCTGCAAGGATGCCAGACAAGATGACCTTTGAAACCCTTGCCAATTATGGACTGCGTAGCAACTTGGATGGATTTGAAGTCTCTCGTACTCAATGGTCTGTCACAGAAACAAAGAACTGAATACCATGTGTTCTCACTCATAAGTGGATCCTGAACATGTATCATAATACTACAAGACAGGGATTGGCGGTCGCGGGACACTGACAGGGAAACGGGGGACACATGACATCACTAAGGGTACCTGATCCCAAACCAGGCAAAGGGGGGACCAACGGGAGACCCAAACTTCACCTGCACGATGACCCTTTATGCACCTAATCCTGAATCGTGCCCCACATCTTTAAAATTAAACAAAATAATAATAATAATAAAAGACGCTGTTGCCACAGGCCTTAAAAACTGGGTTTGCGTCAGCTTCCCGCCCTTCTCTGCACAGATAATATGCAGCATTTGGTAGTAAAGCAAAGATCCCTTTCCACTAATGATGCGTAATCATAAATCATAAGAAATTACTATGATTTGGGATTCAGGAAGGCACTTTGCTGCCTGTTGCAGCTGTTGGGAAATCAGATTCTCCCTCCGCTTAGGCCACGTCTTTCCACGGCTTTTGGCTGCCTCCAATGGCTTCCACATTCTCTTCTCCACCTTTGGAATACCCCACACCCTTATCCACCTGCACGTTTGCTCCCTACGTTCCTTCCAGGCTTCATCAGAACCGCTCCTCTGACCCTCTAAACTTACAGCAGTCTCTGCATGCCCCAGATGGAGTATCATTAGCCCCACCCGGCACCTCCCCGCATGAGCTGTCGGGACCCGTGGCCTCTCCTGGATGTATATCCCTGTCCTCCTTGCACTTGTATTGCTAGCCAGAATCTTTCTGTTCTCACCCTGAGTGGCACTTGGCCTGATGCTGAAAAGTCATCATTATCCCTCCCTTAATGCTCCGTAGTGTCTCATTGCATGTGCCTTGTCGAGTGGAGTACTTACTAGCATCTATGAAGAAGCCTGATGACTATAAACAAATGCTCTTTCTGGTATTGAAAGGGTTTTATGCAATATAACATTTAGAGCACTTTTTTTTTCTCAGGAGCCCTGACATTAATATTCATCATGAGCCCCAAAGTAGAAGCTATTATATTTTAGCATAATGAAGTTTACCGTATGTTTCAAAGTCACTTGCCATTGTGCTTCTCATAATGACAATTAGAAAGGTCATCTTGTCTAGCCAGGCTCCATTAGATACATAAACCAGCTCCAGGCAGTCACTGTGAGATGTATTAAAGCCCTTGTGTGCAAATACAAGGGGCAGATGTGATACTTTTTATCTGCAAGTGTAGCTGTTTACATCCAACAGGAACAGGCCTCTTGCTTGTCTTGAGATGAAAGTTCTCAAGCAATTCTCTTTTCATCTTTTGTATTGAAAAAAAGGGGTTTTCCTCCTTTTTTTCGTGGAGCATGATATGGTGGGATCCCTAAAACGTTGGATAGAGAAATTTGACATTAAGACACTGGTATGTTCCTAATCTGTATTTGTTTTTTTTGGTCTCATTTGAAAAATTGATCATCTGCATTAAAGTATGTAAACAACATTGCATTTAATCCTCCATATGTGAACTCTGATGAAACGATGGGAAGAAAGTGAGGAGGTGGCCGTGTGTCAGAGTAATGAGATTTCCTCTCAGAACTTGTAGAGGGATAGATGGGTAAAACTGCATTAGAACCAAAGCAGAAATTCTTGGGAACCTGAAATGTGCCACTGGGAACGTGGCTCATGGGAGCTGATGTTGGAGGAAAATCGTTTTTCCTCTGGCCTGGGAACAGTAAATTGGGCTGCCACCGTTGAAATATTAATATATTTTTTTTTTTTTTTTTTGAATTGGAGCCTCACTCTGTCGCCCAGACTGGAGTGCAGTGGCCACTTCCGGCCACCGCAGCCTCGACCTGCTGGGCTCCGGCGATCCTTCCGCCTCCGCCTTCCGAGTAGCCGGAATTACAGGCATGCGCTACCACGCCCAGTTGATTTTTTGATTTATTGTAGAGATGAGGTCTCGCTGCCCAGGCGGGTCTCGAACCCGCGGGCTCAGGCAATTCACTCACCTCAGCCTCCCAAAGGCGCGGGATTACAGGCTGAGCCACCAAGCCCGGCTATATTAATATATTTCTATGTATGATACGCCTCGCTCCATTTTCTCCTTTTCTCCCCAAGCTGCTGTACCCTGAATTATGAGAGAGAAGCTGAACTTTTGTATTCATGCCTTTAGAATTTGCCAACATTTACTAATAGATAAGAAAGTCTGGTATTCATTAGTGCCCGTACATGGTTCTATAGTTTTCAAATTCCTTAGTTGGTGGAATACTGGAGAAGACCTGGTGGCCCATGAAGCATCTGACTGTTGACGTTTCATACTGTTCAAATGCCTTAATTTTTCAAAGTAGTTTATTACTTTAACATGTATTTATGGAATGCAGACAATGTGCAAGAGTTGCCCCTTCCTGGCCTTCCTTGTGTCTGGTGGCTTAATCACCCACCTACCTGGAAGGGTTGGTGTTCAGGTTTGCCACAGGCAAAGGGGTCAGTCCATATTCCTCAAGGTGCTTTTCAAGCAAGCGAATTAATTATTATTATTATTGTTATTTTTTTTTGAGTTGGAGTCTCACTCTGTCGCCCAGACTGGAGTGCAGTGGCCGCTCCCGGCCACCGCAGCCTCGACCTGCTGGGCTCCAGCGATCCTTCCGCCCCAGCCTTCCAAGTAGCCGGAATTACAGGCATGCGCTACCACGCCCAGCTAATTTTTTGATTTATTGTAGAGATGAGGTCTTGCTGCCCAGGCGGGTCTCGAACCCACGGGCTCAGGCAATCCACTCACCTCAGCCTTCCAAAGGCACAGGATTACAGGCTGAGCCACCGAGCCCGGCTAATTATTATTATTTTTAATATTAAAAATCTTTCTTCAATAAGAGCTAATGATAGGGAAGAATAAAAAACTTTAATGGTCTTGCTGCACATAAATGGAAAAAGAAGACCACAATGCTTATGTAAATAGAAAGAAAAAAAACAGCAGCACAAATATAATAAAGAGCTTTCTTTATTCTTCCAATTTTTCCCCCTTTGGCCTAAAGCTGTTAATGTTAGGTGAGGAGCCCTGCTGTCATCTGGTATTATATCTCAGGTTGTATGTATGTTTGATGCTGATAGGGATAGATATCTGAGTCTATTCCAAGACTTACATGTAAGTTAGTTTAAGACCCTTTCTTTGCTTGTAAATTTTGTACATTCTATAATGGATGCACTTGTAGGACTATGAGCTTATGTCTCAGATTCATGTGCAGCTGTGTACTCTTGTACCGTTTGCCTAGCATCTCATTCAGAAGCCTTAGCTGTCCCTTGATGCCTACAACAAATATTGAGTACCACGTATATACCAGGCACGGTGATAGGCACTGGGCAGTCGAAGGGTGATGAGATGTGATTTTTGGCTTCAAGTGGCTTGCAGTCCCTGGTGGGGGAGGCAGATGTACTGGACCAATAGTGCCCCATGTGGTGAGCGATGACGTAAAGACATAAACAATGGGTGTTGAGGAAGCAGAGATAAAGACGACCACGTAGGCCTTCCGAGAGCCAGGGAGAGCTTTCTGGGGGAGACACAGCACGTGCCACGGCTTGAGGTGGTCGAAGGGTGGACGTATTCCTGTACTAGGCAAGAGGAGAGCTGAGACTTGGAGGTCCGGGGAACATGGCACATTTGGGGCATGATGAGACCAGGGGTCCAATCCCAGCCCTGCCACTTAGCAGCTGTGTAACTTTGGTTGAGTTTCCCAATGTCTCTGAGTGTCAGTTTCCTTCCATGTGAAACAGAACTACTACTACTTATATGGACCTCCTAGGGCTGTGAGCAGATGAAATATACACGTAACAGACTTGGCTTGGTCACCTGGCACATAATAAGGGCTCAGTAAATATCAGCTAATATGCTTATTGATATGGCTGGACAAAGGGTGCAAGAGTGAGAATGATAGGAGATGAGGCCGGAGAAGGTGGGAAGAGGTGGACCATGAGTTTTCAGGATTTTCCCAAGGTGGCAGCTAGCCATGAAAGAAGCTTGCTTTAAGCCGGGCTCGGTGGCTCAGGCTGTAATCCCGCGCCTTTGGGAGGCTGAGTTGAGTGGATTGACTGAGCCTGCGGGTTCGAGACCCCCTGGGCAGCGAGACCTCATCTCTACCATAAATCAAAAAATCAGCTGGGTGTGGTAGCGCATGCCTGTAATTCCGGCTACTCGGAAGGCTGAGGCGGAAGGATCGCCGGAGCCCGGCAGGTCGAGGCTGCGGTGGCCGAGAGCGGCCACTGCACTCCAGTCTGGGCGACAGAGTGAGACTCCGACTCAAAAAAAAAAAAAAAAAAGAAAGAAAGAAGCTTGCTTTCTATGTTGTCCACTATCCCTGAACATTCTTATCTTATAAAGTAGATGATTAGCCAGATGCGGTGGCTCACACCTGTAATCCCAGCACTTTGGGAGGAGGTGGAAGTAAGAGGATTGCCTGAGCCCAGGGATTCAAGACCAGCCTGGGCAACTTGGCAAGACCTTGTCTCTACAATAAATAAAAAAATTAGCCAGACGTGGTGGTGTGCACCTGTGGTTTCAGCTACCTGGAAGACTGAGGCTGAAGAATTGCCTGAGCCCAGCAGGTCGAGGCTGTGGTAGCCATGAGCATGTCACTGCAGTCCATCCTGGGTGACAGAGTAAGACTCCGACAAAATAATAATAATATTAAAAGAGTAGATGATTAGACATCATGTCATGTGTTTCTATCTTTAAAAGATAATGAGCATTAACACCCATTATAGCTAAGATAAAAATACAGACACTACCAAGTGTTGACGAGAATGTTGAACAAGTAGATTTCTCACATATTGCTGGTGGGGATGTGAACCAGTAGAGCCATGTGGAAAACAGTGGCAGTTTCCTATAAAGTTAAATGTGAGACTTTCCATATGGCCTAGCAATTCCGCTTCTAGATATTTATCCGATAGAAATAAAACTTATGTCCCGCAAAACTGTAATGAATGTTTATAGCAGCATTATTCATAATTGTCTAAAACTAGAAACAAGTCACCAGTGTCCTTCGCTGAGTGTGGAATCACAAACTGTGGTCCATTTACACAATGGAACACAATTCAGGAATGAAAAAGAACCAACTATGAATAGGCACGACAGCCAGGCTGCATCTCAAATGCATCATACCGAGTGAAAGAAACTAATCTCAAAGCCGGGCTCGGTGGCTCAGCCTGTAATCCCGCGCCTTTGGGAGACTGAGGTGAGTGGATTGCCTGAGCCCGCGGGTTCAAGACCCGCCTGGGCAGTGAGACCTCATCTCTACAATAAATCAAAAAATCAGCCGGGCGTGGTAGCGCATGCCTGTAATTCCGGCTACTCGGAAGGCTGAGGCGGAAGGATCGCCGGAGCCCAGCAGGTTGAGGCTGTGGTGGCCGGGAGCGGCCACTGCACTCCAGTCTGGGCGACAGAGTGAGACTCCAACTCAAAAAAAAAAAAAAAAACTAATCTCAAAAGGCTACGTGTACTGGGCCATCTATTATCTGATGCTCTTTTTAAAAAAAGTTTTTAAAAGTTTTTATTTTAAATATGTGGGGTACAATTCAGGGTTAGGTATATATGACATTCTTGAAGAGACAGACCTCCGGGGATAAAGTTAAGGAATTGTGGGTTGGGAGCAGGAGAGAGTCTGACTAGAAATTGACAGCACGAGGGAATTCTTCATGGGCGTTGGAATTGTTCTGTATCCTGTTTGTGTGATGGTTACAAGAATCTGTAGGTTAAAACACACAGAACTGTACAGCAACAATAACAACAAGACGTTAATTTTACTGTGATGATTTATTTGTTGGTTTATGTATGTATTTTAGAGTCAGGAGTTGCACTTGCATATTCCTTACATGGACATATTGTGTAATGGTGGGGATGGGTCTCAGGTGGTCCATTCCCCCAGAGAGTAAACATTGTGCCCTGTAGGTAGTTTCTGAATCCTAACCCTGCTCTCCCTTCCCCCGCTTCCCGGTGTCCCCAGTGTCTATTATTTCCATCTTTGTGACCATTTAGCTCCCAAGTATGAGTGAGAACATGCGGTGTTTGGTTTTCTGTTTCTGAGTCAGTTTACTTAGGGTGATGATCTCCAGTTCCATTCATTTTGCTGCAAAGGGCATGATTTCATTCTGCTTTTATGACTGTGTGGTATCCCATGGTGTATATATACCACATTTTCATTATCCACTGACCGGTTGATGAGCATTTAAGTTGATTCCACATCTTTGCAATTGTGAATTGTGCTGCAGTGAACACTTTGCAGGTGTCTTTGTTATATAACAACCTCTGCTTTTTGGGGGTAGATGCCTAGTAGGGGGATTGCTGGATCAAATGGCAGATCTACTTTTAGTTCTTTGAGTAGTCTCCATACTGCTTTCTATAGAGGTTGTACTAATTTACACTCCCAGTTGGGCATGGTGGCTCATATCAGTAATCCCAGCCCTTTGGGAGGTGGAAACGAGAGGATTGCCTGAGCCCAGGGGTTTGAGACCAGCCTGGAAAACATGGCGAAACCTCATGTCTACAAGAAATAAAAAAACTAGCCGGGCGTGGAGGCACATACCTGTTACTTGGAAGGCAGTTGGGGGAAGGATCACTTGAGCCTAGCAAGTGGAGGCTGTGGTGGCCATGAGCATGCCACTGCATTCCAGCTTGGGTAACAGAGTAAGACTCCAACTCAAAAAAATAAAAATAAAAATACACTTGCACCAGCAGTGTATAAGTGTTCCCTCTTCTCTTCATCCATGCCAGCATCAACGTTTTAAACAACAAAGCGTTTTAAAAGATTTAAAATTTATAGCTGTTGCCACATTCACCTTCATTAACTGTTTTGTTTCATTAATCCTCTCTATGAGGTTGATGTTATTATTATAGGTGGAACATCTCTAATCTGAAAGCCTGAGATCCGAGAATTCTCCAAAATCTGAAACTTTTTGAACACCAACATAATGCTCAAAGGAAATGTCTGTTGGAAGATTTCAGATTTTAGATTAGGGTTGTTCTACTAGTAAGTATAATGCAAATATTCTAAAAATCTAAAAATACCCCAAATCCAAAACACTTTTGGTCCCAAGCATTTAGGATATGGGTTACTCACCCCGTATCTCTGTTGTTGCACTGTTGTCTACTATTATTCTTTTTGACTAAGTGGAGGCTTCATGTTATTCTGCTCAAGTCTGTGTACCTACCAGAAGGCAGAGCCTGGCATGAACTGGGGCTATAGACCCTGCCTTTCCACAGCATTGCAAGTCACCCTCAAGGAACTGCAGAGTGGCTGGTAGATACTTTTCTTGGCCTCCGGTCTGGGCTGTGCTCATTATCCAGCTGACCACACAAAGTTACTCCGTGTGTCACGCTGGTGCAAGTTTTGCAAGTGAGCAAATGCCTAGTATCAAAGAAGGAGTTGCCTATTGAATATCTTTCCCCTAGCTACTTAACTCATGATGTTGGCAAAGCTATATTTGGCTTCTTTTCAAGGGACTGCTGCCCCCCTATAGGGTGTTTATGGTGACACCAGAAAACCTTATTTGGTTTTCGTTCAGTTCACAGCTTTAACTTTGTCTCCTTACAAACCACACAAGTTGTAACCGAAAGCAGCTCTGTGGCTGAGTAGAGCTGTTAATTAACTAACCTCAGACCAGAGGGTAAGAGACAATTCCCTAGAGAAAGGAAAAAGAGCAAAATATTAAATAAGATATTTAATACTTGTGCATATTTTATAGCTATTTGTTTAAATATCTGGTTCCTCGGCCTCTGTGCCAGCTTTTTGAGTTCAGTTCATCTCCTGTCTTTGGTGTCTGTGTTCCTTGTATGCAATGGTACTTAGCAAAGGTTTGTTGAGCTAAAACTTCATCTCAGTGGGTTTTGAATTTGAGGACTGAGTGGAACTTGTGGTGCTTGGTACTTCAGCGTATTATTCATCCGACGGTCCTATGTTTCAGACTTTCTCGTTTACCAACTTCTGTGTCCTATTGAAGAGATATTATTTCGATTACTCCTTATGAAATCCTGTGAAGCAAATATTCTCCTTCCTAATCGAGGAAACTGAAGCCAGGGGTGATAAGCTGACTTGCTTGTTACGTCCACTGGACAAGATATGAGCCGTGTCAGACACATGTGATTTCAAATCCTCACTGTGCTGCTTCAGAGTGACATGAAATAGGGCAGGTTTTTAACTTCTGTGAGCCTCAGTTTCTGCTTTGTTCATTCATGTAACCAGTGAAAGGTCCAGGTGTTGTGAGCCCTGGGGCATAGACAGTTTGGAAGTGGGTCTTGTTTAAAGAAAAAGTGCACCAAATTATGAATTAAAGTTGGGTCCAGGGCTTTGGAGGAGACCCATGAAAGTGGAGGGTCCTGAGGCTCATGTGTCATTTAAGTCCGTCCTTGCACTCCACTGATTGTAATCGTGAGCCACTCTCTGCCGGACTGTGCAGCTGACGTGTGCTGAGGGTGACAGCACAGTCCTGGCTCCCAGAGATGTAGGGGGCTACTGGGAAACCCACCAGAAAGCAGATGATTGCCTTGCAGCGGGTACGTGTTCTGATGGGGAAATATGAAGTGTCAGGGAAACGTTTCTGGAAGAGAGGATGTCTAAGCTGCGACTCAGGAGATATAAAAGTAAAAATGGAGAAAAAAACTGGAAAGCCCACTTGAGGCAGAAAAAAGAACGAGCTTTGGAGGTGTGGGAGGAAAAGCTACCTGTTAGGGACACCCTTCTTGGAGGCTGGAGGTGGAGCTGGAAGTTCTGACCCTTGAATCACATGGTTGGCTCCTCTGGCCATCAGCCCCCATCCCGAAGCTATCTAGGGACCTGCAAAGGGTCATCTCATCAGCTCAAACTCAGGCATGCTTGAAAGGGACTTGTGAACAATGAAAGACTGTCCTCTCACCCTGTCGGAGCTCTGTGCCAGGAACTGGGGACAAGCACCAAATACATATTTCAGAATATATTGCAATATCACAAGCATGGAATCAAGTTCATTGAGTGAAGGTGGTGTGTAGAAAAACTCATACTGCAAATTTATTTTTATTTTATTTTATTTTATTTTATTTTTTGAGTTGGAGTCTCACTCTGTCGCCCAGACTGGAGTGCAGTGGCCGCTCCCGGCCACCGCAGCCTCGACCTGCTGGGCTCTGGCGATCCTTCCGCCTCAGCCTTCCAAGGAGCTGGAACTACAGGCGCACGCTACCACACCTGGCTAATTTTTTGATTCATTGTAGAGATGAGGTCTCACCAAGTTGCCCAGGCGGGTCTCGAACTCGCGGGCTCAGGCAATCCACTCACCTCAGCCTCCCAAGGCGCGGGATGACAGGTTGAGCCACCGAGCCCGGCTTCATACCGCAAGTTTATTGTGAGGGGGGAAAAGGAATTGGGCAGAGGGAGTGGAGTGAGAAATCCATCCTTCCTTCCTTCCTTATTTCCTTCCTTCTCCTCCCTCTTCCTTTCCTCCTCCCTCCCTCCTTGCCGTCCTCCCCGTGCAGATGGGTTACCTCTGGATACTGATGGAGAGGGCCAGTGGAGAGGCTGAAGAGCAAGCAGAGACAGGCGACGAATGACCGAGCAGCATCCTGGTGCCAGCTCTGGACTAGGCTTGGCATGGGAGCTCTACAAACACTTTTGAACGAACACATGAGTAAGTGAGTAGGTGGGAGGAAGGTTGGGGACGAGACAGGGCTAAGGAGTGTGCAGAAGTTCTCCAGTGATGCTTTAGAGAGGGGAGAGGCCCGGCGTGTCGGGCCCCTCTGGGATTTGGCCCAATGATTTCATTTCTGGGTACCGTGTCCAAGACCATGCCGTTTCTCCTGCTGTGTTTGCCAACTTCCTTTAGAGAGAGAGCATGGCACCATGGGCGTGCCAGGCTGGGGTTTTCCAGGCAGGTGTGGGAGAGAGGCAGTTAGGTTGAGAGGCTGAAGAGAGTGGCGGGAAGGTGGGTGAAGTGATAGACCGTGATATCTCGCGGACGGCTGATGAAGAGGAGCAAGTGACAGGCGGAGGGACAGGTGGCCGAGGCGGCCACGGAACAGGGACAACCATTACGGGGGTATGTGACCCGGGGTGGCTGGGAAGCTCTGTTTGGAGGGAGGTGAAGTGGAGATCACTGGGAGGGAGCCAGGGTGTTGGCCTGTTGATTCAAGGACGAGAGGGCTTGGGGGAGGGAGGAGGATGGTGATACAGGATCTAAGCCTCCAGAGAAGGGCATTGTCCTGGGTGACAGCACCGAGAAGGGCAGTCGGGGTGAAGCTGAGCCTTGAGCCTCAAAGGAGCAGCAGGGATTTTTTGGTTTTTTTGTTTTTTACATGAAGGTAGAGGCACATTAGGGACCCGGGAAGACATTGACCGCTTAGGTGGGGGTGGGGAGCGAGTGGCCTGCACTTGAGTAGGCTGCAGGAGGCACGGACCCTTGAGGGATGGCCAGGTCACTGTTAGGGCAGAGAGGTGGAGGACACATTCAGGAAGAGATGAGCTCACAGAGCTTGATAACCAAGGGGTGGAGGTTGCAGATAATACAGCGGAGCCATGGAGGGGCCCGGGTTCCAGGGTAGTGGTAAAGACATCATCTGCTCCCGTCCAGTCCTGCCCTGGGAGGTGCAGTGCCAGGATTCGAACCCTGGCCTTCCGAACTGAGATCTGTACATTTTCCATGATCCATGCCACTTGTACATTGCTGTCAGAATTTGAAAAGGAAAAAGAACCACTGTCTTGGCTTTTCATTGACCTTTGCAAAAGAAACAGAAAAGTATCCTTCTATAATTCTAGCGATTGTAAAATGCGTCCTGGATTTGACAAGAGCTCCAAGGGGGTGCACACCAGCACTGTGTGTTCACTTTCATTCCAGATTGAATCTCGATTTTTTTATGTGTTGAAAGTGAGTGAGAAAAACAGTGCCTCTTGGAATTTAAGGCAATAGAATAACTAACATAATGGAGAATTTTAACTGAAACCAGGAGGTAAAGCGTGATTTTTTTTTTAAGCTGGGGGAAACTCAGGTGGGATAACTTGAGAGGGAAACCCAGGCATTCTTCTGTGATTAGGAGCTGTCAGAAAAGGACCCTTGGAATCAGGCAGAACTGGAGTGAAGATCACTCTACGAAGGACTTTTACAGCTAATTTAAGATTTGGAGAGAGTTATGAAGGTTAGGCCAGCATTTATAAAAACATTCACCAATTAGAGAAGTACAGGAGAATTTGCTCTTTCCCTGTGTCATCATAAAGATCATTTAAAAAGTTTTTCACTGGCTTGCTAGGGCCACTACAGCAAAGTACCAGGGCTGAGTGGCTTGAACCGCAGAAATTTATTTTCTCACAGCTCTTGAGGCTAGAAGGCCAGGATCAAAGTGTCGGCACTGTTGGTTTCTCCTGAGGCCTGTCTCTATGGCTTGCAGATGGCAGTCTTGTCCCTGTCTTCACACTGTGCTCTCTCTGTGTGTGTCTGTCTCCTAATCTCCTTTTCTTATAAGGACGCCAGTCAGATTGGATTAGGGCTCACCCTCAAGACCTCATTTCAATTTAATCACCTCCTTAAAGACCCATCTCCAAATATAGTCACATTCTGAAACACTGGGGGGTTAGGGCTTTAACATATGAGTTTTGAGGGGACACAATTCAGTCCATAGCAGCTTACTCAATGCTACATATCACAATAAGAGAATTTAAGAACCAGATCCTTGCTTAACATTCTTCTGGCCACCTAAGAAATAATCCAGAAGGTTACCTTGGTCACTCACCCCTGTGAGGCTGGCCCTTCCGTGTGTGAGGTCTCACCTGAGCCTTCTCCCTCTCTGCTCCACATGCCAGAACCTTCCTTAAATGCCTGGATGCACGAAGCTGGTTTACACCTTCAGGGTTGGTTCCCTCATCCTGATATGGTTTCTCCTTAGCTTTATGTGGCTCTTTTTGCCATTTTGGTGTGATGTTAAATCCTCCCCTCTGAGAGGCCTCCCAGACCATCTGGCTGGAAGCCGCCACCCAGCACTCCATGATGCCAGATCTCCCTGCTCCGTCTCAGTTCTTGGCATGGCCCTTACGGCAGGCTCCCAGGGCCTCATTGATGGTGTCACCGATGTATTCCCAGCACTGAAGTGATCCCCAGCAGATAGTGTCACTCAAATATTTGCTGAGAGACGGAATAAAAGGGATTAAGTTAGAAAGAAACTAAAAAAGCTAGGCAGAAGCTGATTGTTTCTGAAGCTCATGGGTGCTCCACAAATACTTTTGAATGAATATATGAGTACTGTTTTTTCAGGTGGGACTCATCAAGAGAAAGCAATTTGCCTGAAGTCCCACCCCTAGGCAAAGGCTGGTCTGACTCCAGGCCAGTGTGTGACCCTGAGAGTGTTCACTAGCTGATGACATTTTTGTACACAGGCGGCTTGCAGAGGTGTACGAATGCCCCCTTCTTTCCTGTCCTTTGAGTATCATGCCTGGTATCTTGCTTCAAGTTTTGGGCAGTACAGCTATGCCACTAGACTGTATTCCGTGGTGCAGGAATTATATTGTATTCATACCCGCAGTATCTTGCACATAGAGGGCTTACTGTAAATGTTTGCAGAGTGAACTGATGAATAGATGAGTGAATATTCAAGTGATAAGAGCTGATAGTCTTTCGAAGCTCCTCCTGGGTGGTACTTCTCAAACTTCAAAATTTGCCTGAACCATTTGGCAAGTTAGTTAAAATGCCACTTCTGCTTCAGGAAGGTGTAGGCGGCCTGAGAACCTGCATTTCTCACAAGCTTCCAGGTAATGCTGTTGCTGCTGGCCCTCGTGCTACCTTTGCGTGGCAGGGTTCTAGAATGTGTGCAGGATGGTTTGTCTATGGGATCATAGATAATCTGGTATTGACCAGTTATCAAAAGATTTGGATTTATATTTCAGTTTGTCCAAAAAAGTGACACAGGCAACTTTCACCAAGTGACTTAATGTCTCTGATCTTCCATGACCACTTCTGAGGAACCTAGTCTAGATATCAGCAGGTACTGTTTGTCGAGTACTTGCTACTTGCATGGCATCCGAAGTGTCACCAAATCTTTACTTGCTTGTGGTTTCTCTATCTTGATTTGTGGTACTTTTAATGAAAGTATAAATGCCCATGGGAGGACGAGGCCCCACCTGGAGGGGACTCGGTCAGTTTGCTAAGAGCAGGGTTCAGCTGGGCATGGATTAGTGCTTGTGGCAGGGAGTAGGGGGTGAGGGTAGAAAGGATCCAGGGGTGACAGAGGGCCTTCCCCTCTGCTGTGTTTATTCTGTCCCCACTGGCATTACTGCCACCAATGGCTAAATCAGAGAACAAAGGCATGAGATAGAATCCTATGACAAACAGCCCTTAGGGAGCTGGGAATATGCCATAGTTTGCTATCAGATAAATCTGTTGCCTTCTGAAAGACTTGTCTGTCTGTGCAATGCTAGGGCTTGAGTTGTTTAAAATTCTAGTAGACCATACATTTCTCTTATGTCTTTGGAGTGATGAAAATCTTCCAGGGTTGTGGAGAGCACAAAATAGAACCTCTGTTTTGACCCTGATGGGAAATATTCTGAAATAATTGTGTGGACAGTGACAGATGGAAAAATAAACTGTAGTGATATTGATCCTGCACAAATGCAATGTAAGTTGTTGCTCTGTTTTGAAATGTTTTGGGAATTCTCCATGCATTAAAAAAAGAAGAAGAAGAAAAGGAAAAAAAAAGAGAGAAATTTCCCCGTCTTATATGAAGTTGCAAAAGAATACCACATCACAATTGTTCTAATTATGGTAAAGGTAGGGAAACTTCTATTTAAAGGGAGCATCTTTGTTTTTGTTTTTTTAACTGATATTTCTTCCTTTTGTGAAAACTGGAGGCTCTGGCTCTTTGCTCTCTCTTCAGCCAGCTATCAGTATGAGCCGGAACATAAATAGTTCATTGTTTTAATTTTAGATTTCCTTAGGCTCTCACTGCCAGCTAGTCATCTTAGACATCCACACAGGGAAGCCAACATTGACAGTATGTGAAGGTCACAGCAAGGGCAGCACTACTTTCCACGGGCACATGCCCGGTGAGGTCTGCGAACCCCTGACTTCTTAAGGGGCCTTGCATTCCACGGGACTAGCACACACTGAGCGCGGCTATCATGCATTCCAGCCCATACTTTAGTAGTTGTGGCTATAAATATCCTTGCATATCTGTAGCATTCAGATGACAAGAGTTTCTGAGTACATTTTTGAATTGTATTTTCTTAATACAACTTTAAGTGCCTAAGAATCTCATTGTATATGGGTGGCTATAGCCTTTTAGATGCAGAGCAGTGTTTTGAGTGGGTAATGCACTGCTTTTCCTCTGTGTCCTTGAGAAACCGTGATCGTGCAGATGACTACCCTCACTGACTAAGCGGCAGGCCATTGAGTATAGTAGCTTGCAAAACCAGACCCAGGTCGAGGCGGACATGCACCCATGTCCAAAGTGGGTGGAAATGAGACCATTTCATCCTTCAATGGCAAACCTGGAAGAAGGGGTGGGTCTCCCCAGCACAGGCATGCCCATCCTGTAGCTGTGGAGACACATACGAGGGGTGATCCAGAATTATCTTTTGGAGAGTGGGCCCCTGATAGTACAGGCTTTCCCTGCTGGGGAAGTTTTCTGGGAACCCAACAGCATCCGTGTACCAGCTAGTGCTGTTGTGAGAAGCTCTGTTGAGGAAGAAACGCCCCGAGTTGTGGCAAAGTGGTGACTGGTTCTTCCACACCGCCCATGTACATCTGCCCACATCACGCTGTGTATTCAGCAGCTGTTGACCCCAGATGGCATGGCCCCCGTGCTCCACCCGCCCTCTTGACCTGATCTCACCTTAAGCGACTTTTATTTTGTGTTCTTGAATGAAAAAAGTCATCGAAGGGAAATGCTTTGCCGACGTGGAAGAGGCAAAACAAAAAATGACAGAAGCACGAAAGGCATCCAAATGGACAGGATCAAAAACTGTTTTGAAGCCGGGCTTGGTGGCTCAGCCTGTAATCCCACGCCTTTGGGAGGCTGAGGTGAGTGGATTGCCTGAGCCCACAGGTTCGAGACCCGCCTGGGCAACTTGGCGAGACCTCATCTCTACAAGAAATCAAAAATCAGCCAGGCGTGGTAGCGCGCGCCTGTAATTCCGGCTACTCGGAAGGCGGAGGCGGAAGGATCACTGGAGCCCAGCAGGCCGAGGCTGCGGTGGCCGGGAGCGGCCACTGTGCTCCAGTCTGGGTGGCAGAGGGAGACTCCAACTCAAAAACAAACAACTGTTTTGAGCAGCGCAGAAAGCATATCGATAGGTGTATTGCATCAAACAGAAAGTACTTTGACGGCGAGAGAAGTTTAAACGTGTAAAAATAAATATATGTTTTTTAAGAAAAAAAATTCTGGTTTTGTGGGTCCCTCTCATACATACAGAGGAGTTCGGTGTGATTCGTTGTTGAGGGTCTCACATGTAAGGGACAAGTGGGCTGGCCAGCTTCCCTGCAGGCTGGTGAAATGGGGATGTAAGAGCTTGCACTGCCTGGAATGGGTATTGGATGAGGACTGGGCGCTCCACTCTTCTGAGCCTCTGTGCTGCCAAAGGCTTAGAAATAAAATCGGGACATTGTTTTTGAAATGAGGGAAACCAAGTGCTAACTTAGGCAGCTTTGGAGAATGAGAGGAGAGGCTCGCCAGGTGCCCACCACACTCCCCCGAGGAGGGGATCTCGCCCACAAAGGTGCGGGGCCTGCCCAGGGCATTCTACGCCTGTGGGAGGAACAGCACCATGAGGAGGAAGTGCTTCCTATTCCTGTTTTACAGTCATGAAGCGGAGACCTGGAAAGGTTGGGGAACTTGCTCAAGATCACACAGCCGGTAAGTGGTAGAACGTGATTAGATGCCGGTCTGCTGACCTCCAACGGCTTGACTGACAAATACCAGTTTCAAATGGTTTTGCCTTTCCTCTGTCATGAAGCAGGGAGATCTCGATTCACAATGTCTGAAGGTGACATTTGGAGTTGCTCCTTGATTCAGTTATTGTGAATCTTCATTTCTGAGCTTACTTATTGTAGGTTTTAGATTGGAAGGCTCTAACGCCATTCAGTGGTTTTACTTCCCCTTGCATTGCTAGGTGCAGCAGAGGTGCAAAGAATAGAAAGCACGTGCAGCTTTTTGTGCATCTTACACATTGGCCTTAACCAGAAAGACAGGATCAGTGTTCATTATCCTAATATTTTGTAAAGCATTAAGATATCAGCAATGAGGTGAGGGGCAGGCTTCTGGTCTCGTTTAAATCAAGACAAGAATGGTTAATTAGTTCTTTAATTCTCAAGCTTCAGAGTTAAAACCAGACACATTTTTTTTTTCTTTTTTTTCTTTTTTTTTGAGTTGGAGTCTCACTCTGTCGCCCAGACTGGAGTATGGTGGCACGCTCCCGGCCACCGCAGCCTCGGCCTGCTGGGCTCCGGCGATCCTTCTGCCTCAGCCTTCCAAATAGCTGGAACTACAGGCATGCGCTACCAGGCCTGGCTAATTTTTTGATTTATTGTAGAGATGAGGTCTCGCCAAGTTGCCCAGGTGGATCTCGAACCCGCGGGCTCAGGCAATCCACTCACCTCAGCCTCCCAAAGGCGTGGGATTACAGGCTGAGCCACCGAGCCCAGCTCACATTTATTTTTCAATTCAGGTTTTCTTTCTGCCTAAACTGGCATTAGCCTGATGCGTTCAATTTAGCCTATCAGCTCGGTAATAATTAAGACAGCCACCGATTCCATCTCCCATAGGGAATAAAGTTGGAGGAGTGGGGTGGAAAGAGGGGAGAGGAGAATGCATTGATCAGACTGTCAATGATAATGAGTAGAAAGAAGTCAGGGACTTTTTTTTTGACATGACAGGGAGATAGAATTGTAACGAAGTTTAAATTTCTCTTCTGCGAAAATTCCATCTTAAATGACAAGGGAGTGTGCCGGATAGTTTTGGATTTGGGCCTAATATTTGACTTCGTAGCAACTCTAAAAGATTAGACTGCAGTTTGGTAGAGAATGCCCTGTGGATCTGATTTTTAAACAGAACCAAATGCATTTCACTCTTTCCTGTTTTCAAGAGTACATTGCTTGGGGGTGCATGAAGGCTGTGCTTGACATCTCTGCTGATATTTGCCTTTAGCATTCTTTCTGGAGGCATTTAGACTTCTTCAACAAAATGCTGTTGTCCTTGGCAGAAGGACTGAAGAGAGAATATTTGTCAGAAACAAAACAACCAAATACAGTCCCATGTGGCTTAACAAAGCAGCTACGTTCTGAGAGACGCATTGTTAGGAAGTTTCATCATTGTGGGAACATGATAGAGTGTACTCACACAAACCCCAACGGTCCAGCCTACTACACACCTAGGCTGTGTGGTGTGGCGTGTGGCTCCCAGGCCACACATCTGTACGGCACACCACTGTGCTGGGTACTGTAGGTCATCATAACCAGTGGTAAATATTTGTGCGTCTAAATACATCTAAATATTGAAAAGGTACGGTAAAAAGATGATGTGATCCTCTTCTGGGACCACCTTTGCGTATGTGGTCGGTTGTCAACTGAAGTGTAGTCAGGTGACCCAAGACGAGACTAGCATCGAAGTGCTTCTGGCCTGAGGACGGAACGGAAACAGGAGCAAGCTCCTTGTTTTCAGGACTCGATGGTGAGAGGCTGACCACAGAGAGCAGAAGACTGAAGATGGGCAGCCGCTGGGCTCTGCGGTTGCCCCAGGCCAAGACACTGCAGCTGCCTTCTTCTGACTCAGTGCTGGCTTAGCATCTCTTGTGCCTGTATCCCTCAACTGATGGTTGAACTTAAAATTTGGGGGAGCCCAGCAGCCCTGATGAGACTAGAGAGACCTGACCTTCCTTTACCTCACTGGGCAGCTTCTTCCATCACATACCTCTAAGAATATGCTGATATGCTCCACACCACGTGGAATTATAGAAATAACTTTGAAGTCTGGGATGCAAAGCTGAATATTTTTAGTGTATATCAATCAGAGGACAGCCCTGCAAATATTTCATAAAAGGACGGTGGGGGGGAAGAAGGGTACATGAGAATGTATGGTTGTAACCAGGTATTGCGTTAAAAGGTTTAAACACATGACTCCGCCTGTTACAAAAGAGAACTATATGTAAGTGGATATTAGTAGAGATGCCGGGAGTTTTACCTACGTTTTACAATTTAACTGACAATAGTAATCTGTTGCCCTCTGCAGAGGACTGGGATGTGTGCAGCAACTTCCCAAAGGGCCGAGCTGCCAACACACATGCTTGGGGAAGGAGGGGTGCTAGGCCTGGGGTGGCCCAAGGAACCTCCAGCGTGACAGTTGCTCTGGCGCTCACCACCAACCCACAAGCAAACAAAATGAGACTGGCTTCTGCACAGGCTCTGTCGCTTGGTGGACCTGAGTTTTAATCCTGGCTGACTTCTCACCAGTTGTTAGACCACACAAATAGGTACATCATTTAACTTCTTTCTGAATCTCAGATTCCTTATCTATAAAATGAGGATTGAATCCTGTCGTTGTCATGGTGAGGGACAACTGAGCTGATAAATATGAAATATAAAAGATAATAGATGTAGCAATGTAGAATATGTAAAACTTTTCATAAAATGCCTGTTAAATTGTAAAACGTATGTAAAACTCCCGGCATCTCTACTAATATCCACTTACATATAGTTCTCTTTTGAAACATGTGGAGTAATGTGTTTAAAACTTTTGATGCAATACCTGGTTACAACCATACATTCTCATGTACCCTTCTTCCCCCCCTCCCCCGTCCTTTTATGAAATATTTGCAGGGCTGTCCTCTGATTGATATACACTGAAAATATTCAGCTTTGCATCCCAGACTTCAAAGTTATTTCTATAATTCCATGTGGTATGAAGCATATCAGCATATTCTTAGAGGTATGTGATAGAAGAAGCTAAAAACAATCCAAAAAATAAATAATTCTAGGTAAGGAAAGAAGTTAACATAATTGGTTTTGTAAAAAGTTGGAGAAAATTGTGGCTTTCAATGTTGATGCCACAATTTCCTTTGCAAATTCTTGTTTGTGACTGACACTTTAGAAACATATCTTAAGCTTCTTCATTCACTTTACACTATAGTGTGAAGAATCACAAAGAAATTATTATATTTAAATAATTACTTTCTACACAATGCATAGTTCAAAACAACATGTACACAATAAATGTATATAATTCTAATTCATCAATTTATTTAATTTTATTTATTTATTTATTTATTTTGAGTTGGAGTCTCACTCTGTCACCCAGACTGGAGTGCAGTGGCCGCTCCTGGCCACTGCAACCTCGACCTGCTGGGCTCCTGCGATTCTTCTGCCTCAGTCTTCCAATTACAGGCATTACAGGCATGCGCTACCACGCCCGGCTGATTTTTTGATTTATTGTAGAGATGAGGTCTCGCTGCCTAGGTGGGTCTCGAACCCGCGGCCTCAGGCAATCCACTCACCTCAGCCTCCCAAAGGCACGCGATTACAGGCTGTGCCACCGAGCCCGGCTATTTCATCAATTTAAAATAAAATAAAATAAAAATAACTTTCTGTAGATGAGCTCAAGTCATTTTACCTGGTGATAAAATGTTTCCATTTGGTGCAAACAGTTAAGCTTGTTTTCCATGAAAACAGACAGACAACAACCCTTTCAACCAAATTTAAATTCCACTTCTTTTTTTGAGCTCTCTTCATAAAGTAGTCACCGTTCTTGTAATCACAACATAGAGCCTAAGCCACAAGTACTGGCAAGCCGGAACTGGGAATTAGCAACAAAACTGAGATGTTACTCATGTCCTTAAACCTAAAGTCTTATGTGTTCTCTGTCTCCTAAGCATGATTTATGTTCCTTCCCAAGAAGTTATTTTACGGGTAATTGTATCCAAAAGGAAGTGCGGCTTTCTCTTCAGTTGGCCCGTTTTCACAGTCCACAAAAGTGAGCCTTTAATTTGGGATTTGAGTAAAAGTCCCTGGACACATCTTTCTTCATTAGACATGCTCACACGCACATTCCAAAAAAGCTTCTCGTTGCTAGGTCATCTGCTAACTGGACGTCATGTCCGAATCAAACAGCCACTTTACTGTTGAAGTTCAAATCTTAAAATTGCCCTTCAAATGTGAGCGTTGTATGTGTGAGCTGCGACCTTTCTTGTGACGATCCGGCCAGCGCGCTTTCAAGTTTTGTGTTTGGTTTGATGTGCGTATGCCGAAGGCGTCAGCGAACATAAACTCACGCAAATGCTTGCCAAGCTGTGTGGGCCTAAACAGCTCATTAGTTGGCAGGATGCTCAGGTGGGAGATGGGCTGCCCCATTTGGATGGTGACCTTTATGAGCTCTGGGTTGGCTTGCGTCTTTACATGTCGCTGTGTACTGAAACAGATTGAATCCTGCGGCTTGTGGGATGGTAAAGGCAGGTCAGAAACTTGTGTGGTGAAGGGGAGAAAGAATGGCAAGTCTGGGAGCAGGGGAGGAGTTCAGTGCTCCAGGGCACTCCTGTGCGTAGGAGCACGGTCCTCCAGTTAAACACCCGTCCTGAGAGTCCTTGGTGTGGCTGCGCCATGCGAGCTCACCCACCCACCCCGCATGAGCAGGTGGCGGTGACAGTAGCAGTTCTGCTTGGTGGAGGACTGGAATTGTGGGGTTTCCTCTCTCGTGTCCTTCTGGAGCTTCGTTTAATGACCTTGTTTCATCCGGATGAGGCTTGTGGCTGGAGTTGCTCCAAAGGCAGGGGAATTCCCACAAAGGAGTGCTTGGCACCTTCCCGAGATGGGCCTCGTTGGGATGCCACCAGAAACGTCTGAGTGCTCAGGCCAGCTCCTCAAGGGAACTTGAGTGCAGAGCGGGTTGCAGCAATCCCTGAGACAGACGGCACGAGCAAAGGGGTGTTTCCCACCTGCGTGGGTCTGCAGCGCGGGGGTCAGGGTGTGGACGGTCTACGAAGGTTTAAGGAATTTGGCTCGGAGCCGGGGCCGGTTTCTCTGAGTGTTTGGGGTGACAACCTAGATACGTTTATCAGTGCCTGGGAACGTTCAAAGCCCTTGATTTGGGTTCAAGCCTGCTGGAAGAACTTGCAGCTGGCTGGGTTACAGAGCAGTCAAGGCACTCTGTGATTTTCGGTCACGATACGGGAAAAAAAGGCGGTGGGAAATGGTGTCGGTGTCAGCCCCAGCTTTTCAAGCACAAATTCGTCTTTCATTAAGTGCTACTTTTCCTTTTGTACAATTTTCAGAGTCATTTGTTGACACCGATGGCTGTCTAGCACGGAAAAACTCTGATCTATTAAACTGATTTTAAAAAAGCATATTTGGTCATCTGGACTGTTGTCACTGACGGAGCTTAAGATATGTGGAGAGGCTGCCCCCTGGGAATCACCACACGTCGGTCTCGGATGGCATCGGCCGTTTCAGCGTTGTGTGCCTCAGTTTCCCCACAGCAAAAGTAAGGGTGGCACTCGATATTCTCCAAGGACCTTGCCCGTATATTTTGTGATGCCGTGAACTTATTAACTAACACAGGCAAACAATAACCTGGAATTGTTGGAGATAACCTTTTTGTTTTTAAAGAATTCATTTGTGTTAGAGAGAATCTTAAAGTTAGCTTGAGTTTGTTTTATTTTTATACAGACCAAATGCAGCCAGGATTTCTCATTGTCAGAACTAGACGAGCCATGAGCCATGCTGAGAAGGAATGTGCAAGGGAGGTTGAGAACGGCTTGGTTTCTGTGGTTGTATTTTCCAAGCACTCTCTAAAAGTACAGAGGAGAAACCCAGGTTCCCTGCACTTGCCACCACCCCACCTGGAAGTCAGATTCCTCTAAAGGCACGTGGGCATAGGGACGAGGACACCAGCTGTAGACCCAGGTTAATCCAGCTGGGAATTTTCTGGAAAATCCCAGCGGCAGTTGTGGACCGAGCCTGAAGAACATCAGAACGAACAACCACTTCCGTCGATTCAGTTGTCTCAACAAAAAAGTAAAATAAAACAGATTTTACTAACTCAATCAATAATTCAGCTGCCCCATAAAATGTCGCCTCACTGAATTTCTTGTCTTGTCTTCCCAGACATTAAGATGGTGCTTATTTACAGCCATGGCTGCCTTCCCTGGCCATGCTTCAGGCCGCCTGCTGGGCCCTGGGTCTGAAGTGGGGCCTGGACTCCGCATTTTTTTCAGAGCTCTCCAGATGCTTTCGATGTTTAGTTGGTTTATAACTCGTTTAGGGCTGACTGTCAAACTTCCGTGTGGATAAAACTGGTTAATTTCCTTTGGCTCCTTTTTGAACAGAAAAACCTTGTAAGGGAGGGGAGCCCTGTTTTGAACACGCGCCGTGAGCTGTGCCTGCCTCTGGTGGTGGCCAGGCGGTCTGTCTTCATTCTGGTCAGTGTCACACACTGCTTTCCTTCTTCCTTGCATCCGTTCTCAGCCTTCCTTACGACTCTTCCACTCACTTGCCGTTTTAGATGACGTTTTTGTTGTTGTTCGACTGAAGGTTACCATTTGGAGTTGACTCTTGCAGGCTTCCTTTTTCGTTTACTCTTTAAAAAGGTGTCGCAGAGTGCAGGGTTCCTGCCCATGGTCGGTATCTCCGGGGAGGACTGTTGGGGCTTTCTGTACTGTCCCTCTTCTGACCTTTTTAGTGTTTTAATAAGTCCTGCTTGGTTCCCTGGTTGTGCAGGGCATACCTGGGGAAGGGGAAATGTCAGGAAAGGGTCTTGGGATGTCAGACGTTGAGGAGCTGCAGAGTGACCTTCATGAATGGTATTGATTGCTCGGCAGTTTCTCGGGAAATGTCTCCCAAATCCAGAAGGTCGCTTCTGTTTTAAAATAGACTCGAAGGCTGGCATGGTGGCGCACACCTTTAATCACAGCACTCTGAGAAGACGAGGGGAAGGGATTGTTGGAGCCCAGAAGTTTGAGACCCCAGCCTGGGCAACATCGTGGCACCCTGTCTCTACAAAAAATAAAAAAATAAGCCGGGCATGGTAGCGTGTACCTGGAGTCCCAGCTACTCGGGAGGCTGAGGTGGGAGGATCACCTGAGCCCAGGGAGTCAAGCTGTGATCATGCCTCTGCACTTCAGCCTGGGCAGTGGCGTGAGGCCCTGATTCAGAAATAAACAGACAAATACATAAACACACTCCATAACTCTTGAGCACTCAGTCTCTACCAAATGGCTCTGAAGAGTGGTGTCTGAGCTCACTGTCTCATTTCTGGAAGCTGTATCTCCTTACCTGTCTATTTTGGAAACCCAAATACTTCTCAGAATCCAGCTTAAAAATAATCTTCCATTTTCTATATAGATTCCCCACCCCTAAGATTTTTGGGATGTGTCCTGTGTCTATCTGACATATTTTCACTTGCCTCTTTATCATTGTCCGAGTCTTGAAGTTAGCTTTTTTTTTTTTTCCTGAAGAGCTAACTATTAAACATTTACCAGCATGCTACTGGTTCTAGTCACTGTTGTAAACGCGTAGGGAAACTTCCAACGCCTGCAGGTGAATGAGCAAACATTCACACCCTGCCACACCCTGCCCACCCTGCCACGTTTCTTTTCTATGTATCTCTGTTGTCTTAGTTCATTTGGGCTACTATAACCAAATGCTGTGTATTTTGTCAGACTAGGTGGCTTGTAAACAACAGACATTTATCTTTGGCAGTTCTGGAGGCTGGACATCCAAGATCGACCAAGATCGAGGCACTGGTGGAATTTTGTGTCTGGTGAAAAAGCCCTGTTGCTGATTCACAGACATGCCTTCTACCCCTGGGCAAGACAGCTCTCTGGGGCCTCGTCTAGAATGGCACTAATCCCTTTCATGAGGGCTGCACCCTCATGACCACATGTACACAGGTCCCACCTCCTAATACCGTGGCTTTGGGGGTTAGGATTTCAGCATACGCAGTTTGGGAGGATCCAGACATTTGGTCTACAGCCTCTGTTTCGTGCCTACTTCAACATTTTTTTGTTGCATAAAAATCTCTTCTGGCTCTAAAAAGATTTAGATCTAGAAAGTGGATTTCGGTCTAACCCATTTCTCTTTTGCATTTTGACTATTTCTCCTTAAGAAAACGAGACGCACTAATGGATGGCAGGACGTGAGCACCAGAGTGTCAGGAAGCCCGAGTCTCCAGCCAATGGCGCATTGTTTGAAGACGGAGAGGGTTGTGAGCCACTCTCCTTGTCAGGGCTCCTCTCTCCTGGCCTTCTGTCGGTCCAGCAGTGCAGTGTTTCAGTCAGAGTTTGGGATCCGATGGCATAGTGGCTTCCTGTTTTCATAACCTGTAAAAAACAGGGTGATGAAGGAGGTTAAATGTTGTGCTTTAACCTGGATTTGGGAAGAGATCGTATATGTGTACCACAGAATTCTGGAAACCAAAGGTGAAAAACTTTTGAGAAACGTAGTGCTTTATCTTCCGTAGAGTTTCATGTTTGCAAACGAAACTAACTTTAAATAGCTTGGAGTTTTATTCCAAAGATCTGTAAAACTTGAAAGAATCTTAACATCTGATTGATTTTTCTCGTTTATGAAAAACTGACAATACTCTGAGCCAAAGACACATTCAACATAGTAATGCTCATTGAGGGTTCCTTATCGGAACTAATTGGGACCAGAAGTGTTTCAGATCGGGATTTTTTGGTTTTTGGAATGTCTGCATACTTACTTGTAGAGCATCTGTAATCTGAAAATCCGAAATGCTCTAAGGAGCATTTCCTTTGAGCTCAAAAAGTTTTGGATTTCAGAGCATTTTGGGTTTGGGATTTTGGGATTAGAGATGCTCAACTTTCATACTAAAAAAGGATATTCTGTGTGTGTGTGTGTGTGGTGTGTGGTGTGTGTGTGTGTGTGTGTGTGTGTGTGTGTAGAGAGGGTGTCATTGGAACCTCCTAAGGGTCAAGCAGATATGAAAAACCCACGTTCTCAGGAAAGCATTTAAGGAAATAAAGAGCCAACTTTCTTTCCCGCCTGGCTCCATGCCATAACCTCTTCTCCCACCGAGGAGTCTATTCATTTCTCTCTTCAGACTTATCACGACCAGGCGTTTTCTCTTCCTCTCGTTTCTCATTTTTGTTATCTTTCTTTGCTTACAGAAGGTGGAGCTTGGCTTGAATGAGACACATTTCCCTTTCCTTTATCTCTCACTAGTTTATTTCTTGATCTGGGGGCAAATCCTTCTAATCTCAGATAGTCTCCTTCCTCTTGCTCCGGAGTCATCTGTGCCAGCGGCGTCCCGTGCGAGATGAGTGGCGGAACTGCAGACCCCATTCTTGAACCAAGCACCTGCAGGGGAATCCGTAGCTCATCGATGTTTTTCGCAAGGGCATTTTTGCCTTGGAATTATATTGGTAAAAACTGCATTGTTTCTACTTTCTGTACATAAAGGAACCATTCACCGTCGTCTTCTTCTGTCCCTGTGAATGTCGGTACAGGTAAGTTCTCAAGAACAGTATCGACTATAGGGGCTTCACCCACGCTCTCCGGTGAAGCCTGTGTATGAAATCCTTCAGGGTGAAGACTGGTCATCTGCTTAACAAAAATCCTATGATGTGTGATGAGCACGTCCTTCAGGTGAAATGTTTCTTACATGTTGGAATTCTTGAAGAACCTTTCTTGTTATTGTTTTTGACAAGTTTTTGTTGTTGCTGTTGTTGTGGTAACCTCTTACTCAGAAAGGACATACCTGTTGAATTTTTCTCAGAGGCTAATTATTATTTAATTCTTTGTATTTATTTATTCTTGTTTTCACGCCAATAGCCTCTGTATCTTGAGTAATCTGTGTCTATGTCTTGTTCCACATTGTGGTAGCTCTTTAATGATTTTGTAGATGCTCTTCAAAATCAAGTTCAGACTACAGGATGTACAAGCGGTTATGGTAACTGGTGCTATTTTTCCATTTTCATCTCTTATTGTGTGTCCTTATTTCTTGCATGTGCTAATAATGTGAATATTCTGCTGTCTTCTTTTGGATTTAACATGTTGGATTGAAATGTGCTACACTATGTCTGATTACAGAGCTTCTGATGAATCTGATTGATATATATCACCTCATAGAAGATTCCTTTTTTGTGAATGTTTGCTCACGCACCTGCAGGCATTGGAAATTTTATGTGCATTTACAACAGTGACTAGAACCAGTAGTATGCTGGTAAATGTTTAATAGTTCGCTCTTCAGGGAAAAAAAAAAGAAAGAAAACGTCTTGATTTGCCGTGTGTGGCCATTTCCATGGTGTAAATCCTCCATTATGGCTGATGTCCAGCTACTCATTATTTAGCAAATAGCTCACAAAATTTTTGCAAAGGTATCAATTGGCTCTCACCAGGAGGTGGGAGCAGGTTCCAACATGCCATAAATGACAAAAATTATCTTAGTTTACAGATGATAAAGAGCTTTATCATTGTGGCTTTATTTCTGATTTGCAAAACAACTCTGTAGAGGAGGTAGTATTATCCATGAGGAATTCGAGAGTCAGATGCCTAAGTGGCTGGAAATAGCTCAGCAGCTATTATTAGATAGGGCAGGGATGGAATTCTGGCTTAGAGCGGAGACTTCTTGATGTTCCTGTCACTCATGACAGCTGGTTCAATCCTAAGGATTCCCTTAGTGGTATTGTATTTGGATTCCAGAGAGGTGAACTCCAGAAATGACTAGTTAGGTGGTTTTTTAAATAGTGTTCAGTGGATTGTTCATTTTTAGTTATTTGAGAATATCTTTCAAGAATAATAGACTGCTTATGAAAGAGTTTGGTAAATGTTTTTTTCTCTGATTTTTCAGGAATTATTTCTGCCTTAAAGTATTTTAAATATGATTGCTTTGTAACCTTCTTGAGCATCGTATTTAGGTCTTAGTTAATATTATAGAAGTAGAACCAGAAAGACTTCTTCATTCTTTTTCTCTTATAGAGGATTTAATGAATGTCTCTAGTCATTTATTGGTAAAGGTCACTCCATGTAACCTAATAAACATTTGGACATCTTTGTTGGATTTGCTAAAACATATAGCTCGGTGGTATTTTCAAACCACGAATGTGCTCGTCTCGAGATGCCTTGCACCATGGAATGATGGCGGTGGTGAGGCCGTTGTCACTTCGTAGCTCCTTCTGTGTGCCAGGTGCTTGTCAGGTGCACTTTATACACGTATTGCGTTTACGTCTCACCCTGAAGGTACACATTAGTGTTTTCAGTTTGCTGCAACTGAGGGTTGTGTAGACAAAACATGCCCACATTCGTAGCAAATAAGTCATCAAATTAGTAGTATTTAAACCAGTTTTTCTTGACTGCAGAGTACTTGTGTGGTTTTCATATGATGAAATTGGTCACCTCATTTTGATCAGAAAAGGATAATAAAAGACAAATATGTCTTTATTAGTTCGCAGAGAAGCTCCAAGCTGCAGTGCACACAAAGTTCCTAATGATGTCTCCATAGGGCCTGCGGAGTGATTGTCACAAAAATATTGAACTAGTAAGAATTAAGTTTTGCTTGACATAGTGTATGAAATGTTCTTTTAACAAAAGCATGCTGAATTCAGATAAGTTTGAATCATCACTTTTAATAAGACAACATGGTTTCTCTTGGACCCTTTGGGGAGATTAAGCTCCTCATAAAACTATCATGAGACAGACTGCAACTTCTTTCCAATACCAGAATCTTTTGAC
Organism: Cephalopachus bancanus; assembly: GCA_027257055.1. NCBI lineage: Eukaryota > Metazoa > Chordata > Mammalia > Primates > Tarsiidae > Cephalopachus > Cephalopachus bancanus. Next base: position 407,390 of record JAPVLO010000392.1, read on the forward strand.
TAGTGCATCCATGTCTTTGTCCTGGACTTTTTAAGAAAAGAGGGTAATGGGTCCCTTGTTTCTAATCTCTGTGAGAAAACGATGCTGCAGCCAAGGTCTAGTCTACTCCCAGTCCCTTGAGACGTCATGCAGAGGAAAAGGACCAGTGTAGATCAGAAGTCCATGAGCGGAAACGCAGAATCAAAGAGGGTATTCATTTCTTCCTTTCTTGGAGGAAACCACTGTGTCCCCTGAAGAGATAAATGCCCTCTGCTCTTGCTCTGGGGAGTTCTGTCTTAGTGCCTATCCATACAAAAGGGCTATACTGGCTGACACCACAGGTTTTTTTTTTATTTTATTAAGATGCTTTTCCTACATTCTGTTGCAGAATACAGCTGTCAATGTATGAACATCACAGTTCTTAAAACTTAACTTTCGTTATACAAAATTAACGATGTAGAACACATGCCATTTACCATCCTTATAAAGTGACACTTATAATTTTTCACTAGCCTCATGTTTGAGGGGGAAATTTCCAGATGAAAACAGAAAGCAATTTTAGAATTTTTCAATTTTTTTTTCCTACTTCAAGCTTTCATATCTCGTCTGGATTTCAAGAAAGTCTTGGTCTGTCATTTATATGGCTAATCAGAGTTGCCTCTGTTTTTCTACATATCAGTGGCATCATTAGAAAATCCCAAGGGGGCGCGATACCGTTTTTTGGTATTGAACAGCAGACACGGGTATTTAAAAAGAAGGAGCAGGTTTTAAGAAGGCTATCTTCCACAAAAATCTTATATGCTGTGCCCACCAGTTTTGTTTTGATGTTTGAAATCCTATGTTCAATCTCTGGCTCTGCATTTGTAGATTATTCCAGAAAGAGGAAGTAGCTGTTTTTGAAACTTAGTCAATAAAATTGTAACCTTGGTATGATTAGATCTCTTTTGGAAGTATTTTGATTATGCAGTTGTGGGCAGTATCCTCTATCACAGCCATGGTAGACTCTGGCCAGTATCGGACCCATGTCGCACAACGATCATGAAAGACTTCCGAGGTCACCCATGGGGTCCCTCGTCTAAGAGAGGAGCCAGCCGAGACTCCGAGAAGCCACTCCGCTTGTTTAGGCCCTACGACAGTTGAGCGGATGAGCTGGGGCCAGACCTGGTCTTCTGAACTCTACTCTCGAGCATTTTTCAAACATGCTGACTTGGGCAGTCTGGTAACTGCTATGTGCTGACGTTTCAGACTGGCAACCCACATGTCTTTGCTTTGGAAGAGCGTTTTCCAGTATCGTTCATTAATGTTTGCCAAAGACAACCGGACACATCGACCAGTTATTGTGTTTGGGTATTCGTTATCTTCCGGTGCTGCCAGAAAACCAAAAGGGGAGTTAAGAGAGGTGAACCCAGAGGTTCACCCCAAAAGGGAGGTTATGGCTTTGTTGTAATATGGGACTTAATTCAAGACAAAATAATTCTTAACCCAATAAACATTGAGTTTTGAAAGTGTTAGAACTGACTAATCTGCAGATGGATGCATATTTCCTTGGCAATATTGGTCATACTCATTAAACAATAACACCTCATTCTCCTCCCCCCAGCCCCTGGCCCCCTTTGTTCCACTTTCTTTTTTTTGAGTCGGAGTCTCACTCTGTCGCCCAGACCGGAGTGCAGTGGCCGCTCCCGGCCACCGCAGCCTCGACCTGCTGGGCTCCGGCCATCCTTCCGCCTCAGCCTTCTGAGTAGCTGGAATTGTTCCACTTTCTATCCCTGTGAATTTGACTATTCTAGGACCTCACATAAGTGGAATCATTTGGTATTTGTCCTGTTGTGATACAGTCTTTTTTTAAAAATTAAACAATAAAATGAACAGAATCTTTCCGTGAGAGAAGTCAGTTGTTATGTGACCTCTTTGTTCCATATTCACGCAGGGTCCTCTTGGAACCTCAGCTGTTGGAGCTGGATATTATCTCAGAAGACACGGAGGGTTAGGGATCTGGTACTCTGGAAACATTTACTATAATTCCATTTGTGTGTGTGTGTGTGTGTGTGTGTGTGTGTGTGTGTGTGTGTGTGTGTGTGGTCATTTTAGTTTCCTGAAAGTGGTTGAGGCTAGGATTTCTAGGTAGACTGTAGTTCACATCATCCTGTTCTCCCTCGCTTGGATTACAGATCTCATTGTCATAGCACTGTCTTAATAAAACACGGACAGGGCTTTACTCCTGTGTCCAGACCTTTGAGCCTGGTGTTTGAAGGTGGCTCACGACTGTTCCTAGGAGCAACCCACATACCCCCAGCGGCCTGTGAGGAGCCCTGGCAGTCCACACCCTGCACCTTTAGAGCAATAGGAGTGCTTCCTGAAGGAGCCATCCTGCAGAGGCCAAGAACCCGGGCCCCCACAGAGGCAGAAGAATTATCTTCTAGTTTCAGCTCTTCTACGGAATATCTAGGCAACTGTAGGCGGGTCACCTTGCTCCTTTAAGACTGGAGACGTCTCACCTGCAAAATGAAAAAGTTGGACTTAGTTGTCTATGCAGTCACTTCAGACACAAATGTGACAATTCTCTGATTTACTTCAACAAAACAAAACAATAAGGGCCAACCGCTAACACTTATTACAAGGCTTCAGGCACTTTCAAGATCCTTTATACTTAGTGCTCAAAACTATCCTAGGATGTAAGTACTGCAGTGCAGAGTCCTGGACACAGAGAAGTTGGCTTGCCCAAGAACAGCCTGCAAGCCGGAAAACTGTGACCGGAACCCGGAGAGTCTGACTCTAGCATCCAATTCTCAACCACGACTCCATGAAAGAGCGTTGAAAAGAAATGATGTCCCAGTAAAAAGAAAAAAAGCATGCCTTCGACTTTCCAGTCGACATGCTTTGTATGGATTCTTCTACTCACCTCGATGAGAGGGTGTAATTAATCTGTAATTAAAGTAATAGAGTTTCTTGGGGAGATTAGAAAATCGTGTCATTGTGGTGCTGTGAGCACAAGAGGGTGCTGTGGCAAAGCTTACTGTCCGCGCATCCTCTGAGCTGCAGGAGGGCCTAACTTCCTGGGACAAACTTCAAAAGAAATATGGCATTTCTGAGACCTCATTTATCACCTTGGGATGCCAGTCTTCATTCCTTTGGAGTATGGAATAAAAACAACAGATAAATCAACACAATTACATTCCTCCTCGATAACATCACCCATCTTCTTGAGGCCTGGCTCAAGCCTCTGGTTCTGTGGTTGGTTACACAACCGGGTGCGTGTGCCTTCCTAATACCCACCTTGCGGTAATGCTCCAGATGGCTGTCTTCTTAGCAGTAGATAGAACTAAGCACCGAAATGAGGACTATTTTATTTAAACCTGACTTTTCAAAAAGAAAAGTCTTCCGTTGCTTATTCACGTGTCGGTTAGCTATCACACTGCCATTCCCTGTGATCGGAAATGAGACAGATGTGAAGCAAGTAATTGCTGCACGTGCAACTGATACACCTCTTTCACTTCGGATGAGAATAGGCCGCACAGAAACACTGGGGCTGATTCAGGGAAGGCTCCCTGGGGTTAGACCCTGGAGACCATAAAAAGTGGTTTGGAACTGTGTTTAAAAAAGAATCATCGTAGAGGGAGTCACGCAAGGTACCCAGGAGAAGCAGAAAGCGCCTGCTCCAGCCGTGGAGCTACCCTGCCCCCGTCAGATGCACGGATGCTTTTAATTAATTAGGCGGCTGGTAAACCCTCCTGAGTGTGCAGGACAGGAGGAATTCATTTTCGAGCTTCGGAAAAAAGATGAGTCTTGGGCACACAGCCTCGTGCCCAAATGTTATTGTTGTGTTACCCATCAGTCAGCAGTTTTCCTCTCCCGTGTTGACTGATCTTTCCATGCAGTTAGATTTGTTTAGAAAGAGAGTTTCACGTCCTTGTAAATGATTATAAACTGATGAACTGGAAACCCTGGTTAGGAAACAATTAGAGCACTGTGTCTGGCTTAATAAAAGGGCAGTCTTTTTAATCCCCCAAGCCTGAGTCATCAGCTTGGTTAAGACCATCTCTAGAAGGTGAACAGAACTCTTAAGACTTCACTACGAGGAAGGGAGAGAAAAAATATTCCCCCAGCCCCCGACCCCTGGCTCTCCCCTGCTAATCTTCCATTTGTATTGCGATGAGTGTGCTTTGGCACCGAGTGAGTTTTAAAGCTCTTGCTCAACTGGCTGAACAACAAGGAAAAACAAAGCAAGACCTCAGAGACACTTATTGGGGAGGAATAAAAAAATTATGATTTCTCCTTTTGAAAAAAAAGCCATCACGTGTGGCTGGGATTCAGGGTGGGAAAAGGGAGCCTTAGCACCTGACCCTACGTCCCCACGCTTCCCTTCAGATCCGACTATTTTGTGTCCTTTTCCATCTCTCTCTGGTCTTTAACCCTCATTCCTGCTTTAACTACTTTCCCTTTCCTTTTCCACTCTGTCCCTAGTTCCTCTTTTCTCCTTTCATCTTTTATTTTCTTTTTCATTCCTTTCTTTGTTCCTTCTTTGGGGCCTGCCAGTGGTTTTGTTGGGCCATATCGAGTGCCAAGGCCACCCTCATGGACGTTTCTGGTCCTGGGCTATGCTTATACCAGCCTCTGATTGTGAGTCCTCAGAGCAGCTGGAAGTCCCATCAAACTTTAATTTTTTTTCCTCTTTGAGAGAGAGAGGTAAAGAAGATAATAACAGGAGCCCAAGTCTAGGGCCTTTAGAAAGAGCCACCAGTTGCACATGTGTGAGAGGAGTAACAGGAAACACAGTTGTGGAGTTGGTCCTCATCAGGACAGGACGAGAGCTGGGTATGTTCTGCCTCCCCACTGTACTTCCCTGAAGAGAAGACGGAAGCCACATGGCTGGCCCCGTCAGGGAAGCTCTTTCAAAGGTGGACAGAGAGAGTGCTGATCGTGAAGAGATGTGGTCTGGGACGAAGGGTACTCAAACGTATCAGACTGCTGGAAGGAATGAGTAAAGGAATGAGTGAATGACTGGAATGTGGTGAAGGGAGCAGATGGCTGGGTTCGGTGGGAGCTTCTACCCGAAAGATGTGCCACCACAGGGAAGTCTCTCTGGTCTCCAGTGGTGCTTACTCAGAAGTAGACTTGTTAGTTGTCTCAAGTATGAAGTGAAAAAATTCAAAATGGCCTCTGTCAAAAATTATATCAGCAGGGCCTGAAAGTTTTCACTGTTAGCGTCTGTCTTAGTTGGCTTGTCTTGCTATAGAGGAATACCTTAGGCTGGCTAATTTATAAAGAAAAGGGATTTGTTTGGCTCTAGGTTCGAAAAAGAATGATGCCAGCATCCCCGTACAGTGAGGCCTCGGGCTGCCTCCACTCATGGCGTGTGCAGGTCACATGGGGAGAGAGGAAGCCAGAGAGAGAGAGAGAGAGAGAGAGACAGAGAGAGACAGAGAGAGAGGGAGAGAGAAGAGAGAGTTGCCAGCTTTTTAACAATTAGCTATCTTGGGGAAACTAACTGGGTTAGAACTCAGTCACCCTTGAGAGAGGGCATTCATCTGTTCGCGAGGATTCTACCCCAGACCCCAGGCAGCTCACATTAAGCCCCACTGTCAACACTGGGGATCAAATCTCAACATGAGGTTTAGAGAGGACCAGGACGGACCACGACAGAGTCTCTTGTAAGGATCTCAAAATGAAATGGTTTGGGCCTTGGTTCCTGAGAAGGATCTTGCCTTGTTCAGGAGTCTTTTCTTTTTTCTTCTTCGTTTTTTTCCTAGAGAAAAACCCTTTCTGTCCTTTGCTCCTGACAAGCAGAACAGTAAGCTGAATTTCAAGTAGGAAAAAGTTAGCAAAGGGATCACCTCCAGGGGCATCATACACAGTGGGTGCAGGAGGTTCGAGGTTGGGAGCTTAGGGACAGGTGAGTTCTTAGAAGCGGGAGGAAGAAAGAGAAGGTGAATGAATAAGGCTCAGAAGACAAGATTTGAACACGTGGGACCATCTTTGGGTGGAGATATTATTCCCAGGCAGGACACCGAAGTGGCAGAGACTCATATGTTCTATTCACTGAGGGGACAAGAGCCAGTCCAATATGTGCAAGGGGCTGCATGGGCATCCAATTTATTTTTTTAACTTTTTTTTAATTTTTTACTTTTGAGTTGGCGTCTCACTCCTTCACCCAGGCTAGAGTGCAGTGGCACGCTCATAGCCACCCCAGTGTCGGCCTGTTGGGCTCTGGCGATCTTTCCGCTTCAGCATTCCAAGTAGCCAGAACTCCAGGCATGTGCTACCACGCCTGGCTAATTTTTTGATTTATTGTAGAGACAAGGTCTCGCCAAGTTGCCCAGGCTGGTCTCGAGCCCACGGGCTCAGGCAATCCACTCGCCTCGGCCTCCCAAAGTGCTGGGATGATAGGCTGAGCCACCGAGCCTGGCCAGTGGGCATCCCATTTAATGGTCAGGATAAAACAGTGACAGACCACATAAGTTAAAGTTCTTTCTTAGACCAGCGAGGCATATAGGTTCTAAATATAGACACTCATCTTTCCCTCATTTTCCTATAATGCATCCGATGACCTCCTGCATGTTGGATTTGCACAGTATCTAACCAGCTTGTAATAAGTAGCCGCCAACCTGTGCTGTCTTCTGTGTCTATGGCTCTCAGGAGCCTGAGCTGTCTGCTGGTGTTATCCTGAACCCATCGTGGGAAGGCGGCTGTGCCCGGGGTGCTGCCCGGCTGGGACTCCACACTTCCCAGGCAGCTCCAGCTTGATCAGTGCACCGGGGAGATCGGGGGCACCCAAAAAGGGCCGCAAAACATGGTAAAGAGGACAGACCAGAATGATGGACAGGTCTTGGTCTTCACTACCGCTAGCCTGGTAACCTTTTACAAACTTGGTTTTTAGAGATGAGCGATTCATGCTTCCTCCTGAAATCATCATGCCGTTGTTGTTTCCTCCGCAAGCAGAGATGAGCCTGGTGAGATGACTTAATTTAAAAGCTGACTTGGGGCCGGGCTCGGTGACTCAGCCTGTAATCCCAGCATTTTGGGAGGCCAAGGCGAGTGGATTGCCTGAGCCTGTGAGTTTGAGACCAGTCCGGGCAACTTGGTGAGACCTCATCTCTATAATAAACCCAAAATTAGCTGGGTGTGGTGGCACACGCCTGTAGTTCCAACTACTTGGAAGGCTGAAGCGGAAGGATCCCCAGCGCCCAGCAGGTCGATGCTGGGGTGGCCGTAAGTGTGCCACTGCGCTCCAGCCTGGGAGACGGAGTAAGACGCCGACTAAAAATAAAAAATAAAAATAAAAGCTGCTTTGGGTTAGATTTTAAAGAATAAATATTTTCCTCCAAGTTATCTGATTTTTGGAAGGTTGTGACCCTAGTTTTGCTCTAGTAATCCAGTTTCTTCGAATAAATGGGACTCTCAAGTCTTGTGACGCATACCGAGCATTACTGCTTCTAGCTATTGGGGGTGCACTGTTGGGTTGTGGTGGGGTCTGGACTTGCGTGGACCAGGACGGGTGCTGTGCGCGGTTCTCGACTTCTCAGGGTAGCTTTAGAGACAACTTGACTCACTGATGCAGCCAGCCCAGGGTCTGGCCAAGTTCCCTTCCTGGTTGTAAGACGCATGTACATTTCGCAGTGGATGGCCTATTGGTTGTCACTGTCTCTTCAGAGTGTAGATGGGTTCTAAGAGCAGCACTTGATACAGGTAAGAGGAAATAGAAGGTTCTGTGTCTTTCTTCTTTTTTTGAGTTGGGGTCTCACTCTGTCGCCCAGACTGGAGTGCAGTGGCCGCTCCCGGCCACCGCAGCCTCGACCTGCTGGGCTCCGGTGATCCTTCCGCCTCAGCCTTCCAAATAGCTGGAACTACAGGCACGCACTACCACGCCCGGCTGATTTTTGATTTATTGTAGAGATGAGGTCTCGCCAAGTTGCCCAGGCGGGTCTCGAACCCGTGGGCTCAGGCAATCCACTCGCCTCGGCCTCCCAAGGCACGGGATTACAGGCTGAGCCACTGAGCCCGGCTTGGTTCTGTGTCTTTCTAGGGGAAAGAGACCCATTCGGGCAGAGGGAGGAAGACAGGGGAGCAGTTTTGGGGACCGTCGCAGAGTCGTCCTTGCTCTCATTCATAAACTTCCTTGGGCAGCACTAGCAGTGACCGTGTCCGAATATCCACCTCTTTGCCTTGATGGTACCCCGTTTCTGTCTTAAATGAGGTCAGCCCGCGCTAAACGGCAGCTTTTCAGATGTGCCTGCCTGCTGAGGGTGTGATTTCCAGCAGCTTCTGGGACTCTGGGTCTCCGATAATGTCTGAGTTTGTTTTGGGGGCACTTGCGGGGTACGGGTGGCACGTGGGGTCTGTGGCGGGAGGCTGCAAGCAGATCTGCAGTGCCTCCAGGACCACTCAGTAGCCCCTGGCCGGGTCCAGCGGCTTTTCTTGGGTCTTCCTCCCACCTAACAGCGACTGGGAAGGCGACCCACTGATTGTCGACGGTAGGTTCACTTTCAGAGATTCAAGATGTACCATCTCACTACCCGAGCGAACGCCTGGGCTGCTTCCGGCATTTTCCTGGAAGCTGGGCCTCACAGAGGCCCTTGCTGGGCACCGGGAAGGCTCTTGGCGGATGCTTCCACCTCATGAGCTGCATGAAGACGGCCTGATGGGTGTGAGGCGTTGCGTGGGATTGTCTGGGCAGATCCACGCTTGTGTCTCCAGATGAAAATCTTCAGTTTAGCACTTGATCGCTTCTTCTATTGAACTGTGTAGCATTTTATTCCCTTTAGCATGGGCTTTCTTTCTCTCTCTCTCTCTCTTTTTGTTTTTTCTGAGTTGGAGCCTCACTCTGTTGCCTAGGTTGGAGTACAGTGGCACACTCTCAGCCACTGCCGCCTCAACCTGCTGAGCTCAGGCAATCCTTCCACCCTAGCCTCCCGAGTTGCTGGGGCTACAGGCATGCGCCACCACACCCCGCTAACTTTTTTGATTTATCGTAGCGACGGGGTCTTGCCTAGGCTCAGGCAATCTTTTCGCGTCCGCCTCCCAAAGTGCTGGGATTACAGGCATGAACCACCGAGCCTAGCTCTTTGTTTTGTTTAATCCCCCATTTTAGTAATAAAAAAAAATGTATGTGTCATGCTGGGTCTTGCTGTAAGGTTAGTTCTCTCCATATGCTTGAAAGCTTTCTTATTACACCCAACTCCTTTTATTGATTTGGTGATACCAAATGCTTCTGAGAGTCTAACCCTAATCTAACAATACCCCCATTCCCTAGGTCTCCAGCAGACTCCACGGTCTGCTGCGTCAGCTGAAGATAGAGTGACGGAGGTTTCTCATCTTTAAAGTGACATCAGAGATTGGAAACGCCTTTCTAGAACTGAAGTTGTAGCTATTCCCTAGACTTCTGTTTATTTTGCATTTCTTTACCCACTCCTATTTGAAATTCTGCTGTTGTTTGCATACTGTTTGCCTTTGTGTCCCTCTTTCCATCTGTTCTTAAAAAAAAAAAAAAAAAAAACCAACCAAGTTTTATTTTAAACCAATCCAGATGACAGGCACACAGTCTTGACAATACTTTGGAAACCAGTGGAAGAAAATTCTCATTAAATTGCTCATCCGCTCAACTCGTTTTCCATATACAATCTATTATTGAGGTTACTGCCTAATTTCAAGATAAGTGCATATTTCAAAGGCAGGTTCCTTGTACCCCAGGTTAAGAAATTGTCTTTGACAAATGCTTTCAGCTTTAAATTTTCCTTTTATATTCTAAAATAATCTCCTGTTGCATGTAGCTTCCCACTACCACATATAAAGATGTATTCCAGGCATCGCTTCATGGGCTTCAGTTTATTCCACAGAGATTGCCTGGGAAGATTCACGGATGACCGCCTGAGCGACTTCACCTCCAACACCTAACCTCACAAGTGCTGTCTCTGCACCCCGATTTCTCACAAGATTTCTTGCTGTAAAACAACCATTTAAAGGAGTCTTTAGGAAGAAAAGCCATGGTCTGATATCAAGTCACCATGAAAGATTTGCGTGTCTTCCCCATGAATGCCCTGTAAGAAGCACAGGAGGATAGGTGTGGTTCCTCATGACCATTCCAAAGCCAAGAAAAGGTCAATGGTTTGGGATAGAACCCAGATCGGAAACAAAGTAGATTTTATCTCCGTGATGTTTCCACACCCTTTTGTGATGTCTGTGGCCCAGTGTCCCTCTCCAGCACCCCACAGCACTGGGTCTTATACAAGCAACCATCAGTGACTTGAAAACTGGAGCAAATAGAGTACTCCCAAAACGTTAGGAATACCACGCTGGAAAATTTAAATGACACGTTTCCAGCTAACAAGGGAAACGGGTTCCACCCCATAAGTGGATCATTCCTGCAGAGCCAAGGGAATGGAAGAGGCAGGGGTTTTCCCCTGCCATGGGGAAACTGACTCTCAGGACGGAAAATTAGAAGAGGGGTTCTCTGTACAAAATGTAATCGGAGTCCTCAAGTTAAAATTTCTGCCCCTGAAAGAGGGCATCTTCAGAAATCTTAAGCCGTGATGTTCAAATTCCTGTCCTGGCTGAAGACTTCCTAAATAACGTTCATTGATGTTCATCTCCTCCACTAAAAAATGCTTGCTTTCATAACCCTCTGATTCAAAAAGATAAAACACAATTCATCCCCATATTAACCATTTGCACAATGAAGAATGATTTGGTTTAAAATGAGATGCCAGTGAAGGCACTACCAAGATTTCCATCAGATACTGGAGTGTAGAGGTCATGAACCCTTGGGATCCAGGCAAAGCATCATTTGGACGTGACCTTAAGACCCTAGACTTTACCAAACTCCCATTGATCTCAGAGTTGTCTAACCCATGGATGTAACCACTGAAAGAGGAATTACTCTCCATCTTTGTAAATCTGCCCTGTCTGTGGCAAGCTGAGTTTTTATCTAGGCTGTGACAAACATTTACAGCTGTGATACTTGCAGGAGATGATCCAGGTTGCTGTCAGTGATAGGAAGAGGAGTCTTTGCAGCTGAACCTGTGGGAGGAAGGCCACCAGCCATGGGCCTTGGTGAGCAAAGGCCACCTGTCAGCTGAGTGTCGGCCAGCCTGAGGGTCCTTGTCCTGCAGCCTGTAGTGTCTGCTGCTGTGGGAATGGCGGGCAGCTGTAGATCTGAAATCTCAAACATTTTTGACAACCCCAGGGACCTTGGGTAATTCACTTGCTTGGCCTTGACTTCATCTGTAAATGAGAAAAAGAGCTGAGTGGACCAGTGAAATCCCCGCTAACTTACCTGGGTCTATCATTATCTGAAAATGTCTGGTGAAATGGAGCTGTTCTCTAAATCACCAAGTATCGCCCGTCGTCATTCCCACTCTCCTCTTTGTCAGCAGCAGGTGCAGCTTGGCTTTGTTCTTCGCCTTACTTCCAACTGTCTCCTAAGTCCCGGAAAGTGGTGGCAAAAATAAATAGAACCCAAGGGGCAGAAAGAATGGAGCAAACACCACCAGAAGGCATGGGAATGACTGGGCCATGCTGGCTGGCAGGACCATTTTGTCTGTTGGCCAGGCTTTCCAGGCAATGCCCTTCAACAGGTTCCCATGTGGAAACAATTGATAAATGTGGGCTGCAGAAAGCTGGAGATCCCCAGTGTGCCACAAGGATATCCCAAAGGACCCCTTCCTGTCTGTATTTATCTTAGCATCTTAAGTCCCTAACAATATATAGCAACTGTGGTGGCTGCTTCCAGAGCAAGCTTGCTTTTTGCAGAAACCATGATCCATGGTAACTGTAATCTAGGCTTTAAAGTTTTGTGTCTGAGCACCCTGAACATTTAAGCATTCCTGAATCCCAGAATTCTGTACAGCAAATGAACTTCTAGAGGGTCTGTAGTTTTCAGGGGTCATAGCAGGCTGTCTCTGAAGCCAAAAAAAAGGTAGGCAGACCACAGTTGGATAGTCATGATTGTGATTTTTTGCTGCTGCTGCCTCAGTGCAGGTCTGCGGACTTTCTTTGTCCCTCCCAGCTCCCTTTGTCCTCCTTCTACCCCCATTGTTAATGGTGAAGTGAAGTCTTAAGGTGATGTGTGAGGTGTGTACAGGGTACCCACAACTTAACTTGGTTCCACTCAACTGGAGACAGTTCTGATGGGAGCCACAGAGCAGATGTTAGTGTTATACCCAGCTAAAAGGTCACTCTGGAGGGAGAGTGGACTGGGGTTCCATGATCAAAGGGTCAAGTCAGTGGTCACAAGGAACTCTCTTCCACATGTGACAACCTGAAGATGATGGGGAACATTGAGCTTACTGTGAGGACCCTTCTATCATCAAGAGGTCTGTAATACCCAGCATACTGGGGCGTGTCTCACATGAATCTGATTGCAGAGCCCAGCCTTGTACAGACAGGAGAAAAAGATACCTGGATGTCCCCAGGTATCTTTTTCACTTATAATATTCCTGACCTAGGTTATTGACAAGCTCTGTTATGGTTTTGAGCCCTAAGATCATGCTCTACGGGTGAATCATAATTAATTCAACGGCTCACTTTAATATACAGTGGAACTATAACTTATCTCCTTTACATTTAAGAAAAAGTCAAGATGTAGGCATCCAGAATGTTGTACTTTTATAATTCCCTTGTTAGTGAAGGGGGAAAAAAAAACTATTGATGTAATCCCACTGAGTAAAGTTAAGTGCTCAAGCTGGGCTGCTTGTATTCAAATCCTGTTTCTGGTTCTTACTAGCTGCGTTACTTTCAACTCATTATTTGAGTACTGGGAATTTCTGGTTCCTCTTCCCGCTGGTGTTCAGTGGATGTTAGGTATTAATATTGCTGTGTGATCCAACTGTTCACTATTAGCCTGTTGGTGAAACATGCTCAAATTGTTTTTTTTTCCCCTCCATATAACTCTGCATGGCTGAGTTTACATCTAAACGAAAACACAATTAAAGAAAAGGAATGAATCAGTCATTCATTCTGATCTGCATGGAATCAGCTTATTTCGATGGAACAGATAAAAATCAGAAGTGGCTTGATAGCTAAATTCAAAGATGTAAAAAGAGTGCGTGGCAATGGAAATCGAGTGGTAAATATCTCAGTGCACATTCACCCAGGGCAAAATGTAGATGAATGAGCTCAAATTGCAGCAGAAAAGAACTAGACATGAAGAAGGAAACTCCTTAGCTTCTGAGGTCAGTCTTTGAGATGGCTGATGCAAAGAAATGGCACTGATGTCTTAAAACAGCTCATTCCTTGGCCCATCAATATTTATTAAGCACATTCTGTCTGGGCGTGGTGCTGCAGGTACAATGATGGACAGGACAGATAGGCACCCCGACCGCATGGCACATATGTCTGGTTGGAGAGGCAGGTGTAAATCAAAGACACAGACAGGGAACTATACATTATGACAAGTGACAAGAAGGGAGGTATAAGGGAGTGAAATGGGGCACCTGACCAGACTGGGGGGAGAGCATGGGGATGTCTCCCTGAGGAGGTGACAAGTTGAGATCTGGGGGACAGGTTGACGTAGCGGATGGAGGGAGAGAAAAGAGTACACGGACCAGCTGAGCAAGCAGCCCGTGCCAAGACCCCGAGCCCAGAGGTGCTGGCGGCTTCAAGGAAGGGAGAGAAGGCCGTTGAGGTTGGTAAAGCTGGGGCCCAGAGATGGGGAGTTGAGAGGGATAACCCAGGAACCAGATCAAGCAGATTCCTGGAGAAAGTTGAGGACTTGCTTTTCTTTCTTTTTTTTTTTTTGAGCTGGAGTCTCACTTGTCACCCAGACTGGAGTGCAGTGGCCGCTCCCGGCCACCGCAGCCTCCACCTGCTGGGCTCCGGCGATCCTTCTGCCTCAGCCTTCCGAGTAGCCGGAATTACAGGCACGCACTACCATGTCCGGCTGATTTTTTAATTTATTGTACAGATGAGGTCTCGCCAAGTGGTCCAGGTGGGTCTCGAACCCGCGGGCTCAGGCAATCCACTCACCTCAGCCTCCCCAAGCACAGGATTACAGGCTGAGCCCCCAAGCCCAGCTGAGGACTTTCATTTTTATATAAAGGGTCATGGAAAGTTGTCAATGTTATTGTCATTTTCCAAATACTTTTTTTTTTTTTTTTTTACTGGAGTATGAACAGATGCCCATACAGTTCAGTTTGATGAATTTCATAGTGAACACATCGTGCAGCCAGCACCCAGATCAACAGGCAGAGCATTCTTAAATCCCCAGAAGCCTTCCTGAGCCCCAGTCTCCAGCATGTTCCAAAGGAGGAATCCTTATCCTGACTTGTAACACTGTTAGGGCAATTTTGGCTCTTTCTGAATTTTATCAAATGGACTCCTATGGGATGAATTCTTTGCGCCTAGCCTCTTTCATCCGACAATGCGGCCTCAGCCAGGTTGCTACTTATGGTGACTAGAACAAGATTTGTTCATCAGTCCTGTTGTTGAAGAACCTTTGGGTAGTGTTTGGCTATTTGGAATAGCACTACAGGTGATTAACCCTTATCTGGAATGCTTTAGGTCAGAAGTGTTTTGAATTTCAGATTTTTTTTTTTTGGATTTTGATATATTTGCGTTATGCATACCGGTTCAACATTCCTAATCTGAAAATCTGAAATCTGAAATGCTCCCGGGGCCCTGTCCTTAGAGTGTCAAGTCAGCACTCAAAAAGTTTCGGGTTTGGGGATTTGAATTTTCGGATTAGGAATGCCCAATCTGTAATATGGACTAGTTGGTTATTTGGCTTCACCCTTCTGTTGAGGGTTTTCATAAGAGTGGAATTTCTGGCCTCAAGGTATACATGTGATCAGTGTCAATGGTTCCTACCGAGCAGTTTTCCAAAGTGGCCCTTTGGATTTGAACTCCCACCAGCAGTGCATGAGAGTTCTCTCGGAAGGTTTTCTGTAGCCAGTTGCATGACCAGATCTGTGCTTTTCAAAGCCCATGTGGCCTCCTGCGAGGAGAATGGACTACAGAGGCACCACTGGGCGTGGTGGCTCCTGCCTGTAATCCCGGCACTTTGGGAGGCAAAAGCGAGAGGACTGCCTGAGCCCAAGGGTTCAAGCCAGTCTGGGCGACTTGGCAAGGCCTTGTCTCTACAATAAGGCCTGCATAGGTCTGGGTGGGGAGGGGGTGGGGGGAAGGGGTGGCTGCTATGGTGGGTCAGGCGAGGGGTGGATGGGGAAAGACTGGGATGGGAAGAAGTACACGGATCCAGGAGAGATGGGGGTGGGAGGCAGGCTGAGGGTCCCAGGGGGTGTATTGGGCGGGGGCATGGGAGGGAGAGGGGGCGGTGACAAGAAAGACCTTATGTTGTTGTTGCCTTGAATGACTGCTTGGAGGATGATGTTTGTCCGAACTCTGGTGATGAACCAGGGAAGTGTAGACCATCATTCTATTTTTAAACACATTAATTTGACCGGGCGTGATGGCGCCTGCCTGTAATTCCAGCACTTGGGGAGGCAAAAGCGAGAGGATTGCCTGAGCCCAAGGGCTCAAGACCAGTCTGGGCAACTTGGCAAGGCCTTGTCTCTACAATAAAAATAAAATAAAATAAAATAAAATAAAAAATTAGCCGGATATGGTGGAAGGCTGTGGAGGGCTGGAATGGAAGGGTTGCCTGAGCCTAGTAGGTCGAGGCTGTGGTGGCTATGAGTGTGCCACTGTGCTCCAGCCTGGGTGACAGAGTGAGACTCCAACTCAAAAAAAAAAAAAAAAAGACAAAAAAAAAAAAAAAACCACCCCCAAAACAAAAAAACATTGATTTGAGATGTGTTAGACACATTCAAGTTGGAATCAAGGAGGCAGTTAGACTTAGAGGCTTGGACTTAGTGGGCGTGTCAGCTTGAGAGCCATGGCAAAGCTCACGTAGAGATTGAATCCACAGTGGGACTGAATCGAGAGGTGGGGTTTCAGAGAGGTGACTGGGTCAGAAGGGCTCTGCCCTCATGAGTGGATTGGTTCATTCATAGATTAATGGGTTATCATAAAAGTGGGACTGGTGGCTTTATAAGAAGAGGAAGAGAGACTCTGACTAGCATGCCCAGCCTCCTTGCCACGTGATGCCCCGTGCCACCTCAGGACTCTGCAGAGCGTCCCGCCAGCAGGAAGGCCCTCGCCAGATACAGCCCCTCGAGCCTGGACTTCTCGGCCTCCATAACTATAAGAAATAAATTCATGTTCTTCTTCAATTACCCAGTTTCAGGTATTCTGTTATAAGCAACAGAAATTAGACTAAGGCAGTAAGGAAAGGTCACCCCAGTTGAGAGTAGTGAGAAGAGAAGAATGTCCAATTCTATTATTTCTTAGTTTGAAAGCAGTTTTTCAAATTAAATTTTGAATGCTTAAAAAATAATGCTCTCAGTTTTATTTTCAATTAAAGCTCACTAGGCATTTTGGTCAGGTGGGGATGGCAACAGTATGATATGGGCAGGAGAAGAGGGACAGATAAGTTTGTATTTGCTATAGGTTCCTGCAGGGGCCAAGAACAGAGTTTCTCTCTCTGGCCACGGGGGCCTTAACTGTTTGCTCCAGCAGCCTTAACAAAGTGCCACAATCTGGGTGGCTTAAACAGTAGACACTGATTGTCTTGCAGTTCTGGAGGCTAGGAGTCTGAAATAAAGTGCTGACAGGGTTGAGGGCTGCAGAGGAAGGCTCTGGGGTTTCATGGGTTGTAGACGGCCATCCTTTCCCTGTGTGTCTCCTCATGGCTTTCCTTTTGTGTGTGTTTGTATCTGTGTCCAAATTTCCCCTTTTTATTAGAACATCAGTCACATGGGATTAAGGCCCACACTAATGGTCCCATTTGAACTCCGATGACCACTGCCAAGACCCTATCCCAGATGAGCTCCCATTCTGAGGTCCAGAGGGTTATCCAACATACCTTTCTTGGGGGGACATGATACAACCCATACATCCTTCCAGCCAGGGTTCTTCTTCCAGACTGGCACTTACCTGGCTTTTACCAGGCACAGGGTCAGAGTTTTACTTGGTACTCACTTTGTGTCTCGTTCTGGCAATGATGGTATTCAGTCAAAATTTCCAGAGCCAGTGACCATTTTCCCATCACACAAGGCTCCCGTTCAGCCAGAAATTTTGAAGCAAAAACATAATAATAATCACTCTCATTTATTGTGCTCTGAGTTCTTTAACTCATATGCTTGAAAGGTTTCAGTTAACTCTCACAACAGGCCTGCAAAGTACCCGTTTTCCACCGTTTCAGCGATGAGCATGGGAGTGTAAGGGGGCTCGTTCAAGCTCATGAGCGATCAGCCAGAGCGCGCGTCTCCACTCCTTCCTGCTTTGGGCCCAGGAGACAGTGGCTGCAGGGGGCTTGGCTTTTCTTTCAGACTTTACAAGTACAGGTTAGCTGGACAGAGAGAATATGGGCCGGTGATTTTTAATAGTTCGCTTTCAGGTGAGTGCACTGTGCACCGCATCTCTGGCTGACTTATTTGCAAGGCTTTGTAGTCAGGGTCCCTACAGCTGGGGAAAAGACCGTCTCCAAATCCCTGGAGCCGTGAAAAACAACAGGTAGTGGGCACCTGGGAATGTTTCCCAGCATCTCAAACCAGGTGGTCTCCAGAATCGCCTCCAATCCTGTCTCACTCATTCAGGCACAAAGAAGACAGAGACATGCACTCCACTGGAATTAGGTTTGGAACTCTTTCTGAGAAAATGTGTTTGATTTTTCTGCCCCACACCTCCACGCAGTTTATTTCCCACTGTGCTCAGCAGTCTCTTTGTCTCACTTCTCATGTAATCCTCCAGGCGTCGTTGGAATCAACAAAACATATTATATAGGAAATGTAATATTTCTCATGCTGCATTGCACGACAGTACCTGCACAGTGTCATTTGTATCTGTATTCTGTTCCCACAATGAGGAGGTTTTTAGGTTTTGGGGTGAAAAAGGTTCATCACTGTCCCTCAGCAGGTTTGTCCATGGAGCTGAGCGGATGGTGTGCATTTAGACCCGTCCATGAGAAGATCAGGTCCGTGGATTAGCCAGGGCTAAAGGTTCCTTGTTTCGATGTGGATGTGAAGTGGTCTGAAACGTGTGGACAGCCTGTTCTGTGTCCATCACTGTGGCTAGCGAGGGGCCCGCAGTGATGTCTCTAACACACAGGATTCAAGGATGGGCGCCTGGCTGTTGGCATCAGATGTGCGGGAGAAGATGGAACATGGTGGAGCATTGAGGGGCTGGGGGATGGAGGTGCATCCCACCTGCAGGATGGTGTGAGCAGAGGCGTGGGTGTAAGACTGTTCTGCTCCCAAGAGGCCCATAGCTTAGTGCAGAAGACACGTGGGAAACGAGACCTCCTAGCACAGAGTAACAGATGCTACGAGACAGGCACCTACAGGGTGATGTGAGCAGAAAGAGACTTGCAAACCAAGGGTAACAAATCTGGTTGTGGAGATGAAGAGGCAGAATTAGAAATGCTCCCAAGGGAAGGTGATGCTCAGTCTGAGTCTTGGATAATCATTCATTCTTTGTTCTCTCTACAATATTAATTAGAGTTTGACTGATGTGTACCTATAAATGTTCTAGGTATAGGAAATACAGCAGTGAACAAAAAAGACCCCTCCCCACCCCTAATTCCATGTTCTCAGGAGCTTACATTCCCATAGGTAAGTGGTAGTAATGTGGGAAGGGCTGGTCTGGCATAGGGAACGGCGCGGGCCATCACACAGTCCTTGTGATAAAGTTGGTATGAGCGAATGACCAGGTGGGACAGGTCAGAGAGGAGGCATGGAGTGGCCAGGTCCCAGCTAAGGAGTCTGTGTGCCAAGCCAGAGAGAGCTTCTCCTGAAGGTCTCAAGGAGCCACCGTTGGTTTCAGTAGGGTGGGATCATTGCTACTGTTGGTTTCAGTAGGGTGGGATCATCGCCTCAGACTTGAACAGGGTGCTGGGCAGCAGAGTGCAGGCTAGAGGTGGGCAGTGCCCCAGTCAAGAACCCAGAGCCCTGAGGAGAGCTGGGGAGAGTCAGGGAGGGATGAGGATTCTAGGAGGAATCCCACATTCTGACTTCTCTGATGACTTGGTGATGGCGCCATTGACCGAGGTAGGATCAGGTGTAGGAGAAATATGACACGTTCAGATTTGTTTACATTGTGAATTCCACCGGCCCTACCTGAGGGCACATCAGAAGTTAGAGAGGCTTCTTACTACGGAGGCAGCTTCGAAATACCAGTGGCAGGGGCCAGCCAAATAAACAACAATGCCTGGTGATCTGCCATGAAATATCCTGAGGGCCCCTTGTCTAGGGTAAGTGACAGGGGAATGACAGTTCAGGGTTCCGGATCCAGGTTTTGACAGATAGGCAATATCTCCTTCGGGGTGAGGAAGCTGTGTTCCACATATAGTACCCTGGCCACTCAGGGGGGTGATGGTGCAATTCCCCGAGTCTGAGGTTCCTGCTTTGAAGAAACACCCTCCGAGTGTGCGAGAACCCTAGATGCTTCTGGGGCATTTGGCATCTGAAACACTGTTGGTATTTGATAACATGTTAATGCTAATATAGCAAATATGATAATAGGAACATCAGAATATAATTCTGGGTCATGTCTATGCATGATTCAGTTTTACAGATGGAATCAGCCCAGGATAGAAGAAATAACTCATTTAATGCAGAAATATGTGAATAGAGGAGAAGGCTCCTTTTTGTCCCTCTCTCTCTCTCTCTCTCTCTCTCTCTCTCTCTCTCTCTCTCTCTCTCTCCTCCCCCAGGAATTTTTGTCCTTCTGTGGTCCATTCGACCCATGGCCGACTGGCTTTAGAAGTAGTTATTAATAGTTTACCATGCTCATCTTCACGAAGCCGAGGGAATTATAGCCTCTTCAGTGGATGCCTAGTTAGCAGACTAACAGTCTGACACCAGCTGGCTGAAACAGGCATTTTTAATGAAACTTACCTCTGAGTTAAAATAAAAATGCTGCCTCAAAGATTTTGTCCTGAAACATATGAAATACTGACAGGTGAGCTCTCTCATGCAAAACTTCTGCCAGGGCTCAAAGAAAACCTCTGATAAGGTTGTTTGCCCATGGGGGAAGGATTAATTGGATTTTCTGTCTTGCCCCTAGAGTCTGACCCTTTGTTATGACAGGACCAAAGAAGTTTTAAAAGCTGAATCACAGTTTATATTTTTAGCATTTTTGAGCCGTGGAGATCAGCGCAAGGGACGGGAGCGTGGGGGAGGAGTGAGTTGCTGCAATGCGCTTATAATTATTGTCTGTCTGGAAATGTGGGGCCAGATATTCAAGTCTGATTTAGCCTGTTCAAAGCAACCCAGCAGGGAAGTGAAGGCCTCAGGTGAAGATCACTTTGAGGCTCTCCTCTTTCAAGGTCCCCTCTCCTGCCACTGCATTTTGTGGGGGGAGCCTGGATTATGTCTGTGATCTGCTCCATTTTCTGGATCTCTCCTGAACCAGCAATTCTTTTGTTGATGCTGTGGGTATGCATTTTATGAACGAGACTCTGAGGAAAGTTCTCTCTCATCGGGTCTATAGTGGTGGTGGAGAAAGAAGAAGTAGCAAAAGAAAGAACTGTAGGGAGCTGGAGCTAAAGTCAAGTGACTGCGAAATCACATTATCCTTTTGTTTGCTAAACAGAATATACAGATTTGGTTATTTATCTATTTAGTTAGTTAGTTAGTTAGAGTCTCCCTGTCACCCAGACTGGAGTGCAGTGGGATGCTCATGGCTCCCACAGCCTCAATCTGCTGGGTTCAGGCAATCCTTCTGCCTCAGCCTTCCAAGTAGCTGGAACCACAGGTGAGCGCCACCGCACCCAGCTAATTTTTTGATTTATCGTAGAGATGAGATCTCACCAAGTTGCCCAGGCTGTTCTCAAACCCCTGGGTGACTGGGTAATTTATAAAGGACAGAAATTTATTTCCTCACAATTCTGGAGGAGGATGGGAAGTCCAAGGTCAAGGGGCTGGTGTCTGGTGAGGGCCTTCCTGCTGTGTCATCTGATGGCAGAAGGTGGAAAGGCAAAGAGAGGGCAAGGGAGAGAAAGAGGAGGCTGAACTTGTCCTTTTATGGTGAATCCACTCCTTCTATAATGACATTCATCCATTCACGACTTCATCACCTCCCATTAGGCCTGTCTCCCGACATGGCCACCTTGGGACAAGTTTCCAACACATTGACTTTGGGGGACACACTCAAACCATAGCCCTCCCCTATAGCAATGAGTGATAGCCTCGTGTTTATTTTATTTGTTAAATAATATCGGCAGGCAACTCCTTCGGGTCCCCTCCACTGTGGGAAATTTTCTGTCCTTGCAATAAATCCTGCTTTAAAAATAATAATACTAATAATAATATTGGCAAGGCTTCCTCTTTATGCTTTTCTTGTGGTATGTCTTCAAAACTCTTGAGTAGTTTTTGTGGACTTGAAGTTCCAGGTGAAGTTAGTTGTTAAGGAGATCTTTTTCATGAAGGAAAGATGTGTGTGAGTTTTCAGTAAAAGAAGACAAACAAGAGGACAACCAAAATGCCCTTTTTTGGCTCTTCCTTTTCCCAGGCTTTAAATACCATAGCTGAGTCAGTTCACTTTGCATGTGTATTTCCAGACACATGTCTCATGGAACACAAATAATATGTATTTCTCCAGAAGTTTTTTTTTTGTTGTTAATTTATTCTCCTCAGATACATTGTACAAAATGATTTAAAATACTCAGTGCTCTACTCCAAAAACTTATAGAACAGAATTAAGACATTGGGTGTGATTTGAAAGCAAGCAAAACAGAACAGACCTGGCTACTTTCTAATATAATTTTATCTTAAGTATAAGTTATTATTCTCCCTTCTCCAATATCAGACAGCTGGTTCCTTCTTGAAGCAGTACTTAAGACAGATGGCCCAATCATTTCTTCAAAATGTTGGCTTCTTCTGTGGCTCCCGTTCTCCCACTTTGCTCCATGCCTTGACTTCTTCACTTGCCAGTCTCTGTTCTCCCTGGCACCATGAAGTTATGTAGAGTTGACTTGTTCTTTTCCATTTGAAGATGGAAGGACGAACATAAGGTGCCAGACTGGGTTATTTTATTCACCGGCAGATGGATTTACTCCATTTGTGTAAAGAGTTCCTTTTGTAGAATATCTGAGACCTGGTATATCCTTTCGATGGATGTCTAATCTCATTCCCACAACTTTTCTCCCAAACCTGAGTTATACCATTAAAGCTATGGGACCAGGCAGTTATCACCTGGCCATTAGTTCAGTTTTTCTGTATTCTACAAAAACTTGTTTCTGTTATTTTAAAAATGGGATTATTTGTAAGTTATTACTCTAGAAGTGAACACAATTGAATTTTCTGATTTTTTCAACAAATCGCAGACATCAAATTGGTTCAAGGGAGTGGGGGAAATAAATCAGGGATTAAAGACTACTGTCTGCTCCATTCTAATTTTGGGGCCTTTTAGATTTAAAGGCGAACTATTCCTTGTTTTATAACACTTGGAGTATTTATTTCATGGGTAAGTGAATTACTATAACAAAACACTATACAGTTGCAAATGTGGATATATTTCATATACATAATATCAGTGAGAAAAGCAAGTTCCAGAAGGACACACATAGTATGATATCAATTATTTAGTTTAAAAATATACCAAACAGCATTCCATATGTTTTAAGGATACATACATATGATGGAAATGGATAAATCCATGTTTGGGAATGATAAACACCCCAAAGTAGTTACCTCTGGGGAGGTGGTGGGGTGCCACACAATCTGGGGAGAGAGTCCTTAAGTTGGAGTAGACAGGGATGGATTGATGAGCAAGGAGAGGAATTGTGCCACATCTAGAAGGTGTGCCAGCCCTGGGCTCCCAAGCAGGAAATGTCTGCATGATCAGCAGATGGGAGGGTCTGAATCATAGAGCAGGCAAGCCAGGTGAGAGCAAGCGGGATTCCTGGAGCAGGAAGAAGACAAGAGATGCTAGGAAACCCCTGCCTTACGGGAAGATGATGATCCTAGGAGCCTTGGAGAAGAATACCCTCCCCAGTGTCCCCATGCACTGAGCTGCTGTGCACTCACATCCTTCCCAACCCACCCTCCTGCTCAGGGGCCCAGAGGATGTTTTCTCTCTTCTTCCTGAGTACTTTCCCACACCCCAGCTGTACGCCGAGTTTGGGTTTAGAAGATGGGAATTCCAGGTGAGGCCAACTTGCTGTGGTCCTGCAGCCTCACATCTCTGTGTGGGATCTTCCGAGGGAGGCTCCTTAGCCCTGAGTCTCTGAATGTGAGAAATGTCTCCACCCTGGCTCTGGGGACCCTGGGGCCATTTTCCTGTTGTTTTGAGCATTCTCAGAATTACATAGAACAAATCTGGTCCAACCCACAAATACATGGCAAATACATAACCCACAAGCCACAAATAAGAAATATGTATTTTTATATAAACAACTGAGATTTGGGGGTTTGTTACACTACTGCAGAACAGGACACTCTCAGATGGTAGATTTTGTGGATTTCAGTAAAATCAGGTGCTTTGTGGAAAGCACTGGAGTTGCCGAGGGCTGAGAGCTCCGAGAACTCTGAGTCTGCCAGCTCTGGGCAGCCGTTTGCTTATTCCAAACTCCGTGCCCTCTTGTGCAGCTAGAATGACATGGACAGGGCCACTGGGTGAGTCGCCTTTGATGCAAATTGGGCTGCATGCCATCAAGACTGAGACTGAAGTCTGGGCAAGATTTAGAGCCTTTGTGGATGCAGAGAAACATCAAATTGAGAGGAAGACAACGAGTGATACAGAAACCTGGAAACAGAGAACAAAGTGTTTTTGCGTGTCGCCTACCATTTGTCAGTCATTGTTAGTGTGATAAAAACTCACTGCTAGCCGGGCTCGGTGGCTCAGCCTGTAATCCCGTGCCTTGGGAGGCTGAGGTGAGTGGATTGCCTGAGCTTGCGGGTTCGAGACCCTCCTGGGCAACTTGGCGAGACCTCATCTCTACAATAAATCAAAAAATCAGCTGGGCGTGGTAGCACGCGCCTATAATTCCGGCTACTTGGAAGGCTGAGACGGAAGGATCACGGGAGCCCAGCGGGTCGAGGCTGCGGGGGCCGGGAGCGGCCACTGCACTCCAGTCTGGGCGACAGAGTGAGACTCCAACTCAAAAAAAAAAACAAAAAAAAACCCCTCACTGCTTATTAAAAGCTACTGGATGATGTGCTTGGCGATGGGATTATGAATTTTCCTTTTAGATAGGAACAATTTTAGCCTGTTTCTGGAATCTTAAGGAGTACCCCTCCCAGCTTGAGGGACTGGAGACTCCCAGGGGTGAAGGGTCTCGTCTTAGTTCACAGAGGACGTGATAGTGCCGGTTCTTACACACTGGGTTTCCGATGCTTAGCCTAGACTAGCTCTTCTCATGCACATTTCATTCCACGCAGTTTCCCTCTTTTCTTCCTGTTTCTTCTCATCTGTGCCCTTATTGTCTCTGTCTCTCTGAAAAGCACGTAGGGGCCGTCATAGAAGACATTATGTGAGCTGATGTTGATGACTTCAATTATGACAAATATCAGGCGCTCCTTTTGAAAAAAATCACCTGCACTGTTTTAGAAAAGCAGTGTGGCTCGTCGCATAATCCTCCATGATTCAGGCTGTGCTCAAAAGACTTAAATTGGTTAATGCCAAAGCGGTTGGGGTTTGTTCTGTTTATTGTTCTCATACTTCTTGGGTTTTAGAGCTGTTGTTAGGAGAAACTGTTTCTCCTAGATTACAGAATTTGCTTAGGGAGTGTTTTTCTCTTTGATTTGCTAAAAATTTGGTTTTCTCATGGCGTTTCTAGGTGTGCGATAAGTTGTATAGTTGCTGCTCTGTTGCACAGGGCTTTAATGTAAACGGTGCATATTTTAACTCTGTACATGTGAGCACACATCTGGGCTCTGATCTTGGGTAAGCAAAAAGCAGTGACTGCTGAAATAGAGAGATGCAGGGATGAAGAGTTCTTTTTGAGTAAACATCCTATGAACGTACATACTGAGCATACATAAAATGTGGAATCGTGTGTACAGCATTCATCAAGCACAAATCCACCTTCACAAAGCAAAAATAAAAGAGAGAAGGCGCCTCAGCTGTGCTTTTTAAAAGCGCATGAATAATACCACGAAGTCCTTGGAATTCCTTTAAAATGACACTATATATGATTCAAATTATATGAGGTACCTGGAGAAGTCAAATTCACAGAGACAGAAAGTAGAATGGTGGCTGCCAGGGACCGGGAGTAGAGAAAAGTGGGGAGTTCTATTCAATGGGTACTGAGTTTCAGCTTGAGACGATGACAGAGTTCTGGAGATGGATGGCAGTGATGATTGCACAATAGTGTGAATGTATTTGATGCCAATGAGTTATATCTGTAAAAATGGTTTCAGTGGTATATTTTATGTAATGTGTACTTTACCACAACAAGCAATAGAAATGACACTACATCCTCACAATTTCAAATAAATTTACTGATAATTCCACCTGCAAGTATATTCTTTCCTCTTACTAATTAGGTTTTGTGTTTTTGGAGGGAGGGGGGTGCTGCATTCAGCCGATTTAATTTTTTTTTTTTTTTGAGTTGTAGTCTCATTCCATTGCCCAGGCTGGAGTGCCGTGGCATGCCCATGGCCACCCCAGCATCGACCTGCTGGGCTCAGGCGATCCTTCTGCCTCAGCCTTCCAAGTAGCCAGAATTACAGGCGTGTGCTACCACTCCTGGCTAATTTTGTTGTTGTTGTTTATTGTTGTTGAAATGAGGTCTTGCCAAGTTGCCCAGGCTGTTCTCGAACCCGTGGGCTCAGGCAATCCCCTCACCTCAGCCTCCCAAAGTGCTGGGATTACAGGCTTCAGCCACCGCACTGGGCCAGACTTAATTTTTTAAAATAGTTATAGTTATGCTCGCATGTTCCTTTCATGAGAAAGAGTGGGAACTCGTGTGGCATATGCATCTCTCACCATCGTTTGATGGCCTAAGGAAACTGAAGGGTAGAGATGTCCTCACGGAGTGACTCAGCACTGCTGCTTCCTTGCTAGCTAAAGGGGAGACCCAGACTTCCACTGTTTTAAAATATAATGTGTCAGTAGGAAACTTACAGTGGCATAAGGCCAGCAGATCAGGAGATGATTGCCACTGAACAGACAACATATTACAGTTCCCACGAGGCACACGGGTAAGCACCAGGGTAGGTCAGGAGGCAGAGGGAGAGAGGGAAACTGTGGGTAAGAGACTTTACTATGGTTTCTGCTCCTGCAAAATAGCCAAGGCAGCCAAGCAGACATGAGATTAACTAGTTTGAATAATTCCAGTGGGCTCTGGGCTGTAAGGGTTGTCCCTAGTTGTCTGGAACCTGGCTCCAGGGTGATTAAGGCAGAAGGATAGTGGCCCTAAGTGGGCGAGCCCATAGGATGGGTTATTGGGAAATGTGGACATAATCTGCTGCTCAAGAAAGGCAACTGTCTGGCCTCTAGCCAAGGACTCAAAACTAGGTCAAGACAAGCATTGTCTGTGGAAAAATTGTCTTCTATGAAAGTGTTCCCTGATGCCATCGAGGTTGGAGACTGCCAGTTTAACCGGATTGCTGTGATTATTTTGGCTAGGGGCTCCAAAAACCTTATAAGAGGAAGTTTCTGTTAGAAAGAGACCTCTCTTCTGTTCTCCTCAGAATGCTTTCTGAAATTGGTGGCTCTACCAAGAGAAGAATACTGACACTTGATAGAATATTTACATACCTGAAAATGACCACACAATAGTGGATAGTATTATTGCCTCAGATGGTGGAGGTGAATGTCAGAAAGAAGAAGCAGGTGTGTATGATTTGACAAAAGTAATTTCATTTTTAATCAATTTCTGCTTTGTCCCCCAAGATGATTCTTCAATAAGATTGATTCCATTGGAAGTAGTTTTTCTCATTGAACGTGAAACTCAAAGAATTCTTGGTGGATCTATTCATTTAGCAAACATTTGCATGGGAAGCAGCATGTATGGCAGTCAAAGACATGGGGTGTGGCATCTAAATGGTGCATTGGTGACTCCCTCACTTAAAAATTGTGCCCTTGAGTAAACTGCTACACCTTGCGGTGCCTTGGTGTTCTCACCTGTAAAATCAAGATAATGACACCAAGCTCATAGGTTTCTTGTGAGGACTAAAGAACACCTGTGAAGATTATTAACCAGGTTAGAGAGGATGGTGATGATAAGTTTAAAGCAAGTCAGACCTGGTCCCCACGATGCTCGTGGACTCCACTGGGGGGATTGAGTATTAAAAAAACAGGCAACCATAGAACAACGTGATGAGCTTGCTGAGACGGAGCACAAAGGAGGGATCGTTTCACTTTCCAGGGGCGTCGGGGCAGGCAAATCACACAGGAAAAATGAAATTTGCTTTGAGTCTTAATGGCTAAGTTAAAAAGTGTTGAATGGATAAAGGAGAGAAAGACAATTCCTGGAGTAGTGACTGTCCCATGCAAACGACTGAGAAATCTGATCAAGTTAATGCTTGTTTAATTAAGAATGTGGCATATTCAGAAATTAAAGGCACAATTTGATCATAGGTAAGATTGCGGGAGGTGAATAACAGGAGGTAAAGTTAGAAAGAAAACTTGAACCTAGGTTTAAAAGAACTTGGATCACATGTATATGTGTGGTTAGTAACATTCGATAGTCTAGAAAGCTTTAAGTGGGATATAAAAAGGGCTATTTTGGTTTTTCTTTCACCATGCTGGCCCTTTCTGACATGTCCCTCTATCTCTCCTCTTTTCTTTCACTAATAAATTGTTTTAAAACTAAAAAGGGGGGGTTATCTTTGTTGAGAAGGTAGTTATTTAAATGATCAGTGTAAAGCAACTGAGTATAGGACAGAAAATGATATATTGCTTTGACAACAACCCCCAAGAATCAGTTGTTTAAATGAAAACATATTTCTTACTCGTGGGCTTGTGGGACATCTTGTGGCTTTGCATGTATTTGTGGGTAGGGTCAGCTCTGCTCTCTGTATAAATTCTGGAACTGGGCTTACCTGTGGAGCATGTTTTTCTCATGGTGGTGTGGAGGAATGCAAGAGGGCAAGCCAAGTCATGCAAGCACATGCAAAGCTTCTGGTGGGAAGTGGTATACATCAGGACCGCTCATGCCATTGGCAAGAGAAAGTCACCTGGTCACATCCAGAGGCACGGGGAGCTGATGGATGCTCTGCCTGTGTTGGAGAGAGAGGAGAGAAGGAAAACTTGGGAACAACAAATGCAGTCTACTACTGAAGGTAACTAATGACCTCAAAAATATCCCAAAGACACGAAATCCAATGAATCCCAAGAATCTTTCTATGAGAAGAAGTGGTATAAGATAACAGATGGAGAAATTTACCATATACCTAGAATGTGTACACTAGTGTGTGTGTTCTAGTCTGGGAATTCATAGAGAAGTGTGGCAAGTTAAAAGAGGGAAAAACCAGAAGTGCTGGGTGGGACATTGTATATCTTGACTCAAGATAGGAAGGGAGCAGTGATCTTCTAACATAAACTGGAAAATGACCCCAGAGGAAAGAGAAAAGTGATCAGAGACTTCATCCGTGAACATATGGGTGTCTAACTAATCATATTACATGTAATTTTTAACTTTTAATATGAAGTATTTCAAAAATATAGAAAGTTTCAGAAAATGTCACAATGAATACCCATGTATACTATATGCTAATTTTGACCACATTTGATTCAAATCAGCCTCTGATTCTTTAAAAAGTTTTTTTAGATTAAGAAAATATTACAGATAAACGAATGTTTTATATCCTTCTCTTTGGATTGTCTGGTTTGCCCCCCCTCAGTGTCTTTGTCATAAAGGAGTTTTAAATTTTAAATAAGTTGAATTTCTTTTCTTTTATGGTTTGTTCTTTCTATTTCTTGTTTAATAATTCTTTTCTACCACCAGGATCAGACAAATATTTTCTGTATTTTTTTCTATCTTTTAAAGTTCTGTTCTATAGCTTTTATTTTTAAAAGATATTTTTACATTTTCATCTGGAATTCATTGATGTGCTTTGTTTCAGATAAGGATCTGATTTTGTCTTTTTACATACATGTACCTAATAGCAACATGATCTCCAAAGATTTGTGTGCCATTTGCAGTGTGTGTGTGTGTGTGTGTGTGTGTGTGTGTGCGCGCACATCTTTTTATAAGTTGCTATACTCTTCCATTGATCTGTTTGTCTTTTTCTGCACTAATATCACACTATTTAATTACTATAGTATTGTAGTTTATAGCTCATCTTTTTTTTTTTTTTTTTTTTTGAGTTGGCATCTCACTCTGTCGCTCAGACTGGAGTACAGTGGCCGCTCCCGGCCACCGCAGCCTCGACCTGCTGGGCTCCGGTGATCCTTCCGCCTCAGTCTTCCGAGTAGCTGGAACTACAGGCGCGCGTTACCATGCCCGGCTAATTTTTTTGACTTATTTTAGAGATGAGGTCTCGCCAAGTTGCCCAGGCGGGTATCGAACCCTTGGGCTCAGGCAATCCACTCACCTCAGCCTCCCAAAGGTGCAGGATTACAGGCTGAGCCACCGAGCCTGGCTTTATAGCTCATTTTAATATGCAGTATGATGACCCTCCCTCCTCACCATTCCAACACATACACACACTCTCACACACACCACGCTGAGCATTCTTTGTCTTCAAAATTGTCATCACTATTAATGGGACTATCTAAACCATTTATGTTTAATGTAATTGTTAATATGTCTGAATATAAATGTACTATCCTGTTATTGGTTTCCTATTTGCCCCATCTGTTATCTTCTTCTTTTTTACTCTTTTCTGCTTTCTTTTAGAACTGAGTATTTTTTTTTTTGTATTTTATTTTAGTCCTCTCTTTTGGATTATTGTTGTTCTACTTTGTTTTATTTTCTTCAGTGGTTGCTTTAGGGTTCATTCTATGCATCTTCAACTTATCACAGCCTATATTCAAGCAACGTTTTCCACTTTATATATATGAATATGAAATTAATATTTAATATAATATTTAAAATTTTATAATATAAAACATTATAAATATTTTATATGTATACCACCATTATAGATACATAAATTTATATAACCAGGGAGAGAAATTATTTTACAATAGCATACTTGCATTTTTTTCCCTCCTGTCCCTTGTGTTACTGCTGTTATCCTTTTACTTCTACATATATTATAAATTCATATCAACAAGGTTTTAAAAACTAAATTATTGTTCCCTTTCCTGGGACAATCTCTATTACTTTTTAAAACTGGTAGATTTTTTTTATTAATTCATAAAATTTTTGCATCAATATTGACAAATGAAATTGACTGTAATTTTGTTTCTTTTCTTTTCTTTTTTTTTTTTTTGAGCTGGAGTTTCATTCTGTTGCCCAGGCTGGAGTGCAGTGGTACAGTCCCAGCTCACTGCAGCCTTGGCCTCCTAGGCTCAGGCAATGCTTGCTGCCTCAGTTTCCCAAGTAACTGGGACTACAGATGTGTGCCACCATGCTTGGTTAGTTTTTCTTTTTCATGGAGATGAGGGCTCACTATGGTACCTGGGCTGGTCTCGAACTCCTGGCCTCAAGCCATCCTCCCGCCTTGGCCCCCCAAAGCTCTGGGATTACAGGTGTGAGCCACTGCGCCTGATCTGTTTCTTCATACTCCATTTTTCCAGTCTTAGAATCAAGGCCATTCAAAAGCCTCTTAAAATAACTGGGAAAACTTCCATCTTTTTGTATTCTTTGGCCACCATGCAGCTACCTGCAAGCTGGTCTGCACCTCTCATTCAGCCTAACCTCATACCTTTGCCCAAGCCTGTTCCCCACAATGTAGTGATTCTTTTACAGTACACATTTCTTCACGTTACTGCCTGGCCTAGAGCGTGTCACAGTACATGGCTTGTTGTAGTAGCTCAGTAATGACTTGTTTTCTCGGGTTTCTCTACTGTCACATAGGGTTTCTACTGTCACTGGTGTCGCGTGATACCAGAGACTTTTGGTCGGTGATACCGTGTCGGTGCGTGGCAGCTTTTCTCCCACCATCTTCCCACTGCCTACGAAATTTCAGTTGTGCCAATGGTGCCTATTAGCAGCTGACTCCCACCACCATTTTTTTCAGGAAATGACTGGTGTGGTGTGATCTGGGGTTGCATTAGATGGGAAACGTTTGGGAGATGGCCGTGAGTGTGACCTTCTGGATGCAGCAACCTGACACACCTGCATTTTCCCTAAGCTCGGGGTGAACTTTTATAACAGGGATATAGTTTTTAAATAATTGGCATCAAATATCTTCCCATTTTAAAGCTGCATCTTCATAAAGGTCAGGACAACACTGGAAGGTTTGGCTTCTCCTAAGAGCAACTGCTTCTGGAGATGCAAATAATGTGCCATTCCTGACACTTTTTGGAAAAGAAATACATCAAGTACAGCGTATTTTTCCATTTTCGTTTACGCTTTTCATTGTTCTTCCTTTTTCCTTAAATGATGGTGTTTCATTTATCTTCCCGATGCTCTTCTAGAAAGAGGGCTAAAGCACTAAAATATAATCATTCCAGCTTTATGGCAGAGGGCTTGATACTTACAGCGGTTGTGTGTCTTGAGAACATGGAGTAGCCCCATGGTCAACCTTGGTCTGGATCTCAGTGCTGTAGTTTCTTAACCTCTCTGAGCGTCGGTTTTTCCCATGGGACATGCAGATTAATGAAGCCAGTGTGCAAAGCTTCTACATGGTGCTTGCCACCGTGTTGTTCGATAAATACTATGCCTGTAATATGTATCAAATATAGGTTCCTCTGCTGTCCGTAATTGAGTTTAACAATTCAGGAGAAGGTATTTTGAGCGCTGACTTGTAAGGTGCCAGGCCTTTTGTCGAGTTCTGTAAGTGAAAGGAAGGTGGTTGAGCAGTGCTCCCCACCCTGCTGGCATCACAGACTGGTATAGGATCCAGAAACATACACCATCAGGCACGTGAACCCGTGGGGCCAGCGTCACCCAAGAGCGCAGTAGGGCCGGGAAGGGGGAGGCGATTAATTTTGCCTGACAGCGCTGTGCAAGACTTCAGAGGGGAAGGGACATTGGAGGTAAATCTTGAAGGATGAGTGGAATTTCATCAGATGGAGGCTGTAGGGCCGAGCACGTGCAGCAGAGGGAGGGCAGATTGCAGCCAGACCTCGGTGAACTGAGTTGGCCATGCTTCTGCCAGCGTGAGAGGAGGTCTTGAATTAATAGTCAACCCTGCTATAACTTCTTTGTCACCGTGTCTTTTCCTTGAAATGAATGGCGCTTTTTGATCTTTTACCCTTACTTTTCTCCTCTCTGGGTTACAGTGGCAGCTTGTTTTATTTTCCCCTGATGAACTGACTGGTTCAGATAGTATTTCAGTTATCATTTATGGAACAAGGCCAAAATATTTCTTTCCCATATATAACGCTGACTCAATCGTCCTTCCCGTTTCTTTTTTTCTGTGACAACTTTCAGCCTATTTGTAGAATCTGAAGAACTTCTTTGCAACAGCATTTTGCAGTCATTTATTGTAGAGTCTGTCGCCCTGGGCTGCTATCTGTGTTCTCACATTACCCAGCTGTACTGAGCTGGTCACCATGTGCTGCTGTAATAACAGAGGATTCTGGTGTGTCATCATGCTCGGTTTGTTCACACCTGATCACTGGCATACTCAGGAACAGACAGAGCTTTGTCTGTCAGTTGTTCCTTTAGGGTTAGCTTAAGCCAGAGGTTTTTATTTTTATTTTTGTTTTCTCCTAAAAGCAGAGAAAAATCTAGGTTCAATACTCAAGTGCTAAATTATCAAAATAGGGTTTTAGAGACTCGTTCCTGGGGCAGGAGGGAGGAGGTGCTTGATGAAATACAGACAATAAAATATTTATTGGCTCTCATTTAAAGAGCATTTGTAGTTTTTTAAGTGAGGGGTGTGGTTGCTACCCTCAAGGGACTTCTAACAGAATCAGGGGAAAAGATGCAGCCACATTAGATAAAACAGCAAGACATAATCAAATGAACTAAAGCTGTACAAAATGTACACAGGAGTCTGAGCAGAGAAAATGTTAAATCTATATATACTCATCTTAGGTGATTTATGACATTGACCTCTACTAAATGTGTAAGGATGATCATAATAACATTTCTTACAATCACATATGATAATCCAACCATGCACATGTTTATGTACTTTAGACCCCCCCAAAGAGGGAGACCACCACCACCACCAACAAAAACATAGACACTTATTCTAGAAGGAAAATTAGCATATTCTTGTTTTTCACAGTTTTTGTGTGTGTGTGTTCAGGGGGAACTCAGAGGTCAGGCCAGTTCTGGAGTCTACTCAACTGTACAGACGCTGGAAGCCTCAGGAAGGGCTGAGGTCCATGCTGGGCAGGTAGTAAAGGGAAGGATATTTTGATTGTCAAAGATTTTCTTTACCTGAATTACAAGGGAGGCAAAAAGCAGAAAAACCTGGACTTCTACTTGACCATGGAAAGTTTTGTGTAAATAGGACACTTTAAAACAAAATATCATTTGGGAATTGAGGTTGAAAATCAACAAGTAAGGTTGGAGGGAGTTGTTGACCATTCTACCTTGACAAATAATTAGACGAGATGGAAAGGCTAGAGGACAAATATTACAAATTCTTGTAATACCGGCTGTATAGTGTGGCTTTCCCAACCAGTCAACCACAATCTGCTTGTCTGGCCTGAGGATTTTCAGACTAGTTTCCAAGGAATCCCAAAAAGGATACAATTTTATCTTACGTTCCCTACTTGAAGCTCTTGGCAGTAGTTCTCGGACCGTAGTGTGCATCATAATCCCCTGGTGGGCTTGTTGAAAACATAGATTGTCGGCCCCCCAGGCTTCTGATTCAGTAGGTTTGGGTAAGTCCTGAGATTGTGCATTTCTAGGACATTCCCAGGAGGCACTGAAGTTACTAGTTTGGGGACCACATTCTGAGAACCACTGCTTTTGGGTGTGTGTGGCCCACCAGGTTTCTTACCTTGGCCCCTTGATTCTTATCAAAAGGATCTTGGTTTACTGTTTGATCGGTGCCTTTTCTTTTGTTATTCAATGTGGCTGTAAGTTTTACCTTAATTAAAATGCTGCATCTGGTTCGGATGGTCTGATTAAGATGGAGGATGAAATTTACAGCAATAAGTACTTGGAGCTTTTTTCCTCTTTCCTATCAAAGCCTGAGGTTTGATTTCTTTATACACATATTTTAATAATCATCATTAGTGCTGAAATTAGAGATAAAGTATCCCAATCACCCCAGTGTATTTTTAGTCTCTGAGCATGAGCATTTGATTATTATTTTCTGGTAAGTCTGTCATATATTCCAGTAATTGCCAATAAAAGAGAGAAGTACATTTTGCTGATAGGGTACCAAATAGGTTTGTCCACAGTGATGAAATATAGAGACTTTCCAGTCTACATTATTTTATACCTCTTACCACTTCCCTGCTTTCTAAAACAGACGCATAATACACAAGACTAGATTTATTGGAATTTCATGATTTATAAAGGAATATATAAGTGATTTGAGTGTATCTGGGATAAAGATTTTGTTTCCAGAGGAAAAGCTTCTGAAGCTGTGAAGTGCAAATAAAATTATTTTATTTATTATAGCATTAGCTTAAGATGCATTCTTCTGAATAGGCTAGCTTGCATTTGGGATTTAAATTTCTCTTGCACCCTGCTGCCTTTCACGTTGGTTTTCGGCAGGGACTGTAGTTTAATCTTCTTCTTCCTTCTTGCTCCACAACGGGAGATGGTTATTATCAGCTAACACTGAAGCTCCTAAACAATCCAAGTGCACGTTCTCTTTGTCCATACGCAGGCCAGCACACGTTCCCCATTCAGGGAAAATGCCTCTGCTATGGAACTTCAAGTCACTGCAGTTCTGCAGGAAATAAATTCTATCATAAGAACCAGTGGGTGCAGTCAGAAAAAGTCATCTAGACCTGAGAGATGGCTACAAATAATCATTTTAATTGGCCTGAGTGCTTCACCAACAGAAAAACCTTTCCTTTATGTCCTTCAGAAACAAAACTGGGAGAGTTCCTTGAAGGCATTTGTTGGCTAAGTGACTTACCCAAGGTCACCTGGTAATAGGACCAGTCAAAGAATTATGGGTTTGTGAGCCATTATTTTCTGTATAAGGCCATGTCCTTTTGTTCCTTTCTTAGGAAGAGAATCAATGGCTTGTTTCGTAAAGCTTTGCGAAGAGTAACTCACTCTTCTGGCGTGGGAAAAGTTGTGCATGCCAGATGAGTTTATTTTGTTCATTTTTCAAGAGTTCTTCAATGTTATTGCTGGTCTCTTAGGATAGGTGTCAAAGGACAGGCAGATTAGACAAGCAGCTGGTAGTCTTCTAATGCCTACATAATTATTGACAATATTCAGAATAATTCTAGTTTCACTTATCAAAGTGTGCAAGTTACAGAATTTTGTAACAAAATCTACTTTAGCGCATGAAGAGAGCTTTCTTGAGAGGATGTTAGCTTCAAAATCTCTGTGAGGTCTAGAAAACCAAACCTGGATGTTTCCTACATGGAAATAACAGAGCCACGAGAAATGCCCAGTCCTTCCCTGCAGCTGGACCGTTGGAGACTCTGATCCCCTGCAAGTCAGACTTCACAGAGCCAGGCATTGGACAGAGAATATTGTGCCTCAGTGGCTTCAGAAGTGCTGTGGTAGAAGCTATGAAGCTGCTGTCTAGGGATGTTCATTGCCATCTTTCTAGTATCACATGGGTGTGGCCTTAGGGCAAAGTGAGCCATGCAGAACCTTAATGGCAGGGGAGTATGGGAAGCACAACCCTTGGCTTTAACGCTCTAGTGTGGAGAAAACATGTCTTAGAAGTGGGGTAGGGAGCTGCTGTCTTGCTTCCAACAAGGTGCATTAAGTCACCTAGTGAAGCATCTCCCTTGCAAACAGCTGTCCTGCCTTCAAGCTGCTCTCAGAGAAAACCAATTTCAGAATTTAGTTAGATAAAGCGTACGAAGATAATTAGTAGGTGGAAAGAAAAGTGCCATGCATATGGTATTATCCTTATTTAGAACTGAAAACGGAGTCAGTTTAATTTGGAAAAAAATTCCCATTTCACCAATTTTGTTTTTCCATAATTTCTTTAAAATTTGCTAAAGATGATAGCATCATGCCTGACCACCCTAGTCCGATATGACTTCTTCCTAACAAATTGCATGTGCAAATACCTTATTTCCAAATAAGGTCACTTTCACAGGTACTAGGGGTTAGGACTTCAACATATCTTTTTGGGGGACACAAGTCAACCCATGATAGTCATGGAACCTGTAAGATGATAGGTTTATATGGATAAGATAAGCAAATAAATGAACGATAAAAATATGATATGTGACAAAATATATGTTAATGATTGTATCATATATAAATATATTATCATTATAATATATTGTTTAATTATAATTTTCTTCTTCGTGCTAAGGAGAAAAATCAGCATCAAGACATAGGACGGTGGGTGCGCAGGGTTCTGTTTTAGATTGTTCGGTCAGGGACGGCCTTTCTGAGAAGGCGCCGTTTGGGCAGACACTCAGTGAAAGGAGCAGACCATCAGTGTGGGTTTCTGGGAGGGCTCTTCCAGGCAGAAGGGACGGCAAGGCCTTGAGCTGGGGTGTGCTGAGCATCTGTGAGGAACTGCCATGAGGCCCATATGTGAGACGTTTGGAGAGAGGAGGGCCTTAGGAAGCGAGAACAGGGAGGAAAAGGGGGGGACGGGTTACAGGGTGCTGGGCATCATGGGATGTTAGTTAGGGACTTTCTGATTGAGATGGGAAACCACCTCGGTGTTTTCAGCAGAAGAGTGACAGTCTCTGGCTCTTGTGCTTGCTCTGTTGTTGTGGCCAAGAGACTCGAGAGAGTCAGGCTGGGTTTAGAAGAGATTGCAGGAGACCCGAAGGCAGTGGAGCCAGCAGGAGGAGGGGCGGTTCAGGCAGTATGGCAGCGAGGACACAGCCCTGCAGGGAGCGCATCTCAGGTGAACCCACCTGAAAGCTCACTGCTCTCTCCTCCATGGTCCTTTTTGCCTTGGTTCTTTATCATCTGTAGCACCTTTGAGATAGGTATTGAGCTGGAGGCTTCATTGTTCTATGGGTACAAGTCTGGGGAACAAAAATTATTTGGGGGATTAACAGCCACGCGTTTTTGCAGGCCAGACTTTCTTTCAAGTTGTGTTTCCTCAAAAAAGTCATTGTAGTTCTGTCTCTTTCTTTTCCCTTCCCTGTCCTTTTCTTCCCTTCGTTTCCTTTCCCTTAAAGACTTAGGTGAGCTAGGGCAGGGTAGGCATCCCTGGCGGGGGAAGCCGCAGGGCCCTTCTGGTGTCCCTGTTGGAAGCTCGGTTTCTCACTGGTGAAGAAGGGAGCTAGAACTAAGGAAGGGAAGAAAACTGGAAGGAAGCTTTTGGTGTGAGAGTAAAATTGGAAGTTAAACAACATGCAGACGGACATAAAAACACCAAGGTCTGCTGGCGTGGAAAGCAAAGATGAGCTCACAGCGGGTGGGGCAGGCGAAAGGATCCAATGTCAGCCTGGATGGGCTCCCACTGAGCCAAACAGGGCATCATTTGAGCATACAAATAAACAACGATGATATTGGTGGATGGTAGCCCAACCAATAAGATAGAAACTCTCCAGCTCATACATATGCAAATAAATATATGGAAGGCTTCGTGAGGAATGGGATGTTTACGTAGTTTATGTAGTTCCAGTCACTTCCCTTATTAAAGATGAAAAGAGTCACTTTACAATGGAGAAACCCAGCAGACGCACCTAAATCAAATGATCAAAGTGAACACCCTCAATAAGGGGACAAGTCGACGTCCTTAGCCACCGATAGGAAGCCATTAGAAGACCACAGCATCAAATCTGTGCTGCTCCTACCACATATGCAGACCTGAAGCTAATCATGAGAAGACACCAGGCAAACTCAAACAAAGGGACATTCCACAAAATAACTGGCTGGCTGTCTTCAGAAGTGCCAAGAACATGAAGGTCAAGGAGACTGAAGACCATGCCGGACTGAAGGCGACAAAGAGTCCTGAGAACCACCGAGGGCCATGTGTGGTCCTGAGGGGGATGGGGCATCTTTCTGCTATGAAAGGCATCATAAGGACATCTGGCAACATTTCAGCCAAGCCTGAGAATGAGATGGCAGTCATCTATCGTTACTGATTTCCTGATTTTGATGGTTGTATTGTGTTTAGGTAGGATAATGTCCTTGTTTGTAGGAAATGTCCACTCAAGTAGTTAGGGGTGAAGGGGCATTGGGTCGGCAACTCCCAAGGGGTTCAGGAAAGAAAAGTTCTTTGCATTATATTTGTAACTTTTCCGACGCCCTGTGATTGTTTAAAATGAATTCATTGAGGGCGTGGATTTTGATCTGTGAACGAGTGAGGGTGACGCAGGTACAATGCCCAATTTTTTGACCTGTTCTTGAAGCTAGCGTCTCGACGGTTACCGAACTCGTTCACACGTGTGTGAGTTTGGGGATCTTAAAATATCCCAGGACCGTATCTTTATGTACATGGGGTGTGGGGTGAGTCCAAGGTGAATGCAGGCCTTCCCTAGTGACAAGGCAGCACATATGAGAACAAGGACACAAACAAAGTGAAACAACTGAGGCTGAAAACCCTGAGGCTAATGTACCAGATACTCACAGCGGAGCTACCGTGATGGAGCTGTCCTTCCTGGAGCCTTGTCACGGATGAGCAGACTCTCTACAGCCATTATTTTTCCACCATGGTTTTTGGCAGGTATTGTGGTCATGCTTATTAACTATAAGGCAAAAGATGAGTTGTCTACGTATTGGGGATGAAAAATTAGGCGGCTTTTCTATTTTATTTACTTTTAGTCAATCCCATGAGTGAATAATTACATTCAAACATTTTGTGTCAGTGTAGTTTCTTGAGCCAGAAGAGTCCAGTCTTTCACTCAAGCATGCCTCATCCCTCCCCCAGGGCGGTATCTGTAATCCCATCTTTGCCAGCAAGCTTGCCCCCAGTGTCCGGCGGGGCACCAGTTTTCTTCGTTGTTAAGGCTGTCGTTTTACTGCTAGTGCTAGATGCTTCACTTTGGGGTAGAGAAAGAACCGGCTTTTCCAGCCGTGAAGACCTCAAACAAGAGCGCTGTCGGCCAGTGTGCATTGCAAGCTTCTGGAAGGGCAGGGCGGGCGGTCTTCTGAAAAGGCTGTATTTCCTTTTTTCTCTGCATTTCCTTATATCTCTGTTTGCAGCAAGCAGAACAGGATTAGGGCGAGGCATGGGAGGAGCCTGGGATGCATCATTTAGAGGCATCACTCTCGGGGTTGTGCAAGTGTGGGAGGGGCCCTCTGAGGGCGAGGCCCTCTTCAAATGTGTTTTGGCGGCCTTGCATGACTCACCCCAGTACCAGCCCTGCGGCCTGGCCAGGAGTCATCTGAGTTGACTTTCCATCTGTGTGTCATGAAGAAACTGGCAGATGCCAGGACTCTGACTTTTCCTGTCATGTTCTTTAATATCTTGACTTCTTTTCAGACTAACATGTTCAGGGTGCAGTAGGTGAGTTTCATTACACCTTTGCCACACGACACAAAATACCAGATCTCCAGTGTGTAATATTAGTGTCCACACACCCCAAACTCCATCTCCTCTACTCAGTCAACTTTCCATCTTGGTTCTGTCACTTTCGACATCCTACTTCCAGGTAACAGATTCTCTGACAGTTAGGAATTTCATACGACTGTAAGTGACAGAAACACCCACCCAGTGGGGCAACAATTTGAGGATTTAAAAAAAAATTTTTTTTTAACTTTTATTGTTTGAATTGGAGTCTCACTCTGTCACCTTGACTGGAGTGCAAGTGGCACGCTCCCGGCCACCGCAGCCTCGACCTGCTTGACTCTGGTGATCTTTCCGCCTCAACCTTCCAAGTAGTTGGAACTACAGGCGTGTGCTACCACGTCCAGTTAGTTTTTGATTTATTGTAGAGACAAGGTCTCGCCAAGTTGCCTGGGTGGGGTTTGAACCCGCGGGCTCAGGCAATCCACTTGCCTCGGCCTCCCAAAGTGCTGGGATGACAGGCTGAGCCACAAAGCCTGCCCTAAGATTTGTTTTTTATTTTATTTTATTTATTTATTTATTTATTTTTAGTTGGAATCTCACTTGGTCGCCCAGATTGGAGTGCAGTGGCCGCTCCCGGCCATCGCAGCCTCACCTGCTGGGATCCAGCGATCCTTCTCCTCAGCCTTCCGAGTAGCCGGAATTACAGGCACGCGCTGCCACGCCCGGCTGATTTTTTGATTTATTGTAGAGATGAGGTCTCGCGGCCCAGGCGGATCTCGAACCCGCGTGCTCAGGCCATCCACTCACCTCAGCCTCTCAAAGGCGCGGGATTACAGGCTGAGCCACTGAGCCCAGCTTAAGATTTGTTTTTTAAAGGAAGGAGGTTGGAGGAAGGCAGACCAGGGCTGGCATGGTGGCTTCTGGAGATTCAGAATCCTTCTATCTTTCCACTATAGCACCCAGAGCCATTTTTTGCCTCCTGTTTACAATGGGCCTGCCCCACCTCGGACATTACATCTGTGTTCTAGGCAAAGAGGAAAACACAGGGAAAAGGCGCACAGTGGATGAGTCTGCTTCTCTAGCATGTAGCTTTCTAGTAAGAAGCTCGACCAGTAATGCGTGCTTAGATCCCACTGGCCACTGTTGTGTCCCCAGACCCTGTTGTGTCTGCAAGGAGAACTGAAATCTAGTCATTACCGTTTTTGCTTTACTATTAGTGTCTTTGATTTCAGCTAAGTACAAGAGCTTGGAGATGATGGGCATAATAACTACCAGGGAGGTAACTGGTAGTCCTCATCACCGCTCTGCTTGTCTTCTTTTGCAAACAGGTCACACCCTGTGACAGGGAAAGTGGCCATGAAGGTGGCTCTTGGTAGCCTCCTGCTTGCACCTCTGCCTTCTCATCCTCACCCCAGAAAGGAACATTGTTCTTTCGGTTCCTGTGTATCGGTCGCAGAAAATCCCCTGACTAGCTCTGCTTGAGTGACACATCCATTTCTGTGACTACATGGGGACAGGAGTCATGTGTTTCGTCTCCACCTTACCACATGGAGGAGGAGGGGCGGATACTCCCAGGATGGGACAATGACAGATGAAAACAACTTGCACTACAGGTGCACTACATTGCCGTCCTAGATTTTGAAAGAGGTGATCAATACGTGACAAAGACCAGAAAGAGGCCACTTCGAGTGGAGAGCCAGTAAGATTCAAGGCAGGGATGTGAGAACCAATGGGAACTGTGTGTGCTATTTGGTACCAGTCAGGAGCCAAGCCTGGCTGCAGAAGATTGCAGCAGGGAGGGCAACAAGGAGCTGCAGCTGGAAAACATCAGTGTTCTCTTTAGTAAGGTTGTCTAGATTTTTCTGCCTAAAGAGGAATTGCTTTACACTGATCAAATGCCTGTCTCAAGTTCTCTCTTCTACTTGTTTTGGCATTTGTATTGGTCAGCGTTAGGTTCCTCCATGACAGAAAACCCCAGATAATGGTTGCTTAAAATATCTAATTTTGTTCTCTTGTGAAATCACAGGCAGGAGGCGGTCCAGAGCTGGCACGGTGCCTCATGGTTTCAGGGACCTGAGCTGCTTCTATCTTGCTCCTTCATGTGTGATTTGAACCCGGTGCCTTATAGAAACATGACAATCCAGGCAGCAGGATGAGGCAGGGACAAAGCATAAGGGATACACGTATCTCTTAAGGAAGGTCCCCAGAAGTTGCCCAGGACACGGACACTCCTTTGACCAGTAATGCATCTGGCTGTGAGGCCAGGAAATGCATTCTGGGAAGCTCAGCTTCAAACTTTACTATGTGGATGCAGAGGAGAATGGATACTGTGGGCATTAGCAGTCTCTGCCCAAGCTCATTCCGCTTCTCAGCTGCTACAGCCAGAGGACACTGTGGGCGTCTCAGTTGGCGTGAATCTGTATTTGCAG
The DNA here is from genome assembly GCA_027257055.1 of Cephalopachus bancanus. NCBI lineage: Eukaryota > Metazoa > Chordata > Mammalia > Primates > Tarsiidae > Cephalopachus > Cephalopachus bancanus. The sequence continues at coordinate 449,328 of JAPVLO010000392.1, forward strand.
CAGCCTAAGGGCATTTTCTGAAAGGGGTAGATTGTACTGTTAAAAGCAGCCACTTTTACGAGGTTACAAATGTAGTTCTTTTCCATGAAACAATTTAAAATCTACACAGTGAAGAAAGTGTCACTTCTTTTTAGTTGAGGTAAGAAAGAGTAGATGGCTTTGAAGTGGAACTTACCTAATTCTCCAAGGGGAAATCGTAGCATAAACAGGTTGAAACTTCTTAGAAGAATTCTGAGTTCTTAGGTCTCAAATCTCCACCATTTTTTTCCTTATAGTGTTTGCACAGCACAGCCTGCCTTCTGGGACTCACAGAAGCACACTTCATTTAACCCGAGGCTTCTTATTTGATGCTACATTTTTATTTTCCTTGGACATCCATAATCTTAATTGCGTCTAGAAAGCTTAGACAAATTGCCGGGGTTGTCTTTAGGCCGTTGCTGTTTTTAGCAACGCAAATACTGTAGATGACAAACTTATTCTCCGGGAGAAGATAAATTCGGTTGGACCCTAGTAGTTGAACTTTGTCGGACAACTTGGTTCTTGGGGGACACCTGCTTGGCCAAGCACCAGCACTTGGATCGGCATTTGTGCAGGTAAGCTTCTGTGTGCCTAGACATCTTCCCTGCTTGTCCCTTGAAGTTGTAACTCCCTACAAGGGCAATAAACTCTGCTGGCATCTTCACAGGGTTTGCTCTTTATGCTGGTTCCATTTTTGCCAGAAATATCCTTTCTCAGTGACTTGGTTGGGCCATCTTTACCCTCTTTTTGAGTATGACATAGAATTGGAACTGGAGAGGTGGTAGGAAATAATCATAACATTAAAATACAAATACTTTGTCATTAGGCCATTGAGACAAAGATTTTTAAAAACCCCCTGAGTTGGAAATCTTAGGGTTCCCGTGACACTCCTACTCTGTGAAGGACTCACCTCTTTAATGTGCTTGATGAATTATCTTCCTACCTTTCCCCTGCAACTTTACTAAACAATTCCGATGGTTTGAAAGGCATTCTCTTCTACTGAGATGAAACCAAGTTTCAGGAGTGTGCTTCATTCACTGAGTGCAATGCTTCTTACTTTCCCGAAAGAGAATCCAGGTATGTGCTCCTGACTCACGCCTGGGAGAATACAAATTGCAGCTATTACCCTTATATTTGGGAAGTGTTTTAGAGCGTCTAGATGCTTCATGTAGTATTAGCAGCTTGAAATATGACAATGTGCAATTAAGAACCACATAGGCAGGCCTTTTTATGATGAGGAACATAGAGGTTAAGAGAGCTGTGTTCACTTTTCCAAGGCTACACGGAGCGAGGGAGCACTAGGACCGAGTGAGTTCCTTTCTCCTCAGAATCCTGCAGGTTTCCTCCTCCAGATGCTGCACATGAGAGGTTGCTGGACCAGGCAGGAGTCTGTGAGCACAGCAGCTGACCTCAAAGAGAGTAGAGTCTCTCCTCACTGTTCCGCATGGTGTCAGTAACATACATTTGCTTTCTGGACATAGTCTATAAGCTGAACTTCTTGATGACTTGAGGGATATTATGTATACTAATTATTAATTAAATAATAATTCTTCAACCGCACCTATCATTACACTTTGGTTCTTAGACTGTTTTCATAGTCAGCATGGAGATCGGAAAGGCAACAGGATTATCTTCGTTTACTGATTGAAGAGAAAACCAAGAGGCTGAAGGACTTTGGTTACACTTGGAACAGCCAAAATCAGCATTGGAGCGAGGGCATCTGGCACACGTTGGTGGCTGCGTTCTCACAGGCATATTTTCAGGGTCTGTGGAGGGCGTGTGACTGTGGCCCGTTGTTAATGCAGTGTTTGGGGTTGTGTCGGCTCGTCATCCGTCTCCCTTTTGCTCTCCCACCCCTTCCCCACAGGCTGGGAGCTATGTTTGTGCCAGCAAGGTTGCTTTCCATTTCAGCTTCCCCTCCCCCATTTTAGTTTGTTTTCAGCTGTTAGGTGAAATGAGAGAACCACAGTGATTTGGAATTTTATGTGAGGGAAGAGAGAATAAACTCTGAGCTGAATGGGGGCCTGTCAATGAAGTTCACACACTCCCTGACCTCCCTGTCAGTACCTAAGAGGCCTTTCAGCTTTCAGATTTAGTTCCTGGTTCTGGACTGGTGTACCCTGCTGTCCTTCCAGGGCAGGTATGAGGAACTTGATGATGGTTGCATTCCAATTAGGTGAGATAGCGGCTCTCACTGTGCCTGCGTGCATGCAGCGCGCGCGCGCGTGTGTGTGTGTGTGTGTGTGTGTGTGTGTGTGTGTGTTAGACGTGTATTTGTTTTTTTTTTGAGTTGGAGTCTCACTCTGTCGCCCAGATTGGAGTGCAGTGGCCGCTCCCGGCCACCGCAGCCTCGACCTGCTGGGCTCCGGCGATCCTTCCGCCTCAACCTTCCGAGTAGCTAGAATTACAGGCGCGTGCTACCACGCCCGGCTAATTTTTTGATTTATTGTAGAGATGAGGTCTCGCCTGCCCAGGCGGGTCTCGAACCCGCGGGCTCAGGCAATCCACTCACCTCAGCCTCCCAAAGGCACGGGATTACAGGCTGAGCCACCGAGTCCGGCTTGTATTTGTAAATAACTGATTATACAGCTAGCACTATTTTGGAATATAACACTTGTAAAATCCAAGAATGATTTTAAATTTATATTTAACCCATAATTATCTTATGGTACCCTCTTTTAACCCTTATATTTGGGGAGTGTTTCAGAGCTCCCCGAGAGCTCTATCAGAAAAATACCTCTTTTGCTCTGAGGATTTCTTGATGTTTTTCATGACTCTGCATGCTTACAAGGGCTATGAGACCCTAGCTCAGCAGGAAGGAAGAGACATTTAGGGAAGGAAGGAAAGAGATGCACATGAGAAGGTAGCAGAAGACACATTTCATGCCTGGGGGACTGTGAGGACCAGCGGCCCCTCCAGAGAGCTCAGTAGCAGTTGTCCCTTGTGTTCTAATTTGGGTTCTAGGCTTCCTTTTCTTCTTTATGTGTTTCTACATTCTGTTTCCTATGCAATAGGGTTTTCTATAAAGAGGTTTCTTAGTATAACCTTGTTTCCATAAAGCCCTTCAATGTTAAGAATTTGAATTTTCCAGTCCTAGTGCTTAACTTGTCCATTCATTATTTTCTTTCAGATTTTCCTCATTTGGTTTCACTCAAAGTCTTTGTTAATGGGTGAAGCTTGAGGGTTTCTTAAAAGCAGAAAATACAATTTTTTTGGTCCTCCCTGATTGATTTTCTTGATGGGTCACGAATAAAATTTATACACAGCTTGGTGGCAGTAATCTTGTTTTGTTGTTGTTCTGAAAACAGCTTTGACAATAAGCTGCTACTTTGTCTTTGATTCTTAAGTCAGCATTAATGAAACATCATCCGCTTGTGTCATCGACTGTAACAGCCAAAAATGTGCTTAAAATTTTCCCAAGCTTGTTTTCAAGTTCTTGGGTTTATTTTCCCTCCTGTGCTTAAAGGGTTTAGTAAGAGAATTTAAGGTCAAACGGGGACAGCTGAGTCTCTCCCGGGCACACTGGCTTTCCAGTGGATGTTTTTGTCCTGGCGGCCCAAGTGCTTGTCTTTCTGGCCAGTGCAGGGAGCTTCGCTGTGGAGACTTGGTTTAAATTCATGCTTAACTAATCTTCTAATTTTATTTTTGTAGTTAAAGTGCCTCACCAAGCATATTGATGCTGGGACTGGACAGAAAGACCTTTTTTTCTGATAAACTCTTAATCTTCATGGGACTGAACCAAAATGAGTTCTGTTAGGGCTGCTATTTTTGGCTATGCGTAATAGCTATTGTGATCTCACCATGCATGAATATGTTTTTATACACAGAATCTTGTGTACAGAAATAATGTGCGAAGTGATTAAAAATAATTTTAGGTGTGCCCTAACACAAATAGGGTGTGCGTGTTTGTATTTTCTTGCAGGTATCTGTTGTTTGCACTCAGTGACTTAGGTTAAATTTTCTAGGCCTGAAGGAAAGTCTCATGAGAGTTGCTCTGCTGTCCTTCTAGGGCGGGGTTTCTCAACCTCGGCACTGTTGACATTTGGGATCAGATAATTCTCTGTTGTGGGCACTGTCCTGTGCCTTGTAAGATGCTTAGCGGCATCCCTGGCCTCTACCGACTAGATGCCAGTAGTCCCCCTCCCCCACCCACAGTTGTGACAATCAAATGTGTCTCTAGATGCTGACAAATGTCCCCTGGGGCTACAGCTGCCAGAGTTAGCCAATAAAACCAGAGAATGCCCAGTTAAGTTAGAAATTCAGATAAACCGTGTTTTTTATTGTGGTAAAATGCGTATAATAGAAGACTTGCCATTTTAGACATTTTAGGGTGTACAGGTTAGTGGCATTAAGTACACTCATATTGTTGTGTAGCCATCACCACCATCCATCTCCAGAACTTTCTCATCTCCCCAAACTGAAACTGTGCACCTGTCAAACAACTCTCCATTCTTTCTCCCCTCTAGCCCCTGGCAACCACCGCTCTACTTTCTGTAGCTATGAATTTGACTCCTCTTAGGAACCTGGTATGAGCGGAATCATATAGTGTTTGTCTTTTTGTGTCTGTCTTTTGTGTCTGCTCTTACCTTGGCCTCCCAAAGCGTGATGTCCTCAAGATTCATCCGTGCTGTAGCATGCGCTGGAATTTCTCTTTTAAGGCGGAATAATATTCCATTGTATGGATGAAGCACATTTCGTTTATCTAGTCTTCCATAGATGGCCATTTGGGTTGTTGCCACAGCTTGGCTATCGTGAACACTGCTGCTGTGAACAATGGTGCATACGAATATGTTTTTAGTATATCCCATATGATTTAGGCATGTTGAAACTTTATATCCTTTGACCACCATCTTTCCCTTTTGCTTTTTCTACGACTCAGAGAAAGCCAGCTCATAGACAATTTCTACATGATTGAGGGCAGTTGAATGTGGCCATCCAGCACTTTGCCTCTGAGGCACGGGAACTTGAGCAGATCCTGGCTCTGCCAACCTCATCCATGATGAAGCAATGGTGCAAATGTCTTCTTCAATGGGGTCACCTTGGAAGGTAAAGGAAATAATGCAGGCAAAGCTCCTGCTATGGGATAGCCAACACGCAGTGGGTATGCAAGAAGTCTTAGCTGTGGAGCCAGTGTGTGGTTTTGATGGCATGAAGAGAGCAATGACAACTAGCCTTTATTAAGTACTTACTGTGCTTTTTTTTTTTTGAGTTGGAGTCTCACCCTGTCGCCCAGGCTGGAGTGCAGTGGCATGCTCATGGCCGCTGCAACCTTGACTTGTTGGGCTCAGGTGATCCTTCTGCCTCAACCTTCCCAGTAGCTGGAACTACAGGCGCACACCACCATGTCCGGCTAATTTTTAAAAAATTTATTGTAGAGTTGAGGTCTCGCCAAGTTGCCCAGGCTGGTCTGAAACCCGTAGACTCAGGCAATTCTCTTACCTCGGCCTCCCAAAGTACTGGGATTCTAGGCATGAACCACCGTGCCCGGCACTTAACTGTGCTTTTACTTGTAACGTTGCATTTGACCCTCATGCCAAACTCATGAAGTTTGTGCTGTATTATTCCCTTTCCCAGATGAAAAGCATGAGGCATGGAGAGCAGCAGAGTAGGACTTGGTATTAAGCATCCCAATTTGAGAGTGAATAGTTGTTCTAACCACTGGGCTACACTGCTCCCTGTGGAATGATGCTTCTGGATGGAACACTGGGTGCACAAGTGACATACTTGGGGACCACTGAGGCAGGAGGACAGTAGCTGCCCAGGCCGCCATGTTAGCCAGGATAACCTTGGAGAGCCAAAGGGTGACATGTCCTGATGAGCACACCCTCCTCTCTGGGTTCTTGGTGAAATGCCTTTATGGCCCTGCAAGCCCAGGCACCTGAAGGATACTTCCTGGCACGTGCACCTCCAGACCACTGTCTGTTTTTCCACCCCACAGAGAAATTTCAGCTTGCTAAAGACCATCTGGGTGGTACCTGGAACTCAAAGCTGCTCACCCCCAACTTGAGAAAATGTAGTATATATATTTTTAAGCCCAGTGGTTTTTAACATACCTATACTGACTGAAATAAGAAGTCAGTTGGTTTCTACTGAGCTCTCCTGCCAGGTGGTAAAATCTCGTACTTGGGCTCCTCAGGCTCTGTCCATTTGTCCCTCTGCGAGCTCCCTTCTGGCTCACCCATTCACTAGGAGTTTGAGGGCATTTGAGAGTTTACATTTTTGTCTCAAAAGTTGCCTTCCGCCCCTTTTTTTCCCCTGCAACGTTTTGCCTTAGGGTCTAGAAAGAAATTATTCGTCTCCAGTTGCTACAGACAGATATTACCTCACCTGGATGGGTTTCTTTGCTGAAGATTTCTTACAAACACGTACACACTTTCAAGACTTAACCTTGGGAAACGCACATCCTTGGCCAAGAGAGTGTCTCTGCTGGGATTTGGGTTTTGTAGGATGTGTGTGTTTCCAGCTTGACATCGTGCAGAGGTGCTGTGGAAAGTGAACTCTGTGCCATTCAAGGTCTTCCTGTTGTCCCTCTGTTTTTGGTGTCAGAATGGCGGAAACTGGAGCAGCCTGAGAACCCAAAGCAGGAGTTCTGTCCTGAACGGCTTCGTCTTCGGGCCAGAGCACACCGTTCCCACCAGAGGAGCCGTGAGGGGACTTAGGGGTTACTGCTGGATTCTGAAGTTGTGAAACCCAGCATTCATTTGTATTCATTTGACAAGTCCTGCTGTGTTCCTTTACTTGTTCTCTCCCGTATTATGGGCTTAAGGGTCGCTTATTTCAGCGTCTCTGTATTTTCCCTGAAAGCTCAATAATGATTGAATCACAGAATCTAAAGAGCTTGTCCTATAAATACATTTAAAGTGAAAAAGATGAACTTTTTCCCCAGCGAGCAAAGGCAGCCATCCATCAAAGCTGCGCATCCTGGAAAAAGTGTGAGGTGAAGCCTGCCCCCGTCGCTGGGCCCATCTGTTCTTGGAAGGACAGGCCACATGTACTGCTCCTGGACCCTTTGTGGCCGGGCAGGAACAGCTGTACAGACAAAGGGGCGTTGTATTTGTTCACGACATTGAGACTGGGCAGAGAAGGGGCTTTCTTGTGAAAGAAGGCGCGTATGAGCACCATAGTTACAGGACACAAATATTTCCCCTGGAACATCTATTGACGCCTTTGTGTGATGTTCAGCAGCGTTTGGGGGTGGGTGTGAATATATCTGCGTAGGTGAAATGAGGATAATGTGGTCATGTGAACACCGCAAGGGAAGAAAGGAGCAGGCAATAGTGAGAATCTTAACTCTCCCTGTGGAGACGTGCAGGGGGGTGTTCGCTGGTCATTCTGAAGGGCGAAATGGCCACTCCTGTTGATGCAACATGGGGACATTTGCAACAGTTTTTTTTTAATGATTATTTTGTTTCCGTTATTGACCTAGTATCCGTCAGTTCAGTGTTTGTCTTATGGGTAAGTTGAGGGTGGGATGGCATTGAATGTGGTAAGGTTAGATTGGTACTTTGAGGTTCATCATTGCGGTCCCATTGAGTGACTTTAAACTGATCTTGAGACTCTGCCTCCTTCCCTGTCCTCTTCCTGGCATACGGTTAAGAACACGGACACTGGCCCGAGTGCAGGACCTAGATTCTGGCTCACTACTTGCATACTCTTAGAAAGTCACATGCTGATCTGTTCTTAGTTTCTTTGCCTGCAAAATGGTCATGATGCAGTTACCAACTGCAGGATGATGTTATGCATCCGGAAAAGTCTTTAGAACCACCAGAGCAGTCTGGAATGGCTGGAATGGCTGTTGAGTTGAGAGTTCTCCTGAGCTGGAGTCAAGTCGCAGCTGGGTGACTGCAGCCAGAGGTATTGCCCAGATGGTCATGGGTCATGAAGGTTGTGGGACAATATGACCCAGAAGTTCCTTCCACCAATGAGATAAAACATGAAAAGTGCCTCCTATAAAGCCTGTAGTGGGGTGAATTGTGTCCCTCCAAGAGATATGTCCAAATTCTCACCCCTAGTCCCTGTGAATGTGGCCTTTCTTGGAAATAAATATCTTTGCAGATTAAGGATCTTGAGATAAGATCATCCTGTATTTAGGTTGGGCCCTAAATCCAATGACTGGTGAGAAAGGAGAGGGAGGTTTGAGACACAGACACACAGAGGGGAATGCCATATGGAGTTGGAAGCAGAAGCCGGGCTCGGTGGCTCAGCCTGTCATCCTGTACTTTGGGAGGCTGAGGCGAGTGAATTGCCTGAGCCTGTGGGTTCGAGATCTGCCTGGGCAACTTGGCGAGACTTCATCTCTACAATAAATCAAAAAAATTAGCCAGGCATGGTGACACACACCTGTAGTTCCAGCTACTTGGAAGGCTGAGGCGGAAGGATCGCCAGAGCCCAGCAGGTCGAGGCTGTGGTGGCCGGGAGTGTGCCACTGTACTCCAATCTGGGTGACAGAGTGAAACTCCAACTCAAAAAAATAAAAAAAGAAGTTGGAGGCAGAGATTGGAATGATGTGTCTATAAGCCATGGAATGCCAAAGGCTGCTGGTTACTTACTACGAGAGGCAAGGAAAAGAGACAAGGAGTGAATGCTCCCTCAGAGCTTCCAGAGGGAACCTACCCTACTGACACCTTGACTTTGGATTTCTGGGACTGTGAGAGAATACGTTTCTGTTGTTTTAAGCCACAGTTTATGATCCTTTTTATAGCAGCCCTAATGCAATATCTGACCCATTAAAAAAAAACAACTCTTGATGAATGCTAGCTACTATGACAGCTACTGTGTTGACGATGATCACGGGACTAGGTGTTCTTGCCGAGAATTAGTGACTGAACTTCCAAGAATATTCTCAACCCAGGATTGTCGCTGCCAGTTAACTTCCCGAAAATTAACTCCCTGAAAAAGTAGAAACTCTTCTATGTACTTTATTTGTAGGTAGACTTAAGAGAACAAGAAGCTTATTTTGGAATGATCATATTCATATCTTTAAAATCAACAGAATGTCTACAACCTAATCCCATATCAGAAGTTAACTTACATGAAAAATATTAGTGTGTTATCCACGTGATGCATGAAATACAATCCAGGAAAGGAAAATCCAGAATGCTAGATTCAGTATTGCAACATTGATTATGGTGGGTGCGAAGGCTCTTGTCTGAACCCGGCATTCCTTTACCAGAACAGCTTGTTGGGCTCGAGGCACAGGGTGGTCGGATCTTGAGACTTAGCTGCTGTCACTCACCGTTTTTGTAAACGTGGCAATCGGTCCTAGGCTGTCCTGTCTGTACCTGACCCAGTACAAGGACGAACTGAAGTTTCAGTGGCTACTTTGAGTCCACACGTTGAGCGATCAGGCTGAAGGATGGGCCAAAGCAGAAATAACACTTTTATAAGCAGTGGAAGAAGACAAGCCAAGGGGCGCAAAAGAGAGAGGAAGCTCCTTAACGCGGGAGCAGAGATTTTGTCCTTCGCTAAGTCTAAGGACCAAAAGCTTGGATGGAGAGAGGCTCTGGCGAATTCGTTTCTCGTGTTCCCTTGGTGACCTCCTTCGAGGAAAGCCAGATTTGAGGAATGGGACTTTTTCGGGGGATGAAGCGTTGTCGTCCTCGCATTCTGTATTTTTCTTCGAAGTCTCTTGGCTTCCTGGAATTTTTACTTAGCCTTCCAGAAAGTCCAATGATGCTTTCTAAGTACTGTGGCTTTCCCCATGGTGAAGGTTACGCTGTTGTGTGCTTCTATAGCCTACTCATGAAGCCTTTGGGGATGTGACCGCCTGTGGGTTGTCCCTCCAACTAGCTGTTCTCTGACTACAAAGGAGAATTCCCTTTCCTTCGAGAAGCAGAGGAAGGGAAGGTTCAGCTTTCTCATTCCCTGCTGGGGTTTCCACCTTGGCTACCATGTGATTTCTCTTTATAGCCATGTATTGGCTTATGAGCCTAGAGCCAGTCCTGACCGAAAGTATGCGGTATCTTTGCACACTTCTAGGTTAAGAACATTAAAAGGCAGAATCTTCAGGCTATTGCTTGCTACTGTTAGTTAGATCTCTGCATAGCCTGATGCTTCAACTTCCCAAGACCTAGTTTCTTCCCTGGGTAGTTGAAGTATTCGGAACTTTATTGTGTTTTGGGTGCCAAATTCTGTCTTGGTAACATGTCTGATGCCCCAAGAATATCAAGGGGAACCTTTATCACACTCCTGTGTTGTATAGTTCTGCCTCTTTGTGGGAGCCAGCCTTCTTTAAAACCCTCCACCCACGGCTTACCTTGGCAGTATTCCCTGCTCACAGGTTGTCCTTCCTTGGGCTCCATCTGTGGGTAGCCATTCTGTGCCAGAACCATGCCAACCGCTTAGAATATGCAGGAAGTCGTTGATAGAGAGGACACACAAGGAAGCAGAGAGCCCTAACAGAATGTGAAGAGAGTTGCATAGGTGGATTTCTGTGCAACAGAAGGGAAGGACAAATGTCCAGGAGCTAGTTTCCACACGCTGGACCCCCTTGGTAAGAGTGTTTATTGAGCAGACTCAAGCTTCTCCCAACGCCTGTCGCTGACTGGACCCACTCCCATCACTGTCTCATCACAGTTTGAGGGTGTAGTTCCAAGGTGCCGCCCCTTCCAGGCCATTCCCTCCACAACTCTACAATCCCGGGGTGGGAAATGCACTGCCTACTTGGAACCACAAGCTCCCTTCAGCAGTTCTCTTGGGGGCCTGTATCCAAGTCACCCTCCAAAGCGCATGTGCACTCCGGCTTAGGAAACTTCTTGAGAGATTTGTTCTATCATCTCCCCAACATGCTCTTCTGGTGTTTATTCAGTTAATTTAGTAAAAGCATCTATTAGGAGAAGGGTCCTGAAAGACATAGAAAAGTGTAAAGTCTAAGACTGGGTCCCTGATCTCAGATATTAAAACTGGAGAGACCAGCGTATGCAAAGGAGGGGCGATACGATATTTACACGATACATAATATTGCTCATGTTAACCTTCTTGTCCTTAGGAGGCTTTCAGGTCAAGTGATTCGTGTTGTGTGAAAAGGGCGTGATGTTCGGAGATTACATTTGGTGGTTTTCTGCGTAGGCGTCCTCGCTACGGGAGGCTGTGCCCACCTCTGTTTGGAAAGTGCTGGTCTTTGAAGGAGCCAGCCCTGAGGAGCTCCATTGTTCTTTTTATCCTTCCTCCCCCTTCCCTCCCCCATTCCTGACAAAATAGGGAAATCCTGTCCCCAAGTAGTCTTGATCACAATGCACAAGCTCACAGCCAAAAGCATGTATTTTTAACCCCGAGACTTCGAAAACGGCTTAAATCACTCATGCTGTCGTCTATTAGTCTGCCACCGCGCTGCTATTTTTCCCAGGCCTAATGAGGCCTCATGGCACCGCGCCGCCTCAGAGCAGGCCAGCGGCTTCAAGCGCAGACAGGCCCGCTCTGGAAATGTGCAAGTCATCAGCCCTTCTCGGAAAACGCCATGGGGAAGGTGCTCGGGACAAGCAGACAGATGCTTTCTGCAGACTGTTCTTCAGCTAGTTTGGGTCAGGAAGCCCAGCGGGGCCTAGCAGTTTATGGGGCAGAAGAGGGGCTTTTGAAGGCTTAACAAGCAGATGGGAGGAAAGAAACAAATGAAGGGTAATCCTGGTTTTCTCTCCAGATTGGCAAGAAAAAGTTGTTTCAAAAGAGGACATTCCACCATTCCCTGCTGCTGATGGGCAGCTACACTTCTGGTTTCCTCCAGGTTTTGTTCTGTCAAAGGGGCATTTGGTGAGGGAGAACGGGGGCTGCTCAAACCTGGCTGCTAATATGGCCCTAGGAGCCCAGGTGACAGAGTGGGTCATGGTGCCGGCAGAGGAGATGATGGCATCAGCCCTGGACGTCATGCCTGGAGTGAGAGGTGGTCAGGCATCTCTGGGGCCTGGTACCAGCTATGGAACTTGAACTCAACCAGGCTTTCGCTGTCAACATCACCAAAAAAGAAAACCTATTTTTTTTTACAATAGGGAGTTTTAGAAAACAAATTGATGAGATGTTTATTATTATTTTACTTTTCTTTGATTTTTGAGTTGGAAGGACTTTGGAGAGGTTGTAATTTAACCCTCTCGTTATGCAGGTAAGATGAGATCAGGTGCGTTCGGGGTGGTAGGGCCGTAGACTCGTTGTGCAGATAAGAGATATGAGGTCAGAGAAGCTTAGTGGGACTCGGGGTCACATGCAGAGTTCACAAGGGAGCCCGGGCAGCAGGTGGATTGACTTCTTTTCGTTCTGACATTTTTCTGCATGGTTACATGCATTTTCACGTGCCAGGCATTGCACTAAGTGATTTTGTACATGTTAAAGAAATTTAATCTTCACCCTGACTGTGGGTTGCTGCCCTCATTTTGATCCATTTGCATCCCATGACCCTTGCACAGCAAGGTCAAGTCTGTGGCCCAGAGCAGAGGTCAAGACGGAGTCTCAGAAGCCAGGCCACCCCCAGGACTGACTCTTAGGTCCCCTCATGCCAGTCTTGAAGCCAGTTATCACCCTTTCTGTACCTCAGTGATGAACTCACCGTGGGGCAAGTTGTTTCCCCTCTTGTCATTCTGCTTTTGTTCTACTTCTGAAGATTTATTCCCAAATACTCTAGGTCATGCCCTTAGAGACCCACTTTGGGTGAGACCTGGGGTCATGTTTTGTTCTGAGAGGACACTCAAGATATTGCGGTGCTTCTCAGTTGACCCGAGAAGAGAGGAGCTGGACTGCCTGTGCTTCAAGGTCATCCTGATTTCCAGGGAGTTCCTAAGACAAAATAAGTCTGCACGAGGCTGGACTCCTCAGGGTCAGTGATGATCAGAGCCTTCAACTCAGCCTGGACCTGGTCTTGTTTGGAATCACCCTAATCTCAAGTAGAGGTGTGGATGAGTCTGCACCGCTCCTTCTTGTTCTAATGCATTTGTGTCAGCATGCAGATCTGCTGGGAGAAGCCCTGGGAACTTACTCGTGACATAGTGACCCAGAGAGGATTTGGTTACCAAACTTTAACTTGACTCACCGGTTGACTCGGTGAGTAAATGAGTGAGCAAATCAATGAACCCACAGTCGGCTAAGAAGTGTTTCTAGACTGCGGAATGTCTATACTATTCTGACACACGATGACTCTTACAACACTGAGAACAGCTCAGTTTCGACATTGATCTGTGTGTCTATTGCTCATGGCTGTGAGTGCCAGACTATTTATACCTGGTGTTTTGCTCCACACTGACACCTGGTGACAGTGCCCCAAATTACAAGCACAAGTTCCTAGCGTTAATTCGGTGTCAGGGCCACTGCATGGCATTGTATGAGAATGGAGCTTCAGGTGTTAAGCAAAGCAGTAGCTCTACCTGGGAAGATGTAATTTTGCAAGATGGCTTTCCCAGTGACAATTAACTTTATGTCTTTCTTAGGGATGCATAATTAGCTCTATCTGATTAAGTGATAAAAGGGAAGGTGCTGGTGGGAAGTGCCATTATTTGAAATACTTGGAAACTACTGATCTAGTTTAAGACCAATATTTGTTTGTTCCACATTTGATATTAGAGCAAATAGGATAACAGGAGTAATAATGATATGGTAATATTAATGGCTGCTATTTATTGAGCACCTATTGAACACACTGCTAGGCTCTATATATTTACTTTTTTTTTTAAGATTTGGGGTACAATTCAGGATATATTTACTATTTCTAATCCTCATGGTAATAATCCTCACAGGATGATTTTTCTCATTTTGCATGTTAGGAAGTGGATCTTAGGTTTAGTAACATACTTGAGTGCATAGCAGGGGCTGGGTTTGAAGCTTGATTTGTCTAACCTCAAAGACCCTGCTTTTTTTCTGTGCCTCGGTGGTATTGTGTAATCCAGGGGCACCCTTCACATTAAGGTGGCGTACGTAACACTTCTCGGGTTGTCTGACATGCAGTGTCTACTTTCTACAATGTCCCTTGCCTCTTCAAGAGCCAATCATTTATATTTCTTCAGTATTCTAAGTTCAGTGGGTGATTGAGGCTATGAAATCCTAAAATGAATAATTTATCCTATAGTAGATGCATTGAACATTTAGCTGGTGATAGCATCCTAAAATCAAAAGTTTGAATCTTGCAGCATGAAAAATCATATTGTGTCCCCAATTCTAACCCTGGAGAGCACCCATTAGTTGTGAAGTTGTTTTCAAAATTAAGCCCAGTTTATATTTATATTAGAAACATCCAGTGTAAATTATATGTGAAACGGAGGCTAATGGCTTTCTACCACTTCAACATCATTGCCATCATGTTGCTGGTGAAAAGAATAATGGCAGTAGGAGCAATGATAATAGTTAACTATTATTTTCTTGACTCCTTGCAAACACCGTAGGAGAGAAGTAACAGTGTGGTCCCAGTTTTCAGAGGAGCAAGTAAGATGCAGAGATGCTGATGACCTTGCTCAAGCTCAGTGGACTGAGCTGGTAAGTTGCAAAGTTAACCCAGATTAGCCTGAGTTCAAAGCTTTTCTCTCAACCACTTGTGCTATACTATCTTTCAATTGTAAGAAGAGCTTTGGGTTCTTGCTTTGAGAGTAGAAACACATATATAGCAATAATAAGAAGCCTAACAATTATCCTGCACAAAATAAATAATCATGCTATTTAATTCCTCCTCTAAAGCAATTCTGAGTAAAGCATCTACCATTTTGATTATGACATTCTTGCTACATCTTCTTAAAACACTCAGTCTTATCTCTGTTTTTGTGATATTTCATGGTACTTCTGATTTTTTTTTTTTTTTTGAGTTGGAGTCTCACTCCGTCACCCAGACTGGAGTGCAGTGGCCGCTCCCGGCCACCGCAGCCTCGACCCGCTGGGCTCCGGCGATCCTTCCGCCTCAGCCTTCTGAGTAGCCGGAATTACAGGCATGCGCTACCACGCCCGGCTGATTTTTTGACTTATTGTAGAGATGAGGTCTCGCTGCCCAGGCGGGTCTCGAACCCGCGGGCTCAGGCAATCCACTCACCTCAGCCTCCCAAGGCACGGGATTACAGGCTGAGCCACCGAGCCCGGCTGGTACTTCTGATTTTTATAAGGACAGTAAAGAAGTTCCTCCCCCCAAAATCCAACCTCACTTTAACCTGGCATCTTTTAACATTAAATACGTCTCTCCAGACATATTGGTGGAGAAGACTTGGTGTCACAAATTAAGTAGGAAAATAGTTACAACCCAGAAGTACGGTGCAAAATGGAGCGGTTTTCTTACTAGTCAGAGTTCTCTCGTTGGCTGGCCTTCTGTCTTCCACAAGCCTGAATGAGTGTGGGTCACCAGAAACCTCTCCTGGGACCTGTTCCAGTTGGAAAAGCTACTCTCTGTTCCTACTATGGGTTTCCTTGTCCCGGCCCTAACAGACTTCTGGCTGTGAACATGAAACTTGAAGAGGAGGCAGAAGCCAAGAAGCCAGTGCTAACCTACCTTTTCCGCGTTCAACAAGGCTGAGCTTTATCCCATGATATCGCTGGAAGGAAGGGCAGAGGAAGATGCAAGGAAGTGAGGACAAGGAGAGAGAATCTAGGCAGGCGAAGGAAGAGGCACTGTACGAGGGGGGAGTCCGGAAAAAAGCCCGGAATTTATTTATTTTAAAAAATGTATATTTATTCCTACATGTTTAAACTTCAGTTGCCTTCAGAGCACTCTCTGCTTGATGCAAAACACCGATCGGGATGCTATTTCCACTGCTCGAAACAGTTTTTGAGCCTGTCGATGTTGATGCCTTTTAGGGCTTCTGCCGTTTTGTTTCGCCTCTTCCACACCAGCAACACATTTCTCCTGGATGACTTTTTTCAGCTGGGGAAACAAACCAACAAACAAATCGCTCAGAGCAAGATCAGGTGCACAGGGAGAGTGGGACACAGGGGTCGTGCTGTTTTGGGTCAAAAACCGCTGAAGACTCAGCGCAGTGTGGCCAAGGACCCATCCCTTGTTGGCCATAATTCGGGACGATGTGCCTTCTGCAATTCATGACACAAATGGTCAACCAAAGTTTTCATCTGGGAGTTTTGAGAAGACTGAAGGTGACTGAAGTTTAAACGTGTAAGAATAAATGCACAATTGTTAATAAATAAATTCCAGTGTTGGGGGGGGTCCCCCCAGACATAGCAGTAGCCGGGAGGGCCTCCCAGGAGCAGTTAGATTTATCCATTGGTCTGGGGACACCATTTCTGTCTGCCCTGTTTTCCTTTCCTTTTGACCCAGCCTCTAATTCTACTCTATTTGGTTCCATTGAAATAGATTCCTTTAAAAATGTGGTGAAAGTCTTAGCTGCTCAGCATTATATTTTATGGGAATAGTTCTTCAACCTCCATGTGTATCCAGGGTGTGTTGACCATGCTGTGGAAACAGTGTCTTGTTGTCTTTGTGACCCAAAACAGCTATTCTTAGAGTTTCTATGCTGAGTTTTACTGGACACCACATAGCACAGATAAGTGAAAGAAAAATGGAATTATTGTTTCTAAGTAACACAAATCACAAAAGAAATATTAAACTCATAAAGGTGAAATGATTTTAGTGTTCACTTTTCTTAAGTATAAACTCTGTGTAGTTGCAAGGTGTATACTTTATATGTTTTTACCAAATTGGACGGAAAACAGCTAAATCAATGGTTATTACGTTTCTTATGTGAATTATTTGATGAAATTACAGAAAATGTGCACTTTCACATTTTAATCAGCTAGGGAATGGTTCAGTTTCATAATTGAAACCTGACTTCCTTTTCCAAAGAGGTGATTCGAAGGTGACTGGTGGTGACAGAGGGTACCTCGGCCCTCCCCCCATTTGAGGGGCAGCACTTGCTCTGGGATGTTCGTCTTCCATTGCAGTTGACTGAGCGAGAGGTTTGGTGAAACCCAGAGAAAGGGTTTATCTCAGAGCCTCCCGCTCTTGTTTGAACAGCCTGCGGGGATTAACTTGTGGTTGGGTCTGAGCCAGAGAGATAAATGACACAGCCCCTGTGTGCTCACATTCAGAGGGAGCTCTTGCCAAATGGGACAGCGAAGGATTGTGTTAAAGAGATTTTGAACATCTTAATACAGCGGGATGATACAGTCTGCTCCCCGGACTTTCCATGGGGCACCGAGCCAAGCCTCAAGGATTGGGGCATGTCCCGAATGTTTAGTATATGCAGATGACATCTAACTGGGGGTGGGTCCCCATCCTTACTTCAGCACAGATTTCCCCCCCCCAACAATCTTGTATATATAAAGGAAGTAAATCTACAATAAGTGGGTGGGAGAGGAAAGCACTAAACTTTATTGAAGTCTTTCTCGGAGTTCAGATCCTGAATTTCCCAGAGCAGGAAGATTTCGATCGAAGGTTGAGAATGTCTCACAAATGTACATACTGTCCTTCACATGCGAAATTGAATGGATCAACGATAGATAATTCCAGAAAACATCATCAGTGTAACCTTTTGTGAGGAGAACCACGCCCACGCCTTCAAACAACTTGCAACCCTGCATAATCCTGGTGTTAACTAGGTAGGCAAGCTTATAATAAGGCCAGTTCTGTTAGCGGAGGGACTTGGGCCTCCTGCAGGGATTGGGTTCTAGAGCTCACACTTAAGGCAAAAATTAAGCAAATTGTCCTTGAAAATCTCGTATGTCTCATAAAATAAAGTATACGGGGTTTTGTGTGTATGAGCCTTTTCAGTAATATTAGCACGCAAGTGTGCAATGCACAACATTTAATAGAGTCTGCTTGCAAAATCGAATTTTCCAGAATTTTTTTGCACAGAACATCCACATGCAGCCCACCTGGTTGCTTATAGGGAAGTTACATGTGCATGCGACGTGACTGTATTTGCGGGTAGGCTTTTTACGGCTTTCTGTTCTCTGGCGCCCGAGTGGTATCCAGAGTCTTCTCAACGTACTTGGACTTCAGAAGGGAGCTGGCCATCCTAAGCTTTGAGGGCTGCCCCTTTGAAAGAGAGAAAACTGTGCCCACGCTAGGGAGGGCCAGCAACAGTAGAGGCCAGTGAGGGTCTGACCCCGAGTCACTCTGGGCTGACCTCCAAGGTGCTGGTTTTCACTCCTCAGGCTAATCGGAGTCCCCAGGCCTGGGGGTCATCTGTGCCTCATTCAGAGTTGGCGTGTTTGGCCTTGACCTTGGACTTTAGCCCAGCCACCTTCCACTCCACTTTGTTCACACAGACTAGCTGCTTTCAGCTTGCCCGTGTTCGCCCAGCCTCCAGCCTACACCTGACCCCAGTCCTTGGTTCTGCTGTCCCTGCTGCAGGGCAGACGCTGATGCAGTATTGCCGCCCTCTAGGTGAGGCGGCATGGAGCTGGAGGATGTCCCAGAGGATAGAGGAAGGCTCTCTTTCCGGGAATCCAGTGACATGTCTCTGGGCACTGTGAGGCCACACGTGACTGTGCAGTGTTGGTCTTGACCTCTGTGTTTTTTCTACCCATACCAAGAAAAATAGTGAGAGGACGGCGTTGCGTTCTTCGTCTTCAATGAATTTTTTAATGTTTTTATTGGCGGAAGGTAGACATCAAGAGGTGTTGCCTAATTAAACTGGTACAGGGAGGGAAAAATGGCAGAGAAGTGAGTGGTAGGGCTGGGTCTCCATAAAAGCTGACAAACCTGTCTCGAATGATCACACGGTGACAGCGTATGATGGTGGCTGAGGTCACTGCCCTTTATGTCTCTGACTCTCAACACCTGCAGTTAAGAACATGCCCATAGGAGTTTCATCCACAATATTTTCTGATACTTGAACAAAATGGATATATTTTCACTATCCCTTGCACTCACTTCCTCTTTAAACCTTGATGGGATTCCAAGGTAGCAACAAGGCCTCTCTGATACCATCTGTAAAATCAGAAATTGGGCTTAGACATCCTATCTTTTCTTCTTCTTTTTGGTCAAAAGGGTCACCATCCAACTCACATATCTATCACATGTCCCTGTGATAGGGAGAAACTGCTCACTTATCTCTTAGTCCCACGATAGAAAGTGTGTCAGAAAAAAAGATATCGCAGGCCCTCAAACACAAAAATTGTGTGAGACAAAAATTGCACTTTAATCTGCAGTCAAACAGGTTCTGTCTTCCATTAAACCCGTATCCCATTTTTATTATATAGTTGAGCCAGTTATATATGACTCACTGGGAAAGTGCATTTTATGATCTTGTTAGAAGAAATGGTTTCACTGGGATCATTTTAAGCCAATAATTTTATACCTGCCTCCTCCTAAATATCTAGGACATTAACTTATTAGCCATTCCGATGTCAAGCCTAATGCGTTTTAAATACTTAAAACAAATACCAGGAAATGGTGGGGGTTGGAGGATGGATTTTTCCATAGGCATTTAGTGCTTTCAGCTATCAGGGGGATCCATCTCAGCGGATTTCGTCGGAAAAGGCTTGATTCTCTGCCTCCTTTGCACACGGAGCTTTCATTTTACCCAACAGGAAGGCTAACATGCATATGGGATGAAAGTCGGGCAGATTATTTCAAAACCAGGCTCATGTCTATTTGACTGACAAGGTCCTGGCCCCCAGCTGGTGTGACAGCATTGAAACGCCAGCCCCTCTGCACGCTCTGCCAGCCTGTCCTGTGTGGAGGTGGGTGTCCAGGCTGCAGTTTTCCAGGCACTTTGAGATCACTGGGGGCAGGGGAAGCTTTGAGACTGGAAGGGAACCCACCCAGATTCAGTGGGGTGGGGGAGGTACAAGGGGCTGGGAGGCACAGCAGCCTGGTCGGAAACCACGTGAGAGGGATTTCTCATCGTACATGTGTACGTGCCTGTGAAGGCAGCTGTCAATCACTATCATCTTTTCTACTGAAAAACCCAGGCGGTCCTTCCAGCCCTCTTGGTAGTATCTGATCTGTCGATGGCTTTGGGGACGCTTTGCTTTATTCTTTGTTGGCTCCTGGGCTCCTCTGCTTCCCTGGCCACTCCTTCTGTTATCTTTACGGGTTCCTCCTTCTTGACCCATCTTGTAAAGGTTTTGTCTTTGGGGATTCTGTCCCCAGCTGAGTTTTTTTTTTTTTTCACTTCATGTGTCCAGCGCGGTAGGCAGCATAACGGCCCCCAAAGATGCTCACACCCGAATCCCCAGAACCTGTGAAGATGTGATGTCACGAGGCCAAAGGGACTTTGCAGAAGTGAATGCGGCTATGGCGTCTGAGGTGGGAGAGCATCTCCAGTTATCCAGGTGGGCCCAGTCGAGTCCCAGGATCCCCTAAAGCCCCCAGGCTGGGTGCAGAGGAGAGATGAGGCAGGAAAGTCGGCGGGATGGGAAGCATGAGAAGCGATGGAGGTCTGTGAGCTGGGGTACGTGGACGGCCTCTCGAAACTGACAGCAGGTGAGGAGGCGAAGACCTCAGGCTGTGGCCGCGAGGGACTGGATTCTGCCCCCCGCCTGAAGGAGTTCGGAAGTGGAGTGAACCCAGAGCCTCCAGAAAGACCGATAGCCCTGCATCCCCCCTGGTTTCAGCCCGTGAGACCCTGAGCAGCGCCAGCGGAGTCCCGCTGCCCTGGACTCCTGGCCCACAGAACCAGGAGACAACAAATTTGGGCTGTTTTAGCCTGCTAAATGTGCGGCAATGTGTTAAGAGCCGTGATAGGGACGGTTCCATCCTTCTCAAGCGGTCTCACGACTCTCATGACTTCAGTGAACGGTGGAAACAGTCAGGGGTCCCTCTTTCCCACCCTGCTGAATTCCAGACCCTCACGACCTCCCTTTGCCACTCTGCTTGGATGTCTTCAAGACACACAACTCTACATGTTAGAAAGTGAGCTCGTTTCCTGCCCCTTCTCCCTGCAAGATGTCTTTTCTGGCATTCCTCTCCGTTGCCATCGTCCAAGCCAGAAACCTGCGTCAGGCTGGATCAGCTCCTCTCTGTTTTACTCCTCCCTGGGATCTTGGTTGAAATGTCACCTCTCAGGGGGTCTCTCCTGGCCACCCTATTTAAAGTGACAGCCCTCCCCCAATATGCACATCGTTCTTTTCACTTACTGGCATCTGGGTATCCCGTGTCTCCTTACTTCTTTGCTTATTATCATCTCTCTCCCCTCTTGGAGTGTCAGCCCCCACCTGATTTATTTTATTCACTCTGTTGAACTCGTTGTAGTGGAATAGTTCCCCGAGCATCAGGTACTGCTATAAACATTTTTACGAATGTGCACTTATCTAATACTATTTTCTCACTGTTGTAGCTCTAGCGTTCAGAATAGTGCCCCGGATAGAGCAGTTGTTCAATAAGAATTTGCTGAAGAAATAAATGAATGAATTCAACCTAACGCTAAATCCTGTCAATCTTGTTTCCTAAGTATCTTTCGTATCAGCCCATCTTTCTCCATGCTTAGTGGACTAAGAACCTGGCTGTATCATCCTCCTTTGTAGGACTCTTGACTGGCTTCCCTTTGTCTATGGGAGAAAGCCCACATTCCCATGGGATTTACATGCCTTTCTTGACACACCCTCGGCATGTTGTCTTCTCATGTTTCCACACACCTCTCTCACCCTCTTTCTCCTTCTTTTCACATAAATCTTTTCTTTTTTTGAGTTGGCGTCTCACTCTGTCGCCCAGACTGGAGTGCAGTGGCCGCTCCCAGCCACGGCAGCCTCGACCTGCTGGGCTCCGGTGATCCTTCCGCCTCAGCCTTCCGAGTGGCCGGAATGACAGGCATGTGCTACCACGCCCAGCTGATTTTTTGATGCATTGTAGAGATGAGATCTCGCCTGCCCAGGCGGGTCTCGAACCCGCAGGCTCAGGCAATCCACTCACCTCAGCCTCCCAAAGGCGCGGGATTACAGGCTGAGCCACCGAGCCCGGCTTCACATAAATCTTTAATCAGCGCAGACATTTAATGTCCAAACATGCCCCATCCTCCCTCTACTCCAAGCCTCTGGACACGAGCTCCTTGCCAGTTGCTATATTTTATTTTGAAAGATGTGGAGTACAATTCGGGGTTAAGTATACAAATGTCCATGATCATGCTTTCTATTTCGACTGAGTCGTTTCCCTCCTCCGTGTCAGAATCCTCCCTGACCTCCGACTCCACCATTCCTGGTGCTCACTGCGATTCTGTCTTAGCCTCTCTCCTCCCCTCTCTGGCGTGTGGCAAAGACCTCTTTGCCTGTGCAGTCCCCTCACTAGTTCACACGGTCCTTGAGGCCGCGAGCTGGAGAGCGGGACCCAGGGGCACCGGTCGCACCAGCTGGCACCTAGCAGGGTACGCCAGGTACCTGCCGAGTGAGTGAATTGGCTTCCTGTGGCGTGTCGAGCCCCGGCCAGGCGGTCTCGCAAGCCGATGGGGCACTTGTTCTGCCTGTATTGATTTGCAGGCACAATTATATGTGTAAATGAATTTTCCCTGTTTTGCCTTAGGACCCCATTTTTGGAAATTAGATTTTAAATGTCGTATTCTCCTCACTTACATCTTATGCTTCTCCACATTCAGCGCCTAATTTAAAATGAAAGGCATGGAAAATTGGACTCATTTAGCTGACTCTCCTTGAAATCCACGTCAGGCTATTTTTAAATTCTTGTGGACCTTGTGCTCTTCAGGGTGTGTTTGGGAGGGAAGGAAGGAGGGAAAGAGAAAAGGAGGGAGGAGAGAAAGAAGACACTCCTCGCGAGCTATTAGCAATGCTGCATTGTTGCGTTTTATTTTAAGGCATTGCATTCAGATCTCACATGAGCATCACCCCCAAATACAATATCTAAAGCCAAAGACTGGAAATGAGATTCCGCCTCCACCTTTGCTGCCGCCTTGGGTTCCCCGCTGTGATGAGGGGCCTGGCTGGGGCTGCCCTGTGTTACCACAGGAGTCTGGACGTTCTTTCTTCGGCTTTCCAGCTGACCGACACATTCCTCTGGCTCTGCCACGCCCATCAGACAGCAGGTGGGGAGCAGATGAAGACATGGGCTAGCAGAGTGTACAGACCTCTGACTCACAAACACCTGCTCTCCTAGGCACACAGGTGAACAGATGGGTAGGTGGGGGCGTCCCTCCCCCATGGTTCTGAATGTGAGTTCTCGGGTTAGGCTTTGGTACCGCAACCTTCAGAGCTCACCGATCTCCCTACATCAGGCTGCAATGGAGGTCTGTGAGCCGGGGTACGTGGGCGGCCTCTTGAAACTGACAGCAGGTGAGGAGGCGAAGACCTCAGGCCACGGCCGCAAGGGTGCTGAGTGCTCACACTGAAGCCTGGGTGTGTATGACACTGATGACCCCGTGTCTGCTAATGCTTGACACCTAGTGACTCCTGCACTTCCTCAGGGGTGCCCGTGTGTCCACTGCCTGTGCTCATCCTCGGAGGCTGCCCTTTTCTGCTGTACAAAGCAACAGCGGGATTCCAGAAGCAAGATCAGCAAAGCGAGGTCATATACCCCGTGTAGGAGAGTTCGTAAATCATTCAACAAACGTGCATGGCGGGCCCACCGTGGGGTGCTGTCCTCATGAAACTTGAATTCTAATGGGAAAGACAGAAAAACAACAAATGGAAAAAAATTTACAATTGGCAGAAAGTTGGCGGGGTCAACAGTGAGTGAGAAAATGATGGGGAGTGGCAGGCAGCCAACGACTGCCGGGAGAGCGTCCTCAGAGGAGGGAACATTTCAGCTGAGGCTTGAAGGATAAGCAAAGCCGCCCTCCCTCCCCCAGGAGGTAGCAGGATGTGTCACACAGAGGATGGGGAGAAAGCTTGTGCAGAGAAAAGTAGACCAGATCAGGGACCCAGGGTGCTAGGGGACCAGGAAGCAAGCAAGGCCGGCCATGCAGCATTTGAAGGCCTTGGGGAGGGCTTCAGATTTTATTTGGAACCCAGGGGAAGCTAGTGCAGGGTGTCAAGCAGGCTTTTCTGGCCTCTATTTCCAATGAGGAGGGCAAGTATCAAAAGGTTTGGGGTTGTAGTCTCCTCCGCTATCAGGGAACCTACCTTAGAGAAGACAGCACTCATAGTTTCCACTGGAGTTCTGCTGTCAGCCTTCTGTATCTCCCAGCTCTGCTGCGTGAACATAGAAAATGCAATGGCCAGAGGTGCCAGACCTCAGCCTCAGGGGGCTGTGCTGGAACATTCTGAGGGTGGGCAACAGGGTGGACCTTCTCAGCCCCCAGCGGGCCCTTGTGCCGAGCGCCCAGCATGGCCTCCTTCCATGGTGTTTCTCCCAGGAAGGTGCTGTCTGGGAGTCTCAGATCATATGTTGCTGCTCGGATTTGTGGAAGATCAAGGATGAGGTTCCCTCTCGGCCATTTTGATAAGCCTAAAATGCAGCTCCTTCATAATGCCATGCTTGCGCTGGGAAGTCTTACATTTTTTCTGTTCTTTTGTCCATTTTAGGATTAATTGCAAATATTGGTAAAAGCAGATTCACCCCTAATACGTGTGGAACTGAGTCCTTGATGCCTCATGAGACCCATATGCCATGTATCTAAATATTTGCCGTGATAAGTCAGTCTAGTAAACGGCTACATATAGGATGTTCTATTGTCTTAACTTGATGTTTTACAATGCAGGTTTTATTATGATTCAGGTCTGACTCTGCTGACAGACCAGGAGATGACTGCCATTGGAGAGAGAGTTTGTTACTCAGAGTTCCTGAGAGGAGGGGGTATGTCATGCCTTGGTGAGGGAAAAGACACATGCACAAGGGGGGAGCCCCCCAAAGATCCAGAATTTATTTATTACAAATTATATATTTATTCTTACATGCTTAAACTTTGTCATCTTCAAAGTACTCTCCGTTTGATGCAATACCTTTCAGGATGCTTTTTCTACTGCTCAAAACAGTTTTTGAACTCGTCAGTGTTGATGCCTTTTAGTGCTTCTGCCATTTTTTGTTTCACCTCTTCCATCTCAGCAAAATGTTTCCCTTCGAGGAATTTTCATACAGGGAAACCAAAAAAAAAAAGAAAAAAAAGTTGTTCAGGGCGAGATTGGGTAAAAGGGTGGGGCACAGGGGTTAAGCCATTTACGGTAAAAAAACAAAACAAAACAGAACTGCTGAACACTTAGTGCAGCATGGGCGGGTGTACTGGTAAGTCACCCATCATGAAATGGGCAAATGCCCATGAAAAATTCTCCAAAAAGAAATTCATTGACGCTGAATGTAGCCTCTCACAATGCTAGCTGGTACACTGATGTCAGTGGGTTCCTAGAACATTTACCTAGCCTGTACTACAAGGACCTTGCCCTCCAAAAAATAATTCCCTTTTTTTGGGGGGGTGTACCCCTGGTAGAAGCACCAGGGTTGGTCAGGAGGTAGAGGGAGGGAGGGGAAGATAAGGGCAAGAGGCTTTGCTGTGATTTCTTTGGGAAGGAATGGGGGAGGCAGACTAGGCAGGCTTAGGATGGGCTAGCTGGAATAATTTCAAGACTCTGGGATATAGGGGCTGTCCCTAGTTGTCGGTACCTGGCCTTAGGGTGATGAGAGCCGGGGACGGTGGCCCAAAGTGAGAGAGCCCCAAACAAGAGGTGGTGGGGGTGTCGGCTCTGGATTGGCTGGTTTGCTTCTCAAGGGTGTACTTTCAGGTGAGCTGTGTACTCCTTGCTTCTCAAGGGTGTGCTTTCAGGTGAGCTATGTACTCTGGGAAGGGCAGTCCCTCCAGGGTCAGCAAGGCCCCAAGATGTTAAAGCATCAGAAATGATCAAACAAATAAAGAACATGATTAGTACACTTGACAAACATAATGTCTTAATGGCTAGGGGATCAGGTGTGAGCTTAGAATTCTTGGATTCTGTGTCAGAAGATAAAGGTGCAGGAGAGTCACTCAGCTCCTGGCTAAGTGACTGCCCCTTTCTCTGCCCATCTCTGTTTTCCCTCACCATGTGTCGCTTGCATACAAATGTGTGGACACTCCAGCTTACGTGTCTCATCTCTGTCCACCCCCTTTGTGGTGGAGACTCAGATGGACTACCCAGATCCCCCTTTTGGGAGGAGGGACCTACTTTCTGCAGCTGTCCTTGGCTGTCCACCTCTTTCAAGTTTGCTGGGGCTAGAGAAAATGGCTTTGCCCATGGTCACACCTAGATTTAGCGCCCGGTCAGTGCAGGCGAATTCCGGAGGGCTCCCCAGCTCCTGAGCTCCCTGTGGGTCGGCTGAGGCATCTGTCAGTTATGCCTTGTGGCTCTGAGAAGTCCTGTTTCTTCCCTGCACTTTCACAGGTGCTGAGCTGAAGAGACGCCCTAGCCAACACCCAGCGTGTGAAACTCAGCGGCAGAGTCAGCTTTCCGGGAACCCCATCCTCGACAATCCCTTCCCACCCTCATTCTTCCATACACCCTTGACACAGTCACCTTGGTCCTCTCAGACCTCGGGGAGCACATACTGGCTGTGCTGTGCCCACTCAGAAGGCCAAGCTGGGGAGGAGGCTTGCTTGGATTTAAGAAGTGGTCCCAGGGACATTTGGACAGGAAATCCCAGTGTCCTGAGTACCAAGAACACAGTCTAAAATGGAAGGAAAGCCTCTTGGCCTTGTGGCCCCCCTCACCCCGTGGGGAAGGTCAGCGTGGAGGACCCCAGAATGGAATCTCTGAAGTGTGAGGCCCTAGGCAGGGGTCCCTCTGTGTAGATCCAAGGGCTATTCTAAATTAAACCGTTTTGGAGGCTGACTTGCTTCAGGGAGAAGCAAGAGGCTTGATTTAGGCTGTTTTTTGGATGACTTTATATTGCTTGGTCCTCCCCACACCCAGTGTGTGTTTGTCCTGATGAAGCAGATACGCGCTAATTTGTATTTTTCCTGTGTTAACTTTTTAAACATGCTTGTATCTATTCTCTGCATATTGAAGAGAGGAGCTCTCTGTCTGTGTCTCACCAGCAGAGACCCGTGGGCCTGGCGTTTGGCCTCCGACGAGACTTGGTTTGCAAGCAAAAGGTGCCCAGTCACGTGTGGTAGGGCCACATGGGGGTGATGACCAGTGGCTGGATATGGAAAGCATGTGGGGGGCGGTAAGGGGGAGGGCAGGTGTGTTATTAGTGGTGAATGGAATCTCATGGCCAACTAAAAACCATCCCCAAGTGGAAAATGGCTCCTACCTCACTTTGTGCCTCCATGGGGCCAGTTTGGCCTCTTTCCTGCCAAAATCTCCTGGGCGTAAGTAAGAAGCAGACAGTATCTGGGCTGTGGGAATGTCCTAAGACAGTTCAAGAGGGCCCTCCCACACAAGAAACACCACGTAGTC
This sequence comes from Cephalopachus bancanus, assembly GCA_027257055.1. Classification (NCBI taxonomy): domain Eukaryota; kingdom Metazoa; phylum Chordata; class Mammalia; order Primates; family Tarsiidae; genus Cephalopachus; species Cephalopachus bancanus. The sequence continues at coordinate 476,505 of JAPVLO010000392.1, forward strand.
CGGGATCTGGTTACCTGACAGCAGTCACCCTTCTCTGCCATTGAGCACATTCTCAGTCTTTCTGCCAGTGTTTCGGAATCTCTCTCCCAAGGACCACAGCTCAGACAAACCATCAGAACTCCATGCTTTTGCATCTTTTAACAGTTACACATAAAGCTGTGTAAATTACTGAGGGAAAAGTAAATTATTTTCTTCTGCAAAAGATAGAATTCCTTCAGTGAAATTCATAAATTATGTTTCATAACAACTGGGCAACAGTATTGTGTATTTATAAAAACATAGCCGTTGGCATAAAAATCAAGTGGGTCTGAATTTTTTATTTACTCCTTGAAATAACTTGTCTCAACCCCAGTCTCCTTATCCTCAAAAGGGATTTAGAGAGTTATTGTGAGAATTAAACAAAATAATGACGCACATGGAAACATCCTGCCAGCAGCCAGTGTGAGCTCACTTTCTTTAGCTTAAGAAGATCAAGTATGGATTTGGGTTTTTGGTTTTTTGTTTTTTGTTTTGTAATACAAATTGTTTAAGAAGATAGCATTCCATTTTGAAAATACAGTCACAACTTTTTTTTTTTTTGAATCGCGGTCTCACTCTGTCACCCAGACTGGAGTGCAGTAGCACAATCATGGCTTACCACAGCCTTGGCCTCTTCTGCCTCAGCCTCCCGAGTAGCTGGGACTGCTGGCACACAGTGCACCACTAGGTCCGGCATATTTTTTTATTTTTTGTAAAGGTGAAGTCTCACTGTGTTGCATGGGCTGGTCTTGAATGCCTAGGCTCAAGCAATCCTCCTGCCTCTACCTCTCAAAGTGCTGGAATTACAGGTGTGAGCCAATGCTTAAAGTTGCCAAAACCACAAGTTTTATTCCTTGTTCTATCAAAAAGAATGAAGAAAAGTTGATTGTGTGTGTGTGTGTGTGTGTGTGTGTGTGTGTGTGTGTGTGAGAGAGAGAGAGAGAGAGAGAGAGAGAGAGGGAGAGAGAGAGAGAGACGCCTGTGTTTGAGGGGAATAACAGGATGAAAGAATCAAGGAATGGGACTGCATATTTTCAGATGCACACTACCAGGCAAGGCAGTAAATAGGCATTCTTAGGGATTTTTTAAATATTGTAAATTAATCTCCAGGTCACAACTCTCTCAATTGTATGCACCAAAAAGCAGGAAAGCCAACCCAAGTAAGCCTGCTGCTGTCAGCAAGGATTGCTGAGGAAAGTTAGCCTGTCTTTCCATTTAGTACAAACATCTGACAAGGGCACGTGGGTGGGAGGCTGTGAGGTGAACCTGCTTGCAACTGATAGCGTTCGCTTTTTTCTGACCTGCTTTCCATACTGCAAGCATTGGGTTTTTCTCTTTGTCATTGACTTGTGTTGATTTATTAGTCTGTGTCTTCAAGGGCCTCGGGAGATTGCACATAGGAGCAGGTCTTAACTGGGAAAGTGAGAATTACTGTATCGGATGGTTCCCGATTAACTCGTGACAAGCACAGCAGGTAAAATTGGAGCACGGGCTTTATCTGTGAGGTACTCGCCACATCTCAAAAGTTTTTCAACTTGGCAGAGCTGACCTACTTGTTTCTCCTTCCCTTCCTCCTGCCCGCCCTCTCTTCCCATCTAAGCAGGAGCTGTTTCTGTGCACTTACGTGAGTGCCAAGACTGATGAATGCCTGAGACGTGCTCCAGGGTTCAAGGGCAGGGAGGCAGAGCTCGCTGAGGGTGGCATCTCCCCAGGAAGCTGCAGTCACACACCATCCCCCGAGGCCAAAAGGTAGAAGCAGGCATAAACATAATTCCGAATGATGGGCTTTACTTTTTTCGTGGACGGCTGAGTCATGCGATGATGCTTCAGTTCCGAAGAAGCTTTCCCACTCTCTGTTCTTTGGGTGTTTTTGCCAGCATGAAGTTTCTGTAACACAGCATTCTCACTCACATCACTCTAAGGCGAAAATCTCGAAGAACGAGTTAATCTCCACGTCCACTTCCCAGTGTGGCTGTGAGAACAGAGGTGGAAGCCCAGAGACTGTTTTCATTTCCTGTAGACGTCCTGTCCTCCTCTGCTGTGAGATCATGTAGTATATCGAATAATCATAATGTAAGCTTAGGGAAAAAATGGCTTGAAAATTATTGGGAAGGTAAGATGATATGACATTAAGTGCCTGATATTCTAAAACACAAATTTCATTTTATGTGCAACTGCTGTTTCGGATTATCCATGCTTCCTCCTGCATCAGCTAGCATGGAAAATCCTTTAAGATATCTAACTCTGTCATTTCCTCAGGGAGTCATGTTTTAACCCACTCAAGCGGGGCCAAGTCTCCCTCCCTGATGCTCCCAGAGTGACTGCGGCTTTAAGTGTTTATCATTGAATCTCACTCGTTTTTATTAATCATCCACTGATGTGACTGTTTCTGTCACCAAGCCTAATTTTCTCCAGCCCAAGGTCAGCGTGCTAGGCATTTCTACGGCCCTGGTGCCTCACACGGACCTTGGCATGTGGTTGGCATTTAAGAAACCTTAGATTTATGCATGGGTGAGAGTCAGATATAACTCTAAAGAGCAACCCTTTCTTTGTTACTATTTATTAAATCTGTAGGACCCAACTCTGCTAATTTTCCTTCTCATTGTAAATCTCTTATCAACTTCAGACGAAAAGAGAGAGAGAGAGAGAGAATTAACAGGAACATGCTGAATGATATTCTGCCAATGAGAAATGAATCCCTTGCTAATTTGGTGATTGTGCATATACATGGTTCTGACCCTAGAGAATTTGAAATGAACAGTCAGAAGCCTAGGAAGAACTGTATCCTGTTTAACTCAGGAGTCCTCTCTTGAGGGTTCTGTCTAAATTACAGCCACCACACATGGTGACAGCAGGAAAATGCTGCAAATAAACACATTTGTAGATGCAAATAAAAACCAGTTAGTAAAATCACGTATGATTAACTTCTTACTGGGGAGAGCAGTATCCTTTCCATAAAGTCCTACATAAGTCAAATTTTACACTGACAGTAAGATGGAAACACCAAGCCCCTAAAACCGAAGTCCTACGTAAGTCACATTTCACACTGACGGGCAAAATGGAAACACCAAGCCAATGTGGATATATGCATTAGAAAACTGTTTATCATCTGCACATTGCAACCTACTTTGGACTCATCTTGGCTTGCTTATTCTCTCTCTTTTTCATATATATATGTCAATTTAGTTTACACAATGTTATTTAATGCTAATATGTTAGTAGAATTCTTCCCTGCCTTTTACACACAATGAGGTTTTCATCTGTTGATGTCTGATCTTTGCAGCCAGTGAGTGCTCTTTGCAACAGACTTTTGAAGCACAGACTTTGGCCTCTCCTAAGTTACTCCAGCTTTGAACACCTGCTTCATTTCGTTGGTGCTGAAATTTCACATGTATTCACTCAATGTGCATTTACTGAGCTCCTATTGTATTATTTACAGTTAAAGTTATATGTTCCATAGCCATGGGCTCCAGGACTCTCCCCCACTAGAGGTGTGTCTTTGAACTTGTTGCCTTCCATTTAACCAGCTATAAAATGGGGATGATAATGACCTGCTTCCTGGGAACTATTATTTAGTCAGTGTTTAGAACAAGGTGTATATAGAACAGGACTTGATATATAGGACATGCCCAATAAAATGGTAGTTAATTGATTTCATGCCTTTCTATACACGAGGTTTCCAATAAGACATTCAATATCATTTTAGTATGAACAGACAGAACTGTCTAGGTTTTAGGGGCTTGGTGTTTCCATTTTACCCGTCAGTGTGAAATGTGACTTATGTAGGACTTCGGTTTTAGGGGCTTGGTGTTTCCATCTTACTGTCAGTGTGAAATTTGACTTATGTAGGACTTTATGGAAAGGATTCTGCCAGCTTTCAAGGCCCTACACAATCTTATTTTGTCCCAGCTGCAAAACGATGTAGCTGCAAGTTCATTTTCCCATGTTGCTGACATCCCTAGTCTTTGTTAGGACTACGTTACCACTTCATCTTCATACCCAGGCAAACAGAGCTCCGTCCATTAACTCAGAGAGAAAATATGTCAGCTATTTGAAAATTTCTCAGAGTTCTACCATTTCTTCTTTGTCTTTCACATCTTCACTCTGAAGGATTTTACTAAGTAGAAGTTAATTTTATCTAAGCTGATCCTGGAATATTAATCTTTGAGATCAGGTTGGGTGTGGTGGCTCATGCCTATCATCCCGACACTTTGGGCGGCTGAGGTGGGAGGATTGCTTTTCCCAGGAGTTTGAGACCAGCCTGGGCAACACAGGGACCTTCACCCTATTTAAAAAGAAACAAAAGGAATAGAAATCCGCTGACTTAATTTTTGTAAAAATAGGCCAGGCCTCATTTGACGCTTATTTTAGAAAATTCCAATATCATGGCTATCTTGGACAGACTTTGTGGTTAATGCTAAACCAGGGAGGTCCCTCTGGTCTCCATTTTCATATGTGAGCTGATCTGACGATGTCCTCCCTGTTCTCTGCGGGCAGTGGACTGGGATTTCTTAGAATCATTGCTCCATTCAATCTGATAGCAATTCTGCCTGGGCGTCACTCATTTCCTGTACTATTTTCATATCAAATACTGCTATCCTTTTATTATGCTAACAAAGACTATAATTCGTGGAAGCCCAGTTGGACCTGCCGCCACTTAACTTTCTCCCACCTTCCTTGCTGGCATTCTTCTACCTTCCAGCTTCCGTGTTTATGCTGAAAAGGCTATCGCTGCGTAGCTTGGTTATTTTTTTTTTTCCATCAGACTTGCAGGGATATTTTTGGATTGTTGGTTATAATGAACATTTATGGAAAATGTGGCTGTGGATTCCGGTGAGAAATCAGTGTTAAAGAGTCTGGCCCCAAAGTTGTCTCTGTGTCCCTTGAAGCCATGTCCTCTTTATACTTAAATAGTACCAAGTAGCGTGCCTTGCATGAGGTAGAACCAAGATTAAATTCCTGCAGCAATGATTTGCACCTGTTTCATGTACTCTGCTGACTGCTGCCTCAGATTTACGGCATTTAACTGTCAATCAGTTTTTGTGGCATTGGATTCATAAAACTAATGGCTTGAATTCCATTCTGACGTTACGGCCTGAATCTGGCTATCACATTCCCTTAGAACACAGGAAAGGTGAATGTATTCCTGCCTTTTCTTGACTGGGAAGCCTGGAGTCCTCTGGCATCTTTGTTTTCTTAGCATTCCTTTCACATTCAGGATTCTTTTTGGCGCCCTCCTGGGTTCTTGGAGCCTTCCATTGCTGCTGCCACTATTCTCCCAGGCCCCTGTTCTATCGAATCTAAGATGCTGGGGAAGGTAGGAAGAGGAGGGGAGTGGGAAGAGAAGAAAAGACAAGCACTGTTCCGTGAAAGTCCGTTCAACAGAGCAGCTTCCTCAGGTGGCAGCTTCCAGGCAAGTGGGAAAGCACATGGAACTGCTTGGAAGGTCTCATGCAGGCCCACTGCGTCTCTAACTGGTGCTTCTGATACTTAGATGAGTCAAGTATTCAGTATTTAATTTCTTTTTTTTCTTTTGAGTTGGAGTCTCACTCTGTCGCCCAGACTGGAGTGCAGTGGCCGCTCCCGGCCACCGCAGCCTCGACCCGCTGGGCTCCGGCGATCCTTCCGCCTCAGCCTTCTGAGTAGCCGGAACTACAGGTGTGAGCTACCACGCCCGGCTCATTTTTTGATTTATTGTAGAGATGAAGTCTCGCCAAGTTGCCCAGGCGGGTCTCGAACCCGTGGGCTCAGGCAATTCACTCACCTCAGCCTCCCAAGACGTAGGATTACAGGCTGAGCCACCGAACCCAGCTAGTATTTAATTTCTTAACTAAATGATTCATTTGGTAGACATCCCAGTTACTTCTAAACATAAGAATATGGCCTTCTTTTCCTCAAGGAGGTGCTATTCCTTTTTTTTTTCCTTTGGAGGGTAGGTGCTATCACAATAGAAACATAGCTATTATGACCACCAAGGGCTTCTAAGGGCCAGTGCCTTAGTGATACTGGCCAGCTTTATTGCTTCAAATGCCAGTCCTAAACATCCATCTCCATTCTAGAACTTCCTTAAACTCCAGATCAGATATCTAATTTCACACTTGACATCTCCCCTGGATGGCTAATAAACTTCTCACGTGTAACAAATCAAAAACCAGATTCTTGCTTATCTTCCCAAACCGGTTTCACTTATAATTCTTCTCATCTCAGTTGATGGCAATTCAATTTTTTCCACTGGCTTGGGGTAAGCACTTGTAGTCATTCTTAACTTCTCTCTTTTTCTCACAACTGACACTCAGCCCACTAGAAAACCCCATTGTTTCTACCTTTACGATATGTATAAAATCTGCCCACTTGTCACCAACTCCTGCTAACACCCTGGTTTCAGGCCCTGTTGGGCCTGAAGCAAAAACGGAGGAAACTGGAAACTGATAAAACAACAGAAGCAGAAAGGTCGCTCTCTGACCGTCCCACTTTTCTGTGTGAGCGCTGGCCATCAAGCTCTCTAAGATAGGACTTACCTAGCTCCCCTGAAATTAGGTCATAAGCCCCCTCGTATGATAGGCGTCTCACACCTGGAGGAAAAGAGTGCTACACAGAGAGGCCAAGAAGAATCTGAACAAATGGGCTTTGCCAAGCGCCTCCCCTCCAGTTTATCACCATTAGATCGTAGCTTTTTGGTCCAATCACATTTCTACATGACTGTCCATTCTCTGTCAAACCTAAACATAAAAATAAACCACTTTCTCTGGGTCTTTGGATCTTTATTTCTGAAGGCTCCATGTCATGTGCAACTCTGGTTAAGCCAATTTGTCATGCCTTTCTCTTGACGTCCCTTTACAGGGGTGTTAGCCATGATGTGGGCAGCAGGCAAGGAGAAGATTTATTTCCTTCTCTATATACCTGTCACCTTTTCCTGGTTGAACGCACTAATCTCCCCGTGCCTTTCTGCTTCCATCCTATGGCCTATTTTTATTTCATATTCTCATCGGAGCCATAGTCAGTCCCCTTTCATTCTCCCGCAGTGTATTCCCATTTCACTCAGAACTCTCAAAACCCTGACAGTGGCTTTCCAGTTACTACAGCCGCGTAACAAAGCGTCCCCAAACACGACGGCGTAGCATCATCATTTATTATGTGCGCACACTCTGTGAGGCGGAAATTATATAGGGAATGGTGGAGATGGCTTGTCTCTGTTCCGTGATGTCAGGGTCCCTCAGACTCAAAGGCACAGATCATCTGAAATCTTGTTCACTCAGCTATCTGGAGGCTGATGCTGGCTGCAGGCTGAGACTTTCACCCAGGCTGTCAGTCGGAACACACACCCCCAACCTGTGCGTGTAACTGGGCTTCCTCACCACAGGGTGGCCTGGTTAAGAGCCCGGCAGAAGCTGGACTCCAGCTTCAGAAGTTACGTGAAATCCCTTGCATCATACTCAGTGGATTACGGCAGTCCCAGCCTGTCCAGATTCAGGGTGGGGGAAATAGACTTCCCCTCTTAAGCGGGAGTGGCAGGGTTCTGGGAAGGTGTGTGGGACCGAGAATATTGAGATGGTTATTTGGAGAATACGGTCTGCACAGTGGCCCGTTTGATTGGACCTGAGATGTTTGTGTGTCTTCATTTCTTCTACCCATGGAATGTTTGGCTCCAGCCACAGTTGCTGGAGCACTCAGGGGTGTTCCCATCCAAGGACCTTCAGCCTGATTGCTCCCTTTTTTTCTGAGTTGGAGCCTCACTCTGTCGCCCAGGTTGGAGTGCGGTGGCACGCTCCCGGCCACCGCAGCCTCGACCCGCTGGGCTCCGGCGATCCTTCCGCCTCAGCCTTCCAAGGAGCCGGAACTACAGACTTGTGCTGCCACACCCAGCTAGTTTTTGATTCATTGTAGAGACGAGGTCTCGCCAAGTTGCCCGGGTGGGTCTCAAAACCGCGGGCTCAGGCAATCCACTCGCCTCGGCCTCCCAAAGTGCTGGGATGACAGGCTGAGCCACTGAACCCGGCGTAGCTGTTCCTTGTGTCTGCTGTCAGGACACTCGCTGACGCCCTCCTCTGCCCTCTGTAAGCTTTTGCTCAGGTACCACCTTCCTCGGGGTGTCTGCCCCGACACACTTCGGCCCCTTCCCTTTTCTTTTTGAGTCAGGCTCTCACTCTGTTGCCCAGGCTAGAGTCCAGTGGCACAAACACAGCTCACAGCAGGCTCAACCTCCTGGGCTCAGGCAATCCTTCCACTTTAGCTTCCACCGTAGCTGGGATTACAGGTGTGCACCACCACAGCCAGCTAATTGTTTTTGTTTTTTGTAGAGATGAGGTTTCACTATCTTGTCCAGACTGATCTCAAACTACTCGTTTCAAGAAATCCTTCCGCCTCAGCCTCCCAAAGTGCTGGGATCACAGGCATGAGCCACCACATCCAGCCTCCCTTGTTTTTTAATCCCTGGAGTTCTTGCCACCTTCTAATAGTCTATGGAACTCTTTATGTTTGTTTCTGATCGTATCCCCCTGCTAGAATGGAAGGGCTACGGAAGCAGGAACTTTATCTCTTCTGTCCACTAATGTGTCCTACGTGCTTAGAAGAGTGTGTGGAACAGAAACACAAGGGACGTGGAACAGGAAGAGCATTTCTGGCTGGACATTCTGAACGGGCAGTACTTGCTCCAGATTAACCAGAGCTCTGCTTTGTAGAACAACATGACGGCAGTTAAATCCCCATGTTAGCACGATACTCAACACAGAGTAGGTGCTTAAAAAAGTATCTAACCAGCCGGGCTCGGTGGCTCAGCCTGTAATCCCAGTACTTTGGGAGGCCAAGGCCAGTGGATTGCCTGAGCCTGCTCGGGTTCGAGACCAGCCCGGGCAGCTTGGTGAGGCCTCATCTCTACAGTTAAAAAAAAAAAATGAATAAATAAGTAAATAAAAAGTATTTAACCAATGTGTTTGGAAAAACACCTAGTGTACCTAAACTTGATGTGTCTGTCATGGGAATCTCTTGCAGAGAGATAGGACACCAAGGCTCCTTTTGCCAGGAAGCAGTGTTTATTCGTGCCGGTCTGGCTCAGCGGATTCACATCCAAAGACTGAGGCGTGAATGCTGTGGGCCACTGCCTTAGCTACCTTTTTTTTTTTGAGTTGGAGTCTCACTTTGTTGCCCAGACTGGAGTGCAGTGGCCGCTCCCGGCCACTGCAGCCTTCATCTGCTGGGCTCCAGCGACCCTTCCGCCTCAGCCTTCCAAGTAGCTGGAACTACAGGCGCGCGCTACCACACTTGGCTAATTTTTGATTTATTGTAGAGCTGAGGTCTTGCCAAGTTGCCCAGGTGGGTCTCGAACTCACGGACTCAGGCAATCTACTCACCTCAGCCTCCCAAAGTGCTGGGATTACAGGCTCAGCCACCAAGCCCGGCCCTTAGCTACCTTTTAAACTTTCCCTTTACACTGTAACCCCTTTTGTCCCCCTTACATGGCAACATTTTTGGTGTTATACATTTGATTGGGCACTTCATAGCTCAGGGCTACAGTTAGCCCTCCTTGTCACCTATTGATTAGTTTTCACAATCTTCTCATTTACACGTCCTATTTGTCGATGGGTCCACAGAGTTAGGCTTCTGATTGGTTTCCGCCAAAGGTTTAAACGTGTAGCCCGTCAAAGTAAAAGCCCATGAAAGAAGTAGCACAAAGAAGCAGGAAGTAACTTATTTCCCTGTCTGCAGTTTAGAAGGGCCCTGCCTTGAGTCTGTAAGAAGAGAGACCTGCTTACACAGTTGCTTTCATTGTGTTCATTTCTGTTTTTCCCTTTTATGAATGAATGAACCGGAACTTTTAATTGTTTTAATTTCCATCTAAATATTTAGTTTATTAGGAATTTCATGGTACTTTTTGCCTGTTCCTGTCTCTCACCCTAACACATACATGTTGACTGAAATAGGATCCTGAGGGCAACCTGGCCTTGGCTGTGGCACATTCCCTGCGTTTAGAGCACTTGTGAGCCCTTCAGCATAAATCGCCTGTGAGATAAAGGCTGGAATAAAAATAATGATGAATGCCTATAATAACAAGAGACATGACAGCACCTTCGATAATTACAGCCACCATTGGCAGGAAGCCCCTCGGCTGTGGGTGTGCTTCCAGCACTCCGTTATCCCTTTGAGAGGAAGGCGTGTTCACTCCTCCAGTGAGGAAACGGAAAGCATCAGACCTTGCCCAGAGCATACCAAATCTCTTATTCGTCAAGCGCCTCTTTGATCTGGTGAACCACCGCAGTCTTTCATTGCTTCAACATCTGATGATCGGGAAGCCCTGGGTTTACCTCAAGGAGTAGCCAAACTCCTCACTCATTGGAGGCTGAGCAACGGGTTTCCTGTGACGGACAGGATCCCATGTTTATGTTTGCTCCTCTGTCCACAATCCTCTGCCACGCCAGGTGAGGCAGGTGACTCTGGGTGGTTCACAGGATGGGGGTTATTCCACTCCCTTGGCTCCCACGTGGGAACGGGAGGAGACACAGGCACACGTGACCCAGCGACAGACCACCACCAGCCACCTTGGAGGGAACACAGCAAGGGCGGCCCAGTGCCACTGCCCGGAGCTCCTGCTCTCTCCTGCAGAGACACTGGGAGCTTCAGCACCTTCCCCAGAACCTGAATCTGAGTGTTTTCCAAACACGGATGTTATGATTACTAGCGGCTTGACCACGGTCCTCTGGGTTTTGGCTTTGGTTGAACAGTTCTGGTTTTGTTTAATTTCGACTGCAATTACAGTCGCTTTGTATTTCTTTGTTTGTTGCAGAAACAAATGTGAAGGAAAACACTGGGAAATACATGGAAATACTTGAGGCTAAACTGTGCAGGTAAGGACAATCATTTTCGAGTTACAGACTCCTTGGCTCATCTACGTCTTTTATTCTGACAGAATTTAGTTAAAGCAATGAGAGGGCCGGGGGGAGTGGCTCAAGCCTGTGATCCCAGCACTTTAGGAGGCCGAGGCGAGAGGATTGCCTGAGCCCAGGGCTTCGAGACCAGCCTGGGCAACTTGGTGAGACGGCGTCTCTACAACAAAATTTTAAAAATAAGCTGGGTGTAGTAGTGCATGCCTGTAGTTCCAGCTACTTGGAAGGCAGAGGTGGAAGGACCGCCTGAGTCCAGCAGGTCAAGCAGTGGCTGTGAGCATGCCACGGCGCTCCAGCCTGGGTGACAGAGTGAGACTCTGACTTCAAACAAACAAACAAAAAAAGCAGTGAGAAAAGCTAGTCAATTTCTATAATGAATTAACAAAGACACCAAAGAAGTCCTTTGAATCCTGCGAGTGAAGGAGCAGGTGCCAACCCTGATCTTCCCTTTTAAAGAGCAAATAGATTAAGACGTCGAAAAATGTCTTGGGGGGATCACAGAATAGTTTTCATGCTCCATAAGAAAGAGAAGAATCTTCTTCAGTCTATTAAATTCAGAATTCATTCCTTGGTCTGTTTCTCCTTCTTTTTCATTTTTTCGATGTCTGAAGGGGGACTTAAGGATTTCCAGCCAGCTTATACATGGCTTGGAATGATACAGAAATGCATGCCTTAGGTTCTGTTTTCAATCCTGAATCGAAGCCAGCGTGAACATTCCTGGCTGCTTTTTTTTTTTTTTTAAACCCAATTAGGCATTCAGATTTGAGAATGTTAGGGATGCTGCAGCGTGTCGAGCTGTTTCTGGCTTTTGTGGACGTGCCCTCACGAAAATAAATCCCAGTCATCGGGATCTGTTCCTAATTAAGGAAACAAGTCCGAGAATGTACTCTGTGCTTTCTTCCCTGTGAGTCGTTTAGTTTTATGGAGACCGTTTTGCTACTATTTTGGAAATTGTTAAGTAACTCTTTAGAGAGGCTATGCCTTAAACCTTTGTCTGCTGGGATAATGCCATCGGCTAAAATGCTGTTTCTTTCTTTTTTTTTTTTTGAGTTGGAGTCTCACTCTGTTGTCCAGACTGGAGGGCAGTGGCCGCTCCCGGCCACCGAGCCTCAACCTGCTGGGCTCCGGCGATCCTTCTGCTCAGCCTTCCGAGTAGCTGGAACTACGGGTGCGGGCCACTACACCCAGCTAGTTTTTTGGTTTATTATAGAGATGAGGTCTTGCCAAGTTGCCCAGGCGGGTCTCGAACCCGCGGGCTCAGGCACTCCACTCACCTCAGCCTCCCAAAGCGCTGGGATGACAGGCTGAGCCACCAAGCCCGGCTGCTGCTTCTTTCTTAAGAAATGCGGAAAGGGCCTGCCTTGCTGAATCTTGCAAAACGAAGCCTTTAACCCAAGGACTGATCTTCTGGCTCTCTTTGCCCTTCCCACCCCCCGCTCCCATTCCCCCAGACTTGGGGAAAAGCTATGAGGAAGATGGTCAGCAGAGGTGGAATAAGAAAGAGAGCATCCGGGTCAAGTGCTCTGCTCTGAATCCAGCCTTGCTCTTCCTCCTGTGTTCTGAGGCGGGCGTCAGGCCTCTTGATCTCAACGCCAGCTGCCATTATTCTAGCCCTAAGCACCACACACACTAGAAATGAGGTTAGGCTATCGGACAGCAAGTTGTAGCCATAGGCACATGGTATTGATAGATGCCAGTTGCATTGCCGCTCTGCCACTTATAAACTACCTAACCTGAGGTAAATGCTCACTTTAACTTTTTTTTTTTTAGCCATAAAACGAGGAAGGATGCCTACCTTCTGGGGCTGGTGTGTAAATTTACTGAAATGCTGTACGCGAAGCACTCACATGATTGGCAGTAGGCAGACACTGGTTTCCTTCACCTCTTTCTCCATATCATCAGAACTAGATGGACAGTTCTGAGTGAAAACAGAAATAAAATAAACTGTTTCTCTCTGCTCTCACACAACACGACAATTGCTGCAGAAGATTCTGTCACCAAATGTGTGGAAATTTCTCCCCACTGACAAGTGAGCAATCAGTCTTGCACCCGCCGGGTATCCTCCCCTTCCATTCTGATACTACCCGCTTCGAGATCGCATCAGATCCCACAGCCTGAAGGCTCAGTCCTACATGACCTCACCCAACTTCCAGTGCCAACTGCCGTCTTTGAGCTGTTTTGCCTGTGCTTCTGACTGACTGGATATAAGTTAGGGCTGTCACCTCCCACCCTTGGTTTTGATTAATTTGCTAGAGTGGCTTGCAGAACTCAGGGAAACACTTATTACATGTACAGTTTTTTTTTTTTAATAAAGGATATTACAAAGGATACAGATGAAGAGGTGTATAGGGTTGCGGAGGTCCTGCCCCTGCAGGGATTGGGGGTCTCTGGCAGTGTGACAGTGTCAGCGATTTAAACTGGAGGGATAGATATAAAGAGAAAGAAAGGGGGGAGAAAGAAAGAGACTGGACTCCTGTCTAGTGCAGAAGCCGTTTAATGGATGTAATCCCAGGGCTTTTATCCCCTAACTCTGCAAAGTTATTATCACAGGAACTCCTGCTGCTATGGTTGCACAAAAGATGGCATGTGCCTTTCACATGACCAGGTCCAGGTGCATACAGGACACCCCCCACTCTCAAGCAGATGTGTTTTTCAAACATGAAGAAAAACATGAAGTTCTTATCCAGTTTCTATGTACCCTTAATTGTTTATAGCTACATAACATTGTTCAATGCTTACACCCGAAACCAACATAATGATATATTACCTCTTACTATTCTGTGCTAATTCAAACTAGTTTCTATGAAACAGTTGCTGCTATAGTTACACTCTCCTAGTACCAGCCAACCTAATTCAAACTTCACTGGCCCCCCGAATCAAACTGAACTAACCACACTTCTATAACAAAATGGTTACTTAAATTTTCTTAATCTATATAAACTATATTCTAAAACCTATATCTATCAATTCCTAAAATCACATCAAGAGAACCTGTGACTTGCACTAAGCCTCCTCAGTGTGACTCAAAGTTAAACTTACATTGTTTAAAAGCAAAAAGCATAAACCGTGGAAAATGGGAACAATAGACTCCCAAGTTAGCTGAGTTCGTTCTGGTTTCAGAGTCCTCTGTTAGAGCCAGCTGGAGCCTTTCCTGGTTGCTTGTGCCAAATGGAAAAGGAGGGAGGGAATGGGGTCAACAGCTCCTGAACACATCCTAGTGGTCTCGGGGTCAACGGCCCTTCCTGATCCCTAATGCTCAGTGGGCCTCCGTGGCCAGCTCCCAGCATAGGCTGAGGTATGGGGGAAGGGACGTGGCACTTCCATGCCCTCCCTGGCACTTTTCCCTCCAGGAACTGCCATGTGTTCAGCTCTCTGGAAGTTCTCCATACTTTGTCCTCTTGGGCCTTTGGACTTCACTGGATAGGCAAGACTGAAGCACAGACAACCCTGTAGAAATGCGATTGGACAAAATGGGTACAATCACATACAGCAAGGCCTGTCTGTTCATAACCTTCTTGGCCTTTCCGAGTAGCATTCCTTCCTCCAGAGTGTGGGGCAGGATTCCTTCTGACACGGGGGTCTTTGGGCCTGTAATCAGACAAAGCAGGTCAGAGCTTTGCGGCTAGCCCCAAGACAGAAAGGCAGGGGGAGCTGAGAGCATATTATTTTTTGTGTCTGTGGCTTCCCTTGGGGAGAAATAACAAGGGCTGTGGAGTTATGAGCTGGGAACTCAGGATAAAAACCAACACGTATGCATCATAATGTCACAACAGTCGTGCCCAGAACTCATCCTCTCCCGCGGCACACGACTCCCTCTGCCGTGCACGGCCTGTCACCCACATGGCTCCCGTGCAGTTCCCAGTCCTGTCACTTCAGCCTCATCGGCATCCCTCAAGCCCGTGCACTTTTACCGCATGAGTGCAGGCCCTTCTTCTGCCACCGAATGACCACAATAGTGGCTTTTTTGCCTTTCCTGCTTCTACTGGTGTCCTTTCACTGTGTTCTCCAGGTAGTCTTGAGTGAACGTCTTAAAATGTCACTCCGGTTATTTCACGTGGCTGTTCATTCTACGGTTAGAGCCTAAATGACTTGCTGTGGCTCACAGAGTTCTTCTCTGTGGTCTCTGCGTGTCCTTGAGTGTGACCTGTCATCACCCATCACTGCCAGACTCCAGCTGTACTTGTTTTCTGTACTTCCAATACCATTGCTTTTTTTTTTTCTAGAAAGAACCCAATTTAGCAGGATAAATGGTCAATATCATGCAGAGAAATATCAGGTTGAACCATGTGAAATTGCTGATATTTGACCATTTTTGACCTAGAAAAAGGACAATTTCATATGGTTCAACCCAATACTGAGTGATTTGAAGTTATCTTCAGAGGCTCAGATGCTGTGGCCTGAGACTGGCTGGTTTTCTTGCCTGTGACACACTGACATATGCTGGGCATGTTCACTCCTCCTTCTCCCTTTGTGTGTGCTCTTTGCTTATTCCCACCCTCACCAGGCTTTCATCTGTCTAATCCGTCTACATCAAGTTTTAGATTTCTCCTCTTTGAAACCTTCCATGACTCCCCAAGACTGAGTAATGTGTTTGCACTGAATTCTTCTCACTTTCCAAGTGCTTCCTGACAGGTATTGCAAGAGGAAGTATGTCTTGTTCAGGGCTGTATCCTCGGTGATTGGCTCGTGCTGGATGGTGTACCCAATAAATATGTCCTGAATGAGTGGCTGAATAAATGAATGAATGAATGTAACTAATTTATAGACACCCTAGTTTCATCTTCCATCACCTTCTGCCTCTGTCTTCACCTCTCCAGCCATCCTGATGTTTCCAAAGCCATCACATGTTTGGCCTCTTGACTCACATACATCAGTCACCTAGGATTCCCTTCATGTCTTATATGACCAGGTTGGTAGGTGGACCCTCCTGCAGCTTACTTTGGGAGGGCTCTTGTTCCATTGCTCTTCCAAGCTGTTAGGAGGTCTCACTCAGATTTGTTTAAACTGGTCTGGTAGAAACAGTGGAACAAGGAGGAGAAAAAGCAGAGGGTTACAGCTGGTCTGTAACCTTCTGGCAACAGGCAGTTTTATCTCTGTCTCAGAGCAGGAGGCCAGAGAGAATGCTACTGAAATCCTGGTAACTAACCATTGAACCCCTTTGTGACTTCATCATGGTTTTCTCAGACACTCCTTGGGCTCCACTGACAATCTGTCACATTCACAGTTCCTTTCCAAGAGAGTTAACACCTTAAAACGGGAAAAGAGTTTTAACGCTTGGCATAGTGTGGCATCATAGTGACTGCTCAGTTAATATCCTGAGCGATCCACTAAGGCAAGGGGATAGATTCAGATGAAAACCTTTGTCATCTGTTCCTGCCATTCAACATCTGTCACTCTTGCAGAGGGTTAGAGAGAAAGCAGCTGAGAACGGAGTGGGTTGCTCCTTTTCCATTAGAATGTTGTAGAGAATAGCCTGAAAGAATAGCATTCAGAATAGCCTGAAAGGTCAGGGCTACAGACTTGAATCTGGCTAGTCACTGTTTCAGAGACAAATCCAAATGATACTACCTTTATTATTCTCTCAAAGTACACAGAGGTCTGGAGACTCAGATACTGAGACAAACTTGGATGGACTTACTGAAAAAGTCAGGTAAGTTAGGAAGAAGTTAAGAAGTATCTGATGCTGTCAGTAGTTTGAAAGGACACTGCGTGGCACAAAACACAAAGTGAGCAAATATTACATGAGAACTTTTAGTGAGTGTTTAAACAAGGAGTTATTTTGTAATCGTCTGAGTTATAAGTTAGTTGCATGTATCCGTCTTCCTCTTTCCACAAGGAAGAGATATCATTTGTGGATTTAAAAAACATTTTTGCTTGCATTAGGAAATTCCACCTTTCCCTTATCTATAGCAACTAGCCAGGAGGGACGGCTGCAACTAGTGACCTAGCCATTCCACAGATGTTTTCCTCCTCCATTTTCCACCGCTGCGACCTTCGACTTGGCCCCTAAAATACGTAATCTCCTCACAGCCTCCCTGTCCTCTGGGTTTGTGCCATTTCAGTCTACTCTTCACCAACAGCGGAGACAACTTACTACTCTGCAAGGCTCCCTTTGCATCCAGCATGAATTCCACCGGCCTTGTCATAGCCCCCTGCTCCCTGGCCCTTGAGCTCTCCACTGGGTGGCTCCAGCTTCATCTCTGTGATTTCCACCTGCACCAGGTGCACAGTGCTCCCTCCTAGCCCGGTTTCCCAAATTAGCTGCCCCCTGCTGCAGCACCTTTGCACAGTCCTCTCCCACCTAGCCTCTCGACACACACCCACCCCGAGGACTCAGTACAATAGTCCTTCTCGGTGAAGTCTTCCTGGCCTCCTCCTGCTTTCTGCTTGGTACTCACAGTGATAGCCACTTACAAGAATTCATTGCATTGACTTGGTCCGTCTAATCCTATTAGACTGTGATGAGCTCCTTGAAGATGAAGTCCGTATCCTGCTAGCCTTGTGTTCCCGGCACACTGTTTGGCATGCAGTAAACATAAAAATGTATTTAATTCAAGAATGAATGGTTAAATAGCAATTTTATCTTGAAACTTTATTCTCAACTGTTAGATTCCAAAAGTCAAGGCAACCTGAGAAGATATAATGCCCAGATCTATTTGTCTTGTCATCAAACTTTAGTGGTATATAATAGAAAAAGAAATCTACTCATAAAGAGTCTTTTCCACTTAATCTTACTTCTTGTGGTTTATTGTTTTCACAGGTAGCAGTGAGGCAGGATAGTTTCTCCTAGCTCATTTTCTGTTATGACCGATCCTTGTTTTAATTTCTATTTTCTCAATTACTGCATATTCTCATCTAGCTATCTTTCTCAAAGAATCAAATAAAATATTTAAAAGCCTTTCCTTTTAGATGGGCTTCACTTTTAAAATTGATCTTTTTATCTCTAACCATCACAGGAGAAATTCATTATTGTCCAATGGCAAACCCCTGTCTCCAGCCTGAATGCACCAAGTCCGCCCTGCTGAGGATGTGTGCGGTGATTCTGTTTAAGCCCATGGAATCTCTTGAATGCATGACTAATGGGAAAATTTCCCCTTTCTAGAATCTCGCCATTCTATCTGAACTTTTTGTATTCTGAAGTTAAATATAAAGCCTTTGGTACAAATTCTAGATGCAGTTCAGTGAATTAGAGGTTGTTTTGCTTCCTTGTATGCTGCTGTGTTTCTCAAGTGTGTTTTGAGTGTGCGTTATATGTCTATAATCAGAAAAGAAAAATCATTAACGTGTTTTGAACGTGGAAGGAAGGTAGCTATATACCTCCTAGGAGGCCTTTCTTAGCTTCAGAAGGAACTACCAAAAACTAAATGGTCTTATATGAAATTGACTTTGAAATTTAGAGATTGACACATATTTCTAAAGTTGATACATTTCTTTTCTTTCTTTAAACAAGAAACTGTTTAGTTTTTAATTATCTTGAAATTTTGATGTGGACAGCCTAATAGGGAATGATAGACAGGTGGACTGTTTCTGCTGAGAATGCTCAGAGGTGACACAGGTTGAGCGATGCCTCAAAGACCATGGTCTGTTTCCTCACCGGGGCTCCCAGAGCCTGTCTGGCATGACCAAAAGCAAGTCTCAATGGCCAACAGCCCACGATCTAATAAAAGTGAAAATTAGGGCTGAAATGGGATACCTAGAGCAGTTGCTTTCAAAACAGGTGCACACAAGGTAGTCCACTGGGCTGTGGGGAGAACATTTTAGAATTTCTATTTTATGTTTTCAGTATCCATTTAGATTTTGCCTTTAAAGATGTTTTATATGTATATAGTAATACATGTATGCCATTTATGAAATAGATATTAGAGTGCCTGTCCATACTATTTTTACTGATGAGTACATGTATAGTTAAAAAAAATTAGAGACAGTGCTGAAAATAATATCCATTTACTTATTTTCTAATATTAAACCAGGTATCACATTCAGTATGTGATCACCCTATCCACCAGTCTTTGTTTTCTTTCTATCCACCAAGGGGGAGAAAACACTTAATTGTATAACAGAAAACTCAGCACTAAGAAGGTGAAAGAAGCAGAGACTCAGAGATAGAAAGGCCAGGAGAACAGAAGGAAGAGGAGAGAGAACTTAAAACAGGGTCACAGTTGGTGACTTTGGGCAAGAATGTCTGAGCCTCACTCAGGTGTGTGGCTCTGCTTGGCAGAACAGCTGAAAGCACGAGGGTCTGCTTATCCCAGGTGTACCACCTCAAACTCCAGGAGCGATGCCCGTTTTCCTGATAGGTGTATAGGCTGCACATCCTCATGGGAGTTTAATGATGAATGGAGTTGGGATCCCACACGTAGTACACGATTCCAAATTATGCAGGGTCCTCTGGAAGTTCCTGTGCACCTGAAAGACATGCATTTTCAATTGAAGTCCATTTTCAGTTCACATTGAATTTATTTTCGATGCTGTTGAGGGAGACAGATGTAAGAAATAGTAGCCAGCAAATATGTTGCTGGCTGCCCCCTTGGTACAAAGATAAAAAAAGAAAGGCAAATTGATATGGATACCTCTGCTTGATTTTTATACTTTGGTTTTGTCACTGAGAGATACATTCCCCCTTCCCTGCACAACAAGAACAAGTCAAACACTTCACGTCTTCATGGAGACCTGGCTGTCTTTACTACGACTTCTTAGCAGTCTTGACCCCCTTATTTATTTCTCTACAGCCTCAGAAAACAGAGAGGGAGTCTCAGCTTCTTTCTCCCCGCTCCCCTGCGTCCACCTCTTTTCCAACCTGGAGACTGTCTGTATCAGCTCTGTCTCTCTTTTATGAGCAGGATAGTTTAGGATGCAGAGAAAGGGAAATACATCACTCCTGTTTAATCCCTGTCTGATAATCCCTTTAACTGAATTGAAGCCTGTTTGTCCTGCTAGAATCTGTGGGAGTAGATGTAGCTGTCAGTGATTTCTCCCTCTTCTGATTCCTGTCTTGGCTTCTGTCTACCTCTCACTTGCCCATAGATCATACTGCCCTGAGACATTCGTTTTCTTCTATTTTTCCATATTCTGCCTTCTCACTTCAACTGGTTCTTGCGGGCTCAGTGCTCACACAGTGAGGATTGGTGACTTTATCCATTGGTGAAGACACATGGAGCAAGGGCCCACAATTTCCTTCTAGAAATCAGATAAATTGATCCTACACATCATATACATGAAAGCCTTTGTCTCAGTCCACTTTCTGCTGCTATAACAGACTACGACAGATGAGACATTTATAAAGGAAAGACGTTTATGTGTCTCACAGTTCTGAAGGCTGGGAAGTCCAAGAGCCTGGTTCTGGCATCTGGTGAGGGCCTTCTTGCTGTGCTGTCTGTAGCAGAAAGGTGGAAAGGTACGTGAGTGTCCTTTTAAAAACCAGAATTCCACTCTCTAGGTCAAACCTACTCCTGCAGCAATGACATCAATCCATTTACAAGGTCAGAGCCCTTAATGACCTAATCACCCCTTAAAAGTTCCATCTCTCAACACTGTTGCATTAGGAATTAAGTTTTCAACATGTGAAAATTTGGAGGACATATTCAAATTATAGCAGCCTTCGTGAAAATATTCATTGCTGAATTTGCCCCCTTTTGAACTTTGAAGCCATTTGACTATATTGTCTAATGTTCTAGGAGAAACAATATCTAAAATACCTTTGTAGTTTGAGTTGCGAACTGATAAGAAAATGTAAAGCCCTTGATTCTACAAATATCTACATGATCATTAATTAAACATACAATCACTGATTTTTAAACTTAATGTTTACCTTATTTTATCTCCTCTCAGAAGTATACTTAGTGTATGAATAAACATATAGAAAAAATAATACACAAGATATAACAAAATAGCATGAATTAAAAAGAGTAAAAAAGGGAAAAGAAACAAGGGCAGGGAAAATATTGGTAACATTTTGATGAGTGTTAGACTCACCATATAGTAACTAACTATTCTAGATATTGAATGAAGTATCAATTGATATGTGTATGAAACTAAGTAACATTTTACGAGACAATTGTAGATGATATAACTTCTAATTAATTTTGCAGATCTGCATTACCTTACAGTTCACTACAGTACTTCCCAGTCTCTAAGAACTCATGTTATAAATTTTTACTGAGAAATGACTTTCCCATGAAATGTTCACTCATGATGGACTCTAGTTCCCAGAGTATTCAGATCAATTCCAAAGATCTACATGCAGTTCTTCAGAAACAGAAAGCAGAGTTCCATTCTTCAGAACCCCAACTCCCCCCAGTAAGCAAAGCAAAGTCTTCCCTTCAGGGCAAGAAAAGAAGCCACCAATCCCGAATCAGACCTGGCCTCTTTATATCTGGATCAAAATAGGGTGGGGTAAAAGCCATGCTTCCCCTCTTGGTTCTCTGAGCAGGAGAAATCCTAGACACAATAATTAATACGAAGATCGTCTTTCTCCTGAGGCATTTCTTTAAAAACAACAAAACCAAAACACCCTCAAACAAACACACAAGACTGTTTCTGTTTCCGTATATGGTGAGATCCCTGAAGTTGTGGCAGCGTTGTCCACCATTGACTCTCTGTGGTGAAAGCTTCAAGTAGGGAGAGGGTCACAAAGGGACCTCATTAATAATCTCTCTCCCGAGGATTGTGGAGAACCTGAGACATTGAAACTTAAAGTGCTGGTTTTTGAACCAGATTGTCTAGATTCAAGTGTGGCCACCTCTGAGCCCGTGGGCCTTCACTAGACTAAGAAATCTCTTTGAGACTTGGTTTTCCAAATGCTGACCTAAAGATGCTGAGTCAAACTACTATTAAGCCCAGGGAATTTTTTTTTTTTTTTTAATTTAACTGGTAAGAACTTGTAGACATTCAGGGACTTAAAGAGAAACCATCACTATAATTGTAGTCTTCCTTCTTCCTCTAACCCTTTAATAAAATGTTTTGGAAACTGGGGGGAAAAAATGACTTGATTTTCTGTCATAAAAACAGGACAATAATAGAATAAGATAAAGAATATTTTTCGTATACCATGAAGGATTAGTAAATGATAGCTATTATTCATTACTAGCAGTTATAATACCATGAAAGTTATGAAACAACAAAAAAAAATCTACATAAAAAACCCAACTCTGTCTTATAAAACCAAAGAGATGCCCTCAACTTCTTGGTGAAATTGTGAAGAGAGATGTTTGCTTTTAGCTAATATCCTCCATCAAGGATCTGCCAAACCCCCTTGATTATCCAAACACTCAGCCTTTTCTGCTGTTTGCTCTTTGGCCAGCTGTTAGCTCCTCCTGCAGAGTGTGGAAAGAAAAAGAAATGAGGTAATTGAGTTCCTGTTAATGGCGGTGACAAAAGATTTAGAGCCTTCAGTGGTTCCTACGACCAAATGGCCAGGATCCTGGAGCAAACTGAACCAAACTGGCTCGTTTTGGAGCTTTTGAAATTGAGAAATCCCTGAGTTCCCAGGCTCCAGAGCTCAGATGCTGGGAGCATTTCCCATCATTTCTGTGATTCATGGAGCTCCAAGCCCCCCGCTTTGGCCCTCAGTGGAGCTCAGGAAAAAAACCACCCCAACCTCAGAGACTGGGGTTGCGGGGCGCGGTTAGTAACTTCAATATACTTGCTTCTCTCCCACTGATGTGTTCCCTGAAGAAAGCAAAAATGCAGCCCTAGGGAGTGGGCAGAAAAATGGAAGAAGATAGATGAGAAATAAACCCTGTGGGCTTGTCTGGTGAAGGCCTTCTTCCCAGTACTTAGCACCATGGGAAGAACCTGGGTAGCAAAGCCGTGGCACAAGGAATCAGCACTAGAAGGATGGAATCTGTGTGAGGAGGGGTTATGAGTCACCTGTCACCCTTTTCTCTATCACGGGCAGTTCACATGGATGTGGTACTTTTTAAAAAAGATACCTAAAAAAAGAGATGACCATGATTTTGTCTAAAAGAATAGAAAGCAGACAAGAGATTGATTATCACTTAAAACCCAAGGCTTTGGTAGCAGACTCCACTGTGGTTTACACAGTTCAGCCTACATTTTCTCTCCTTTATTTTATTTACTTATTTTTTGAGTTGGAGTCTCCGTCTGTTGCCCAGGCTAGAGTGCGGTGGCACGCTCACGGCCACCACAGCCTCGACCTACTGGGCTCAGGTGATCCTTGCACCTCAGCCTTTCAAGTAGTTGGAATTACAGGCACGCACCAACACGCCCGGCTAATTTTTTGATTTATTGTAGAGATGCGGTCTCGCCAAGTTGCCCAGGCTGGTCTCGAACCTATGGGCTCAGACAATCCTCTTACCTTGGCCTCCCAAAGTTCTGGGATTATAGGTGTGAGCCACCGCGCTTGGCCAGTTTCTCTGCTTTAAAGCAATGATATGTTCACTCTGGCCGCTGAGTTCGATTGTGAAACCAACTGATATTTAAGGAGGTTTGAGACTTGGCAAAGTGCCCAGAGATCGAAGATTCTTCCCTCTTTTTAAGTTGGCAGAAAGACACTCAGTTGTGATTACTATGTTGGGTTGAACTAAGGAAGGCCGTCTAGCAGAGGTTATGTCCACGGAGCTCCATGGGCCCGTGTGTCCAACACCCCCAGCCGTGACAATGTGCTTCATGATGTGCACATTCCAAGGCACCTGTCACCGCTTTAAAAAGACGATTACAATTCACCAGCAGCAAATGTCCAATTAAAGGTGATTTTTATAAACTCAAGAAAAGCCATTTTTGCTTGAGTGTTCCTGATGCATTTTGACTGGGAGTTAAGAAATCGCAAAGAAAAATTAATTGTGCTACCAATGGAAACTCCGGTCGGTAGATATCCAATTTGTCATAATTAAATGAGAATGCTTTTTAATGATTCGAGGAAGTGTTGTCAAGATGGCATGATAGTTTAATTCGCTAACATGGTATGAACCTGTTAGCTTCAGACACACGATTAATAAACGCAGAACTCCTCATGGAATTGCTTGGATGCTCGCTTCTAGCGTGCAGTCGTTTTGAAGACTACTCCGTGTCCTTATCTCACTTCACTGGCGACGCAGCTGCGGCAGCCGTGGCACATGTAGGTTAGGCACAATATTACACACAACATTTCCTATGATTCATTTTACTCCTCTTCCCCTCCAGCCACCCTGAGTCATACAACAGCTGTGAGAACATTAGTTGCAAGGGAGCGAGCTGCAGGCACTTGAGGTGCTGGGCTGCATCCCATTACTTCTGGAAGCTCACACCAGGATGGCTCTCAACCCCTTATCACCACCGCCTCAGGCGGAAAACGGTTTTTTCCCTTCTGTTGCTGCTGATGTAAAGATGACGTTTCTTGAGCCGAGAGAATTTTATGTGATTATAGTGTGTGCGAAGCCTCAAAAGATAATTCGGTGACTCCCATTCATCACAGAAACAGGGCCTCTCGGTCGTGCTTCTTAAAAAATAAAAGTTCCCAGTAGAAATCATAAAGTGACTTAGTGGACTAAGAAAAAGAAGAGAATCACCAAGATGATGACTTGTGACAATTACACAAAGCAATTTGACTGAGCTATTGCCTTTATTATTCTGTAAATGGGAAAATAAGCAAACACCCTGATTATCGGCTGTGGCTTTGCGGTAGATGTGTTCCACCCGCGCAGATTGGCAATGAGGCCGCGCCTCTCACTTAGCAAATGAGCTCAAGCCTGTCTCATTTAATTGACTGTCTCTAGAATTCTCCTGATTTATTGCTGCTCAGTGGAATTTGTTTTTTTGTTGTTGGCAATTGTCAACTCTAGTAGTTACAGAATAGAAATCGTTCTAGACAGTTGTGTCGGCACAAGCACGCTCATTCGTGTGGCCTGTTGGAGCACGAAGGAGAGATGTGTTTCTGTAAGATGTCTTGCCCTTCTGCTTGCCAGAGGGGTAGGGTCTTACCTGGAGGATGTTTCCTCTGATTCTGCACATCCATAAGTGACTATGAAGCCTTGCGACTGGAAGGGTTTAGTTAAGTGTAACCGCACGACTTCACAATGAACATAGGCCCATCTTTGTTTCTCAGGTGGTCTCCACTTAGACCTTCATGTAGCAGCTGTGACCGTGGGTGCTTTCCTTCTCATCTCAACTACTTTTCCTAGGAGGCAGGATCCTTCTCTAAGATTTAGTGGGACAGCATGCACAGATTCAAATCCTGAGAGATGAACTTCCAGAAACGAATTGGTTGCTCATTTGACTTCAGACGTCATGCTTATCTCTCCAAGTGTGACTCTTATTCACAGCCACCAGACCTCATGACATAAGTTTGGAGGCAGGTAAATAAAATGGCAATTGCTGTCTCAGCCTATTGCTGTGCTAATCTATGCCTGTGTGTGGCCATCTTCAAAACACTTATTCTTCCTCTAAAGAGCGCTGAAAACAAGAGTAAGAAAAAAACAAAACTGGTGATACGGTTTAGGAAAAAACTGTTCCAGAGAGCAGTGACCATATGTTACTTGAAGGGATCCACAGTTCAATCATGAGGCCTGTGATATGAAGTTTGAATTCCTCTTCCCTCTTCAACCTGCCCCAGTTGCCTCATTGGATGGATTCTAGTCCATTGTAATGATTGTGAGGCTAGCCACGTTAATGTCTCCGCTCCTTAAAGGAAGAATAAGTATTTGGAAGATGGCCACAACTTTATGCAAAGGTCTAGAAGCAGGAATTCCAGTGACAGGGTTGGCTGGTCCAGGAGTAACTTCAGTTAGGAAGACTTTTCCGGTGTCCTTCAAAGCATTCACATCACCTGGATCATGAACTTTGCTGACCTGATTTCAAAACACAGGCACAGGCATCTCTGAGGATATGATTTATAAACACCATCAACAGCCTGCCAAAGATTCAATATGTTCATCTTGGCCCTTGAAGGCCCACATTCAGATCTATTCACTGTGTGATCATATGCATCTTTCTTAGCCCCATAGCTTCCCTCCCTCATGCCCGAACTTTGGAGCTAGTTTTTTTTTTAAAAACGGAGATTCTAAGATTCAGGATGGAAGTATGGCATTTGTGGCGGGCATGACCATTGACCCCCTAAAGGTTCATTGAAAAATCACTGGCTTGCGGCAGATTAATAGGAGAAAAGGCATAACAAATTTTTATTTCACTTTCATGTATTGAAGCCTTCAGAATGAAGACAACTTCCCAATGAATTACAGGAACTTAAAATACCATCTCAAGGTTACAGAAAGAATGGGGCTTGCATGATGGTAAAGCAGGTTATGGGAGGAGGAAGAAGAGGAATTCGATTGAGGGCCACACATGATTGTGAGAGTGAATGGATAAGGTAAGCAGAGAATGACTTGTAAATAGTGCTCTTGGAAGTTGATTGAATCTGAGGCATTATTCTGTAAAATGGTTGGGCCAGGTCTGATTACATTCTTCCTCTTCTTTCCTGATATACATATATATCTTTTGTTTTTTGTTTTTTAAGTCAGAGTCGCACTCTCTCACCTAGGCTGGAGTGCAGCGGCACTCTCATGGCCACCGCAGCCTCAAACTGCTGGGCTCGGATGATCCTTCCACCTCAGCCTTCTAAGTAGTTGGAACCACAGGCATTTGCCACCACGCCCGGCTAATTTTTTGATTTATTGAGACGAGGTCTCACCAAGTTGCCCAGGCTGGACTTGAACCCCTGGACTCAAGAAATCCTCTCACCACTCCCGCCTCCTAAAGTGCTGGGATTACAGGCTTGAGCCACCGCACCCAACGGCAATAGATAATTTTAACAGGGAGAGGAAGCAGCTTTGGGGAGACTTTGAAGCAAAATGCCATATTTTAGGGTGAATTTCCCGGCATCCCTTCATTTTCCTCTCTGGAACTTCCCTAGTAGTTTCACATTATTAAAAGCTAAGTTGGTGGCAGTGAAAGAGAAAAAACAGGAGTTAAAAGCAGAGTAGCCAAGGATTCCCCGTGGGCCAGTCCTGTTAAACAGCTGCGGCTCATTTCAGGAGGTGACTTTGTAGATGATGTAGACAAGCATCTTCAGTGAGAGACATTTCTGTGGAGACTGAAGAAAAGCAAAGGTTGATGTCTGGAGCAGACCATAGACGAGCTTTTCTAGAGCTTCTTATGCATCCTCAGATTGCACTGGCAATCTGACAGATTCTTCTGACTTGTATTTTAAACCAGGCATTCAAGTAAATTTTCTGTGAAGTCCATATATTAGTAGGCAGGCGCTGAAGGTTGTTTAGTTTTTAGCTCCAGTTGCAAGGGCTTTAAGAAAAGCACAGTCTTGATTTCTATTCATTCCAAGTAAAAAACTCTAAAGAAAAATTGGAAAGCATTAGTCTGGAGACTTGTATTCAGGAAAGAATTCAGGATTCCATATAAATTATAGAAAATAAGAGGGTGTGGTGGCTCATGCCTGTAATTCCAGCACTCTGGGAGGCCCAGGTGAGAGGATTGCCTGAGTCCGCTGGTTCGAGACCAGTCTAGGCAACTTGGCAAGACCTCATCTCTACGATAAATTTTTAAAAATTAGCTGGGCATTGTGGTATGTGCGCGTAGTTCCAGCTACTTGGAAGACTGAGGAAGAAGGATCACTACCACCAATCACCTTAATGACCTACCCCCATCAAAGAGAGGGGTTAAAGGACGCAACCACCAGCAGCCAGTGCCGTTGCCTTACTAGAATCTGGTGTGGCCATGCGCTCTTGGATCTGTGGCCACCACTATGCTTCCTGGCTTTGGTCTCCTCCCCTACCGTGGGGAGGTCAATCTCCTCTGTCTCTCCCTCATTTGCTGTCTAAATAAACTATATTTTCTAAACTAACTTCTATACAATTCTTGGCATCTTTCTTGTGGCACCAGTTCAAACACCAGACACCCACACCCTGGTGGGCCTGACCGAACATTCTGGAGGCCCCTGCTAGGAGTGTGACCTAACACCCACCGCAGATCAGGAGGGAGGGAGCTGACAAGGTACAAGTTCAGCCTTTCCAAGGGTCTTTTTATCGGCTGTTTATAGATCTCAATCTCAATTCCTCAAAGCAGTCTGCTCATAACAGAAATGTCATTCTGGTTAAAGTCTTGGTAGAACTCTCCAATCATGTCCTGTTTACAAAAGAAAAACAATTCTTTATTTTATTTTAAAGATGTGGGGTACGATATAGGGTTAGGTATACAAATGCTGATTATGCAGGTACCCTTTTCAATGAGGTGTGCCCCTCCCTCCCCTAGCAATTTCCCTCAGCTCCGGATCCCTTTCTTACAGTATTATGATAATTGTTCAAGGTCTGCTTTTGAGTGAGAACGTATGGTACTCTGTTCTTTGTTTCTGTGATAGATCAATGAGTATGATCAACTCTAAATCCATCCAAGTTGCTGCGAAGTCCATATGTTTGTCGCTCTTTATGTCTGCATATTATTCCATTATGAATATGTACCACATTTTTTTAATCCAGTCCAGCTTTGATGGGCAGCATGGTTGGTTCCATGTTTTTGCTATTGTGAATAGAGCTGCAACAAACATACGTGTGCAGGTATCTTTTTTATAGAATGATTTGAGTTCCTCTGGGTATATTCCCAATAGGGGAATTGCTGGGTCATATGGAAGGTCAATTTCTAGTTCTTTCAGAAATCGCCACACTGTCTTCCACTGCTGTTGCACTAGTTTGCATTCCCACCAGCAGTGTAAAAGCATTCCTTTTTTTCCACATCCTCGCCAGCATCTGTTGTTGTTTGTTTTCTTTTCTTTTTTTTTAAATTTTTAAATTTTTTTTTATTTTTTGAGTTGGAGTCTCACTCTGTTGCTCAGACTGGAGTGCAGTGGCCGCTCCCGGCCACCGCAGCCTCGCCTGCTGGGCTCCGGTGATCCTTCCCCCTCAGCCTTCCATGTAGCTGGAATTACAGGCATTGTGCTACCATGCCCGGCTGATTTTTTTATTTATTGTAGAGATGAGGTCTCACTGCCCAGACGGGTCTCGAACCTGCAGGCTCAGGCAATCCACTCATCTCAGCCTCCCAAAGGCGTGGGATTACAGGCTGAGCCACCGAGCCCGGCGTTTGTTTTCTTACTGATGGCCATTCTTACTGAGGTTAGGTAGTATCTCAGTGTAGTTTTGATTTGCATTTCCCTGATGATGAGTGTGGCTGAGCACTTTTTGGTGTGTTTTTTTGACTGCTTGTATATCTTCTTTTGAGAAGTGTCTATTCATGTCTTTTGCCCACTTTTTAATGGGGTTGTTTTTTTCCTGTCGGTGCGTTTGAGTTCCTTGTAGATCCTAGATGTGAGGCCTTTGTCAGAGTACAGTTGGCAAATATGTTTTCCCATTCTGTGGGCTGTCTCCCTGCTCTCTTGATGGTTTCTTTTGCCTTGCAGAAGCTCGTCAGTTTGATGAGGTCCCACTTGTCTATCTCATTTCTTATGGTATGAGCACTTGGGGTTCTGATCAGAAATTGGTTGCCGGTTTCAATTTCCATAAGGATGTCTCCCACGTTTTCTAAGATTCTTATAGTTTGAGGGTTTGCATTTAGGTCTTTGATCCATTTAGAGTAAATTTTTGTGTATGGTGATAGGTCCTGTTTCAATCTTCTGCATGTGATCAACCAGTTTTCCCAGCATCATTTACTGAATAGGTTTTCCTCTCCCCAGTGGTTGTTGTTGGAGGCTTTGTCAAATATGAGTTGGTTGAGAAATTGAGGCTTTGCTTCTGGAAACTCTATCCTGTTCCATTGGTCTGTGCTTGTTCTTGTACCAATACCAGGCTGTTTTGATTACTGTAGCCTTATAGTAAAGTTTGAAGTCTGGAAGTGTGATATCTCCTGCCTTGTTTCTTTTTCTAAGGATTGTTTTGGCTATTTGTGGTCATTTATGTTTTCATATGAATTTCTATATTGTCTTTTCCAGGTCTGAGAAAAATGATGTTGGTAACTTAATGGGTATTGTGTTGAATCTGTAGATTGTCTTTGGTAGGGTGGACATTTTAACAATGCTGATTCTTCCTATCCACGAGCATGGAATATTTTCCCATTTGTTTGTGTCTTCATGGATTTCTTTGAACAGTGTTTTGTTGTTCTCATTGTAAAGGTCTTTCACGTCTCAGGTTAAGAATATGCCAAGGTATTTCTTTTTCTTTCTTTTTTTTTGTGGCTATTGTGAATGGGATTGTGCTTTTAATTTGGGTCTCTGCCTGCTTGTTGTTGGTGTATAGAAATGCAGCTGTCTTTTGCACATTTATTTTGTACCCTGAGACTTTGCCAAAGTTCTTTATCAGTGCAAGCAGGTTTTTGACAGATTCTCTTGGATTTTCAAGATGTAGGATCATATCAGCAAAGAGGGATAACTTGACTTCCTCTTTTTCCTGTTTGGATACCCCTGATTTCCTTCTCTTGTCTAATTGCCCTAGCTAGGGCTTCCAACACAATGTTGAACAAGAGGGGTAAGAGTGGGCAACCTTGTCTTGTTCCAATTTTCAGGGGAAATGTTTCCAATTTCTGTCCATTTAGCAATATGTTAGCTATGGGTTTGTCATAGGTGGCACTTACTATTTTGAGTTATGTTGCTTCTATACCTAGGTGTTTGAGGGTTTTTATCAAGAAGGGATGCTGGATTTTGACAAAAACTTTTTCTGCATCTAATGATATAATCATGTGGTTCTTGTTTTTACATCTATTGATATATTTAGTTACATTTATGGCCTTACAAATGTTGAACCAGCCCTGCATCCTAGGGATGAAGCCTACTTGGTCATGGTGGATGATTTTTGAGATGTGTTTTTGGATCTGATTTGCTAGAATCTTGTTAAGGATTTTTGCATCTATGTTCATAAGGGATATTGGCCTGTAGTTCTCTTTTTTGTTGTTGTTGAATCTTTACCTGGTTTGGGTATCAGTATGATGTTAGCTTCGTAAAATGATTTGGGGAGAATTCCATCTTTCTCAATTGCCTGGAATACTTTCTTTTTTTTTTTTTTGAGTTGAAGTCTCACTCTGTCGCCCAGACTGGAGTGCAGTGACCACTCCCGGCCACCACAGCCTCAACCTGCTGGGCCCCGGCGATCCTTCCGCCTCAGCCTTCCAAGTAGCCGGAATTACAGGTGCGCACTACCACGCCCGGCTAATTTTTGATTTATTGTAGAGATGAGGTCTCGTCAAGTTGCCCAGGTGGGTCTTGAACCCACGGGCTCAGGCAATCCACTCACCTCAGCCTCCCAAGGTGCAGGATTACAGGCTGAGCCGCCAAGCCCGGCTTGGAATACTTTCAATAGAAATTGTATCAGCTTCTCCTTGTATGTTTTATAGAATTCTGCTGGAAAGCCATCTGGTCCAGGGATTTTTTTTGTAGGTAGTTTTCGTATGACAGAGTCAATTCCCTGGGTTGTAACTGGTTTATTTAGTGTCTCAATGTCTTTTTTGTTTCAACCTGGGGAGGCTGTATAATATCAGAAAGTCCTCCATTTCATTTAGGTTATCAAGTTTGTTTCCATGTAGGTGTCCATAGTAATCTCTGATGATCTTTTGTATTTCTTTGGGGTCAGTTATGATTTAATCTTTTGTATTTCTGATCATATTTATTTGGGCTTTTTCTCTCTCTCTCTTTTTTTTTGGTCATTCTGGCTTGGGGTCCATCAGTCTTGTTAGTTCTTTCAAAGAACCAACTTTTTGTTTTGTTGATTTTTCTATGATATTTTTGTCTTCTGTGTTCCGTATTCGGGCTCTTATTTTGGTGATGTGGATTCTTCTGCTAAAGTTGGGGTTTTGGTGATCTTCTCTTTCCAGCTCCCTTTGTGATTTGTTAGGCTCTCAACTTGTGATCTTTCCATCTTCTGATGTGTGCCCATAGAGTTATAAATTCCCCCTTAGAATTATTTTCATGGTATCCCAGAGGTGTTGGTAAGATGTTTCTTCATTTTCATTTGTTTCCAGGAATCTTTAAATTTTCTGCTTTGATTTCAGTGTTGACCTAGTAGTTGTTCAGCATCATGCTACGTAGTATCCATGTCTTTGTGGGCTTTGGGGAAATTTTGTTGGTGTTCATATTTATTTTTATTCCACTGTGGTCTGAGAAGGTGCATGGCAATATTTCAACCTTATGAAATGTGTGCTTGATTTAAGGCCAAGGATGTGATTGATCTTGAAGTATGTTCCATGTGGCAATGAGTAGAATGTATTTTCTGTGGATGTTCGGTGGAATAATCTGTAGGTATCTATTCAGTCCATTTGGTCAAGTGTCATATTTAGGTTCTGGATCTCCTTGTTGATTTTTCACCTCGATGATCTATCTAGGGCTGTTCGTGGGTATTCAAGTCCCCTTCTATAAGAGTGTTAGAGACAATATCTGTTTTTAGTTTACTTAGTAGATGCTTTATAAATGCTGGTGCTCCAATGTTGGGTGCATATATGTTTAGGATGGATTTTCTTGTTGATGAATTGAACCTTTTAACATTTTTGATAGCTTGAAGGTTGTTTTGTGTGATATTAAGATTGCAACTCCTGCCTTCTTTTGTGATCCATTTGCCCGGAAACTCATTTTCCATCCTTTAACTTTGAGTCTGTATGCATTCCTTGTGGTGAGATGAGTTTCCTGGATGCAGCAAATATTGGGTCTTGATTTCTTATCCAGCTTGGCATTCTGTGTCTTTTCAGTGGTGCTTTTACTCCATTCACATTCAGGATTATTGAAATGTGAATGTTTATCCCTGTCCTGAGGTTCTTATAAAGTTTTTTCTTTGTTTGCTTCTTTTCTTTTGACTTTGGAGTTGATGTATGTATGTGTTTTCGAGTTTCTTGTTGTGCTATATTCTTTGTTGGTTCTGTGCTCTGCTGTTCTCTTAGGAAGTGTGTGGTCATTCTTTTTTTTCTTTCTTCTGTGCTTAATACCTTTTTAAGTGCCTCCTGTAGAACTGGTCTGGAAGCTGCATAATCTCTTAGGGATTGGATGTCTGGGAGGGATTTTAATTCTATATCATTGATGAAGTTGAGCTTGGCTGGTTAGAAATTCTTGGTTGAAATAGTTTATCTTTGAGAACTTTGAATATTGAACTCCAGTCCCTTCTTGCTTGTAGTGTTTCTGCCAATAGGACTGCTGCTATTCTGACTGGTTTTCCCTGGAAGGTAGTCTGACCTTTCTCTCCTGCTGCCTTTAGGATTTTTTCTTTTGTACCTATTTTGTGTAGGTGAATTACTATGTGTCTAAGGGTTGGTCTTCTCATTTGATGTCTTGTGGGAGTTCTCTGTATCTCTTGTGCTTGGCTGGTCACATCTCTGGTGAGATGGGGAAAGTTTTCTTGGATTATCTCCTGGAATACTTGCTCTAAGTTGTTCTCTATTTCCCTTCCTTCTTCTGGGATACCAATCAGGCATAGGTTTGGCCTCTTGATATAATATAATTGGACATCTCTTGTAGTCTTTGTTCTTTCTTTCTGTGTCTTCTTTCTATGTTTTTTACAGATCAGGTTAATTCCATGTTCTGGTCTTCAAATTCTGAGATTCTTTTTTCATCTAGATAAATTCTGCTTCCCACGCTTGCCATCTTGTTTTTTATTTCCTGGATGAATATTTTTATTGCTAAAATCTCTGTTACAAGTTTTTTCAGTGTTGTATCTTGTCTTCTTGAGTCTTATTCACTCTTTCCACCCATTCCCTATTCCCTGTTGTATTCTGGGGCCATTCATTGGTGACTTCCATTGTTTGGGCTCCAAGGTCTGATTTTTCAGGAGTTATCTCTTTGATACACTTGAAATTGCTTGTGGTCTTCCTTTGGTTTTTCCTCATTTGTGACAGATCTCTTGTTTTTCTCTTTAGTTCTGTTAACACTTGAAATTGCTTGTGGTCTTCCTTTGGTTTTTCCTCATTTGTGACAGATCTCTTGTTTTTCTCTTTAGTTCTGTTATTCAGTGTCAGTGGGAGAGGCTTTCCCTTCTGATGTTTGCTCAGCCCTCTTTTCTTCCCTGATCCAGGCTCTGGATTTGTTCTATTTTGAAATAGGACTGTAGATAGGAAACTTTTCTGTCTCTTGTAGTTTTTGAAAGTTAATAAGGTAGGGGATGGGGTGCTAGGATTCAGAAACTATTTGCAAATTACAATATTCACTGATTGTGGTATGTGTTCCTTGAGACCCACTCCCCGCCACCACTCTATATGATGATGCAATGCAGAAACCAATGAAAAAAACAATTGAACACACATGCACACAGACATGCACACACACCCCCCAAAACAAACTAGAATAACAATGTGAAACAAAACCAAAAAAAAAACAACAAAAAACCAAGAAAATTTAACACACACACCTAACACAAAGTGAATGGAGAAGAAAAACAGAAAGACCAGAAGAAAAAAAAATGGAATTTAACCCTTACACATATATTGACATACATCTTAAATTATAAAAAATAAAAATAAAAAAAAACAGAAGAACAAAGGAGCAAAAATAACCACCACCACCACCAACAACAAAATTGAAAGATGAACACTCAGTCATTCACATACACACATAAGTAGAAAACAACAAACAAAAGAAGAAACAGAAAAAGAAAAGTAAAAAATTGGGGGAATGCAGATCAAACCCCTACATACACATTCATGCACAAACAAAAGATATTTTAAAAACTAGGTGAACTAACAAAGAGGCAAAAAAAATTTTTAAATTTGTAAAAGAGCCTGCCCTCTTGTGACAGGCTCTGTGATTGTTCCTCTAATCTGGTCTCTCCTGCAGAGCTTCCACCTCTTTCATTCTCTCCGCTGTGTCCAGAGCAGGGAAGGAGGAGGGGAAATAGAGGTGGGTGGGGCTGCAGTCCTCCCTTCCCACTCTCGTATGGTCAGGGAGATTTCCTCTGGGGGAGGTATGAGATTGTCTCTTCCCCAGGTATGTACTCATGGGGTGCCCCAGCTAAGTCTATCCTGGAATGGAGTTCTCCTATTGCCACTGATGTCCAGGCTCTGCCTGGGCTTGTCCCTCTCCGTCGTGGTCCAGCTGTATGTGTCTGATGTTCAGAGGATGGCTGGGGAGGAAGGGGTTTGGGTCAGTCCTGGACTCACCACTGATTTCTTTGGAGTTCTTCCTTGTCCTTTTCTGGCCACACCCTTTGTCCTGCAGCTGGGTCAGGATAGTGGGTGGGGTACCTAGGACTCAGCACTTGTCAGGTCTCTCTGAAGTTTGTGCTTTCAGGATATTCCCTCTCGGTCATGATCAACCTGTAAATAGTTGATCTGCCAGTCACAGAGATTGGGTCTGTTGCTCCAAGGTGAGCATGTCAGAGCACTTTCCTGGCCCGCCTTCAAGATGGTGGTGAGGTGTCTCCCTTGTCCTCTTTGGTGGGACTCTGCCTCTGGGCTCCCTCTACAGCTCCGCTGCCAGTGCCTAGCCAGGTGCTGAAGTGGTGAGGCAAAGTCTGGAGCCAGCAGTCTCTCCTACTGCAGTGGTGAGGCAGAGCCTAGGGCAGTAGTCTCTCCCTGCTGCTTCTTCACAGGAAGACTTTTGTCCATTTTTTAAAAAAATGATGCTTGGCTTCTGTGACCTGGGAAGAGCCAAGGACCAAGCAGAGCAGCTGCAGCACCAGCTGTTGTACCAGGGCCCTGACTACTTACTCACAAGTCCCCACTTAGTCTCTCCCAGCATTTTCTTCCCTGGAAGGGTTTTGATGATTTTAAAAAAATGGCACTCAGCTTCTACGTCCTGGGTATTGCTAGGGTTCAAGTTCAGCAGCTTTGGCACCAGCCGCTGCACCAGGAGAGCTCTGGCCACTAGCTCCCCAGCCCTCATCAGTCAACCCCTCACATGCCCACTCACCAGCACATACACAAAATTTTCCATACACTCACTCACTAACACCAGGACCCTCATAGTTTGACTGGCTCGGCCGCCATCTTCCCGACCTCCCCAAAGCGATTCTTATTAAGCTTATGTAAATGACTATATTGCTATAAGTCAATAGAAATATTTTCCAAATTCTGGAGAAATTAGGTAGAGAGAAAGAAATATTCTTCAAGTTTTACTCATAAGAGCATACTTTACTTTATTGTTAGAAGCTGTAAATAGCTTTTTAAAGGTTCTCAATTCTGAAAAACAAAATAATCAGTAATGTATTCAATAAAAAGATCATAAAAATTATTTCAGTCAGCTCTCTAATAAGAGTCCTGAAAGTTTTTTTTCTAGTCTAAAAAACTGCACTGTGAGGTCAGTAAGCACCTGTCAGACTTATTGTTGATTATCAACCACTTTTTGGAAAGGATCAAAGCAAAATAATAATCTTAAAGTTGGTCAGACACAATTGACAAGAAAATTTGATTATTTCTGTGGCAATCAACAAATTAACATAATAATTATTACTGATGACATGTACTAAGACATATCAGAATTAAAGAAATGTCATATGATTTTGGAACACATGCCAATAACACATAAATGTAACCTAATGAAAGTTAAAGACCTTTCATATTTGACGATACTTCTGGTATTATTTCAACATATCAAATAAGTCAAAGATGTCTCTTTTGGACTTCAGGGAAGCCTAATATCTAAAATTAGTGGGATCAAAAAGACTGAATTCAAAACTTAAAATTTTAATTTTGGAAAGTTGGTCAAATATCAAATTTTGAAGCATTTGATATGGCAACACATAATCATAGCTCCCTGTAAAATAGTCATTTATTTTATTTTATTTTATTTTATTTTATTTTTGAGTTGGAGTCTCACTCTGTCGCCCAGACTGGAGTGCAGTGGCCACTTCTGGCCACCGCAGCCTCGACCTGCTGGGCTCCGGCGATCCTTCCGCCTCAGCCTTCCGAGTAGCCAGAACCACAGGCGTGCGCTACCACGCCCGGCTGATTTTTGATTTATTGTAGAGATGAGGTCTCGCTGTCCAGGCAGGTCTCGAACCCTTGGGCTCAGGCAATCCACTCACCTCAGCCTCCCAAGGCGCGGGATTATAGGCTGAGCCAACGAGCCTGGCTAAATAGTCATTTATTTAGCCAAAATGTTAATTCAGAGATTTTAAAAAGCAAAAACCTTACTCTTTGATAGAGGAGACTCACGAGCAGCCAGTCACCATTTTTTGTTAAACTCTGGTGTGTGGCTCTTTGAGCTATGGCCACTATGTTTCTTGGCTTTGGCCCCCTCCTCTACCTTGGGGAGGGGAATCTCTTTCTCTCCACTTGCCATTGCCTCGCTAAGTTATGGTCTGTGTTAGGGTGCGGACAGGGTGCGGGTGGATGGAGAGGCGCAGGGAGAAGCAGCACCGCTGGGGTTGGCAAGCCAGAGGTGCGCGCTGGCAACCCGGAGATCTGAGTAGATGCAAAGAATTGTGGCACACAGAGGCGAGAGAAGAAGAGATTTACTTAAGAAAAGTTAACCCCCCACAGACAGGGAGTGGGCCTACTCTAGGTGAGTGTGGCCTCGTAGCCCCCCAAAGCCCTGGCTTAAATCCTTTTCTTGGAGATGTTGCACGTGACTGCCGTGACTACTTTATCAACCACCTGTGGATGTCTTGAAGATCCTGTGACAGAGACCCATTAATGTATTTTGCATATAAAATTGCTTTTCTTACATTGGATAGTTTTGGCTACATGTGTTAACTACAATGGTAACTCTTAGTGGCTCTCATCTATTTATTTATTTTTAGAGTAGAAAGCATAGTTTATTTATAAAGTAAGTTAGAGAGAGAAAAAGAGGAGATTCACCTCCCCAAGGTAGGGGAGGGGGCCAAAGCCAGAAAACATGGCAGTGGCATAGCTCCAAGAGCACGTGGACACACCAGAGTCTAGTAAGGCAATGGCCGTGATTCTTATTTTTAATGAAAAACCTAAGAGGCAAGCAATATTAATTAGGTACCAGATATATAGTCCAGCACAAAATACACTGGCTTGGGTTAGACCTTATTATATCTTAATGGCTTAAATCTAGAGACATAAATTTATAGACCACTTAAGCAAGTACAAATATTCCAGAAACAAGTTTTATATGTATACATTAAATGTTATTTTACTAATAATTTAAAAATTATCTTTATTTTCTATAGTTTGCCAAAGTCGTGTGAACTAAGACTTTTGAGTTAGAGTTTCTACTTTTCTGAGAAAACATTTGAGTGCTTACTTTTTTCTTTAAGCAATTAATTAGAGTTCTTTCATATGTTTTGGTAGTGAAGCATTTACTTACATATGACATGTATATAAACATACAAACCCACAGACAGAAGCAGAGTTTATAGATTTATAAGATTCTTCATTTAGTTTTTAAAGTTCTGTTTCCTCAGTGTAGATGATCAGTCTTTTATAATTACCTGTTTTGTTGTCCTGGGTACCTCTAAATTTGTATTTTTAAAGGGAAAATTCTTAGGTGAAACAAGATAGAGAATTTATATGTAAAAAGCTGAGAGTTTAGATGTCAGGTCTGTATATTACACCATAATTTGCTTAAAATAGAAAATAGTGTAAATAAATGCTTAGTTAACATTGCCAAGAAAAGCACTTTAAATAAAGGTATGATTTATGAATTTAAAACAGCAGACAGACACCATTACAAATGACGATTTCCTTAAAGATATATGTTTCTTTTGCAAAAGAGTTCAGATGGTTACATGCCAGAAAGTTGTGTTTTGGCTGTTTAGATATTTGACTTCAGTGTAGAGCCCTTTCAGGAAGGAGGTCCAAGAAAACACACAGATGTTAGGGTCTAAACTATACTTTTCGTATTCAAACACACAAGAAAATAACTAATAACCACTCATTGTAAGCAACTGCCAGTCAACTCTAAAAAATGCATAGTTTTTAACCCTTCTATTATACATATCAAAGTTATAATTTAAACACAGTATAATTTCTGGTATCCCTAAATGCCAAAAGAACAAAAGAGAGCAGAGTTTTAGACCTGAGAGAAATCTGTCTGCTTACCATTCCTGGGATTCCATTAAGAAAAAACAGAAGTTCCTCCCAAAAGGGAGTCTGTGGTATCTTTTTCTGTCTTCCTTAAGGACCCCAGGATGTCAGAAATTATCTTAGGTTCTCTTATGTAGGCATTAAGGGTATCAAGAGGAAGGAGGGACAGACAGAAATGGAGAAACAGACAAAATCTAGTTGAAAAAAAAAATCCCAAAAACATATTCCAAAAGAGAAAAAGCATAAAGACCTTTAAATACATATATAAAACTATATAAAACGTGGATATTAGTCTTTAATTAAGCTGAATTTTAACTATAGAGCTCTAAAAAAAATCTTTTTTACATCTCTTATTACTGGATTTTAGCTGGAATTTACGCTTTGTATCAATTGTTTAGAATGAGAGATTCTAAATCTTTTTTTTATTTTCAGTGGAGTATTTAGTTCCAATAACAACTCAATACAAAAATGTCTTTAAAGCTCAGGTGGTAATTTTCTAGGTTTTTATTGTATAAACATACAGATATTCCTGTAGTGGGCACAGAGAAGCCAATCCTTATGATCCCAAAAATTCACTCTCAAAAATAAACTTAAGACAGCAAAAGATGACAAAAGCCCCATAGGGATGAGACCCTTTAAGACAAAACTCCCCTAAGAGTTTGACATATGTGGAACAAAGGTGTGTTGCTTAAAATCTTACATCTCAAGATTCCAGTCTTTTCAGACTGGCCACCTAATGTGAACTGGACAGTTCACACCCTCTGATCCCCCCCGGATCACAAAGCCAAGCTCTGAAGAAACAGGACAAGAGATAACCCTTATCCTAGGTACCCCTCTTTATGACAGACAAGCACAGAAAGACAATGTTAGGGACCTCCAAAAATGTTAGGTCACACTCCCAGCGGGGCCTGCAGAATATTAGGTCTGACCCGCCAGGAGTGTAGATGTCTGGTGTACAATCTAATGCCACATGAAAGATGCAAAGAATTGCACAGAAGTTAGATTTGAAAATATAGTTTATGGCCGGGTGTGATGACTCCAACCTGTAATCCTAGCCCTTTGGGAGGCCAAGATGAGAGATTACCTGATCCTGCAGGTTCAAGACCAGCCTGAGCAACATGGTGAGACCTCATCTCTACAATTAATCAAAAAATTAGCCAGGCACGGTAGCGTGCACCTGTAGTTCTGGCTACTTGGAAGGCTGAGTCAGAAAGATCACCTGAGCCCAGCAGGTCCACGCTGAGTGGCTGAGAATGTGCCACCGCACTCCCACCTGGGCGATGGAGTGAGATTCCAACTCAAAAAGCAAAAAAGAAGAAGAAAATATAGTCTATTTCAAGCTAAATTAGAAAGAGAGAGAGCCGGGCTCGGTGGCTCAGCCTGTAATCCTGCGCCTTTGGGAGGCTGAGGTGAGTGAATTGCCTGAGCCCGCGGGTTCGAGACCCGCCTGGGCAGCGAGACCTCATCTCTACAATAAATCAAAAAATCAGCCGGACGTGGTGGTGCATGCCTGTAATTCCGGTTACTCGGAAGGCTGAGGCGGAAAGATCGCTGGAGCCCAGCAGGCCAAGGCTGCGGTGGCCGGGAGCGGCCACTGCACTCCAGTCTGGGCAACCGAGTGAGACTCCAACTCAAAAAAAAGAGAGAAAGAGGAGATTCGCCTTCCCAAGGTGGGGGAGAGGGCCAAACCAGGAAACGTGACCTGGCCGTAGCTCAGAGAGCCCATGGCCACACCACAGCTTGGCAAGGCAGGGGCCACAATGGCCTGGCAATGGCGGCCCGTTGCTCCTGGTTGAGTTCTCTTCACCTTTCCCTTTGATGGGGGAAGGTCGTTAAGGTGACTGGGTGGCGGTCTGCTCCACGTCACCACGAAAGGCAGGTAAGCACAGGTACTGACGTCAGGTGATGGACGGCAGGCAGATGGGTGGGTTAGTCACATGACTGCTGCCATGGTGGGCTAGATGGGAGGAGACCAGGGAAGGGGATTTTCCTGCAAGAGATGTGTCCGATGTTTTCAATTCCTAAGCTCTTTAGCAAAAAGATAGTCTTATTATCATTTCTATGACTTTAACCAGCTAAGGGGCCTAAAGGTTTCTTGGAGATTATTATGCTAAACCATGAATTGAATGGTTGGGGTGTCCTTGTCTTGCGTCTGATGGAGATTTGCCGAGGGGGTGGGGTAGGCTGCCAGCTTGCCCTGCAGTAAAATGTCTGAATGCTTCCTAAAACCTGCCTGTTGGAAATTTATCTATCTATATCTAACCTGTGCTAGATTCAAAACATGTTAGTCTAAGCAAAAATGCCTAGCTGAGATAAGATGTAAACTAAGTTTATTCTAAGTTTCTCAGGGTCCCTCCTTTCAAAGACAAAGGAAAATAAGTTTCAACGAGGAAAAGGGATCAAACAATAAAAATATTCTTATCAACCGGGCTCAGTGGCTCAGCCTGTAATCCCAGCATTTTGGGAGGCTGAGGTGAGTGGATTGCCTGAGCCCGCGGGTTCAAGACCCGCCTGGGCAATTTGGCGAGACCTCATCTCTACAATAAATCAAAATGAGCCGGGCGTGGTAGTGCGCACCTGTAGTTCCAGCTGCTTGGAAGGCTGAGGCGGAAGGACCGCCGGAGCCCAGCAGGTCCAGGCTGCGGTGGCCGGGAGCGGCCACTGCACTCCAGTCTGGGCGACAGAGTGAGACTCCAACTCAAAATAAATAAATAAATAAATAAATATTCATACCTCAAAGCACCCAAAAGTTGCCACAACGCAGGACTAGTCCCTTGAGTCCTTTTTCCCATTCATCAAGACCTTACATAAGAGACAAGCAGTAATTTTTCCTGTCCTCTCACCTGAGTGGAGAGAGAGACAGAGACAGAGACACAGACACATAGACATGGAGAGAAAGTTGAGTGAGAAAATCCAGGAGCCTGGCTCGTAAGAAGTTCTTATAGCCATTTGCTGGCATAACAGGTTCCTGGGTTGTCTTCTCTGTGGCTTCCAGAAGAGAAGGGTAGCTTTAAAAAAAAAAAAAAAATCCCATTTGACTATGCCAAGCTGTGGGAAGCATGGCCATTGGTCCCCTGGGTCCACTGAAAAATTACTGGCATGAGGCTGCTTGGTTAATAGGAGAAAAGGCATGCCAATGTTTATTTAACTTGTGTGCACAGAAGCCTTCAGAATGGAGACTCAACTTCCCAATGAGTTACAGAAACTTCAACCATCTCGGGGTTACAGAAAGAACAGGGGCTTGGAATCAGGTAAAACAGGTTATGGGAGGGGGAAGTAGAGAAATTCTATTTGGGCAACAAAGAGAAAAGAACAGGTGGGGGAACTTCTCTTTTGAAATTGAATTAACCTGAGAGACAGGCATTATTTTGTAAAATGGTTGGGCCAGCGCTGATTACATTCTTTTCTTATTCTTATTTTCCTTTCCTGCAACAGATAATTTTAACAGGGAAAGGAAGCAGCTTGGGAGAGATATTGAGGCAAAATGCCATCTTTTGTGGCAAATTTCCCTGTAACCCTTCACAGCCAGTTAAAAAAATAGTCATATAACAACAAGGAGATCACTTATACAGTACTCAGTGTTTTCAGGGCTCAATGGGTCAAAAGCTAGAAAAGCCAGCTGTTCAGTCATCCTCAGGCAGGCTATGAGACAGAGGTCCCTCCTTATTCCCTCCCCAAACTAACATCGTCTTTCTCTGAAGTTATGGCTGTTTCTGTGGTTCTGAGTTACTAGGGATTTTTTTCCCCCTGAGTTGAAGTCTCACTCTGTCGCCCAGGCTGAAGTGCAGTGGCGCTCTCCCAGCCACTGCAGCCTTGACTTGCTGGGCTCCGGCGTTCCTCTTGCTTCAGCTTTCCAAGAAGCTGGAACGACAGGTGCGCGCCACCACGCCCTGCTAATTTTTTAATGTATTTACTGTACAGACAAGGTCTCACTAAGTTGCCAAGGCCGGTCTTGAACCCCTGGGTTCAAGCAATCCTCTCACCTCAGTCTCCTAAAGTGCTGGGATTACAGGCTTGAGCCACTGTTAAACCCAAAATTCTAAATCCGAGAGACCACCAAAGAGCCAGCTCTGATGCAAACACACGAGGGTCTTTATTCAGGCTCGAGTCTGGGCTCGCAAACCGAAACCGACACAGTGGCTCGAGCTTGGGAGCCCCGATCCAGTATGGCAAACAGTTTTTATGCACAATTACAGAGGGAGGGGCTGGGTGTGACTGGTTTTTCCTAGGCTTGCAACATTAACCAATTAAAAGAGGTCATGACGTAGAAACCGCGGTCCGTGGACCTTGCATAATTAGTCCCCAGTCAGGTCCGCGGTGATGTCAAGGGACAGAGGTGCTTGAGATTGGTTGGTTCGTTTTTGGTTTGCGCAGGCTCGAGTTCAGTTGCCTGTGATTGACGGGAAACGGCTAAACGGGCAGAGTGGCATGCCAGATAAGCTAGGTTTACACAGTCACTGCGCGTAAATTAACTTTGGCATGTGAGCAGGAGGTTAGAAACATTACAGAGCCCACCAGGAGAGTGGCTGGCACCACAGAGTCTACCACAATTTAAGCAAAGGAATGCCTAGAAGGGGCTTATCGCTTAACTTTTACAGCCCGTTACAGAAGCAGAAGAAGCCAGCATGGCAATTGGGACAAACAAAAGCTTAACAAAGTTCTAAGTACAAACACTGCTTAAAACGTTATATAACTATACAATCAGTTACTACCCGGCACCCAACATGTGCCTAGTTCTACGGGATCTGAGATAGGATTTAAAATACTAAGAATTTATAAAATATAGTGAATGTGAGGTAGGAATATATAAAATACAATGAACGTGAGGTAGGGATATATAAAATGCAAGGAACACTTCTTTCACAGCAAGTATAGCTTTTGAATCTCTTGGGTCTCTCACCACCACGCCAGGCTGCATCCTAAAATTCTAAAGCAAGAATTAACCTAGCAAATGTGCTTGGTGGAGTGTACCCTCCAGGGAAGATATTATCACTGAGTCATAGGTTCCATCCTGGTACATACTAGTTAACTTTGTTTTATTCTATAACCAGACTGTGTAAGGCAAATATCTTCCAGAAGTCTGTACATATATATCACTACTTTTGTTTTTGTTTTGTTTTGTTTTTTGTTTTGTTTTGTTTTGAGTTGGAGTCTCACTCTGTCACCCAGACTGGAGTGCAGTGGCCGCTTCCGGCCATTGCAGCCTCGACCTGCTGGGCTCCGGCGATCCTTCCGCCTCAGCCTTCCGAGTAGCCGGAACTACAGGCATGCGCTACCACGCCCGGCTGATTTTTTGATTTATTGTAGAGATGAGGTCTCCCTGCCCAGGCGGGTCTCGAACCCGCGGGCTCAGGCAATCCACTCACCTCAGCCTCCCAAAGGCGCGGGATTACAGGCTGAGCCACCGAGCCCGGCTTGTTTTTGTTTTTTTGAGTTGGAGTCTCACTCTGTCGCCCAGACTGGAGTGCAGTGGCCGCTCCCAGCCACCGCAGCCTCGACCTGCCGGGCTCCGGCGATCCTTCCGCCTCAGCCTTCCAAGTAGCCGGAACTACAGGCATGCGCTACCACGCCCGGCTGATTTTTTTATTTATTGTAGAGATGAGGTCTCGCTGCCCAGGCGGGTCTCGAACCCG
The DNA here is from genome assembly GCA_027257055.1 of Cephalopachus bancanus. NCBI lineage: Eukaryota > Metazoa > Chordata > Mammalia > Primates > Tarsiidae > Cephalopachus > Cephalopachus bancanus. The sequence goes on from JAPVLO010000392.1 coordinate 520,864, forward strand.
CGGGCTCAGGCAATCCACTCACCTCAGCCTCCCAAAGGCGCGGGATTACAGGCTGAGCCACCGAGCCCGGCTTGTTTTTGTTTTTTTGAGTTGGAGTCTCACTCTGTCACCTAGGCTGGAGGACAGTGGCACGCTCCAGGCCACCACAGCCTCAACCTGCTGGGCTCAGGTGATCCTTCCGCCTCAGCCTTCCAAGCAGCTGGAACTACAGGCATGCACCACCATGCCCAGCTAAGTTTTTGATGTGTTGTAGAGACGAGGTCTCACCATGTTGCTCAGGCTGGTCTCGAACCTGCAGGCTCAGGCAATCCTCTCGTCTTGGCCTCCCAAAGTGCTAGGATTTTAGGCTTGAGCCACCATGCCTGGCTGGGGATTTTTTTTTTTTTAAGAGTAAACGTGTATGTCTGCAACATGATATTTCTTACAGCCAGATGCCTAAAGTTACTATCTCCAGAGCTCACACACCAAACAGAGTCATGTAGAGTCAATGCAGTAGGAGAGAAGCATGGCTTGTGTCTGTGGGGGGTGGCATGTTTGTGGATACCTGGTTACCTTCTCATGATCTTAGAGTGGGATCTCTGCGTTGTCTCAGAGTTGACAATAAAAAAATAGACACTCAAATCATGACAACCACATAACCCAACAACCGTTAAAATCAATATTCTTGGTTAATTTTTCTGTTGGACCATTTTACAATCTTTTTTTTTTTTTTTGAGTTGGAGTCTCACTCTGTCGCCCAGACTGGAGTGCAGTGGCCGCTTCCAGCCACCGCAGCCTCGACTGCTGGGCTCCGGCGATCCTTCCGCCTCAGCCTTCCAAGTAGCCGGAATTACAGGCATGCACTACCACGCCCGGCTGATTTTTTGATTTATTGTAGAGATGAGGTCTCACTGCCCAGGCGGGTCTCAAACCCACGGGCTCAGGCAATCCACTCACCTCAGCCTCCCAAAGGCGCGGGATTACAGGCTGAGCCACCGAGCCCGGCTTTTTTTTTTTTTTTTTGAGATGGAGCCTCACTCTGTCACCCAGACTGGAGTGCAGTGACTGCTCCTGGCCACTGCAGCCTCACCTGCTGGGCTCCGGTGATCCTTCCACCTCAGCCTTCCAAGTAGTCGGAATTACAGGCATGCACTACCACGCCCAGCTGATTTTTTGATTTATTGTAGAGATGAGGTCTCGCTGCCCAGGCGTGTCTCGAACCCACGAGCTCAGGCAATCCACTCACCTCAGCCTCCCAAAGGCACAATCTTTTTTCTTATTCAGAAAACAAAATACTAGCCCTATGTCCAGGTCCTCAAAAAAACGTGAAAATATACCTCGTAAAAACCTAGTAACAGATATGGCTTCCCCGAGCCCCTCACACTCAGACCTTTTCACATGGATTATAAGGGAGAAACTTGGTTCATCCCTTTTGACACAAGCTTCTGTTCACTTAACATCCATAATAAGACACCCTGGAAAAACCTAGAGATCATTAGAAGAAGGATGAAAGCCCAGATTTAAACTCTTACTGTAATTCTTCCTTTTGTTAACCTTATGATTTGCCAACCAGTGATTTTTTTTAATGCCAGTTCCTTTAAGTCTGACTTAGCATTATAATAAAGTGAGCCAATAATACCAATCTATACAGTAATTTTCTTTAAGAAATTCAAAATCCTATGGCGGAATTTAAAAAATATTTCAGCCTTTGTTCGCTAGTTTATTCATTAAGCAGCTACATAACTGCTTTGGCTCAGGGCACCTCCCTCCTAAGTCCTGTGCCCAGCAGGAGGTGAGGCTGGGCAGTCACAACTCTGCTTCCCCTTGTTACCAGTACATGTCACAGGAGCCAATTTCCTACATGTTTGAGTGCAAAGTGTTAATTAATGGGCCTGTGAATCCCATCTCCAGCTCCCTGTGGACCTGAGGGCTTTAAATGAACCTGAAACAGTATCCAGGGGAAAAAGATGCTTTTGAAAATGTTGGGTGTTTTGTAACTGCTGGGCGTCAGCCTTGACTCCAGTGTTGATCCCTTTGAGAGACCTGTTGCCACCATGAGCAGAACATGCAGTGCTTCTGAAAAGGAGCTTTGTGCAGAAGAGCTACTGCGCATTTGTTGCCAAAAGAGCCGGTCAACCGTCCTTGCAGCTACTTCAGAGGAAGAAGTGATTGTGGGACAGAAAAAGGAAGCTCTCTCCCGAATTTATATAGGATCATGTGAGCTCTGATTCCTAGTTCCATGTTGAAGATCAAACCGGGAACATACACACTCATTCTGGGGAAAGAGATTATACGAGAGGTCAGTCAGTGTCTTTCCCAGGATAGAAGTGTCTGTCATAGCCTCCCTACTGGATTTAACTCCATGTCCATTAATGTTGGCTGTGAGTTGTTCACTATCTGAAGAAACCATCAAAACAAAACAATCAAACAAAAACCAAGAGCTTTTAAAAATGGAATATCTGTGATTTAAGCAATTCTAAATACTTATGTTACAAATACATTTTAGAGGGTTCCAACAACTATGGTAGAAACAGGTTCAAGACATTTAAAAACTGTTTCTTGCTAAGCTGAAAATGGCAGGCAATGATGATAATAATAATAAGTAATAAATAGCTAATATTTATCAAGCGATCTTTGTGCCAGGTAATCTGCGAAATACTTTAAATAGATTATTTCATACAGGGCTCCAAACAACGCAGTGATATGTGAACTCTATTATCAACACAGATGTATAAGGTAACTGAGACCCAGAGAGATTAAGCACCTTGCCTAAGGTCTGACAGGAAGCATGCTGTGGATATGGTAGTAGTCTGTCCTAACAAGCACACACTAGCATGCCCAGCTAATTTATTGTAGAGACGAGATCTCGCCAAGTTGCCCAGGCTGGTCTCAAACCCACGGGCTCAGCAATCTACTCGCCTCAGCCTCCCAAAGTACTGGGATTACAGGCTGAGCCACTGAGCCCGGCCTGAAAAGTATATTTCTAAAATAGACTATTTGATTCGTGTTCCTTGAGCAAGACTTAAAAATTACTATTATGGCATTTTCCAAACACATACAAAATCAGAGAAATTAGAGGAACCCTATGTATATGCCACACAAATTCAATTTTCTTTCTTTTTCTTTTTGTGAGTTGGAGTCTCACTCTGTGGCCCAGACTGGAGTGTGGTGGCCGCTTTGACATGCTGGGCTCCGGCGATCCTTCCGCTTCAGCATTCCGAGTAGCCGGAATTACAGGCATGCGCTACCATGCCTGGCTGATTTTTTGATTTATTGTAGAGATGAGGTCTCGCTGCTCAGGTGGGTCTCGAACCCGCGGGCTCAGGCAATCCACTCACCTCAGCCTCCCAAAGGCGTGGGATGACAGGCTGAGCCACCAAACCCGGCTTTCAATTTTCAACACATGACCAAATTGGTTCCAGCTATACTCCTACCTACTTCCCCACTGTACTACTATCCTTTTTCTGCTATGACAAATTACCACCAACTTAGGGACTTGGAAAAATACAAGTTATTCTCCTTTTGTTCTGGAGTTCAGAAGGTTCACTGGACTCAAAAGTCAAGGTGTCCACAAGGCTGGTCCCTTCTGGAAGTTCTAGGGGAGAACCTATTTCCCTGCCTTTTTCAGCTCCTAATAACTGCCTGCATTTCCCTGGCTTGTGGCCCCTTCTGCCATCTTCAAAGTGTGTCTCTCCAATCTCTGCTTCCACCATCAAATCACCCTCTCCTCTGACTCTGACTTTTCTGCCTCCCTCTTACAGGATCTTGTGATTACATCAGATCCACCAGATGATCCAGGATCATCTCCCTATCTCAAGATCTTTGACTTAGTCACATCTGCAAAATCCTCTTTGCCACACAAGATAAATTTGATAGGTTTTAGGGATTAGGACATGGACGTATTTGGGGAGTCACCAGTATACCCCCACCCTACGGCCAACAGGAATATTTTGGAGCAAGTCTCAGACATTTTATTTAATCCATAAATATGTCATAACTGTAATTCCATTATCACGCCAAAAAGCACTAACAGCAATTCCTTAAGGTCATCAGCTATCCAGTCAGCATTTCATGTTTCCCCAATGGTCTCATAATTTTACTTTAGCAGGTGATTTATGCAACTTAGGGAATGTGTCCTCGGTCTCTTTTCATCTGTAGGTCCCTGTCCTTTTCATTTACCTTCTTCTTTGTTGTTGTGGAAAGAACCAGATTGTTTTTCCTATAGAATTTGACGAATGTATCCCCATGGTCATTCACATTTGGTTTTTTTCCTTGTATGTCTCATAAACTGGTAGTTAAGTCTTGGGACTTGATCATATTTAGGTTTGATTTCATTGCCAAGAATGCTTCAGTGATAACCTTGTGACTTTATATTGCATCCCATAAGGAAACCAACAATGTCTGTTGTCTTTCTCCTATGGTGTTAAGGCTGATTGCTGGGTTCAGGTGTTGGGAGCTTTATCTTCCTTGTGGCAGATCCCTCATTGGCTTTTTACCCACATTGGCAATTATGGCCTCTTCTTCACTAGGGAGTTGCAAAATAGTAATATCCTAATTCCACCATTCTGTCTTCATTTTCAGCTAGAATTCTTCTACAAAAAAAGAAATTTTCCTTCGACAGCTGTTGGATTATCCTAAAATGCAATTTATGAAGAGACAGGATAATTGTTTAATTCCTTCTCTTAATGCATCAGTTTTCAGAATATTAACTGGTTTTCTAGCATCCTCCAAAGGTGAAAAAAAATGTGTGCATGTAAGCATGTGTGAATTATTATGAAGTCATGGTTTTACATATTTGTTACATTTCAATTCTTTGCTGAGATTATTCTTTTTCAAATTATCTCATCTTTGACCTATGAGAGCCCCTTCAAATGGGCTCTAGACTCTTTTGACATCGACCTAGAAACTTTCTTATTTTCTAAAGTAACAAGATGTTTCAGGCTCCTTTTGTACATTTACTGCCCCAGATACGGAATCAATGCGTGCTCCAAAAGAACTCCTATTTCTTTTAGTAGGAAATGATATTTAGAGACCATAGTCTGATTCCTGTGAATGCTTAAAGCCACCAGGATATTATGTATCATAATACCAGGGTATTATGTCTTGGGATCATCATTAGACATATCTAGGACACTTTTTACAAAAAGAAATTATATCACAAGTTTATACTGACATTCCAATTGAAAGTTACTCTTACATGGTTTTATTTAGTTTCTGTGATTTTATATTTGTATTTCTTTTCTCTTATGCTGAACATTTTCTTTCCTAATATCATCAAAATAATTACTTATACACATACAAATATATGTATATACACATTTATCTATCTTTATGTATGACATAGTATGTTAGCTGGGCTCGGTGGCTCAGCCTGTAATCTTACGTTTTTGGGAGGCTGAGGTGAGTGGATTGCCTGAGCCCGGGTTCGAGACCTGCCTGGGCAGCAAGACCTCATCTCTACAATAAATCAAAAAATCAGCTGGGCTTGGTAGTGCATGCCTGTAATTCCGGCTACTCGGAAGGCTGAGGTAGAAGGATCGCCGGAGCCCAGCAGGCAAAGTTGTGGTGGCCGGGAGTGGCCGCTGCACTCCAGTCTGGGCGACCGAGTGAGACTCCAACTCAAAAAAAAAGAAATAGCATGTTATTTTACTATATATATGTATACTGGTATATCCTAATATATCCTATATATGTATATACAAGTATGAAAAATAGCCTAATGCATACATACCCATAATAGTATATTTGAGATATTCTATAATATATAGCTATATAAAATAGTTTTATAATAATAATGATATTATTAGTAATCATAACTAAAAATGCTTAAGATTTATGTGTAGTACCTTTTGTCCTTAGCATAAATTTCACTAGGGAAGTACAGATCAGAGACAGAGTCTTTTTTTTTTTTGAGTTGGAGTCTCACTCTGTCGCCCAGACTGGAGTGCAGTGGCTGTTCCCGGCCACCGCAGCCTCGACCTGCTGGGCTCCGGCGATCCTTCCGCCTCAGCCTTCCAAGTAGCTGGAACTACAGGCGTACGCTATCATGCCTGGCTAATTTTTGATTTATTGTAGAGATGAGGTCTCACCAAGTTGCCCAGGCGGGTCTTGAACCTGCGGGCTCAGGCAAGAGACAGAGTCTTAAAGTCACTTGAATTAATTCCTCCTGGAGTAGTCAAACCACCAACTCAATTCATAGTTAGCTCAATTCACGGATAAGTTTATTAGTTTTATTTTGCTTTATATTTAGATGTTTCTATTTTTAAGCATATATAAAACTAACTTTATGGTTCAAAGTCAAATGCACAAAACAAGATACATGAACAGAATCATAGCTTTTACTCTCTCTCCAACCTGTTCCTGCCCTCCACCTACAGGAAACTGTTTTATTCCATTTTCACCCCTCTGCTGCTTTTTAATAATTTAGCCATGTATATTCATAATTCCTCCTTAGATAAACCGTGTGGGACTAACCACGCTATTCTGCACCCGACACTGTAACTTGTGAAAGTAAAACCTCCTAGGCCTGAGGAGTAGAACCCATCAGACTAGTTTTCATCTTCTTACTGTAGACCTATCAGTCTACAATTTGAGGATTTGTCGGAAAAGGATCAAACCCAATGGAACTGGGAACTGGCATCCTTTTTAGATTTTACGATAGATTTTGCAGAGCTCTGTTGGTGACCAATTCAATGCTGATACTACACTTTACCTCTCACACTTATAATATACCCTCCCCAAGGCTCAAGACTTACAACAGCTATAATTAATTGGTTACACTGATTTTGGAAATAATGCTTCTAATCAACCTGATAGTTGGCCAAAAATATTTTTCTATGTTACTATATGATAATTATAACCATGAATTTAGCAGCGATTAATGTTCCGTTAAGTCCACATAGTATAATCTGTTTAACCATATTTCATTGAAGGGCATTTGTTCGTTTTCTAACTTTTTTGTTATATGACAATTTAAAAAGATAATCCATCTTTGCTCAAGAGCCCTGAAGCTTTGAATTGATAGAAACTGACACCACGTAACTGACAAACATCTAAGTGTTCTTATTTTCCTCGGGTCCTCTTTTCCGGAGTGCTAGCGTGAGGAAAGATGTAGGTCTTCCCTAATAAAGCCTTTTACCCAACAATTTCAAGAGAAGGAAGCTATGTCAAGTACAAAAGATGAACATAGACAGGAAGAGGCCCCGCAAAAGAACAAAAACCTTTGTGAAAAATGCTCATTGCTGTTTTTTTGTTTTGTATTTTTTTGTTTGTTTTTTTGCGTGGGAGTCTCACTCTGTCGCCCAGGCTGGAGTGCACTGGCACGCTGCTCACAGCCACGGCAGCCTCGACCTGCTGGGCTCAGGCAACACTTCCGCCTCAGCCTTCCAAGTAGCCAGAACTATAGGCATGTGCTACCACGCCCGGCTAATTTTTTTTTTTTTATTGTAGAGACAAGGTCTCACCATGTTGCCCAGGCTGGTCTCGAACCCACAAGCTCAGGCAATCCTTGTTTGTTTGTTTGTTTGTTTCTTTTTTTTGAAAGCAGGATTTATTGAGAGGACAGAAAAGCTCCCACAGTGGGAGGGGACTCGAAGGGGTTGTTACCCTGTTTCTTTTTAAAAATAAGTTTTCTATATCAGATTCATTAAAAAAATGTGTCATATCAGATTTAATAGATGAACGATGAAGAAGACTGTGGCGTGGCCAGATGACTGTCTCCCAGCACTCAAGTAGAACGGACTCTCAGCCATGAGGCAGGTCCTCCGGGTTTTAGAACTCATTCTGATCTTTAGCTGGGAGATATCAGTTGTTTATCATTAGTCATTTCCCACTGCTTATTCGTCACTCTATCGGAAGCCACAGAGAAGTACAGAGCTTACACATTACTTTTGATAAGATGAGGAAGAGACATTCATCCATTTAAAAAAGAATTCCTGGACTACAGGAATCAAGAGGAACCAACCAGTGAAACTGTGGTTGTCCTTGAAGGTTTTGTGGGGTGGTGTTTGAACTGTCCCCTTCTAGAATAAAAGGAGGGAGAAAGACCGTGAGTGACGGCCCCAGAACAGGGAGCATGACTCATTCACGGTGCTAGGGAAAGCCAGTCTGACCAGACCAAAAGCCTTATTTTGGCTTGGTGGGGATGTGAAATCTGTTGGGTAGCATTGGGCCAGTGCAGGAGGGCCTGAGAAGGTAGACAGATACGTTTGGCTGTGATGAAACAGTAACAATTGGTCTGCAAAGAAGGTGTAGGGAAGGGCTTGATGAAAAGCCATGTTTTAGAAGGGTTGGTCGGCAATGCAATTTAGAATAGGTTAGAAAGGAAAAGAAACCTGAATTAGAGAGATAAGCAAGAAGTCTACTAAAATAATGAGGTCAGGTCCATGGAAATCTGACCAGAATGATACTATTGGAGAGGAGGAATCGAAGTAAAGGGAAATTAAAAAAAAAAATCTAAAAACTGAGGGTGTTTGTCACCACTAAAACAGTCCTACAAGAAAAAAAAATCTGTTGGACTTAGTGACTTGGTGGGAGAAGCAACAGACTAGGGGTCCTAGGCTGTTAAGCATCAGTAATTGGGAGAATGGGTAATGCAAATGATTAATTAATTCAGCAGCAGTAAGATGGGGAACCAGAGTAGAACCAGAAGGGGGATGACATGGTGAATATTTCTCCCTTCCTCCCTCTTTTCCTTTCTTCCTCCCTTCATTTCTCTCTCTCCTCTTCCCTCCATCTCTTCCTCCTTCCTGCCTTTCTTTCTTCCTATCTTCTTTATGCAACTATTTATTAAGCACTTTTATATTTGGCAACTAGTCTATTCCCTGGAGCTCTAGCACTAACAAACAAAATAAGTGAAATCTGTGCTCTCATGGAACTTACATTTAATTAGAGAAGAAGGCAGATAAAAGGATAAGGTAACTCAGATAATCACAGCGCTACAAAGAAAATAAGATAGGCTTATGTGCTAGATGGTGATTGAGGCCATAGGGATGACTTTAGGTTGGGAAATTGTGGAAAGCAACTCAGAGGAAACACCCAAGGAACCAGCCATGGGAAGATCTAGCGGCATTCCAGGAAGAAAAAACAAACACCTTAAGACAAGAATAACCTTGGGGTGTGAGGAACAAAATGAAGGCTGAGGGCACAGGAGGGTATACAGTAAGGACAAAGAGATGGTGGCAGAGAGTGTTTCAGTCCAGGCCTAATCAGGAGACAGAAGCCACACAGCAATCAGAACAGTGATAGTGTAATACAAAGAATGATTAATTATAACAGAGGATTGGAGTAATGAGGGATTCCCCAGTAAGAAGCAAAGATAAACTAAAAATTACAGGAGCATCAGGTATATGAAGCAGATACCACCCCCTGGGCTGAGATGGATGGTCCTCCAACCCCAGGCTAAGACCCAGACCTTGTTCGAGAGGGCATGACCATGGCAAACTGGATAACTGAGAAGTGGTGCTACAACAGTGTGACTTTCTGGAAGTCCGCTTTCCAGAACTTTCTGGAAACCATTCTCAAGGATGCCAAGCAAAACTGTTCACAAGGAATTGTCTCAGGGGCAAACTGATTTTAAAAAAAACCCAAAACATTTGAGGGATTTCTGGGGCAAGTTCTTGGCTTCTGGGAGCTGCTGGCATTCAGATCCTGGAGAAGCTACCCAGACAGAAGAAGCTGAATACTGGGGAGGCTGTATGACTGCAGGAGCCCAGTGCTGGAGAAAACGCCCACAGAAACTGGACACTGCAGAGGCCGCAGAAAGTGCTGGAGAAACCACTGTATCATAGTTGGGAGCTGGGGAAACAACTTGGGCTTCAGAAGCTGGGTGCTGGAGATCTGTGCGTGCCATGGGAGCTGGTCTAGAGAAGTCATCTGCTTTTCAGCAGCCTGCTGAGAGCACACTGGAACCAGGAGGGAAACCCTTTCCTTCTGCCAAATTGCTCCAGCTTCCTCTGCTGATGAAACTTAATATGGTGTGGGCCGGCGGCGGAATATGTTTAAAGGGCCCGGCTCCATTTTTTTCTGAGCAGGCATTGAAGAGTAAATTTGGAACTGATAAGCAATAAACCGACAGCTGCCACAGAGAAGAAGTCAGGACCTTGACCTTGCAGGGCGTTGCCGTGGTGGTGTGGATGATGGTGATAGAAATGGCATTGGTCGTGGTATCAATTCCAAACAGATACTATTTCTGGTGCTTTACCTATTTTAATTCATTTTTCCTTTGCAATCCAATGAAATAGATACTTTCATTATTCCCATTTCTCAGACGAGGAAACTGAGACTTAGAGAGATTAAATTATTTGCCCACAGTCACATTCTAGCAAGGGCGGATCCAAGATTTAAACATGGAAAGTGTAACTCCAAATCTGCCTCCCAGACTCTCTAAAGTCATCGCTGATCTTACATCAGACAGATAACACACCAGGAAAGATCAGCACAAAAGAACCTTGCAATCAATCCTTCTGTGATTAGAACTGACATCTCTGTTTTATCTATTTTATGAATTCAGAAATCTTAATTACTTTAAAAATAAGTAGAAGTTTACCAGGAAACACAAACTAGAACAGAGCTTGTGGAGAACAGAATACCTCGCAAAGGAAGGGACAGAAATGGGATGATTGAGGTGATTAAAATACTAGAAAACACTATTTTGAGTATAGTCGGATGGACTTTGGGCTTCTTTAGCCTGACAAAAACAAAGAAGGGAAAGTTCAAAATTACTATAATGGGTATGAAGAGATATCACTCAGAAGATCTTGATAAAATGTTCATCAGCCGTAATGGACTGCGGGGCGGGGGACGTGAGAGACAAAACATCAAACCAGTAATGGGCTTTTAGGCAATTCTATGTGGAGCTTTCTACCCCATGTCAGACACCGGGCTGGGTGGGGACCAGGGATCCAAGGATGAGTTAAGACATCTGGCCTCCCTTTAAGGAGCTTGCCGTGTCATGGCTGGGACATGATACGGACTTTATTGCCGACACACCAAGAGCTATTGGAGTGAAAAATGAAGTGGCAGCTAGTACTGCCTAAGAGGAGGGTCAAGGGAAGGTGCTAAGAAAAGGTGGCATTTGAGCTGGGTGAAGAACTGGCCAAAACAGCCGAGGAAACAGAGACATTGTGGGTTAGGGGACGGCACAAGCACGGCCCGGTGGTTGGCAAGAACACGGATCGAAGGCGATTTGAGGAAAAGATTGCATGAGGTCAAGAATATGGCTTCTGAGGTCAAATGCTCTAATCCTGGCTTCCTCGATATTTTCTAGTTGTGTGACCATTGACAGATTTAGTCTTTCTACATTTAAATTTCTGTCTGTAAAAGAAATAAAATAGGACCCTCCTCTGTATGCTATTAAGCAGGTTGAATGATACGAAAAGCATACTTTTGCCATTCATGGGAAATGCAGAGTAAATGTTTGCAGCCATTAGGAGGAGGAAGAGGAGAAGGAGTGCTAAAAAGACTGAAGACTGGAGGCCTGGGAAGAATAATAAGGGTTAGATGTTGGAAAAGGCATCACGACGCGCGTGTGTGTGCATGTGTGCATTCACAGAATTTGACATCGTTTTCAGTTGAAATCGTTGGGTTTGCAGCCAGTAGCATAGGGAAATATTCAGTTTCACGCATGATAACGAGTGCTTATTACCACTTACAACAACTACTGTTTCTGTCACCTCCAGAGAAAGGTTTTTATATTTTCACAAAAATGAGCAAGACCTACCACAAAAATAAAATGATCAGGTAAGGGTGGCCTTATGAGTCTCACGCTGTGTGTTTGACACTAAAATGACCAGTTGCATGAATTCCTAAGTGTTTTGCTTGGTTTCAGTGTAGAATAGGAGATTGCCTTTCCTGACTAGAGAAGGAGACTTTGAAAAATTTTTCATAAAACGAGTGAAAATCTGGTGCCTTCCAATCACGGGTGTTGTCAGTGGAATGGAATTCAATCTCACCTCCACCAACCAGGTAGCTAGGTAACTCTGAGCAAATACCAGATGCTTTTGAGTCTGTGTCCTGATCTGTAATGTTGAGGTTATAATAATAATACCTCATAGTGAAATTGTGCAGTAGAATGAAATAATGCATGAAAAGTGCTTAGTACCCTCCCAGGCATAGAGAGAGTTACACACAAGAGTCTCTTTATCCAGGCTCTCCTCATCTAGCTCTTCCTATTCCTAGCTTTTCCATTCTGGGGATCTTAAGTTACTGGTGACTATCTTTGGTTGAAGCTACCATGTTTATAACCTTGAGGCAGAAATTCAGTGGAGAGGGAGTGTAGGGGAACTGGTTTTTAGGGTGTAATATAAAGTCAGAGAAATGGCACACTCTCGTCTCTACCTACCTTCTTCATGGTCCCTTTTATTCTCTTATGACAACTGTACTTCAAGCTGCAGCAGTGTTCCACCAGAGGCAGAAGGAATTGATGGCACTGTTTTCTTTAGAACGAGCCATAGCATCCCTTTGTTCACAGAGACTGTAAATCCTGTCCTCCAGATTAGATCAGGGATGCTCAATATCAGTAGGAAACACACAGAGAAGTAAATATTTGCTACAAAATGTCTTCCTGATGCCTTGGAAATTAGTCTCCTGCGCCTGACATGTCAGTTACCCTGCTTCATCCGCTTCACATTTAGAGTCAAAGGGAAAACAATCCCCACAGCAAGGAGCCTGTCACTTGGTGTATCCAGTGGAGATAATGTGACCATGGCGCGGTGGCATTGAATATTGATAAGGATATAACAGGCCGTGCTTAAAGTTTGGGGTTTCATTCAAACGACTGGCTGAGAGAGGAAAAGAAAACAAAATTAATCCCCCTCTTGGAATCTCATACAGATTCACTTAGTGGTTGGCGGCTGCTCAGCGGTCTGTCTTCTTTTTCCCCCATTAATAATCATAATCAAATATCCATTATTGGTTTTCGGCAACAGAGTAATTGCTTCCCCTGCCTTATTTTCTGGGGCAGTCAGTGTGTTCATGGGAAAGGGCAGTTGTGTAATCGTTCTTTCCACATAAACTCTGAGAAGTCAGTTGTGCCCTGCAGATATTGATGTCAGCCCGTTTGCTCTCTGGTGGAGTGAAAGGAGAAAATAATTTTATTGTGCTATTTTTAGACTTCAATTTAGATTTCAGCCTTTATAATACTTTATGTACTGGGGAATAGAGCTGTTGATACACAACTCAGCCGGAAGACACTCTGGGTTCACTTGCCCCTGATAGATTTCCTCTCTTATCCTAGATGCCTTAGACTAAAAGCTGAGTTGGAATGACAGGGTTTAGACACGCTCTGCACCGACTGTTTGCCAGCAGAACTTGCTGCCAGCAATCACTAAGTCCTCAACTTGCCTACGAAGATTTAATCAGATCTTTTTTTTTTTTTTGAGTTGGAGTCTCACTCTGTCACCCAGACTGGAGTGCAGTGGCCGCTCCCGGCCACCGCAGCCTCGACCTGCTGGGCTCCGGCGATCCTTCCGCCTCAGCCTTCCGAGTAGCTGGAATTACAGGCATGCGCTACCACACCCGGCTGATTTTTTGATTGATTGTAGAGATGAGGTCTCGCTGCCCAGGCGGGTCTCGAACCCGCGGGCTCAGGCAATCCACTCACCTCAGCCTCCCAAAGGCGCGGGATGACAGGCTGAGCCACCGAGCCCGGCTTAATCAGATCTTTTATAAGCATAAATAATCAGCACCCAAACACATTCTCTAAACAAAATGAGTTTACTGACCATTCTCACTTTTCTAGACCATTTCCCAGAGGTGATAGATAAAAGGCAGAATGAGGAAAAGCTATTTCGTTGCTGGATTTCCTGCTGAGCAAACAGGAAGGGCCCATGTACCTGGGACTCCAGGTATCTTTTCCTCAGCTGTGATGGAAGGCCCGAGCCTGAGCAGTTTTCCTAGTTTTTTGGTTTTAGAAATGAGTAATGAGCTGGTCCTAAACTTCAAAGAGACCTTAGAAAGTGCCAGGAATGCCTGCCTCAGCTTGTCTTGTGTCGTGTGCATGTTGTCACAGGTACTAAAATGCGGATCAGTTTGTATCTAAATCCTGTGGGTGCATGTGACTTAGCAATCCAGGGGCTGTTGACTTTAGTGTATAAGATCCACGACCTGGTCTTTGCTATTCAGAGTGTGGAATGCAGACCAGCAACACCGATATCACAAAAGGATGTGTTTAAAGATGCAGAATCTCAGGCAATGACATCTCAATCTACAAATCAGAACCTGCATTTTAGCAAGACTCCCCAAGTGATTTATAGGCATATTACTCATTTTTTAAATTACAGGCCTTTTTTAGAATCTGCTATGATCTGAGCGTCTATGCCCTTTCCCCCTGGTTCATATGTTTATACCTAATCCTCAGGGCAATGATATGAAGCGGTGGGGCTTTTGGGAGGTGATTAAGTCATGAGATTGGAGCCCTCATGAGTACTGATCGGTGCCCTTATGAAAGACTCCCCGGGGGTTCCCTCATTCCTTATGCCAAGTGAGGTCACAGTGAGAAGGCACCATCTGTGAGGAAGTGGGTCTTCACCAGACACCCAACTTGCCAGCTCCTTGACTTCCCGTTCTTCAGAACTGTGAGAAATAAATCTCTGTGGTTTATAAGCCACCCAGTTCATGGTGTCTTTGTTATAGCAGCTGCAGCAGACTGAGACAGACTCCCATTAAATCTATGAACCCTCATCTCATAAAAATGCACCTACCCACACAACTTTGCATATAGTTTCACCGGGTGCAGGTTCCATGGGTTTCAGTGAGAACTTTCATTCATAGGAATTAGAGAGCTGGCCTGCCTGGTGGAGCCCCCAAGAGATGCTGACCCAGAGATGCTGACCTATGCTGCAGCTTGGTTGTCGTATTGAACCAGGCCTCATCTTCGTGCCCAGACCTGGTACATGTGAAGAGCATCATGCTTTGGGTGGCCCCAAATCATCAACCGTCCCTTCATCCTTGTGGCTCTCATTTGCCAGCCCTTTCATCGTTTTCCTCACCTGGCTACTCTAGTCTTTTGTTTGCTCCTTCCTTGACTTAGGGACAGGGGGAACCAAAACTTTTAGAATGACTGTGGGGTGACAGCAACCGGCAGAAAGATGCCTATCGAGATTCTTCTCCACTCACATTAGGCACCTAAGGAGATGAGATGAGGGAATCGGTCTTCTTGCTGTTTCGGCTGGCCGGTGGACTCATTCTTCAGGTCCGGCTGGAAGCTCAGCTCCGTGTTCTGGTCTTCACTTTGAGTTCCTCTGATCCTTGATCGCGGCCTAAGGAAAATGCAAGGCCGACTCTAAGAAATCTGTTCACTCACTGGCTGATTTGCTTATCAAGGACATGCTCGGACCTTGAAGAGTCCTTGAGTCAGCAGGGAAGCACATGGATTCAATGATATGATAAAATATATGATACTTGTCAAAACAGGCAAGGACAAATGCTTTGTTGTGACAAAGGGAGGAATCACTGGTTTTTCTAAGAAGAGTGAAGGAGAGCTTCAAAGACAGGATTTTTTTGAGCTGGGTTTTTAGGAAAACAGAGGACACTGCCTGAGACAAGGACTATAGGACTGCTTACTCTCTGAAACTACAGAGAGGGAAAATGGAGTTGAGGCCGTCATCCAAGCAGGAGTCAGAGAGCTGGCGGGAATGCTAACTAGCACTTAGACCCTGCTCACTGTGGGATGTGCAGGCCTAGGCGCGGCACGTGGAGTGCCTTGTGCAGGTCTCCCAGCAGCCCACCTTCTGCTATAGATGAGGAAACAGACGCGCAGCAAGTGCGTCTCTTACCTAACACTGCGCAGTTGCAAGTGGTGACCCTGACATTGAACCTACACAGTCCGGCTCCTGCACCAGACCCCCTGGCAGAGGGAACCTCCCTCTGCTTCCGGGATGAAACTTTCGGCACTGCCTGCCTTGGACTCGAGAGGCACTGTTTCCTCCTCTTCCTCTACTGCTTCTGGGATTTTTCCTACTCTTTCCACTCCATCAGTGAACCGTGTTCATCCTCACGTCACTACGTTCGTGTAACCCTTGGGGTCTCTGAGCTAGGGGGAAAAGAGACATGGGTATTTCTCTGGACTGTCTAGTGGTTCTGTTATCTCACACTTCCTGGGAATCTTCTCTTCAGTCTGGGTGAGGACCTGCCACCTGGTTGCAGACAAGAGAGCCCCGGCTACCACGAAGATCTTCGAAAGATGCAAGGAAGACAAGCAGGAGTACAGGCAGCCGAGGCTGCCTGACAGGAAGCATGTATTGGTTGCACTGTTGTCTCATCCCTCGCCACCTCCGTGCACGCGGGGTGATGAGTTGACCACCTGTCAGGTCAGACAAAGCCTGGATTTCTCCCTTCTTCCTTTTGCTTCTTACATTCCTGGCTTGCCATTCGTAAAGAAGCCGCCTGTGGGCTCCCTCTGCCAGAGGTAGGCAGTGCTCGCATGTTTTGTGTCCGGGCACCTGAAGTGACTCTGCGGACACACCCTGATGAGGCTGCGAGTCCCTCGCTTTGCGCCTCTTTCGACGCTAGAGGCAGGGGCTCTCTCCCATGGTCTTTGCTGGGACATTTCCCTCCTTCTGCTCCTCACTTTGTTAGTGAAGTCTGCTGAGCTGTAATTATTATATGTGGGGGCAATGTCACCACCTCCTTTGGCTTGTTGATAGGGAATGCCAGACATAAGGGAAGGTGTCTCTAAGGCCTTCGCTGGCCACAGTCCTGACTGTGTGCCCTGCAGGTCTCGGCGTGAGGCTTTGCCTCACCAGGTGGTGTGTGTGTGCATGGCAGAATCACTTATTCTCTCTCTTTTTTTTTTGAGTTGGAGTCTCACTCTGTCGCCAAGGCTGGAGTGCAGTGGCACGCTCATGGCCACTGCACCCTTGACCTACTGGGGCTCAGGCGATCCTTCTGCCTCAGCCTTCCAAATAGCTGGAACTACAGGCACACACCACCACGCCCGGCTGATTTTTTATTTATTGTAGAGATAAGGTCTCACCAAGTTGCCCAGGATGGTCTCAAACCCGCCAGCTCCGGCAATCCTCTCACCTCGGCCTCCCAAAATGCTGGGATTAAAGGCGTGAGCAAGCCGGGCTCAGTGGCTCAGCCTGTCATCCCGCGCCTTTGGGAGGTTGAGGTGAGTGGATTGCCTGAGCCCGCAGGTTCGAGACCCGCCTGGGCAGCGAGACCTCATCTCTACAATAAATTAAAAAAAAAAAAAAAATCAGCCGGGTGTGGCAGCGCTTGCCTGAAGTTCCAGCTACTCGGAAGGCTGAGGCAGAAGGATCGCTGGAGCCCAGCAGGTGGAGGCTGCGGTGGCCGGGAGCGGCCACTGCACTCCAGTCTGGGCGACAGAGTGAGACTCCGACTCAATAAATAAATAAATAAATAAAATTTAAAAAAAGGCGTGAGCCACCGCACCTGGGGCCTTCATCTCTTATTCTCAAGCAGCTTTTACTGTTATCTTTAGAACACAGAGGAGTTCAGGGACATTACTATATTTTCTTTCTCAGACAGTCAGATCTAGGCATCCACTTAGCTGCACATAATCCTTGCCTCCTTAACTCTTTGGCCCACACATTTGTCAGATAAAATATTTGGGGCGTGAGCTCTTTAGCAAGTCCATTTCCATCCCACTCTCTTGGCATTTATTAGTGAGTGCTCTTCAAAGCCGCACGTTCTGAGGGGTAGGAAGGATGATATATCTTACCAACGGTGCAGGGCTGGGCCGGCTCCTATTCTGAGTTGAGCTACTGGAATGTATTCAAGAGATAAGCTGAGAGGTGATTTGCGAGGTGCACTCTCTCCGTGTCCTGCTTCTGTTTCCCTTTAAAATTCCTTGGCTGCCTTTGTGGGGCATGTGTTTCCATTTATCCTGGAGCGCTCAGGACTCGAAGTAGCTCTTGTACTCCCGAAGGGCGCTTGTTAGGAAGCCAGTCTCCCTGACTCCCTGCTTGCTCTGATCCAGAGAGGGCCTTCCTCACCAACCGTCAAGAGGACTTCTGGGCAAAGCGGGGTAGTTTAGCACCAAGGTTAAGGACTGCGCACATTTTGACAAAATGGCAAAAGGAAAGTAAGTGGACCGATGATAGTATAAATTCTGTTTTTTGTTATGAAATTCAAAGGACGTGCATGGTTTATTTGAAAGAAAAGAAAGAAACACAACAGAAAGGAGTAAAATGCAAAGGAAAGGCTCCTTCACCCCTCCCCCAATCGTGAGGAAGCTGTCCACTGTTTCAAGTGTGTTCTTCCAAAAATATCTCACTCATGCAGGGGCACATGCATAAGTATGCCTGTCCTTTTGTTACTTTTGGAAGATCCAGATAGGATCATAATAGAATACTGTTCTGTGCCTTCTCTTTTTCACTTAATATTTCTTGGAGGTCTTTTCTGAATTTGGTTGTTTCCAGTTATTTCTCAGGTTGCGATGACCAGTGTCTTTTACACAGACACTTTTACCTTGTCCGAATAGTTCTGTGGAGTAAATGTCTGGAAGAGGAAGAGCTAGGCCAACGAGCATGTGCATTTTCAGTTTTGACCAACACGGCCAAATGACTTTTCTGAGAAAGGCTGCTGATGTATCTGCCACTTCTAAAACCACGGTCTTCATGTCCTAACTTTCAGGTCTTCGTGTCCTAACCTGCACATCTTTAAGCTGAATGTGAGTCTTTTGATACAGTCGTTGACTGTTTTTATTTCTTCGTTTGCCTGTTTTGCCCATTTTCTCTTGGAATTTTTTCTTTTTACTTATTGATTTTCAAAACTCTTTGCTGGTTAAGGAATTTGACTCATGAACCATGCTATGTGTTAGAAATATTTTCCCCTAATATGCCATTTATATTTTGACTTTCATCTGTGGTGCTTTTGCCATGCAAACTATTAAAATTTATATGTGTTCAGATGTATCACTGGTGTTCCTTTTTGAATTCCAGACTTCATGCTTTGCTTAGAAAAGTTTTCCCCACTTCAAAATTATAGTCAAATAATTTAATTTTTTAAATTTAGTCATTGGGAAGCTTAGAAGCCGAGTCTAGACTGGCCAAATAGAGTGGTGCATTGAGACTTAGCCTGAGATTTTGATTTTAATGTAGTCAACCCATTGAGATCACTTATCAGGAAGGCTTTTTCTTCTATTAACCATTATTAGGATGGATGTTTTTATACTTAAATTTTTTTGCTTCAAATTGGGGGAGTACTTTGAATGTAGCTTCCCTGAATGTTCATTCAGTCCATCGAATAGTTACTTCATTCCTATAGTGAGTGACATCTTGCTAGACTATATGCGTCACGGGATTTTCAAAATGAGTATGAAATAGCCTCAAACCTCATTAAGTATATCCTACAGAAGAAGGCATATGAACACAAAATCAAGAAATCAAGGCAGAATGTCATAACCATCTTGAGTGTAATGCAAAATGCCGTGTGATTCAGAGAAAGGAGATGTCAAATATGGCTGTGAGGGTCAGGGAAGAGTTCTGTAAGAAAGTGATTGTCAGCCTTGAGATGAGCCTTGATGAACTGGCTGGGTTTTAATGAATGGGGATTTTGGAGAAGGAAAGGGATAGGAAGTAGTCATCTGTGCATTTGTTCTGGGAAGAGTGAGTGGTCCACTTTGCTGGTGTCTGGAGAACTCATTGGTGTACAGCGGCTGAGGAGTCCAGGCCAGGGTGAGACCACTAATTAGGAAGGACCCTCAATGACTTTGCTCTCCAATTAGGAGCCCTTAACGTTTTTGGAACAAGCTTGGGAGCATGAAATATTTGAAGGCAGAAAAGTCCACTGTTAATTGTAGTTTGCCTGGGGTAAAGACATGAAATGCTTAATTGGGGGTAGTTGTTAAAATGGGGGAAAGCAGACCTGAACATTATTCTCAACTTATAATCTATGGTTGTATAGGGGCTGAGGGAAAGAAAAATGTTAAAAATGACCAAGATTTCTACCTGTCCTTCAACTTACTCTCTTAATATGCGTTGGGTGTTTTGTATCTGTCAGCATGGTGCTGAGCTCTGTGAATAAAGGAGTGGCCATGAGAAAGGGTCCTGCTCTTAAGAGACTGAATTCTGATGGGACCAAAGACAGCAAACAGGCCAGGATGATGGCAGGAATACAGAAACCATGAATACAAACAGAGAAATTAAGAGGAGGAGATTGTTTGATGGAGATCCTTGATAACTTTAATTTTATGTCCTAAAACTGAATGTTCAATACTTTCTCCAGATATTTATCTATCTGATTGTTTCTGGTGGTATTCTCTTTCCTTCACTCTAGTGTACTACTGAGTGATACAGGTAAATAAACAAACAGAAAAAAACTTGCTACTTCGAGTTTTAAATAAGCAGTAAAGTTGGTAAGGACTTGAAGATCTGTGGATGATTGGCTTATCCACTACAGGAAAGGGAAGCTAGTCACACTTATGACCCAGATATAGTTTTGATTTCTGATCGTGCCTTAGTTTCCTGTAAAATAGAGAGCTGTCCCAATACAATTATTTTACTTTGCTCACAGTTTGTCAAGTCATAAATTTGGGAAGGTCTTGCCTAGGCGTTTCTCGGCACGGGGCTGCAGCTGAGCTGGACGTGCACAGTGGCTCTCTCACACGGCTGGCAGTTGACTGTAGCCATCAGTTAAGAGCCCAGCTGGGGCCATCTACCAAGCAGCTGCTGTAGTCTCTTCAGCATGGTGACCCCAGGAGAGACAGACTCCTCGCATGGCAGCTGGCCTCTCCCAGAGCAAGTTGTCCCCAAAGAACCAGGTGAAAGCTGCATGCCCTTCCCTACCTAGCCTTGGAAGCTACGCGGCATTACTTTCTCTGTGTTCCATTAGTTACACTCAAGTCAACCCAGATTCAAGAGGGGAGGACGTGGAGACCAGCTCTTGATAGTAGGACTGTCAGAGGAATTACATTGATGTTTTTAAAATTCCACAATGCAGTCATACTGCCTACCTCTTGAGGTTATTTTGAGGACTCGTTTCCATAATATATGTACAACTCTTAGAACTGCACCTGGCCAATAGCTGTTAACAATGCTGATCATGGTGGTGGTGGGGCTGGGAATGGGGATAAGGGTGATGTTGAGCGACTGCATTGCCCTCTGTGTGTGTGTGTATGTGTGTGTGTGTGTGTGTGTGTGTGTGTGTGTGTGTAAATTGGAGGTGGAGTTGTCCAGGAAATAAAAAGATTACACACTTAGATACATGAGGACAATTAAACAGCTTGTACTTGAAAACGAGTGCCATTGGCCATTGACACATTAGTTTGATATTTTACTCAATTATCGTTCTATAAAAAGACCCTGGTTATCTTCAATGCTTCCACAAAATGGGGTAAAATATTAATAAATATTTTAAGTGAAAATATTAAAAAATTAGGAAAGACAGTATGATGACAGTTCTTGCTGAAATGATGGCATCTGTGTCAGAACTCAGTAGTTACACTCCTAAAATGAGTAGAAGCTTGTCTACAAATTTACTGCCTACCCTTCCCCTCGCCATCATGTCCCATAAAAAGCATGTATGTGCCTCGGTCTCATGAGGATTCAAGCCACATCAGTTGACCTCTGAGACCCCATTTTACTTCCAACTGACAGGAGTAACAGAAATGATGAATGTAAATTCTCCGTTCAAGAACTTACCCCAAACACAGCAGTCATATCTGCAAAGTGCCTCATTACTGATTGTGAAAGCATCACCAAAGATCTCACACAGCTCAAGTAGCTGTAAGTCATTTACTTAAGGGATTATTACTAATGACCTAATCATTCTCCTGGGCAGGAATAGCCAAGCATCTCAGGACTTTGAAATCAACCGCTACTCTCTTTAGTACAAACAGATGGAATAAGCGGGTATCTTAAAAATCTAAAGCCTAGCCGGGCTCGATGGCTCAGCCTGTAATCCCGCACTTTTGGAGGCTGGGGTGAGTGGATTGCCTGAGCCCGCGGGTTCGAGACCCGCCTGGGCAGCGAGACCTCATCTCTACAATAAATCAAAAAATCAGCCGGGCCTGGTAGCGCATGCCTGTAATTCCGGCTACTTGGAAGGCTGAGGCGGAAGGATCGCCGGAGCCCAGCAGGTCGAGGCTGCGGTGGCCGGAAGCGGCCACGGCACTCCAGTCTGGGCTACTGAGTGAGACTCCAAGTCAAAAAAAAAAAAAAAAAAATCTAAAGCTTGATGAAATTATTATGTGGGTCATAACAAAATGTTGTAATTTTACACCTACATATTTTACTCGCCACTCAGCGTGCATTCCTAAAATTGGCTTCCAAGCCTTGACATGTGCATTCTAAGAGATATTTCGGGACCAGCCCAACTTTCACTCCAAGGATGTATATACTCTATTATGGCAAATAGCAAATGGACACAAAGTTACAGTATTCCAATCATTATAATGTAGGAAATCGTTTACAGAAGCAGCAAACATTTTTCCCTTAGGAAAGTTTCTGTTGAATCCAGGCCTTTACACACCATAGAAGCCAGAAAGATGCTGATAGATCTGTCAAGTTCATAGTAAAAGTAACCGAGAACTCGCCTGGTAACTGAAGGTGATTTGGCCCCCAGGTAGGGAGGAAACAGATGAGAGGTTTTCAGGCATGCCCGTTGCTTCCTTCTTCCTCATGGCCCGGGGAGCCTGTGCCTATACTGATGCTTCTAAAAACAAACACCTGCTGGCAGCATGGCTTGGGGGAGGCAGGAAGTCCAAGCTAGACAAGCCACAGCAGAGGAACACTGTCAGGGGACGGTATCCAGCAGACGGCCTGGGTCTTCAGCACCCCCGTCCTCCCTGCTCCTTGAGGGGTACAAAATTATCACTGAGGGCTGCTGTATTTCTGCCAGTGCAGAAACACAGATGATTCCCCCTGAGTCTCTTTGTCCTGCACACTTTTACCCCCAGAACCCACTGGGCCCCTCACTAGTCAGGGCCTTGGCATTGTCCCCTTCTCCAAGACACATGCCAACCTAAGTCATGAACATGCCCAAGGAAATGTGAACTCATCTGGAAAATACACGAGACTGCTTAGGAAGGCAACTGCCATAAAAGAAGAGTAACAAATGGAATGAATTGAACCTGATAAGGCATAATTAGTGAACAGAAATACAAGGCATTCAAAAGACATATCACATATTCCACAAAGATAAGGGTGGGTGTTGGAAACATGAAGTAAAATGTGAAGCCTTAAAGAAGAGTCAGATGGAAAATCCGAGAATGCAAAGTATAAATTTTTTTGTTCAAGTTTCAGTAAAGGGGTTGAATGTCAAGTGGATTCAGCTGAAAAATCAATCAGTGAGTGAGAAGATTGTGTCAGAAATTCTCAGAGTGCATCACATCAGGGATTGTCAGAGGGAAAACTTAAAGATAAGTAAAGCAATATAAAGAATAACTAATATCAAGGGGAAAGAAGGAAAGAAAACAATCAATACAGGAAGAGAAGGGAACATTAGAGAGAACAATGGCTGCTAATTGTCCAGAGACAAGGAAAATATAGAAGACTTCAGACAGATAATCTGAATAAAATGCAAAATAGGCAAAAAAAGCGGGGGGATAACTCAATAGATTCTAATGAAGTTTATGTAACATAAAGATAGAAAATTCTAAGAGCAGACCAACTATTAAAGGATAAGAATTAGGCTGATCTCAAAACTTCTTAACAGGAAGCAGAATATAAGAAACTAGAACAATATTTTCAAAGTATTGAATCAAGCATATTAAGCAAAACCATTATCTAAATGTGAGTATGAAATAAAGACATTCTCAGACCTAGAAGTTACCATGCAAGAGGTTCTTGGGATTTTTTTTTTTTTTTTTTGGTCAGGCTAGAGTGCAGTGGCACAATCCTGGCTCACCTCAGCCTCTACCTTCTGGGTTCAGACTATCCTTCTGTCTCAGCCTCCAGAGTAGCTGGAATTATAGGTGCACTAGCACCATCAGGGACTAGTGGAAGTCTTTATGGAACCAGAAGAGCAAGGAGACCAAAAAACAGAAACACCAACGAAACTCAACGCTAACAAACTGAAAAAGTCACACCCATCTTCACCTACAACAATATAATGCCTTCAAAAAGTAAAATGCCATTGGAACTGCAGCCCAAAAAAGTAGGACAGGACCTGTAAGATAAAGCCAAACAGAGTTATTCCTTTCTAAAATAAATGCCCAGGATATAATTGGAAACTATTCATCATCATAAAAACCGAGGAAATCACAGCTTGATTGAGAAGAGACAATCAACTGATACCAGCATGGAGATGAATTATGTGTTGAATTACGTGATGAGAATTTTATACAGTCATCATAAAAATGCTTCAGAAAGTAATTACAACAAATGAAAAAATAGATACTGTCAGCAAAATATATACATTATTAAAAAGAACCAAATGGAAATTATAAAACTGAAAACACAAAATCAGAAATAAAAGTCTCACTGGATAGGCTCAGTAGTATAGTGAAGGTGACAGAGGATAGAATCAGTGAACTTGAGAACAGATCAGTAGAATTTATCCAGTCTGAACAAGAGAAACTAAACTGAAAAAAGTAAACAAAACTTCTGGGGCCTGTAGGATAATAACAGAAGATCCAACATTTACATCATTGGATCCCAGGAGGAGAGTGGGGCTGAAAGACTATTTGAAAAATTAGTGACTGAAAAATCCCAAATTTTGTGAAAGACACAAACCTACATATTCAAGAAGCTACACAAATCACAAATCCCCAACAAAAGAAATCCAAAGAAGTTCATACTGAGACACATAAAAATGAAAGTTCTTAAAACCAGAGACAAGGAAAAGTCTTTGAGAGCAGCCATAGAGAAAGAATCCATTACCTAGAGGGGAACAACAGTTTGAATAACAGTAGATTTATCATCTGACACCGTGGAAGCCGGAAAGAAAAATGGCAAATAACAGAACTATCAACCTACAATCCTACATCCAGCAAAATTATTCTTCAAGAGCAAAGGAGAAGTAAAGACATTCTCAGATAAAGAAAATGAAATGCATTTTGTTGTTAGTAGATTAAAGATTAGCTAAAGGAAGTTCTTGAAACATAAGGAAATGATAAAAAGCGTTTTGGAGCTGTAGGAAGAAAGGAAGACAGAATAATGGAGAGAGTGGAAATATAGTAGAATATCCTTTTCCTCATGAGTTTTGTGTATAATATTTTGGTGACCGAAACAAAAATGTTTTTTGTTTTTTGTTTTTTTTTTGAGTTGGAGTCTCACTCGGTCGCCCAGACTGGAGTGCCGTGGCCGCTCCCGGCCACCGCAGCCTCGACCTGCCGGGCTCCGGCGATCCTTCCGCCTCAGCCTTCCCAGTAGCCGGAATTGCAGGCACGCGCTACCACGCCCGGCTGATTTTTTGATTTATTGTAGAGATGAGGTCTCGCCAAGTTGCCCAGGTGAGTCTCGAACCCACGGGCTCAGGCAATCCACTCACCTCAGCCTCCCAAAGGCGCGGGATTACAGGCTGAGCCACCGAGCCCGACTCCGAAACAAAAATGTTAACATCATCTGATACTTAAGACTCTACTTGAAAGTGCAGAAAGTAAAGAGACTTAAATGGAAGATTTTCTCACATATTTGGAGCAGTAAAATATTGGTACCAGTAGATTGTGATGTCATAGCGTATATTGTAATACACAATCAATTATTATGGACACTAACATATACATGTACAATCCAGCATATTGTAAATAAGTGGAGATGGAATTCTACAAAATAGGTCCACACAAATATGCTCAAGTGATTTTTAGCAAAGGTATAAAAGCAATTCAGTGGAGGAACAATCAAGTTTTTAACAAATGATGCTGAAATAATTGAATGTCCATAGGCAAAAAAGTGAGCTCTATCTAAATTTCACTCTTTATACAAAAATTAAAATAGATCATGGACTTCAATTTAGAACATACAACTATATAACTTTTAGGAAAAAATTAGGAGTGTTTAGCTTCTAAGGCAAAGCAAAGATTTCTTTTTTTTTTCCTCTGAAAGCAAGATTTTTTTTTTTTTTTTTTTGAGTTGGAGTCTCACTCTGTCACCCAGACTGGAGTGCAGTGGCCGCTCCCGGCCACCGCAGCCTCGACCTGCTGGGCTCTGGCGATCCTTCCACCTCAGCCTTCCAAGTAGCCGGAATTGCAGGCATGCGCTACCACGCCCAGCTGATTTTTTGATTTATTGTAGAGATGAGGTCTCGCTGCCCAGGTGGGTCTCAAACCCGCGGGCTCAGGCCATCCACTCACTTCAGCCTCCCAAAGACGCGGGATGACAGGCTGAGCCACTGAGCCTGGCTGAAAGCAAGATATTAAGAGGACAGAAAAGCTTCCATAGTGGGAGGGGACCCAAAGGGGTTGCCCAAAGCAAAGATTTCTAAGATGTGACCCTAAAAATGTGACCCATTAAAAGGAAACTTTGATAAATTGAGACTCATTGAAGTAAAAAGCAAAACAAATCCTCTTGTTTTGCAAAAGCTCATGTTAACTATGAAAAGACAAGCTAGAGACTGGGAGAAGTATTTGCAAACCATGTATTTGACAAGGCACTAGTGTCTAGAATATATAGTCTCAAAAGTCAACACTAAAAAAAAAAATCAACCTTGGAAGACAGGCAAAAAACATAAAAAGACATTCTCATTGAGGAGGATGACAAATAGACACTTCCAAAGATGTTCAACATTATTAGATATGAGGGTAGTACAAATGAAAGCCACAGTGAGCTATCGTCACACACCTTTCAGAATGGCTAAAAAAAGTAGTGATAACAGTAAATATTGGTGAAGAAGCAAAGGCATAAAATCACTCATGCGTTGCTGGGAGGAATGTAAAATGGTATGGCCATTCTGGAAAACAATTGGCCTATTTCTTACCAAATGAAACGTGCAAGCACCACACCACTCAGTAATTGCACTCTTGGACAATTATTTTAGAAAAATGAAAATTTAGTTTTATGCAAAAACCCCTACAGAAATGTTTAAAGCATCTTTATTCATAGTATCCCCAAACCAGTAACATCCCAGCAGCCCTTCCGTGGGTGAATGGGTAAACATAATGTGGTACATACATAACATGAGATACTATTCAGTAGTTAACAAAGAAATGAACCATTGATACATAAATCTCTAGAGAATTATACTGAGCACAAAAAGCCAGTATCCAAAGTTATATAGCTTATAATTCTATTTATATAACAGTTTTGAAATGGCAAAAGCTTAGAAATGGGGAACAGACTTAGTGGTTTCCAGGGACTAGGGATGAGATAGGGTGGGAAGTAGGTGAGTGTGATTTTAAGGTAGACACAAAGGAGTCATGTGATGAGAGAATTGTTCTGTATTTTGAGTGTGATGGGGAATACCTGAACTTATACAGGTGATAACATTGTACAAAACTATGTACACATGCCCCCCGTCACACACAATGATGAGAAATCTGACTGAAACCAGTGATTGTAACAATGTCAATTCCCTAGTGTGATATTATACTGTCATTTTTGCAAAATGTTACCATTGTAGGAAACTGGGGAAAGGTACATGGGATCTCTCTGTATTCTTTATTGTAATTGTATGTGAATTTAATACAAATAAGAAGAAAGGTAGGGAAAAATGTATTAAACTGAAAAATTTGCAATCAATCAGAAAATAGCAATAATTACACAATAGTTACAATTATCAAGAGTACATGGGTTAAAACCAGCAATCCAAAGAAAAAATTTCAGAATGGATTGTATACAGTTCAGCAAAATGTTTTATATGAGATTCAATTTTAAAATGTGCAAAAGGATTGAAAATAAAGAATGGCAAAAAGAAAATCCAGGTAAAATTGTATTAAAAGACTGTTGGAATAACAATTTCAATATAAGACAAAATAGATTTTAAGGCTAAAGCATCATATCAACAATATAGAAAAGCAATTTGATAGTGTAATGACTGGAACCCTTAGGTGTCCTACCTCATAATCTGAGATACACAAACAACCAATAAAACTGGAAAGAAATAGAGGAATCAAGAATTGTAGTTGGAAATTTAAAACTCTCATCTTAAAAGCTGAGAGATGAAGCAGACCAAAAAATAAGCAAATATATAAAATTTTAATAACATAATATAATTTCATTTTACATCCAGTGAACAGAACATTTTTAATTTTGGAAACATATACAACATTTACAAAAATCAATCAAGTATCAGGTGACAGGAGAAGCCTCAATTAGTTTTTATAGAGTATATTCTCAACTGGTATGCAATAAAATTAGATAATAATCTAGCAAAAAGGGAGCTGAAAAAGAATCCCTTCTGTTTAGAAATTGAAAAACATGCTATTATACATGAAGTAAAGATAAAACAATTAGGAAAAATAATAATAAGCAGTGTAAAATCTACTGAACAATAATGTTGTAAATTCTGGAAACAAATCTGGTGCAATTACAGAAAAGTATTAAAAATTGATAAGTTTGATGATAGATACACAAGTGTTTGTTAAATTATTTTTTATATTTTTCTGTATATTTAAAATATTAATTATTAAAAATTTAAAGCAACATATATTGGGCATGTTTAAAGTATTACTCAGAAAAAAATTTAGAGCTTTAGATATAATTGTTAGAACATTAAAATATCAAGAGAGGAAAATCAGGGAAATAAAAATAAATCGTGTTTAACAAATGCTAATAAAAAGTAAGATGACATCCAAAGAAATGAGAAAAAAAGGAAATATAAAGATAAGAAGAAATCAATGCAATGGAGAACAAGAATCAATATAGAAGATTAACAAAGCAAAAATTGGTTCTTTAAAAAGATTGATAAGACAGCAAACCTCTGATAAGACTAAACAAGATAAATCAGAAAAGAAATAAATAAAACACAGATTGAAAAGGAGATCTACAAACAAATGATTCTAAAAATAGTTTAGAAATTACAAACAACCATGTAACAATGTATTTGAAATCCGTGAAAAAAATGAATTAATTTCTATAAGGATATAAACATTTGAGTGAACAAAAGAAGAAATAGAAAACTTGAGTAGACTATAAAAGTTAAAGATATTGAAGGGGCAATAACATGTCTCCAACAAAAGCCCTAAGAAAAGAATAGAGAACCCAACAAGGGAATAAACAGGCAATGCATTTGGAAAGACAATTCACACAAGAAAAATCTGAGTGCTTCTAGTGGAAATTGCAGCTTCAAGCCACAAAATACCACTTTTTACCTATCGGATTGGCTGACATTAGGAAACTGGCAAATCCCAGAGTCCAGTGCTCCTAACTAAGGACCATTACTTCTCGTGTGGACTAGACTCTATTCCTGCCCTCTTGCTCTAGGGCAGTGGTCCCCGGTATTTTGGGAATCAGGGACCGGTTTTGTGGAAGACAATTTTTCCACAGACAGGCGTGGGGGGGAACCATCAAGGCATTAGATTCTCATAAGAAGCATGCAACCTAGATTCCTCACATGTGCGGTTCACAGTAGGTTTTTGGCGGAGGCCATGACGATCCAGGACTTAGCATGGGAACCGAATGAAGACACCCTTCTGGAAGGCAAAGCCCCAGAAGGATCCATGTGCGTGGCAAAGCCCTGTAGAAAGTCTTGAGGAAAGTTCTACATGAATGTCCTGTGACTCATGGTCGCCTGTTTGTTCCCATTATATTGTTCAATAATAAAGCAGTCAATGTTTCACCATTGGCCATGCCTCAGGAAATGCATGACCCAACCAATTACTCTAAAACCTACTGTGACAAAGTGTACTTTTAACTGTTCTACTTTATGTTAAAACTATGGTACCGAGAAATGACAGAAACTGAATGAGGTACAAACTGAAGCAAACACAGTTAAGCCATACAAACAGCAGCAGAGTAGCCACAAGTTTAAAGCTTTGAAACAATATCACAAACCTTTGCCAACTGTTAGAGCAGGCCCCCATATAGGCTATAATATGAATGGTAGAATTTGGTGGGCACCTAGAGGAAAGAGTAGTATGCAAAACTTAGAATCGTTTGACCCTCCGCTACCTTATACAGGTGCATATGATGATGATATGGTTAGAAAAGTCTGGATAGATGAGAGACATGTTAATTAAAAATCTTATCTTTAGCCGGGCTCAGTGGCTCAGCCTGTAATCCCGCGCCTTTGGGAGGCTGAGGTGAGTGGATTGCCTGAGCCCGCGGGTTCGAGACCCACCTGGGCAGGCGAGACCTCATCTCTACAATAAATCAAAACATCAGCCGGGTGTGGTAGCACATGCCTGTAATTCCGGCTACTTGGAAGGCTGAGGCGGAAGGATCGCCGGAGCCCAGCATGTCGAGGCTGCGGTGGCCGGAAGCAGCCACTGCACTCCAGTCTGGGCGACAGAGTGAGACTCCAACTCAAAAAAAAAAAAAAATCTTATCTTTATAGGAAAAAATAAAACGCAGTGGGCCTCCTTGGTGCCTGCTTTCTAAAACCCCAAAAGGTCGGCACTTAGTAAAAAGTGAAATGATTGGTATATATAAATAAATATAGACACTGCCTCATCACAGACAGTGACCTTTAAATTAAAATTACATAAAGGATATATGCCGAACACCTTTATATCTATATAGACTATTTACCTTTATAACGTATAAGTTTTACTTTCCACTTGCTAACCTTTTGACTAATATTAACCTTGCCCTTTTAATAAGTTACCACCTTCAAAAACAGCTAGTTTCTTATATGTAGACATTATTAAACCATATAATTATGCAAAAATCATAAGAACTGTAAAATCATTAGTACGTCATACAATCATTTCGATATGTTTTGATTGTTAATTATTTCCTTTGCTGTTAACTTTCTGCTAAGTGTGTGCCAAAAATTATGATATAAATAAATCAGCACTGCTGTGCTTCAGTGCCAGAGTGCCTGAAAAGAAACTCTGGTCACGACTCTTCCTTCCCTCGCCTCATCACGCCTCCTTCTCAGGTCCCCGTGAAGCCCCTGGAGCTGGCCTCCGGCAGGTTTTGGGCTCTTATGAGAATCTAATGCCGTTGCTGACCTGACAGAAGATGGAGCTCGCTTGTCCGCCACTCACCTTCTGCTGTGTGGCTGGCTCCTAACAGGCCATGGACTGGAACCAGTCTGTGGTCTCAGGTTTGGGAAACCCCTGCTCTAGGATATTGCTCAGAAAATCTTTCTTTCTAGCTTGTTATTTTCGATGGGCATAGAACATAAAGTCCACACATCATGAATGTACTGCTTGATGAATTTTCACAAAATGAGCACACTCATTGACCCACCACCATCAAGAAATAAAACACTTCCTGTACACTAGAAGCCCCATTCTGCCTCTCCCTGTCATAACTTCCCTTCTCCCAAAGGTAACCACTAGCCTGATTTCTAACACCCTGGATTAGTTTTGCATATTTAAAAATATAAATGAAATTATGTTGCCTCCTTTTCCCCCAACCTTATGTTTATGAGATTCATCCATATTGTTTCATAAAGCAATAATCTGTTCATCTTCTTTGCAGTGTGATATTCCAGTAACTTAATATTCAACAATTTATCCATTCTTCTAAAAATCAAAGTTATTTGATTCCTTCCTTCGGGTTTTTGGTTTTTTTTTACAAATAGCATTGCATGATCATATGTACAGCTGATCTTATTTGTGTATTCCATATTTGTCATTCACCTACTCTCTAGAATTTATTTGTAATTTCAAGTCATTATGCCTAGAGCTTTCACTGTTATTTGTAGACATGTACAGACTGGCAAAAATTTGTCTCCTAACATGCATGCTCCAAGCTGAGGTTGAACAAAGTAATGCTCAGCCTTCTTGATTCAGTTTTCACTGTAAACAAGTGTCCCTTTTGTTGTAGTGCTATGTTTTCCTCATTTTTGTGCTTTTTGGGGGTGATTTTGCTGTTTAAAATGGCCCCCAAGCACAGTGTTGATAAAGCTAACTAGTGTTACTAAAGCACAGGAAGGCTGTCATGGTGCTTTATGAAGAAAATATGTGCATTAGAAAAGCTTCGTTCAGTCATGAGTTATAATGCTATTGGCCATGAGTTCAGTGTTAATGAGTCAACAGTACATAGCATTAAATAAGTTGTCTTTAAAGAGAAACACACATAAAACAAGGTATATGTTGGTCGGTTGATCAAAACGTTGTAACCAGAGTCTCACAGGAACCGAACCTGTATTTCCCCAAGGAATGATGGTTTATTATTTGCTAATCCAGGATTTGTGGTGATTGTGTAGAGCTTATGCTATTGTGTAAAACAAAAATCAGTTGTTAATATATTTTGGTGAGTATGTACCTAGGACTCCTGTTGTTAGGTAATATGCTTCACTTAGTAGATCTGTCAAAGAGATTTTAAAGACAGTGCATTTATGTACCCTCCCACTGGAAGCATATGAGAGTGTCACAGCTCTGTGTCTTTTCCAATACTGGGATTGTCAAGTTTTTACATTTTAGCTATCGTGTGTGTGTGTGTGTGGTGTTGTGTGTGTGGGTGTGTGTGTGTGTATGTGATAGTACCCCCCAAAACCCAGAATTTATTTATTAAAAATTATGTACTTATTTTTAAATGCTTAAACTTCAGTCACCCTCAAAGTACTCTCCATGTGATGCAGTGCATCTTTTAAGACTCTTTTCCCACTACTCAAAACAGTTTTTGAGCTTGTCAATTTTGTTGCCTTTTAGTACTTCTGCCATTTTCTGTTTCACCTCTTCCGTGTCAGCAAAATGTTTCCCTTTGAAAACTTTTTTTCATCCAGGAAATAAAAGTCCCTTGGAGCAATATTGGTGAATAGGGAGGGTGGAGGATGGGATCCTGCCACTTTGGGTCAAATCTGCGGAACACTGGGCATGTGTGCTCGTAAATCACCCATCATGAAATGAGCAAAAGAGTTGAAAGAATCGCCACCCCCCCCCATTTTTTTTTAACTGAAGCCAAATGCAGCCTCTTACAATAGTGCTAGCTGGCACACTGATGCCAATGGGTTCCTAGAACACTTACGTAGCGGGGGATACCTGTACTACAAGGGGCCTGCCCTCAAAAAGATAATTCTAGATTTTTTGGGGTCCCTCCTTGTACATCACACTGTGACTTATTTGCCTTTTCCTGATGATTGATGGTATTTGGGCATCTGTTCATAAGTTACTTATTGGCCACTTAGATGCTCTCTTTTGTGAAGTGTCTATTTAGTTTTTACCCCTTTTTCAAAGAAACTGGGTTTTCTTTCTCTTTCTTGTCAACTTCTAGAAATCCTGTTTATATTCTGGAATCAGTCCTTTGTTGGCTACATATATTACAAATAATATCTCCCACTCTGTGACTTACCATTTTGTTCACTTGATGTTTTTTGATCAATATGTTTTTAATATTAGTGAGGTAATTTTTGTCATTTGTTTTCTTTGTGGTTAGTACTTTTTATATTCTGTTCATGTTGTTTTTATATTCTGTTTGCCACAAAGTCATAAAGATATTGTCCTATGTTATCTTGAGTAGTTTTATTGTTTTACCTTTTACATTCTGATGTCCAATCCACCTGCAATTGTACCATGTGAGCCAATAGTCATGATTTTATTTTTTTCTAATAATGATATCCAATTGGCATCATACAGTATGTTCCAAAGACTGTCTTTCTCCCCTACACTTTATCTCTAATCATTCTTTGCTGATGTCATTCCTTTTCCTTTTATTTACAACCTATATGTGTCCTTATATTTAATTTATGTCTCTTATAAGCAACATCATTGGATTTTAATTTATTCTAATTTAAAATATTTGCATTTTAAATACAGTATTTATGTATTATATTTAATGTAATTTTTGATATATTTTGGTATAAATCTTTCCATTTTACTGTTTTTCCCGTCTGCACTTGTTCATTCCTATTTACTTTACTATATTTGTTAAAGCAATACTTTATTATTTTATTTTTTGTTTTATCTTGGAAAATATAGTTTATTTAGAAAGTAAATTGGAGAGAGGGAGGAGATTCACCTTCCAAGGTAGGGGAGGGGGCCAAAGTTATGAAACATGGTGGCCATAGCTCAAAGAGCCATGTGGACACACCAGAGTTTAACAAAGCAATGGCCAAGTATTTTTAATTTTTAAAATTTCTCCCATATTATTATTATTATTTTTTTAGTTGGAGTCCCACTCTGTCGCCCAGTGTTGACCTGCTGGGTGTCAGCAATCCTTCCACCTCAGCCTTCCAAGTAGCTGGAACTCCAGGTGCACGCTACTATGCCCGGGTAATTTTCGATTTATTGTAGAGACAAGGTCTCACCAAGTTGCCCGGGCTGGTCTTGAACCTACGGGCTCAGGCAATCCACTCGCCTTGGCCTCCCAAAGTGCTGGGATTACAGGCTGAGCCACCAAGCCCAGTCAGTTTCTCCTATATTAACGTGTTTTATTATTGCCATAAAGTGTTTTTTATGAATCTCTGACTTTTTAATCTTTTATAAATAAGCATTTTACTATGTCCTGGAAAAAACAAGGACCTAAGAATACTTTAATTCCTTTCACTCTCTCCTTCCCTTCGTGCTGATGCTCATGCACTTTAACTCTACATATATTTTAGAGCAGAAAGAAATTATTATTGTTGCTTTGTACATCAATCTTTACTTAAGCTTATCCACATAATTGACTCTTCCCATTCCTTAATGCATGTCCCCTTGCTTCCAGCTGAGATCATTCCTTTTATAACAGATGTACTGCCAATGAATTCTCTTAGTTTTTATTTATCCTGAGATATCTTTATTTTACTTTTATTTATTTTGATTTTTTAATTTTGATTTTTTTTTTAGGGACAGTGTTTCACCTGATCCCCCAGGCTGGAATACAAAGGTGTGGTCATAGCTCACTGCAACTACTAACACCTGAGTTCAAGTGCTCCTTCTGCCTCTGCCTCCTGAGTAGCTAGGACTACAGACATGTACCATCAAGCTCAGCTACATTTTTTTTTTTTTTTTTGAGTTGGAGTCTCACTCTGTCGCCCAGACTGGAGTGCAGTGGCCGCTCCCGGCCACCGCAGCCTCGACCTGGTGGACTCTGGCGATCCTTCCGCCTCAGCCTTCCAAGTAGCCGGAATTACAGGCGCGTGCTACCACGCCCAGCTGATTTTTTTTGATTTATTGTAGAGATGAGGTCTCGCTGCCCAGGCAGGTCTCGAACCCGCGGGCTCAGGCAATCCACTCACCTCCATTTTTTTTTTTGAGTCAGAGTTTCACTCTGCCGCCCAGGTTGGAGTGCAGTGGCATGCTCATGGCCACTGCAGACTCGACCTACTGGGCTCAGGCAATTCTCCCGCTTCAGCCTTCCAAGTAGCTGGAACTACAGGTGTGTACCACCATGCCTGGCTAATTTTTATTTATTTACTTATTGCAGAGACGAGGTCTCACCACATTGCCCAGGGTGGATCTTGAACCCATGGGCTCAGGCAATCCTCTCACCTCTGCCTTCCAAGTGCTGGTGTGAGCCACTGCACCTGGCAGCTAATTTTTTTACTTTTGTTTTTATTGTAGAGATGAAGTCTTACTGTGTTGTCCAGGATGGTCTCAAACTCCTGGCCTCAAGGGATCTTCCTGCCGTGGCCTCCCAAAATGATGCCATTTTATTGTCTCCTAGCTTTCACCATTTCTGTCGCTCATATTTAAGTTCTTTTGAAGTTGATATGTCTTTTTTTCCTTTGGCTGCTTTTAAGAGTTTTGTTCTGTCGTTGGTGTTTAGACATTTCATTATGATGGGCCTAGATGTGTTTTTTTTTTTTTTAATCTTTTCCTACTTTGAGGTGTAGTGCTTCCTGAATGTGTGGTTTGATGTTCCATGCCAACACAGGAACATTTTGGGCTGATATCTCTTCCAATATTGCTTCTGCCTTGTTCTTTCTTTTTCCTTCTAATTTTATCATTTAGAAACGTGGGCTTTAAAATAATGGTTAATATGTCCAAGAAAATAAGGAACATAATGGAGAATTTCAACAGTGGACTGAAATATGTAAAAGAAAATCAGTCAAAATTAACTGAAATTTAGAACACAATAGATTCAGCAGCAGATAGATACAGTAGAAGGAGAAATTATTAGGTGGAAGGTAAGTCTGTAGAAAATATCTGGTGTGAAGTTAGATAAATGGGTAACAAAATATATTTTTATTGAAAATTCCCAGATTTTTGGCTTTCCATAAAAATTCAAAATTTTTGTCAAAATGGAGTCCACATTGGTCATAGTTTTAGTTGGCCTGAGCTGATGAACTGATGAAATGTTCTGTATAAAGGGATATGTCCTCCTTCTAACTAGGAACACTCCTTTCTATTGTCCTCTGGTACTGAGGCTGAATATCAGTTATGGTTTATAGCATCCCTGCTCTGCTCCACTCATTTACATTACATGCTGGGCATTCTAGGAATCTGAGTCCATGATTCATGTTGATAGGTTTTTTTCTAAACCCCAAACCTGGGGTAGACAAAAAAAAAAATTGGGGTAGATTGGTTGAAGGCACTCCCCTCCCTCGGGAGCAAAGTGCCAGATGATAACCAAAAAATAAAAAATTTAAAGAATTGTGACAAATATTCTGAAAGAAAAGGACAGGGTGCTAAGAGACCCATCATAAATTCCTGGTTGGGAGCCAGGGAAAGTTTTTTTCAAGGAAAGTTTGTGTAAGCTGAGTTCTGAGGATAATACAATTTAGCCAACTGGAGACCTGAATGTATGTGTGTTGGTGGGGGTGAGAGGGAAGGAATGGTCTAGGCAGATGAAATAGCATATGCATGCCAGGCTCGGTGGCTCAGTCTGTAATCCCGCACCTTTGGGAGGCTGAGGTGAGTGGATTGCCTGAGCCCGCGGGTTCGAGACCTGCCTGGGCAGGCGAGACCTCATCTCTACAATAAATCAAAAAATGAGCCAGGCGTGGTAGCACACGCCTGTAGTTCCAGCTACGTGGAAGGCTGAGGCAGAAGGATCGCCGGGGCCCAGCAGGTCGAGGCTGCGGTGGCCGGGAGCGGCCACTGCACTCCAGTCTGGACAACAGTGAGACTCCAACTCAAAAAAAAAAAAGAAATAGCATATGCAAAGGTGCATACGTAGGCCAGCGTGGTGGCTCAATCCTGTAATCCCAGTACTTTAGGAGATTGAAGCAAGAAGATTGAGCCCCGGAGTTTGAGACCAGCTTAGACAACATTGCTAGACCTCGTCTCTACAAAAATAAAAACATTATCTGGTCATGGCAGTGAGTGCCTGTAGTCGCAGCGACTTGGGGGTGCTGAGGCAACAGAATTGTCTGAGCCCAGAAGGCCAAGGCCAAGCCCAGTCTGGGTGACTGAGTGAGACCCAACCAAAAAAAAGAAGGAAAAAAGTACATACTTGGCCAAGAAGAATTGGGAAGGTCTGAGGCATCAAAGAAAACCAGTAGTACTGGAGCACAGACACGGGGAGGTGCTGAGGTTTATTGGGTCGCTGAATCTGGAAAAATGCACAGGATTTTGGATGGTCTTGCAGATCAAGTAGTTAAGGAGGGCCACACATTTCACAATGACTTAATGGCGACAAATTTGGCCCTGCTGGATCTTCTGACTGAAAATAATCCATCACTGAGCGAAATTAAGTAGTTGAATATAGAATGACTAGCTGACTTTAGCCAGGTAGAAAAGTTATTGACTTGGTATGATGAGCCATCACTGAGTTAATTCTTATGCCTTTATTTTCTCTCTGTCTTAGCTGCAAGTGTCCACTGCTTGGAAAAGTGTGGGAAGCTGACTTGGAAGCTTGCAGGTTGCTTATTCAGAGCCTGCAACTCCGGGAAGCCAGGGGCAGCCTGTCTGGGGAAGACCAGAGGCAGATGAATGACGCAGAGGGAGCTGTCTGTACAGCCACTCCAGCCATGCCCCTCAGGCTGCAATCCGATGATGAGAGGAAGACTCATTTGCAGGCACTGGAAGAATGGCAGGGTCACCTGAGCCCCACTCTGCTTTGTCCTGGAGGTGAACAGAAAGAGGTCTGTCTTTTCCACAAAACCTCTGTAGGGATCCTCTACTCTGAGGGGTGCTTTGGGACCATGTTCCAAACAGAAACAGTAAATATTGGGAGGGCTTCTCATTGAACCATATACATTTTTTTTTTTTTTGAGTTGGAGTCTCACTTTGTCGCCTTGACCTGCTGGGCTCTAGCGATCCTTCCGCCTCAGCCTTCCAAGTAGCTGGAACTACAGGCATGTGCTACCACGCCCGGCTGATTTTTGATTTATTGTAGAGATGAGGTCTCGCCAAGTTGCCCAGGCGGGTCTTGAACCCACGGGCTCAGGTAATCCACTCACCTCAGCCTCCCGAAGCGCTGGGATTACAGGCTGAGCCACCGAGCCCAGCCAAACCATATACACTTTTAAAAGTTATTAATAACTCTTGAATATGATTACAAAATAATGTAAAATTTTTGCAGAAGGAGTTTAAAATGTAAAAGAGCAAGAAACCCCTTTGGCATATTTGGTTCTATCTTCATTCCAATTCAATGGCTAAATTAGGATGTGCAGTCTAATATAGAATACTGTATATAGCATACATTATGTATGTCATATATATGAAAACAGGTAGTTATTGTAAGACCATATATGTGCCACGTATGATATTTAATTATATGTTTAGAATCCATATATTATAATATATCATTATTTATTAGAGTGAAACTTTCAAATATATGTGTCTATCTCATTAATTTTTTTTTTACCAAAACCAGATCATAATGAATGTTTTTAATATGCTTTTTTCATAACCATACCAGCAGAAACCACAGCTAATACTTGGCCTGAGATCTAGGTATTACAAATTGAATGTGGTTCTATTTAGCTCCCCACCCCCTACTCCCTTCTCCCTTCTGTCCTCTCTCCTCTCCCTACCCCTTCCTCACTTTTCTTCTTCCATCCTGATGGCCCTAGGAATGTTTTCCTGATTTGAGTCCCATGACCTGAGGCTTCAGAGTTCTTTGGCCAGATTCCTAGGTGTTCTGAATATGAAAAGGAAATAAAAGCATGGACAGCCTGGAAGAACATGCCGCTTGGCCTTCAAGTCTTATGGTTGATGGCAGACATTGACCATGCCCCCTTCCTGGCCTTTCAAGAACCCTTGAAGGGGGGTGGGGAGAGTGCCTACCACCCCCCCACACACCCCAGGGTGGCCCCAGAGGCCTCGCGTCTTGTCTATGGGAACATGGCCTTTATAGAACTCACCCTTGTGTGCTCAACCACTGCCTTCTGGACTGCTTGGAAAATGGATCTTTGATCCTATGTCTGAATTGAATGGTCTCGTGAGAAAGCAGCCACTGTCACTCTGAATCCCCACAGACCCAGCCACAGTAGACCCTGTGTTGAGCCATAGGCATCGGAACTCCTTTGTGAAAGGTGTGCAGACAGAATGCTCCAGAAAAGCCTGGCTTCCGGTGCTCTGGGTAGAAATGTCCAAAACCTACCACCTGCTGCAAGTGGACAGCTAGAAAAGATATTCTGGTGTGGAGGAAAATGCCACCTAAGCAAGGGGATAGGAGCCCTGGGCAGAAGAAACTGTGGGCTCTGGGGATGAGTCTTTGAAGGCAGTGCTAGCTCTCCAAAGTGAACTCCCCAGAGGGCCTCTGTGAGGGGGTGATGGGAGCCACGCCAAGTAAGTGATGGGCTCCCCAGGTCATTGACTCTGCTGGAGGTCGGGATGGCTCTGCAGAGCCTGTGTCTACCAGGAGTCTTCCTCCTTCCTTTCTCTTGGAGAGGAGAAATAGTAATATCTTTCCCTCACCCACGGAAAGGTTCATGGCTGAGGCACCTGTAGAGACAGACCCACAAAAGAAAAATGTACAAATTTGTTTAATATAAGTTTTACATGACCTGGGAACCTTCAGAAACGAAGATCCAGAGAAACCTGCATATTTTTAAGTCTTGGCTTGATGAAGAGTGGACAGTGGTGGAGAAGCATGATAGGACAAAGGGAGTAGGATCGAATGGCAGCAAACTAGGGCAAGCTTAGCGAGGTCTGTGTGTTCAGATTCTTCTCGGAATTCACCTTCTCAATTCACCTACCGAGCCCCGAGCACTCCAGGCTCTCTGTGGACTGACTTTCTCAGGAATTGAAGGGTTATTCTTCACCCATAAGATGAGAAGCAGCTACTGATTTCATTTTCTGGCTGTGGGAAAACAGAGCTATGTTTGCTGAAAAACCAGAAAGCTCGAGGTCAAGACTGAATAAGGAACGAAGCCTTGTCATAGGAACGGCCCCCTGGAATTTCTGGTGAGGAGGTGGCTGAGACTGAGCAAAAGCAGGGATCCTGCCTTGTGCTCCCGGCCCCTCCTGCCCCCTTCCTGGACCCTCTCCACCAGCTGAAGAGCTGAGGACGTCTTGTAGTTCGCTGGGTGTTTCCTTGGGGTGGGACGTGCTCTAGAGGGGACTTGAAAAGCTTTTCCGACTTCCAGGACCATCCACCTGTTCCCCTGCTGCAGTGGCGGCTGTATAGTCACAGCCGTTCTTTGAGTGCATGAATGCCAGGAGTTTTAAGGTGGCATTTTCTGGGGGAACAGAATTATGGGACCAGAGAGCAGATCAGTTGTCACCAGGAAAGAGAAAGGGCTCATTACAAGGGCAACAGGAAGGAATGGGGGGGTGATACAAATCTTCTGTACTTTGATCGTGAGGGTAGTTAAATGTTTAAATTATCACTACCTAAAAGAGTGAATTTCACTGTGTATAACTTTACGAAAGTGACTACAATTTTGAAATGTCTACCTATCTAAAGACAGGGCTCTAGATGTTTGAACTGGTTACATTTGGCTTTGGACTAAGCATGGCCTGGTGAAAACAGCCTGAGGCTGAGAGTCCCTTTGCTGATGCTAGTTAGACCACTTATAGGCCATAGTTTCCTCAATTGTTAAAAAAAATGAGGGGAGGATAGTGAAAACTATCTCATGAGGTCATGGTGAAGATTTTTTTTTTTTTTTGAGTTGGAGTGTCACCCCTTCGCCCAGGCTGGAGTGCAGTGGCACGCACGCTCATGGTCACTCCAGCGTCGACCTGCTGGGCTCTGGCTACTCAGCCTTCCGAGTAGCCAGAACTATGGACATGCTCTACCATGTGTTAGGATACTGACAGGGTGAGGGCTGCGAGGTGGAGAGGGGAGGGCTGCGAGGTGGAGAGGGGAGGCATGCAGCACGGTAACCCAGAGATCCGAGTAAATGCAAAGAACTGCAACACACAAAGAGGTTAAGAGAAAGAGAAGTTTATTTAAAAGTAAGTTAGGGAAAAGGGAGAAAGAAGATTCACCTCCCCAAGGTGGGGGAGGGGCCAAAGCCAGGAAGCATGGCAACAGCCATGGCTCAAAAAGCACATGGCCACACCAGACTCTAGCAAGGCGATGGCCTCTGGTTGCTCGTGGTTGAGTCCTTTGAACCATTCCCCTTGATGGGGGAAGATCATTAGGGTGATTGGGTGGTGGTCTGCTTCCACGTTATCACAAAGGGGCAGACAAGCACAGGTACTGATGACGTCAGGTGATGGACAGCAGGCAGGTGGGTGGGTTAGTCACATGATTGCTGCCATGGTGGGACTTGTTCCAGTCACCTAGGCCACAAAGGGCCGATTAGGTTAACCCTGGAGGGGGAGAATCCTGCAAGAGACTTGGTTAGACATCTGCAATTCACAAACTCAGACATTTGCAACTCACAAATTCCTTGACCAAAGGTGGGATGGTCATATGATTACTTTTATGACTTTGGCCAGCCAAAGGGTGACCTTTGATCTTCAGCCTTGACAAGAAACCTAAAAGTTTACTAGAGATTATCATGCTCAACCATGAATGGTTGGGCTGTCCTGGTCTTGCCTCTGAAGGAGATTTGCTGAGGGGGGATGGGATGGGATAGGCTGCTTGTTCTGCAGTAGAGAGCAGTCTGAACTGCTTTCTCATGGTTATGCTGAGGCAAAAAAGACTAAACCCTTTCACCATGCTGGCTGTTTTTTATTTTATTGTAGGGACAAGGGCTCACCAAGTTGCCCCGGCTGGTCTCGAACCTGTGGGCTCAGGCAATCCACTCGCCTTGGTCTCCCAAAGTGCTGGGATGACAGGCTGAGCCGCCGAGCCCAGCCCATTATGAAGATTTAAATAAAATAATGTGTCTCAAAGTGAGAGAGGCATACATGCTAGAGGCTTATTCATATTAAATTTTGTTTCTATCACTCTTTCTGGCAGCCACAAGCATCTCTAAAATGTGTTTTAATAATATACTCTGCTTCCTTCGTCAAGATGCAGACGTGAGCAATGAGTTAGTGGAAGAAATACAAGAAGAGAAAGGTTTCACAAAGGAAAAGTCCTATTTGTAGTTGTGTTTCAGGGTTTTAGTCTACAGAAGGCCCAGAAAAATGATAACCAGGGGTCTCATTAGGAAGGTGTTTTTGTTTTCCTGCCAGTGTTTTCCAGGAATCATTGGAGTTTGAGCCCTTGTGCATTTATCCTGTGGCTAAAATGTCTATTTGCTTTGCAGCTCTGGGTTGGTTTAGCTTTGGAACTCCCTGCTGGGTCTGGACATCCTACACTGGTTTCTCTACTGAAGCTTGATGCCCTGAAGGCAGTCAATTTCTTTTTGACCCAAATCTTCCATGAAAAATTGCTAACTTCTATAGCAGTCCATGGGGAGACGGGTTTTCAAAGCCTTTACCGCACTTATCTGTCCAGTGTGCTGATGTGCATTGTGGTGGTACTTTGTTATCACAAGTGCTTTGTCATTAATTAACGCCTTCTCTGTGTTTATGGTCCCTGCCAGGCCACTGAGGGCCATTTTCTCCATTTTACAACTGGGCCCATTAAGGCAAAGTGATTTGCTTCAAGCTTTGGTACAGAGGAAGTCAGCAGCAGGGCTCAGGGCCAGTCTTAGCATGCAATCTTCTTTTTCGGTTCCATTACAGCTCTCCTTCGAGCCTTTCCGAAGACTCTGGAACCAATCAGCGGCTGCTGGCCCTGGTTCTTAGATGTTACAGAAATTGTGTGAGGGCCAGACAGGAGCTGGGGGAATCAGTGAGCCGGGCTTCCTCTGCTGTTCTTTTGCATGGGCTGTTCTGGCCATGATACCTGCGTCCTTTTTTCTTTCCTGTCTGCAAACTGTCCTGCTGGGGTGCTTTCTGTTTTTACTACTGTTTCTACATAATGAGGTCCCCTCCTGTGGAGCTCCCCGGACAGTGTCCCTCTCCGTGACTCCTCATCCCAGCTGCTGCTTTTCTGAGCCAGTAGCTGCCACCAAAGAGGCCAACAGAGGACCTGGCAACATTGAATCATCTCATGCGGTATTTGAGTAGCCAGCACATGAATACATGGAGGGATCAGCTAGAAAACACAACCCCACAGTGTAGCTTCATTAGCTCAGATTTAGGTCTCCAAAACTCATTGTGGGTTTAGGGGTGGAAAGGTGTGAGCCCTTTCCTCACCCATCGTAAGGGTCATGGCCAACACTCCTATATCAAAAGATAGGTTAACTAGAGAAAAGCGGAACAAACGTATTTAATCACAGTTTTATGTGATGCGGGAGCCTTCAGCAATGAAGACCCAAAGACCCAGGGAATATTGTCTATTTTTATGTTTAGGTTTAATGAAGAATAAACAGCTATGAAGGAATGTGATTGTAAAAAAGAGTATGACCTGATGGTAATGGACTTGGGGGCTGGGGAGAGATACCTAAGAAGGCCTGTCTGTTTAGATTCTTCTTGGTCTCTCTGTGTAGCATTCCTTCCTCTTGGGTATGGGACAGGGCCCCTTAGGAATGAGGGTCTTTAAGTGAGAAGGGAGAAAGTGACCTTTCTATGTTCTATGCCTTGCCTTGGGGAGGG
This sequence comes from Cephalopachus bancanus, assembly GCA_027257055.1. NCBI lineage: Eukaryota > Metazoa > Chordata > Mammalia > Primates > Tarsiidae > Cephalopachus > Cephalopachus bancanus. The sequence goes on from JAPVLO010000392.1 coordinate 564,590, forward strand.
GCCCCCCAGATTCTACTAGCTTCTATGACCCACTTAGGGGAAGAGGAATTCTGTCTTCTATGGCTCACATATGGGGAGGAAGAGGGTGGAGACAGGAGATCAGGAGAAGTCCTGAGGCCTTCCGATCTTCAGTTCAAAGTACTCAGCACGCCATACTTTTGTTTCATGTTCTGAGCCCCAGCATAGGTATCTCCATTCTTTTTTACTCCATTTCACATGAAAAGAAACCTGGAAAAGGGATCCGTGGTAAAGACGTGTGTCCTCCTCATCTTCAACTAACTTCTAGTACTAGAAAAGTCTCTAGCGGACAGAAGTGCTTCCTCATGACAGGTGCAGATCCTTCTTTGTTTTCTCTGTCACTTACTGGCTCTGGGATGGCTGGAAATTCACTTTGGCTCTCCAAAGAGCACGTCCTGAACTACGTGCTCTCTTGATCTCTTCTACCTCCTAATTTATGAGATGAGAAGGGGCGGACGTGCATTTACCTGTCAGCTGGCTTCGCTCTTTTCATTTAATGTCTTTGGGGAGAAAACAGAGTGAGGGCATGAAGAAAAGTTCTATCTCCACCGCATTTTGGAGTATTGCAAATCCAGAGGTCTTACCCAAGAGTAAAGCAGTAAAAGCAACCAGAACAGAACCAAGATCGGTAATTAGTTGGTTAATTTTTTTTTTTTTTTTTTTTTTTTTGTCATAATCTTACTCTGTCGCCCAGTGGCACGCTGACAGGTATTGCGGCCTCGACCTACTGGGCTCAGGAGCTCCTTCCATCTCAGCCTTCCAAATAACTGGGACTACAGGTGCATGCCACTATGCCCGGCGAATTTTTTAATTTATTGTACAGATGAGGTCTCATCAAGTTGCCTGGTTAGTCTCACACCCCTGGGCTCAGGCAATCATGAGCTCTTGCCTCCATCTCCTAAAATGCTGGGATGACAGGACTGAGCCACTGTACCTGGCTGGTTGGCTAATTTTCAAAAGCCCCAAAAGACAAAGAATTATTTTAAAAATGATAAATGTACATTTTGAACTTTTTTTTTAAACTGAAAATATACTCTCATTTGCTAATTATTTGATATAGGACAAGAATTTTTGTTTCTATGGTCTTCTGGTTGACTTTTCACATGGCCCTTCTTGTATAAGCCTCACCTATCATGAACCAGCTACAGTTTTCAGTCTGGGTATCTTTAAGGTGGACTACATATATATATATATATATCAGTAGCCGCTCCCGGTCACCGCAGCCTCGACCTGCTGGGCTCCGGCAATCCTTCCGCCTCAGCCTTCTGCGTAGCCGGAATTACGGGCGCGCACTACCATGCCCGGCTGATTTTTGATTTATTGTAGAGCTGAGGTCTGGCTGCCCAGGCGGGTCTCGAACCCGCGGGCTCAGGCAATCCACTCACCTCAGCCTCCCAAAGGCGCGGGATGACAGGCTGAGCCACCGAACCCGGCGGTGGACTACACATTTAAAGGGCTCTTGCAAGGCAATCCTTATTCTCCCCGTTTTCTTCTGAAATATTTTTAAGTCTTTCCAAGGTCTTCAAATTGTTTTTTTATGGATCAAGAAGGTCTTTTTACTCGAATATTGCGTTGTTTTACACAGTATTGACTTAAATTGCGTAATTAGGATTTTAAATACAAGGGGCATAAATAGGCTTAGAAAAAACAACTTGACCAATGTTGAAAAACAACTTGACCAACATAGAACTTCTGCCTGACCAGAAACAGGCAGGCTCACCAAGGCCCTGTCCCTAACCTAGCCTTGGCCACTGAAATTGATGGAGGGAGCAGAGCCAAGGGACAAGCTGGCAGGGGGATAAGGGAGGAGTTTCCTCTGTAGTCAGTCAGCTGGCTCCCGCTGGTTCTCTCAGTTAATTAATGTCAGCTCTCAGCCTCCTTCACCTGCCTGAGGGGAGGCGGTGGACCGCTCTGATCTGCCTGAGATTTCCCTCCTTTCGGAAAATGGTGGAACCATGCTCAATGCTCCAGGGCCTGACGGTGGCACTTCTTCCACTAATTAAAACTAGTTCAGCGCTTCTGAGGAAAACGACTTGGGGCCCTTGGAGACGCTTTCACCTTGGAAATTCCTTGTCATTCCCTGGCACAGGCTGAGGGGTTGACAGCAGGATGAACTTCACCTGGATAACAAGGCCTCGTGGCATTTGTAACAGAGGAGACTTTTCCGAGGAGTATGCAGTGGTGTCCTTTGAGTAGCTGAGAGATTTTTAATTCAGGTTTTCACATTTCTGGAAAATGAACGAACACCCCATCCCCCAATCATATCTAGGGTGCATTGGAATTTCTCACTTCTTAGGGGCCAGGGTAGTTAAAGGCAGTCTAGTCCCCCCAACAGGCTAATTGTGAGTCATTCCTTCCCTTCCTGACTAGGAGCAGGCAGGAGAGCTTGACTGGAGTTCTGCGAAATTCCTGCGTGGACTGCTCTTACCTCTGTCCAAGGCTTACTGCACCTCTTTTTCAGCGAATAAGTTAATGCCTTTCCATTCCATCCATGCTGATGTTTTTGATCTGCCAGCCATTGACCTTTCTGTCCCACTTGCTTACAAGGGGGGGCGGGGAGGACCCAACAAAACTGGAATTGTTTTTTGGGGGATGAGCCCCCTGTAGGACACTTGGTATGTGTTCCTTGGATCAGATGGTCAACCGGAGTTTTTATCTGGAAGTTTTGAGAAGGTTGTGTCACAATTTGTGGAGGAAACGCCCCAAGTTATGGCAGAAAGGTGACTGGTTCTTCCACCATGACAACGTAGCTGCCTACACATTACTGAGTGTTCAGCCGTTTTGGACCCAAAATGACCTGACCTCTGTGCCCCAGCCTCCCTATTCACCCGATCTTGCCCTGAGAGGCTTTTTTGTTTCCCTGGATGGAAAAAGTCCTCAAAGGGAAACGTTTTGCCGAGATGGAAGAGGTGGAACAAGAAATGGTGGAAGCACTGAAAGGCACGGCAATGGACGAGTTCAAAAACTGTTTTGAGCAGTGGAAAAAAGCGCCTTGGTAGGTGTATTGGGTCACATGGAGAATGTTTTGAAGATGACTGAAGTTTAAACATGTAAGAATGAACAGACAATTTTTTAATCAATAAATTCAGCTTGGGGGGGTCCCCCCGCATATGTATTCACGGGAGCCGTTGATTACAGCAAAGCAGATTTTATTTTATTGACGTGACCAGGAGCTTGAGTAACTTTGTGAGAAGGAAGAGTGGTCCTTTGCTCTTTGTCATCTGAGAGACGCACCGCAGCGCCTTGCCAGGGAAAGAGTAGCACCCCCAGTGGGAGTGTCCCCATCCCTTTCCAGCAAGCTGTAGGTGCCTCAGACTACACAGCGGCCAGCGTGTTCTTGCATCCAAACCAGGGGTAAACCTTGGCATTTAAAAACAGTCATCATGGGGGGCCGGGGCGGTGGGATTGACAGTAGTCGAGATCTGCCTGGGGGTGAGGGGCATACCTCATCAACAAGGGTACCCGCACAATGAATATTTGTATGCCTCACCCTGAATTGTACCCCACAATTTTAAAATTAAAAAAATAAAAATAAATAAAAACAGTCCTATAGTCGCACAGTTTACAAAAAACACCTAGAAGTTCAGTTTTTAATGTAAATTTTTAAAATATAAAATAGATGAAGCTTGGCATTTGGTTCTGTTCTCATCATTCCTCTTTACTCTTGGCAGTTCAATATTTCTTAGCAACAGACAGCTCAAAAAGCACATTCCCTTAAAAGGAATCCTTCCAACAGCTGTCCATTTTTATTTTGCTTATATGAAAGGATGTTAGGGTTTGATGTCACTATCCTCAGAATCTGAATCCTTCTGTTAAATGGAGATTATTTGGGTACTAGCTGTGCCACGAATCTCATTTACAAATAGATTTTTTCCTTCAGAAGGTCTCAATGGAGTTTTATCTTATTCAACTTTGACGTTGAAGCTCAGTGTGCGAAAAGAAAAGCAGTCCAAATTCCACCGAATGTTCGTGTAATGTAAAATATAGCTTTTCAAGGATTTCCTTCACGGAAATCAGAAATCACAGGCCAATTAACACATACCAACTATTGGGTGATGTCTTCTTTTGTGAATTTGTTTGATTCTGTTAATTAGTTTTATTTAGAGCTTGTTTCTCTTAACCTTCTCTGAAACAAGCATGCACATACTTGAAGACAGTTCATTGGTTGCTCTGACCTAAAGAGGTCTAAATATTTCAGATGCTTTCCTTACCACTGACGACATCTGGATGCTTTTAAAAGAAATACCCATTTACTCTGGGTGGAACTGTATAATTTGGATATTTGGATGAATACTTGTATTATTGATATATACAGTAATAAAGATGTGCCCCCTGTGTCTGAATTTGTGCCTCTGCATGTTGGCATTTACACAGTGACTATAGAACTCAGTATTTTTGTGAAAGGATGAATATCTATTTTAATATCTATTTCAAGTAGATGTGAAAGATATTCTTTGTGTTATGGACAGGCATTTGTCTGAGGTAAATATTCTTTATATTGACAATATTTTTAAAAGAAAGAGAAAACCATATGGCATTTCTGGAATGTACTTGCCAAGCAAATATTTTGGAAAATAGTCCAAAGGAAGATATTTAAGGCTATGATTTTAATACCAAACTAAGGAACTACTTGTTTGGGATTAGTTCATCAGCTAAACTCACGGATGGTGGTAATCACATCTGGTTTACCTCAAGCCGTAGGAGAAGGAATGAGACTTCACAACATAACAACCATCATGAGGCTCACGTAGCATTTTTGGCTTGTAAGTATGTGTGCCATGCATGGTTTTGCATTGTTTAATTTCCTAAAAATCTGAATGCCACAACTGTAGCCCTGAATTCTGTAGTCCAGTTGGCTTGACGACCATAAGGGACAACTGCTCTGTCACTCGCCCTTTCTTGTGTAGCCTGCGACTTTAACTGCAGGAATTAAAGATTTTTGTGGACGGGCAACAATAGTTGCGGATACCTTACGACATGGCCAAGGAAAACAGGGATCTGGGTAAACAGGTTGAGTTGTAACAGAGAATAAGCCACTGAGACGGAGGCTTATACTAGTGCTGGGGTCCTGACCCTGCCCTTACCCCATCGCTAGCAAGGGTGGAAGGAACTGATGCCTCTACAGCGCAGTTTCCAGCGCAACGCAGTTTCTACAGGACATACAGTTCCCAGAGCTGCCTGTCGGGTTTCTCAGATTGATGTTGAAATCATCCCAGCACTTCTTACTTCCGTCATGAGATTTTCCTTGTTCTGTTGCTTGATACTCTTGCAGGTCTCATACTGCCTCTCCCTCCAGAAGGATGTCTGGCAACATTTTAAGAAATCAGCTGTTTAAATAATCCTGACTCATGGGCTTAACCCAAGGTATAGGCTGTCTGTTCGCATCTGTGACAGATCTCCACTGATGAATAACATTTCTGAAAATGTATGCTGTCTTAGGTGTGGAAGCCGTCCATAAGTAGAACTGGCAGCCACAGCCGTACCCGCCTACCTAGCAATTTACCTTAAACACTTTCCTCTTCCAAACACATTTTCTATTCAGGATAGAAATAATAAATATGATTTTCTCATTGCTCTAGGTATAGCCTGATGAGATATTGTTACAAGATACTTGCTATTATCAATACAACCATTATTATTATGTAATATCTTCCCTGGCCTTTGAACATGAGCTCCAGATTAAAATTTTTAAATGTTAATATTTTCCAAATGTCATAGGCAGAGACTTAGCCTTGTTTATGGGAAAATAGCCAAGTGAAAAAGTCCTTGGAGACCCTGGCCATGGAGTTTGTGACTGTGTTTTCACCGGTACATGTGGTTTCAGCATCTGCTCAGGCTAGCAACTGAATGCATTTTGGATCTGAGCATAGATTCAACTTTAACAGATACATTTTTTAGAAAGTCATTTTAATGGGAAAATCCTGCCCAACAACGGAAATTCTACTTTTTGTTTTAGATCACACTCCCTGAGTTGGGTGAACAGGAAAGAAATTTGACATTGACTCTAATTCAACACAGCTGAAAATTTCTGGCCAAACATCCAGGCCTATAGGTTTTGATCGTGAGGTGGGTTAAGCAAATTATATTTGAAATATTGCCTGACCGAGTTGGCGCTACTGAATCATATGCGTGTGGAGGGACAGCAGGGAAGATTGTAGGGCTTTTTCTGAGGCCAATAAAGACACGTGTGTGTGGCAGTCCTGTGGAGGGCATGCAGGACCCCATGGCTGCCCTGGCGGCAGGAGAGTTATCCCAGACAAAGCTGTCCTTGGCTGCACCGAGCCATTCAGAAAGGTTCTTCTTGCCGGTTTTCCTACCTGGCTGTTCACACCCCAGCAAGAAGATCTTTTGGATGGTACAGTCTGAGAAACAGAGTTTCTTCAAGTCCTGGTAAGACAGAGGAGTCTCCATTTATTGCTTCAACAAGCATTTACTGAGCACCTCTTAGGAGCCAGACAGGGTATTAGTCACTGGGGACACAGGGATAGCAGCACACCATTGTGTCATCTTCTAGTGGGGAGACAGGCAGTTATATAAGCAGGGAGGAGCTCCTCTAACCAGAGGTAGGAGATTCAGGATTGAAGTGTTTCCGGAAAGAGTGAACTCTGCAGGGTTTTAAAGAGAGGAGGTTATAGCTAGGCATGGAAGGGAAAGAACTCAGCGATCAGGCCATTTACCTGTTGCAGCGCCTTTTCATTCTGACCCACGGGGGGAAATAGTTATTCCTAGGGCTAAATGATGAGATGGATGCTTAGAAAGGAAAAACAATAATCTGAATTGCTGAAGAGACTGCCTGACAGGACAAATTACCGGAGACTCTTCAAAGACACTTTGAAATGCCAAACAACCTGTACTTTAAATTATCCGTTCAGAATTGCAAATCCTGCAAAACCCCATTTCAGCTAGAAATCCCAGTGGCTTTGTAGTGGGTTGTATTTTTAATGATCAAGTATCAGTCATGTAGGTTTTCTTTTTCTGCCACCTTTCATTTGAAAGTACAAATGGAAGCAGAAGTTACAACTGCACACCAAGAGGTGCCCCGTGTGTAAACTGGTGGTGGGTGTGGTTCAGAATACGTTCACTTGGAAACCAAGGGGATGGGAGAGATGAGATCAGATGCCCACATTCTTATTTGGAAAGAAGAAACTCTTACTTAGGTCTTTCCCCAGTGCTTGCCTGCTTTTCTCTGCTTACCGCCTGAAATTTTATGGATACGTGGTTTCATATGTGTTGCTCCAAGCTCACGATTGCACGCCGAGCCGTTGTGGTTATCATCATTGCCACCTCCAGGCTATATGTATCTGAGTCCTAGATGGAGCATTCCCCTTTAAGAAGACTGAGTCCCCAGGAATTGAGACCGACTTTGCAGAGCTCTGAGGGTGCAAAGGAAGAGACACTGTCTTCTGGTGCTGTTCGCTTCTCTGATTTCTTTCCATCAGCGCCTTACCCATGTCACAGTCTCTTTGAGCCTCCTTTCTTCAGTGTAAAAGAAGGCATTGAACTAGATGGTTCCTAAGATTCTTACCAGCTTCAGCACTCTCTGCTTCTAGGAATTAAGACCCTAAGGGAAGGCTCATGGTGTTCTTAGCACCCCTGCCTGAGGCGGCCCTTTGTAAATGTTTGCGTTTGCTGTCCTGGGAAACAAGATGGAGGTTATTATTAGGAAGCCCCCTTTCTCCAGCAATTATAACCCAAGACGGGGCCTCCTGTGCAACACACCTGACTTCCAATTCACTATTTTGGCTTAGCCAGAAACAGCCAGGCTTCCAAAGTTTTATTGAAGTTCAACTCCTTTGAAAGGAAGTTTCTTTTATTTCAAAACAAACAAAATCCCTTCATTTGTTTTTAACTTTCTAGGAAATCTTAGCAGATAAAACAGATACAGTTAGAAACTGGGGTAGGACTAACAGTAAAGAACTTTATCCTCCTACCAGGGATCTCTGCAGGGTCAAGCCTAAAGCCCACTAGCTTGAGAGAACCTATTTGAGCAAGATGCTCTCAAAGCAAGGGAGAAACCAGAGGCAGTGTACCATGCTTGATGCTTCCAGCGCTGTGCTGTCCTGTGTGGCTCTAACTTACAAATGCTCACGTACCAGGAAGACATGACCATTTTAAATAGGGGAGCAATTTTGTTCTCCACTCTAGGCAGTGGGTGGGCCTCAAGGCCAGTGTGAGAATCCAGGAGAAAGAAATCTGTTTATCTCTTACCTTTCTCCCTCTCCAATGTGAGCACCTTGCTGTGCTGAGTGTTCACTAAAGAAAGAGCCATTTCTCCCACAGCTGGAAGAAGGTGAGGCCCTTTGGGTCTTGTTGCAGTCAGACGCTGTCGTATGTCTTCCTGAGGAATTTTCTAGGAAATTGTGACTATACATGGTTTGCACATGTGCACACACCCCCCACCTCAAAATATATGCCTTCATTGTTGTATTGCTTGCACACTGAACCAGGTGACAGAGATCTGGGGACCACTAGCCAGCAGCGGTGGCCACTCAGAAAAACGTCTATTTTGTACTTCCCAGATTCATGGCCATAGTTCTCAACATGGCTAGGAGCTCCTCTCCCTGAAACAAACCTGGGCATTAATATTTCAATAAACTTCCAAGGTCTAGTCAGTCATCGTAATCACTACTTCCTGGTAGCATTTGCAACAGTCCTGACCGTACATGGTCTGTGTCGAGAATATCCTGGGTAGCTCACTGTTCTAGCTAGTGTTGCTGCATAACAAATCACTCCAAATTTAGTGATTTAAAATAACCATGTTTGATATTCGCAGATCTGTAGGTCAGGAGTTGGAATGGGGCCCAGTGGGGGAGCTGTCCCTGCACCACAATGTCCGGGTGTAGCTGGATGACTTGAAGACGGAGATTGGGATCATCTGAAGGTTCGGTCCCTCCCCTGTCTGGCTGTTGACTGGGGCTTTAGCCGGAGCTCTCAAACATCTACACACACAGCCTATCCATATGGCTTGGGCTTCCTCACGTGTGGAGGCTGGGTTCCAGGGCAGGGCGAGTGATCTGAGGAGACACATCACCTTTGATGACCTGGCTTTGTAAGTCGGGCAGTGTCCCCTTAGCTGTGTTCTGCTTCTTGAAGAAACCTCAAGGGCCATCCAGCTTCAAGGAAGAAATAATAAACTCTGTCTCCTGACAGTAGAGAGGCCATGTTCTGGAAGAATGTGTTGCTGTGGCCACACGTGCACTCTGTCATACCCAGGCACGGTGTGGAAATGGACAAGGGAGCTCTGCCCACCACCTGCTTTAAGGGCTAACAGGCAGGACCAGGGCAGCCTTTTATAGTGGATACCCATGGCTCTGATTCTGTTCTGTTCATCTGGATAGATAGGATTCCTTTGGACAGAACAGAATTTTTCATCAAATTGATAGAAATATGTAAATCTGCCATCTCATCAGCTGTCAATTCTCAGTTTAGGTCTAAACTAATTCTGTTCCTGAGATTCCAAGTGAGAGTGTTATAGCAATAAATCCCTCAAATAACACTCACTTGGGTCCTATTCAGTATTCGCTCAGGTCAGGATCAGAGTGTCAGGCCAACACGTAGTGGTTTGTGCTGGAGTCAGAGAGAGATTTTGTAACTTGTGCCTTGGAAAAGTAACCCCGCAAGAAGATGCCGGTTGGAACCTCTATTACTAGACTTGGTCCTTGAGCGCTCTGAGTTTGTTTCCTTATGCCACTTTGTGTTTTTTCAATCTTTAAAAAAACTAAAGATTACTTTCTCATTATGGTTTGAATTAGTGTTTTTCGTAATTTTTTTCATATTATATTTTAGAGATGTGGAAAATTCAGGCGAGACAAGGAAGAAAAGAAAAATATTCAATAATACTGCTCCTCAAAATAATAATTGTAAATATTTTAGTGCTTTGCTTATTTGAGTATTTTCTCATCACGAGGGTCTTGCATGAAAAATGATTTCTAATGTTTTAACACAAATCTAATGTTCCAGAATTCATTTTAACCATTCCCTTTATTGTGAGGCAGTTCTTTTCTCTTTCCCATACTTTTAATGCCACTATCTTTGCATGATTAAGATCTTATGTTTCTATTTGATATATATATATATATATGATAGGCCTTTTTCTGTGCTTATTACCAGGACTTCATAAAAATTATTTCAATTTTAATATATAATTTTCTGATAGATTCCAGGAAGCAAAATTGTTAGGGCATAGAATATGAATTTAAAGTGCTTGTTACATGGTCTGAAATTGCTTTCTAAAATTTACACTATCGCTGTCAATCTGCGCATAATTTAAAAAGGAAAACAGGCAAGGATTATATATTTGGGGGGGAAATGTAAAGCTATATTTTAAATTTATTTAGTTCAGCTGTGATTTCATATTTGCTGTAGTTTTAAGATGAAGATTGAGTCATTTGATTTTGTTTAAGAGTATCTTAAATTCCTAGGTTTCCTGTTCTGAGACTATGCTTCTTCTCTCTTTAAGTGTGTTCTGTCATATGTATTTTTCCGCTAACACTGTGCTTTTCTCTTTTGTGTGTGACTTGTGGTTTCACAACTGTCAATCATTTTGCTCCAGATGTTCTTTTTCTTAGTGTCTAACTTATTTCATATGTGACTGTGGAATTACTCATTGCCCATTGTCTACACTTGTATATAATCTGTCCACCCTTAATCACACATCTTTGAATGATAGTGTTATTACTTTTATGATCAGTAAAATGTATATATCTGATTTTTATATATTTGCTGTCTCCTCATTACTGCCATGGTCAATTTTGAGCAAACCTTTTTGGGTGCTTCACATTAAAGTTCGCTAAATTTTGTCTGTATGTTCTCCAAATTATACGTTATTATCTGTGCACACACACACACACACACACACACACACACACACACACATATATACATATATCTATATACACACACAAATATATTTACATTCACTTGTCCTACACTAGACTCCTTCAATATTTATACTAGTTATTGATAGTGTCCATTAGCATTGTTTTATTCTAAGATCATTGTCCACTTGGGATACACACTTCAAAGTGTTCTGGAGCTAATATATCAAATGTCAAAAAGTATACTTGTACTTAATTGTTATTCATGGGCTTGATTGTAATATTATATAATGCATGATCTCCAAGGACTTTTTAACAGTAAATAGTACCATACCAGGACATTTTGTTGTTATTGTTGCTTATTAATTACACGTTCATAGTAGCCCTCCAGTGTAATCTGAACACTTATTCTTTCCCATATGCAAAATTATTTTTAGTATAGCTGCAAAGTTTTTCACTATTAGTTGGGAAAATATGACCTTTATGTTTGCTTGGCTTTTAATTCTGAGCTCGTTTCTTGCTTTTTCTCCCTTTTATTCTAAGATTCCCTTTTTCTGTCCTCATTCATTTTTCTCGGCCTTGTTTTTCTTTTCTTCGACTAATCTGTGACTTTCTATGTGGCTGGCATTCGACTTGGGACCCCAAGATGAAAGATTACGCCCTGGTCCTTGCCCCCAGGGAGTTGACAGGACAGAGGTCCTTCTCCTTGAGAGGACAGAGCACATATATCCACAAGGTGGAATTATTACTTGGGGGCTGTGAAGGAAAATCTGGGTCTCAGAGGAGAATGAAGGAGGTTTGTGGGCAGGAAGAGCGTGTGCGGGAAGGCGATGGTGTTAGCCCAGCTGGCAAAGGTCAGGGTGCATTTGGGAGAGGAAAGTGGATTCAACTCAACTGTGAGTCTCGGGCCAGGTCACACAAGGGCAGAGTATGGACTCTGCTCTGTGGTGGTTTTGTGCAGCAGAGTCACGCCAAGAGGGAACTTTTTTGGCTCAGGTGTGGGGCACACACTTGAGGGGGAAACGTTAGAGGAGAAGACGGTTCTAAGACTCAACTGTTCATCAAACCAGGCAATACCACGTGCCAGATACTATGTCAAGAGCTATGGACCCAGGAGCTAGCAAGATATCACCCTCCTGCTTTTACAAGGTTTACGGGCCTGTGTATGACAGCAACTGTATATACAATAAACACCTCATGGCATTTAAAGTCTTCCTAATATTCTAGCTTTCAGGAACTGTGGCCAGCAAGTAATCGAATGTTAATGCCAGGTTAGTTTCCTGTGCCCTTAAAGGAACATCCTTTTTTTCTTACAGGTCAGCCCGGTTGCTACTGCCCTTCTTTTCTTAGAATTCCTATTAAATTGTGGGTCCTTCCATGGGTGCAGCTGGAAGATTCAGGGTTTCCCCTTTGACAAATCCACTTTGGAAGTTGGTGTTCTGGAAGCAGCCCTTTGGAATGACCAGATAAGGGAGGTAGCCTGTGGAGCCGTGTAGACTCAGCTCATCATTTGAGTAATGACTATCTTGAAATCAGTTCAAGTCCTCTCAAGAATAATCTCCAGGGCTGACCAAAGCTCTGACGTGATTCCAAATTAGGTGCAGAAGCTGGAAGAACTTTTCCAGGAAATCTTTCCTTTGTGTACTGCCTGCGCTTATGGCCCTGAAAACATCTATAGCTTACAAATGATCTTTTTCCTTTTTGTCTCTGGCCAGGAATCTTACATCCTCTCTGCAGAACTTGGAGAAAAATGTGAAGCCATAGGCCAGAGGTTATTGTACTTGGAAGATCAACTTCACATGGCAGTCCATAATCATGATGAAGATCTCATTCATATCCTTTTCATCTTGCAGATTAAGCGCCTTTTTTGTAAAAGGTTATTTTGTAAAACAGAGTCTTTTAAAAATAGTTTTTCCATGCCTTGGCAGATGGAAATAAGTAGATGCTGCTGTCGTTTATAGTGCACCACACCTCAGATCTCTGAGATGATCAAGTATGCAATGTTTTCTCTCTAGATTTTGGGAAGCAATTCAGTATTTTGATTATTAAACCCAACTGCCAAAAATAAGCCTTGAATTTCAGACATGCATACAATGAGGTCAGCGCAAAATGCAGTTTTCAGTGGGTGTAAAGCTAGGTCCGTGTGACCCTGGCAAAAGAAAACATTTGACTGTCTCCGTTTTCTAGGGTTTTTTTCAAACCCATCTTCGAATTTCTTTATTAAGCAATTCTTTCTAGTCATGGACAGTAGAGATTCAAAACAAACAGGACTTTGGATATTGCTTTTGAATATCTAACCATGTACACAAGGTTGAACTTAATCTAGTCTTTTCTGAGTCCTAACAATAGGATTTTCTTGCACTAAACTCAATACCCTCAGAGTTGCACCTACAAACACCTTCATCAGAACTAGCTGCCATTGGGCATGGCAGCATGCTGACATGCTGGCTTAGATGTGTGTCTGTATGAAGCACCCTAACCTATGTTGATCTGTGGATGCTCTGATTAGTTCTGTTCAGAGCAGATGGAGGGGTACACAGATGGATGAAGAGATATGCAGCATACCCTCTTTCTTTTTATTTATTTAATCACAAGTCGACCCTTGAGCTAACAACACTTTCCTGTTCATTCATTCTTTCTATTCAGTAGTATGACTTTTATTAGATGTGTTTGTGGGAAAGGGATCTGTTTTGGTCTTTGCTTCCCACTGCATCTTACCTTTTAGAATTCCATTTCTTGCCATGCTTTATGTTGTGTGTGTGTGTGTGTGTGTGTGTGTAAGTAGTTTTGAATGGTCAAGGCTTAATCTTAATCACATTCAGATCTGAACTGTATTCAGGTCTACACTTTAATGATGGATTCGACGCTATGTTTTCTTCCTTGTTATAACTTCACATCTCTGACCTTGTGTATTAAACTGAGCAAGGAACTTCTTTAACTTTGTCAGCAATAATTTTCATATTGCTCAAGGTAGATTTTTAAAAGCAGTTATTCTGTTCATCATCATTTCCTACTTTTAACAGGACTAGTATTTAAGCTATTATTAGAAAGTTTCACTGAGTAGAAAGATGGCATTTTTGGTTATTCTGTGTTCATGGAGCCACACAGCTTGGACACATCTAAGGGGACATGGTCTCCAGCACATGAGCCAGTGACAAAGCGCAAACAAGCAACTCATGGAGAGCCAAGAAGTCCTGGCCCAGCCAGCAAGGGGGCAGCTTCTGGTAGCATGTGCCTCGGGCTTTGTGGGGTCGGGTAGCAGTTCTGAGATCTGCAGTCAGGGTCTGTGGTGTTTTCTTGTGTGGAATTTTATAAAAAGGTTAGTTGGGTTCTAGGGAATTGGGTCTTCTTCCTGGGTGGAGAGGCAGGGCAGGAGGCTGAGAAGAGAGTTGTCGAGCAGTGTTTAAACGAGACCCTTTTAGTCTTTCCACAGCCGATGCCAACCAGATCCAGTAGTGGCGGGATCACGGACAAGTGATGAAGCCTCTTTAAGCATTAGGGTCCTCATCTGGAGCATCAGGATAATAACACACCCCTCTGAGATTTTTATGGGGTAAAATGAGCCTACATTCACAGCATTTGCTTAGCTTCATCACGCAGTTCACATAGTTAGTACTTGGTTTTCAGTAGAAGAATATGTTACCCAAGTTGGTTTGTCTCACAGTTCTCAGTATCTTTGTCACAAGCTCAAACAACATGTTATTTGAACCTAAGAGGTTTCCAGGTAGGTTGATTCAATATTTTATAATAAATGCTTGAAGGAATCAATCAGCAATCCCAAAATGGCTTATATGAAGAATAATGTACAGTAATTTTTTTTTTTTTGAGTTGGAGTCTCACTCCATCACCCAGGCTGGAGTGCTCATGGCCACCCCAGCGCCTACCTGCTGGGCTCTGGTGATCCTTCCATTTCAGCCTTCAAAGTAGCTAGAACTACAGGCACGTGCTACCACGTCTGGCTACTTTTTTGATTTATTATAGTATTGAGGTCTCGTCAAGTTGCCCAGGCTGGTCATGAATTTGTACAGCAATTCTAATGAAGCGTCTATAAATAGATAGAGATTATTGTTCTTACTCGACAGTTGGGAAAACTGAGGCTTAGGAATTACTTGACTAGTCCAAAGTCACATCTAATAAGTGACAGAACCTTCTAGCCACAAGCCCTGTTATCCTACGTGGCCCCTCAGGAGGTGGCGTTGCCTATAAGTATATGGACAGGTCTGTTTGGTGGAACAGACCATTACTTTAAAATTTTAAGCTATAGTAAAAGTATTGTGTTGAAGTTACATTTTCTGAGAATTCTGCTGATCCTTGCTGCAATAAGTGGAGACATGCTGAGAAAACATCAAGCCAGGGAAACATGGGTTTAGGTACTGAGGTCCACTCTCTTCCTCCCTCTCATAAAATCTACACCACAATATGGATTTCAACCCAGGCTTTTCTCTGAAACCCAGGCTTTGTTCTGCATCACTGATTGAGAATAAATACACAGAAGGTATCTTTGAACTCATACAAAGCAGCACTTAGATTTGAGTGGAACGTTATGCCCTAAGATAGAAAGACATGTTTACAAGGCTCTGCAAAGGTTCTCCTACACAAACAAAAGTGTTTTTTCAAATTAGAACTTATCTAGAGATTCAAAGAGGCTGCCAGAATCCTCCAGCCAAACTCTGACTGGTTTGTGTTTGCATTTTGGATCAAAGATAACAATGCTGAGTATGGTTAAAAGAAACAGCTTGCTGTCAACAGTACGGAAGAATTGCACAGTGAGTGCAATATTTCGTTTGATGCCATTAAACATGCCTGCCAGAGCCTACTGTGCTTTCGAGGTAGAGGCTACCTCGGAGCCTACATTGGAACGCTATTAGCATAGGTCCACAGTGGACATCTGTGTCTGGAATGTTCAAGCCCGGATGATATGATGGATGCTTGTTCTTCGTGAGGAGGGCACTGAGCTTTTTACATAAACCAGTGCGTCCATCAGCACAGGCCAGTGATGGGCTGTGGAACTGAGCATCCAAACAGGTCCTCGTGGCAGGTCCTTAATGTCTGGTGGCTTGCTGGGCGCCTCCTACTTTTACCAAGACACTGGATTGTCAAATCCGTGGAGCGGGAGAGAACAGCCCATGTCTCTTCATCATCCTGACAGGCTCTCTAAGTTACATGTAGCATGACCAAATAACAACACAAATCTGTCAGCTACTGCAGCGGTGAGTGTCTGAACACAGTCTGCACCGTTAATTGGGAAAGCTGGAGGCAGAGAGGTGGCTCCGGCCTGGCATCTGGGGAGAGGACAGGAGGTGTGACTTCACAGCCAGTCAAACCAAGATTTCCAGGAGCATTATTCTGAATCTGTAGTACAATTTCACAGTCATTTTGGGACCTAATGAGCAGTTATGTTTTGAAAAACATTTTGAATGTGTGTAATGCCTCCTCCATGTTCAAAATGCTGTCGCCAAAAACCTTCTGGGTTAGGTGGATTTTTAAGCAAAGATTTTCTCATTTTTTTCCTCCTTCAGCATCAACAACACATTTTCAAAGGAAAAGACATGCACCTGGGATTTACGCATTTTTGGCATATTCTAAAGCCCCCAGGGCAGTCCTGCCTGCCTCTGAGTCACAGATGAGATGGAGACAGACTGATTCTGTTTGTGGTTATATTTTCATCCATGTCCCGGAAGCCCTTTGTGGAATTCTGTTCTCTCTGTTTATTTGAAATGCTTGGCGCCCAATTGATTAGTTTTGGTGTGCTCGATGGCATGCAAATATTCTAAATACAATCAGGCTCGTGCGCCAATGCTACAGCTTCATGAAGACTCTTGCTGGGTTCGGTTTTCAAGTTTGTAGCTTGAACAGACAAAGGTTACAAGAGTTTTGGGAGATTGCTCTGCCTCCTTAGACATATTTTCCACTTTTGTAACTGAGGAACTGGAAGAAGGACCCTGAGGATCATGGAGCTCCTCTGATGTAGTTTATAGATAAGAAAATTGAGAGCCTAAGAGGTTGCGTTTAAAGCATTGAGTATGCTGGACTGACACTGGTATGTTGGCCATGGCTCTTCCCTTTGGCTCTGTTAGACTTTGGGACGGGAAGAGGAAGAGCTGGATCCCCATGGTGGGAGGTGAAGGTGTAGACACTGGCTTAGCACAGCATGGTCTTGGCATGACATAGACAACACAGAAAGTTCCTCATACAAGCATCAAATCTTTCCAATCAGGCCTTGGGTGTAGGCAAGTTGTCTTTGCTCTTAAATGACTGTGAACCTTGCTTTTGGATTTTCGTGAAGGTAAATTCTCCAGTATATAGGCTGTGGTGACTGCAGAGGAGAATGTTGGTAAGAGGAGATAATGCAGTGAGGTTCCAAAGCATGTACAGGTTGAGTATCCCTTGTCTGAAATGCTTGGTACAGAAGTGTTTTGGATTTTGGATTTTTTCCGATTGTGGAATATTTGCATTATGTTTATCAATGGAGCATTCCAAATCAGAAATTCAAAATTCAAATGCTCCAATGAGTATTTCTTTTGAATGTCATGTCGGTGCTCAAAAAAGTTTCAGATTTTGAAGCATTTCGGACTTCAGATTTTCAGATTTGGGATATTCAACCTGTACTATTGTTTCTTTTTGAATCAAGTGAGGTCAGATGAATTAAAGACCTGCTTTTGTCTAAACCATCAAAAATAATCACTTGAAAACTTCCTTGACAGTAAAACACTCAATTGTTTTCATATAAAAACAAAAGACCCCATTGAAAGATTTGCAGGATCTTTTGCAAATGACTGCCCTGAATGACGATATTGCCTTGCTACTATATTTCAGGATGCATGTGTTTTTCTGTCTCACTTCTTTACTAATTGCAAACATAGACATTTTAAGTTACACACTTGCCTAATATGTGGGTAGTCTATCTCAAGGAGGTAAAGAATGGTCTTGGGTTCCAAAGATGTTTTAAAGATGCTAGAATATGACATTATTATAATGGATCTACTAATTTTCTTAGATACCACAGATACCTGGAAGCGTATCTGTTATGGGGGACAAATATTTAGCTACTCAGGTCCCTGAGACACAGGCATCATAAGAATTATTGAGCTC
Organism: Cephalopachus bancanus; assembly: GCA_027257055.1. Taxonomy (NCBI): domain Eukaryota; kingdom Metazoa; phylum Chordata; class Mammalia; order Primates; family Tarsiidae; genus Cephalopachus; species Cephalopachus bancanus. The sequence goes on from JAPVLO010000392.1 coordinate 582,517, forward strand.
CTTTGAGAACTATTCTTGCACCTCTTAGACATAGTAAGCACCTCTATTCTTTAACTTCATCTCTCCTTTTTGTGGCTTCTCTCTTACTCCAGTCCTGGAATTTTTCGTTTTTCAGCCTTTTGACAAAAATCAAGGTCAAAGAGTCAACGGGCTTTAACCATGAGCTTATTGGATTAGCCATCAGAAAATCTGATTCTAGCTCTGCTTTCCTACTTAGCCTTAAGACCGTGGTTAGATGTATCAAATGGGATCGTTTATTATTTTGTCTGTAGGTCAGTGAGAAAATGTTTTAAAAATGTATTTTTGAAATATATGGTTCAATGTGAACTTCAGACTCATGCCAATTTCCTACTCGGCATCTCCTCTTGGTGACTAGCTTCTCCGGTTTACCATGTCCAAGACCCAATCCCCTTCCCAAACAGAAACAGATCACACATTCCTAGTCTTCTCCTTCTCAATAAACTGCAGGTATATTCTTTTCAGTTACTTGCTTTGATAAGAAAATCAAGGAGTCATTCTTGACGCCTTTCCCATTCTTCGTATCTCATATCCAGTCTACAAGTCTTCAAAACACATCCAGATTCTGGCCGCCTCTCTCTCACCTCACCCTGTCCAAGCTGTGATCGTTTCCTGCTGAGTGATGGCAGTAGACTCCTACCTGGTCTTTCTAGGCTTCTGCCCCTAGCCGCTTTAATCCAATCTCAGCACAGTAGCCAGAGTGAAGATGTCACCCCTCTGCTCTGGGTTTTCCCACGGCTCCCATCTCACTTCAAACACTTATCACTGCCGGACATTCTATCTACATATCTGCGTGTGTTTTTTTGCTGCCCTCATAGGCATTTAAACTCCACGATGGCAGTGACTTCGGTTCCCTCCTATGCTGCTGAGTCCGTGATGTTTCTTAACACACAGTAGGAGTTCAAGAAACGTTTGCATAGTTGCATGAGTAAAATAAAGAATGAGGATCTCTATCTGCACTTTCATTTCTCCCTGTTGCTTAGTGGGGAAATGTTTCAAGTGGTTTCTTTTACAAACATATGGATTTAAAGACGAATATAATGTATGTCTCTTGTGAATATCACAGAAGTATGGAAAATTAAAAAAACAATGTTTCCCTCCAGGTGCCACTACCTCGAGGTCACTACTATATCCTTCTAAAACATGTCTCTGTAGTTTTTGTTTGCAAAATCAGGATCATCCCTTACAAATTGTTCTGCAGTTTACTTTTTCCCCCCGACTCTGCAATTTGTCCTGGTCAGTCTTCCGTTTCAGTACACTCAAAATGTTTTGGAAGTCATATTTTGTAAGGGTTATGCAGGCAGTTTGGTGAGAGAGAAGTATTTCATAAATAAAAACATGATTTTAATTATCCAGGATTATTGCTCCGTAGGCTCATTAAATGAAGTTTGCAGGATTTCTGATGCCTAGTCCTGCTTACAGCCTAAGGTGCTCATTACATCTGCTATATTAGGGAAATAAGCCTGAGGTCTCATGGTGCCTCACACAAGACTTTATATGCTCACAAGAAAAAATATTTATTTGAACCCTAAGCTGTGAAGAAGGTATGAGATTCTGTATTTTACAAGTGGGACAATCAGGCATTGAATGATTTGCTTAGCTTTCCATAGCTGGGGAGTTGTATCCCCAAATCTGGGTTTCCTGACTCCTCTGTGAGTTAGTAGATATTGTTATAGGAGGGGCTGATGTGTTAGTTATATAACTTCATCTCTCCCTTTTGTACTTTCTATCTCACTGTTTTTATTATTATTTTTTTAACATTTCAGTTTGTTCTGCCAGTTTTATGAGTTTTTTTTAAGAAGATCACATTTCAGTTCAGTTTGTCTCTCTAAAAATCTTTGTCATCATTTAGCACGTTACAAATAGCAGCGTGTAGTCCCAGGTTGCATATCAAAGGTAATTAAATCGCAGGAGTTTGTCAGGATTCATAAACTGCTTAAGCTCTATGCTTGCTCTTTATAAATGTAGCATAACTTTGTGATTAAATTCCTGCTTGGTATTCGGTCTGGGACTACTTATGCATTTGCTTGTATAAAGTTGTATGTGTTTTCACTGAAGATTAGCAGAGCTATCCAAAGAAATAGAGGCAAACTAAGCCTCTGAAAAAAAGTTAAAAAGAGGCAAATATTGGATTCTCTCCTCCCTTACACCCCCTCCACACAATCTTCATTTCTCTCAAGTTCACGTGCAAGGAGGGAACCATCACAGCAAATGTATACACATCACACAAATGATGGCGTCTGGTGAAACTTCAAGAGGGAGAAAAACTGCCAAAACTTTTTGGGGTGGGTCAGCATTTCTGTCGGGGAGAGGCTCATTTGCATAATCCCCAGAGCCTTCTGGAGTTCCTTGTCCAAAAAAGAAAGGGAACGCTTTCCACAATCAGCACCTAAGAGTGTCACTCTTGACATTGTATTGGCATTGAATGTCAGGAAAACAACGTTGTAGCATAGGTGGTCTATGAGCAGTCAGATCTCTGCACGCTCCCTTTCCCAGGGCTCTTTGCCCCTCCCTCTCTAATCTAGTAATACTGGAGTGGTCTGGCACAATGACTTCACCTTACTTAAGTGCTGTCCACCTATTCCTGCTTTCCCCCGGGTCCCTATTAGATGAGGTTGAACAAATATGCTTGTTAAGCCTCTCTCTCACCTTGTATTTACCCTTGGTATGTTCTGACTGCAGGTACAAAGGCTAAGGGAAGAGGGATCTGATGGTGCCTGGACAGAAAAACCATTGTTGGTTAAACATTCCCCTGTGTGAGCACCTGGTAGACAGCCCATGTGTTCAGAGAATGACAGCCTTGTCTATTCCATATTACCATTTTCTACGTTCTCTGAGATTGTATTTTCTCTCTCTCTTTCTTTCTTTGTTTTTTTGAACTGGAGTCTCACTCTGTCACCCAGGCTGGAGTGCACTGGCATGCTCACATCCACTGCAGCCTCGAGCTGCTGGTCTTAGGCAATCCTTCTGCCTCAGTCTTCCAAGTAGCTGGAACCCCAGGTGTGTGCCACCATACCTGGCTAATTTTTTTGGTTTTTTTTGTAGAGATGAGGTCTTGCCAAGTTGCCCAGGCTGGTCTCTAACCCCCCGGCTCAGGCAGTCCTCTTGCCTCTGCCTCCCAAAGTGCTGGGATTACAGGCATGAACCACTGTGCCTGGTTTGAGATTATATTTTCTGTGTGAGAAATAACTTCACAGATTAGAAAACTAAGACCCCAACAGTTCTTAGGAAAACCCAACCAACCAACTCAAAAAGGCAAACTCTCTGCACTTCTTCAAATCTTGTGGCCTCCTTAGTACCTGGAAATATACTAACAGATGATAGCAGGTTAGAGCCCGGCGGGCAGGGGGTGGGTGAAGTCATTGTTTCATGAGAAAACTGAGGGTCAAAGTGGTTTGCACAAAGTGACAAGGTTGGTGAATGGTGATCAGGGACCATAATTCATGACTCCGAGCCTGATTCCACGTGCCTCTCCATACTTATAGTGGACCCAAATCCTGGATTTCTCGAGGAGGTTTTGATTTCAAGCATTCTGCTCTTTCCGCTGTCAGAGGACTTGCATCTGATGGTGGCCGCGCCCCATCTTGGGGCTTAGTAGGAATCACAGTCACACGAACCATATATCATTGAGCATCTAAGGTGGCCATCTGTCTCATCTGAGAGCTGACTCTTCCTTGTCCTTTTCGAGACCCTACTTGAGAGTTAATACCGTAGGCCTCATAGAAATTGCTGTCATTCTTAAAAGAAGTGTAAGATTTGTATTAATATTTAATCCCTACAATTTGGAAGAATTTGAAACTGCAATTAGACGACAGTGGCCATCTGCTTCCAACAGGCTGGCTTGCTCTTATTAGATCCCTCAGAGGGCCGCCATCACCTTCAGATGTGTTCCTTAACAACCTGCCCACAGTCTCTCAAGAGAGAGCTCCAGATGGTGAAGGAAACTCTGCAGGCCATGATCTTGCAGCTACAGCCAGCAAAAGAGGAGGGAGAGGGAGAGGCTGCAGCTTCCCGTGTGACAGCTGGTGTCCGGGAAGCGCAAGCTTGAGGAGGGATGAGATGGCGGAAGATGGGTCACCGCGTCACCACTGTGGACTCAGGGCTGCTCTTCCCTTTCCCTGCGTGATGGTGCGCCTGAATCGAGTAGGGAGATGCATGGCCTTGAGGTCTTCCAGCAGAAAGGTGGTCTGTGTTCATTTTCGTGAGGCCGAGGCTGAGGCTGAGCAGTCTGCAAACTGGAATATGGGCAGGGAGAAAACTCTCTGAATTTCCTCTTAAATGTCTCTCAGGGATTTCTTTACCCCGTCGTTGGTGGGAGTGGCCCGCACAGGACTTGAACGTCCTTTTATCGCAGCCCCCATTAGAGAGAAATTGGGGTTAGTTCTTCTGGGAAAAAAAATGTCTTTTTCCTATACCATTTTGCTTTCTACTGCAACTAAAATTTCTGGATTAAAAAAACCTATAAAAAGGAGACCAAGCATAAGGCTGTCACCCTACTTGTTACACTTTCATACAGGTACATGATCTGAGGGAGCTAATTAACCTCAGAGTCTAGAATTCACAGCTTTTTACATTACTTCTCTTGTGATCTCATGTTATCTCAGAAAAATGAAGTGCAACTTCCAGAAGATATTCGGATAAGGAGACATTCTGTGATGTGCAGTCTTTCGATTTTCCTTTTTTGACAATGACTACATCTATAGACAAAATCCCTGAGAGTCTTCGTTTCATCAGGACATTTGGAAATTCACTTATCGTGAGGGCACGGACAGACCAGGAGAACCTGTGTAAAACTTTTGAGCCTTTCCTGTTTTCCTATGGAACCTGTTTCACTCAGTACCAGGCAGTGTAGCACTCAGTAAAGCACTGCAGTATCCAGTACCGCAGTATAGTACTCAGCAACACAGTGCAGCACTCAGTATTGCAGTGCAGTACTCAATAAGGTTGTGTAACACTCAGTAACACAGTGCAGTACTCAGTAAGGCAGAGCAGTACCAGGTAAGGCAGTGCAGTACTCAGTAAGGTAGTGAAGTACTCAGTAACATAGTGCAGCACTCAGTAATGCAGTGTAGTACTTAGTGACACCGTGTAGTACTCAGTAGCACAGTGCTGAGCACTCAGTAAGGCAATGCAGTACTCAGTGATGCTGTGGAGTACTCAGTAGGGCAGTGCCGTACTCAGTAAGGCAAACATTGCACTCACTAGGGCAGGGCACTTTGGGGCCCTGCTGGGCTGATCCTTTGGCCCAGGTGGGACCCCTGTTGAGGCAGCTTCAGAACAGGCTGATTTCAAGTAGGCAGCATTTCCCAAAGTGCACTGAGGAAGATGATCCCAAGAGATACTCCACAGACAAGGGGGTCCTGTCTCTGGTCAGCACCTTTGGTGAATATGTGCCAGATGTCTGCTTGCAGAGCCACAGTGCACATTAACATGTTAGTCTGTGAGAGAATTTGTAATACAGAACCCCCTTTGATTTTGTCTAACATCAAAGTTCTCAAGTTTAATGGATCGTGGATCCTTCTTCTCCCCGTGTAAATCCTATTCATATCTGGGGAATTCCTCATCTAAACACCGACTTATATCACTTCTATATGCATGTTCAAGACCAGACTCAAACTTTTGCAGAATATCAAACTTAGTAACTACCTATTGTGGTTTGGTAAGCATAATCAAGGGATTGTTCCTTTTCTGCTTCTGTTCTCATACGTACAAAGATAGTGGCGTTCCTGCCTTCATTAGGATCCACGGACAGGAGACAATTTTTGTCATTTCCTGCAGCACACTCTTGTTTCCAGAAGGCATCTGGGGCTTTTCTAAGCCTTCCATGCTGTGCAGTACTTCTGCCCTCGGTCAAGGAGAAGCCCCTGCTTGAACCAGCAATTGGCCAGGGGCCAGGGAACAAAGCAAAAGCACAAAATGTGAATTTGCTGATTGTGTTCCCTAAGGTTTTATCTTGAGTGTTTTTGAAAATACACTCTACATATTTTAATGTTAAGTATAATTAGTTTGCTCCTGGACTTAGTTTTTCAATGATATTCCAAATTCCTGAATTATTTATAATTGTGTCAAAAGAAAATTATGAACTAGTCACATGGCACTTAGAAGTCACGAGTTAATTCCAGTCAAACAAAAGTTGGGGTGAGTCAGGACTGACCATATTGCCAATAACAAATTCCCGCTTTGACATATGTCTTTTTAAAAAGCCTCCCAGACAAAAGATATCTTAACAGCCACTAGCCCAAGTGGTTTGTATTACTCAGACACTATCATGAAATAATTCCATGAGGTCATGATATATTTGAAAATTCTGGAAGTGAATAATTGCTATAAATGTGCAATTATTAGTGTGTTCATTTCCTTGCTGAGACCTGGCCAAATTTAAGTATTGGAGCAGGTGAAGAATGCTTTAACCATAAGCTGTAACTTGTCTCTAGTCTTTGCTTGGTCTTAGAGTGTCACCCAGGAAGCATGCTAAAGTCTAGGGTGTTTCTTCTGGCCACAAGACCGTCTCAGGACAACCCACATAGGGAACTATAGGGAAGTTTTTGTCAGGGCAACATAAAAATATCCAAGAGAGATTAGGGCTTGAGTTTAGCACAAAGCAACAACGATAACAGTTTCAGTTGTTATGGAGACAGCTGAGATCACAAGCAGAAGCGCATAATGAAAATGACACTTCGAATCTGGTTTCACCATGACGTGACATGAGAGAGTAAGCAATGTATTATACAGCCCACCTTGCTGGGATGCTGGCCTTCAAATGGCAACCCCTTTCTCTTTTACCAGTCTGAGTTAGAGTGAGTTTTCTGTCAGTCACAGTTTCGGTTCCTTCCAACATCCTGGAATTTCAAAATCGAATTGATCCTTCCCCAAATCAAATCAGTGTGAAATATTGGAAACTTGTCTTCCTTTGCAGTAAGACTGGTTTCCCCAACCCCAGAAACATGTCAGGGTCAGTACCAGGTACCCTTACCACGCTAAGTCCTTTACAACCATGTCTTGTAATCCCCATATCAATCTTAGGAGGTGAGTGTTTGTAGATACCGCAGCTGAGTCTTAGGGAGAGTAATTCCCTTTCCTAAGGCACAGAGCTGGTAAGACACGGCGTGACGACGAGCCTCACAGTCAGACAGGCAGCGTGTTTTTAACTAGTGCTCTTCCTAAAGTTCCTTTAGTGTCCTTTTGGGACTTCCAGTCATGGAACTTATTTGATTACCTGGTTAAGAACGCATGGCCCTTTTAGGGACTCTGGGTGGAGAGTCAGAGGCACTGAGCCTAGGGCAGACAAGGTTTCCCATACCCCTAGGGAAGTCTCACTGAAAAGTCTAGGCTTACACAGGCTTCGACAAACCCATCAGCCCACCACTCTCCTAACCTACCCATTCCCCAGTCATCCCCGAAACAACCACTGCAACTTGACGCTGAGAAGATTTTCTTGAAGATCCCCCTCCACTGGGTGCTTTTCAGAAAGCGTTGCAGGGCTGTCCGTTCTGTGCGGTGGAGAAAAACAACAGGGCACTCGTGGATCAATGCCTTTTTGTATATGGAATTCGATACTTTTATTTTTAATATCCTCACCTTATCTAATCTTTGAATTTTTTCATTTAATGTATTGCTTCATTAAGTTTACTTTTTGTTACACTAAATTAAAACTGATATCCAAGCCATGGTGCACCTTGATTACTTTTTGTCTCTTGAAGTGTGGGTGGTAGCAAAATGTATCAGGTTTATTCAGTTGATCTTTATGTTACACAGTGATTAATTGTACAATTACATCACACAAAACATTTGTAATAAAGCCATGCTTTAAAATTGTGCATGTGTTTATTTTCAGATATCAACAAATCAGAAAACCATAACGTTGTCTATTCCAGACTTCTTGATTGAAGAAATTGAAAATAACATTACCTCAAAAGTGAGGGGTGAGACGAGGGTGTCTGCTAACACCACTGAAAATAGTTTACTGGAGATACTGGCTAATCCAGTTAGGCAAGAAAAATATAGAAGAGTAACAATTAAGAAAGGAGGGGACACAACTTTCATATTTACAGATGATATTATCAGAAGCTAGAAAACCTAAGAGAATTAGCAGGAAAACTTCTACACAGTTTACACACTGAATGGACCCAAATCCACAGGCTTTATATATACCAACAATAATCAGAAGATAGAATGTAGAAAGGACCTCATTTTTAGTAGCAGTGATAAAGGAGAAAAATCTTGGGAGTAAATTTAAATACAAATGTATAAGTCTTAGATGAAGGAATTTTAAGATGAAAGACACAAGAGAAGAATTGAATATGTTGAAAGATACATTAAGCTTTTGGATAGGAAGCGGTCGTAAATTGTCAAATTTCCAAAAGTTAATTTATGAATATTTCCTGATCACAACTGGGTCACAGATGTCTAGTTAGCCCCCACAGGCACTCTTCCCTTTATCCTTTCTGGCAATCCTGTATCTAGACACTTAAACTGCAGACACACTTACACAAGTGCAGAACTGCAGATGTACGTTTGTAACACTGTTTGCAGGAGCAAAAATGGGAAACAACCTACATTTTTATCGACTGGAGACTGGTTAAATAAATTATGGTACTTCCACCCTATGGAATGCTTTTGAGTTACAGAATAATCGTTAGGCATATTTACGCTTGTGTCTGCAGAGCTATCACAGGAAAGAGACCCAGGCACCTGAGGACAAAGAATAAAAGGGAGACTTACTTTTCGCTGTATACTGTTCTTCTTAAAATTTGGTGCCACATGCATATATTTACCTATTCAAAAATGAAGTCATTTCTTTAAGAGAAAATCGTAATCATGGAGACTGAGAGTGGGCGCCCAGGTAGGGAAGAGCACACAGACTGTGTGATGGTTGCCCAGGTGTCCTTGATGCTGATGTGTTAGGGTGTGCACCCAAAATTGGTGATGAAAAGATAAGTATGACATATTATGAGCAAATGATTTGGAGCTGGGAAAGGAATGATCATGATCATTGTCATTTTTAACATTTTAAAGACAAGTGATGAATTTTGTTCTCAACGACATCTGGAAGTTTAGTACTAAAAATCCAGCACTCTCTGGAAACCCAGTTCTCATCCTCTTGGGTTGGGGAGTTTGGTCAAGCCTCCTGCCTTTGAACACTGGATCAGAGAGACTCAGAAGGTGGCTGTACGGGCAGAGAGTTAGGACATGGAGTCACATCCTGTCCTTCATTGTCCCTTGGGAGCTACTTATGCAATAACTGTTTTAGCCAATTATAGATAAGCTTTTAAATGTACGTTTTACACACATTTTCCCCCTGTAGAGTTATGACAGATACCAGCATGAAGAGCAGCCTGGGAAATATCTCAATCTCCCTCGTTAGTAATATGAGGGGGGACCCCAAAAAACCTAGAATTATCTTTTTGGAGGGCAACTCCTTGTAGTACAGGCTTCCCATGCTAAATGAGTATTCTAGTAACCCATTGGTTTTTATCTGGAAGTTTTGTGAAGGCTGGATCAAGATTTGCAGGAAAAAACGTCCTGAGTTGTGGCAGACAGGTGAGTGGTTCTTCCACCAACGCACCTGTCCACACCCTGCTGAGTGTTCAGCAGTTTTTGGCCAAAAATGGCAGGACCCTTGTGACCTACCCTCCCTATTCACCTGATCTCACCCCAAGCGACTTTTTTTTTTGTTTCTCCCGATGAAAAAAGAAACTTCTCAAAGGGAAACATTTTGCCAATGTGGATGTGGAAGAGGTAAAACAAAAAAATGTCAGAAACACTAAAAGGCATTAACATCGACAAGTCCAAAAACTGAGCAGTGGAAAAAGCATCTCAGTAGGTGCATTGCATGAGAGGGTACTCTGAAAGTGATTGAAGTTTAAGCGTGTAAAGAATACCAGCTCTACAGGAGACACTTAAAAATGTAAGAATAAATACACAACTTTTCATAAATAAATTCCATTTTGGGGTGTATCCCCCTCCCATAATTCAAAGCAACTTCTTGAGTCCATTAGAACAAAACCTTCATCACAAGCATAAGATCTCTTCTTATTTGTATATTTATTCACTCAAGAAAAATGTATTGAGCTCCTACTGTCTTTCCTGTAGGTGAATGAACTTATGAGTACAGAGATTAAAAAGGTAAGTAAAAATTATCCAGCAAGGAATGAAAATTTTGAGTATTGACTCCTGGGACTCTTGCTTTTAAATCTATATGATAAAGTATTAAATTATACACACACAGCAATTTAGTTAATGTTCAGCAACAGCTATTTATTGTTTCTTGTTTCCTATATAATTTTTATTCATGGTAAGAAAATTTAAAAAGAAATTGAACGATTCATGCATAACTCACTATTCTCGTTTTTCTCAGTCTTTGTGTATACAAAAACCCATTTTCACCAAACTGTAGCCAGAGTAATTCTTCTTCTTCTTCTTATGTTTACTATTATAGTATTATCCATTTTACTACATCGTCATTATAATCATTGGTTTTTTTTTGTGGAGTTGGAGTCTCACTCTGTCGCCCAGACTGGAGTGCAGTGGCCGCTCCCGGCCACCGCAGCCTCGACCTGCTGGGCTCCAGCGATCCTTCCGCCTCAGCCTTCTGACTAGCCGGAACTACAGGCATGCGCTACCACGCCCAGCTGATTTTTGATTTATTGTAGAGATGAGGTCTTGCCAAGTTGCCCAAGCGGGCCTCGAACCCGCGGGCTCAGGCAATCCACTCACCTCAGCCTCCCAAAGGTGCAGGATTACAGGCTGAGCCACCGAGCCCGGCTATAATCATTGTTTTTATTGCTGCATAATATTCTGTCAGATTGATCTGTCATAACTGAGATATTCCCATGTAAGTGGACATTAAATTTTTCCAATGTTCTGTTGTTATAGATAATGGTTCAATGACATTTTCACGTACACAGCTTTTTCCTCTCTTTTGAGTTATGTCCTGAGGAGGAATTCTCAGGAGTGAGACTACTAGAACAAAAGGTAAGAAAGGGCAGTGCTGTTGAGATGAAAATAGCATTAGGGATGGAATTAAAGATAATAGCCCAACCCACAAAAGCTCTTTCCTCTGCAGGGGGACTTCTCAGCCAAGTATTGATTGGTTAAATTGATTTTGAGGTGTTGCCACGCGTCATCAATATGTCCACAATAACCACATCAGGTGAATCACAGCTGGACAATTTCTATCATTTAAAATGAGCAGGGTTGACCCTGCAGTTATATCTTATTGATCTCCTTGGATACTGCTCTAATGTGTCTGTGTCCATGCTATTTTGTCTGCGGACAAAAAACGTGGAGCCATGGAGGGATTTAAAGACTAGAGGTCTGGACTGAAGTCATTATCTACTTGCCACCCATGTGATTTTGAGCTGACCACTTACCTCTATGCGCCTGCAAAACGACGTTGATAAATATCAAAGCCTGCTTTTCAGAGTTGTGGAAAAACTCAAAGGAGCCAATACATGTGAAAAACTTTTAAAAACAGGGAGTTCGGTGTGGTGACTCATGCCTGTAATTTCAGTACTTTGGGAGACTGAGGCAGGAAGATCACTTGAGGCTAGATGCTTGAGACCAGTCTGGGCCACATAGTGAGACAAGGTTTCTACAAAAATTTAAAAATACAAATAGAAATAAAAGGTTTTAAAAAACAGCATATACATACATGCTTTCAAGAATTTCTACGAATAGAGAGTGAACAGAATCAATCTAAAGAGGAATGTAACCAGGTCAAGAACACCATGCCCATCCTAAAGGGAATGACCTTCGTGAGTTACCGAGAAATACAGATTGATTTTTTTTCCCAGTAAAAAAGGAGTGTTTTCAAGCCGTGGTTCTGTGGACCCTCCTCTCCGCCCTTGTGTTGGTCTCATACACTTGGGAGAATTTGAATGCTTGAGATAGAGAGTGCTTTGGGTAACTTCTGTTTAATCTGCACACTCAGCATAGCTAAGGGGTAGATACTCATAAACACCCAAGGATTTTGCTAAAACCACCTCCACAATAAACAGAAATGCACATCAATCAGAGTTCGGCTTAGGATGGCCTTCACCACAGCCCTCCTTCAGTTGCCTGGGCCCACACATTTCAGATCCGAAACCCCTAAGCAACATGGGAATGCAGACTCCAGGTCCCTGTGGGCATATTTCAATATGAACCCCCTAGATTAGCCATTCTCTTTTATCTCCACTCAACTTCAATTTACCTGTTCTTCTTAATTTTATCAATATTTTCCACTTGAGGCTTTTATTAGTTAGATATCGTTTTCTACCCCGTTTATTTGCACTTCCTCTCTAGAAGAGGGTGGGTGGCATTTCTGATTATCCGAGAGAGTTGGGGTGAGCTCACAGCCATTCTAAGGCACCCTCTTCATTTACTAACCCTTAAAAGCAAAGCTGAGACTCAAGCACATATTTCTGCATTCACCAGAGGGCTTTAAAAACATGGAACCAGCCGGGCTCGGTGGCTCAGCCTGTAATCCCGCGCTTTGGGAGGCTGAGGTGAGTGAATTGCCTGAGCCCGCGGGTTCGAGACCTGCCTGGGCAACTTGGCAAGACCTCATCTCTACAATAAATCAAAAAAAAAAAAAATTAGCTGGGCGTGGTAGTGCACGCCTGTAGTTCCAGCTACTTGGAAGGCTGAGTGGAAGGATCGCCGGAGCCCAGCAGGTCGAGGCTGCGGTGGCCGGGAGCGGCCACTGCACTCCAGTCTGGGTGACTGAGTGAGACTCCAACTCAAAAAAAACAAAAAATAAAAATAAAATAAAAATAAAAACATGGAACCAACCATGGTTACAAAAATGTGGTACATATACACAACGGAATATTATGCAGCCATAAAGAAGGACACATATATGGACTTCACATCAACTTGGATGGATTTGGAGTGATCTATCACACTAACAAAGAACAGAGTTCCGTATGTTCTCACTCATAAATGGACCTTGAACAATTATAATACTGTAAGAAAGCGTTTGGTAGTAATGGGAAACTGTCAGGGGAGTGGGGGTGGGAATGGCAGTTGAGGGAAACTGCTAGGGGAGGGGGAGGCACACCTCATCAACAAGGGTACCTGCGTGATCAATGTTTGTATGCCTAACCTTGAATTGTACCCCATATCTCTATAATAAAAAACAAACAAACAAAAAATGGAGCTTGGACTCCTAGCAGGACAATACCATTCACAGCACTGCAAAGCTGGGAACACTGGGAACACAGACATAGCTCTGCGTTCCTCTGAGTCCTCAGTAAATAAAAACCGCATGCCACAGCCTTTCTTTGCCTGAATTGGAAGCAGCTAAGGCTTTGTGTTGGCCTGAGCTCCCGTCCTTGCAAGTAGGGTAAGTAAGCACACTGACAGAGGAACTGGAGGGAAGTTGGTAATACTCACTTTGGTCAAAGACGCATGTTGAAAGGGGAGGTGGATGTTTAAAAAAAAAAGGAAGGTGACAGTAAACCAAGCCACTCTTAAGAATATGGAGGGAGATAATGAGAAAATAACCCTGAGGCCAGAGGGAGGCAAGCGCCATGTTGCAACCTGTAAGAAAAAAAATGACCAGGGCCTCTGCGCAGCAGAGTACCACACACTGCACAGAAAACCATCTCTGATTTATTACTTTTCCCACAAGGGAAGTTGGGAAATGCAGAAGGCATGTGCTACAATGTTCCCTTGCTGGGCAGGGTTTTGACTTTTAAGAGCAAGTATAAAAAGGCTTCTCTGCCTGGCCTGAAGAACTGACAATTACCAGAAAGATGCTTGCCTTCTAGAGATTTGACCCAAGTAAAGGCATCTGGATATTCTGTGCCCAAGAAGATCTAAGTCTTTCCAGATAATGAGGGAGCCAGGAGGGACATTCTCGGCTATTTTAAGGTTACGGTGAACTTGTTTATTGGGCATTCCAGGGCACGTTTATGTCCCTATCTCATTCGGAAGCCATAGACCCTGGGACAAGGCAGTGTAGAGGCCTCAGGCCTGGTCCGTGTCCTCAGATTTGGCACTAGGTGAAGTGGCCAGTGCAGACTTCCAAAGGCAGGCAGGGCACAGAGCAGTGGAAGGCTTGGTCCAAAGCAAGTGTCATTAGGGGACATATTTGAGTAGCCACATGGGGAACTGAAAACTGACTCAGTTGGAGAGGATGGGGCTAAAGCTAAATAATTTTAGTGATGTTCCCACCTCCACCCCATGCCCATCCTCCCCCTTCTCCCTCCCCCCCCCCCTCGTTAAGCCCCTTCCTGGTTGAGCCATTATTCATTTATGATAGTCATGGGAAATCTTCTTAGCCCCTAAGAAGATTGCTGTAATCCCTCTCAACCTGCCTACTCCCTGTTTTTCACTCTGTTATGCTATCAAGAAAATATGACTCACTCTTCCTTGATATTTTTTCCTCATAATGAGATCCCTCTCTCCTGTAGAGGAAGGAAAGGATTTTCTTGAACTACTGGAAGATGTCCCAAAAGCACTCAGAATGAAAGCTTTTCTTCTACAGACATTGCCTGGGGCAGACGTGTGATTCCTCCATGTCAGCCACACAATGTTATTGGGGTAAAATGTATGATTTGGTTTTGAAACATGTTGGAAAGCTGAATAGTACTTGTCATAATGGACATTTTTTACATGTTAATAACAAAAAGTTTCCAAGCATGGACATAAGGACTAAAAGATGCCTTTTTGTCCATACTACTACCAGAGCACTATGAAACCTGACAATGGAAACGTGTGTGATATTTCACAAGGCCTCAGTACTGTCCAGCCTCACTGCATCATGGGTCTGTCATATCACACATTCATTCCACCGCCCCCGTGGTATGATTTCTGTTCCCACCACTTCATTAAAATTCTTCTCACACGTGATCTGCCAAATTCAACAGCATTTTCTCTGCCCTCGTTGTATTCCACCCTTTGGCAGGAATGTGCAGTGTGGAACCCAACCTCTTTCTCGTTGAACTTCCCTTTTTTCATAGGTACCATGACATTTCGTTCCCAATGGTCTCATCCCACATCTGTCTTCCTCGATGATTGCTCTTGCTGGTCACTATGAAGTGATTATTCTCAAGATATTTATTGGATACTCACTACATTTTAGGTACTGGGTTGCACCCAAAATTCAGAGTTGTGTACGGTTCAGTACCCTCAAACCCTTCTCCAGGTATGCCCTCTACTTTGACCTTTAATTCTGTTGGACATCTCCATCACTGCTGTTACCAAATCGAACTTGGGTCATCCTATCCAGCACAGCAAAGCTGAACACTGACATTGGGTTTTGCAGCAAAACAAATTCAGAACATCAATTTTAAAAAATGTACAACTACTGCTTAAGATTCGAACTCTCTGATGATTTAGAAGCAAGAGTTTTTAAAGGTGGAGAGGACACACGCATGTTTGCTGCAGTTCTGTTCACAATAGCAAAAACATGGAACCAGCCATGGGGCCCATCGAAGTTGGACTGGATTAAAAAAGGTGGTACATATACAGAATGGAACATTATGCAGCCATAAAGAAGGACAAACATATGGACTTTTCAGCAACTTGGATGGATTTAGAGTCTGTCATACTCAGTAATCTATCACAGAAACAAAGAACAGAGTACCGTATGTTCCCACCACTCATAAGCGGACCTGGGACAATTATCATGATACTGTAAGAAAGGGATTGGCAGTAGTGGGAAACTGCCAGGGAAGGGGCGGGGGGTGGGATTGGCAGTAGTGGGAAACTGCCAGTGGGGGGGGCATACCTCATCAACAAGGGCACCTGCATAATGGACATTCGTATCCATAACCCTGAAGTGTACTCCACATCTTTAAAATAAAAAATTTAGAAGTTAAAAATAAATAATTAAAAATAAATAAAGGTGGGGAGGCAGAGGTCACAGGCAAAGTCATAAATCAAGCCGGGCTCTGTGGCTCACCCTGTCATCCCGCACCTTGGGAGGCTGAGGTGAATGGATTGCCTGAGCCCGTGGGTTCGAGACCCGCCTGGGCAACTTGGTGAGACCTCATAAATAAAAAAATTAGCCAGGCGTGGTAGCACGCGCCTGTAGTTCCAGCTACTTGGAAGGCTGAGGCGGAAGGATCGTCGGAGGCCAGCAGGTCGAGGCTGCGGTGGCCGGGAGCGGCCACTGCACTGCAGTCTGGGCGACAGAGTGAGACTCCAACTCAAAAAAAAAGTCATAAATCAATACCTGGAGCCTATTGATTGGTTTGACCTAAAAGGATGGGACATCTCAACGTGGGGGACCTCAAGTCATAAGTGGATTCACAGATTTTTCTGGTTTGGGAGAGGTTAAGGAGCCAAACTTTGTCTAACAATTTAGGGTCAGTAGAAAGGAATGTGGAGCTCTGGCCTGTGGATGTAACTGCCTCCAGGCCCCTCAGGAAGAAATTTAGAACAAAGGATGGTGGTGGGGGTTCAGTCTGCAGTACGCCTTATCTGAGGCAGATGTGCCAGTAGATAGCATTTTTCGTTTGGTGGGGATCTGGGTTTCTGAAGACTAATTCAGCGACATACGATAAAATGTTTTAACTTCTATAGGGAACCAAACATTGTGTGACTAACTTTCTTAACTATTTTCAAAAACTATTATTCTCTTCTTGCCTATTAGGTTGCTCACTTACTTCTCAAGGCAGCTGGGTGCCTGGAATTTCCTTTGTGGAAACTCAAGATTTTCCTCTATTTCCATGCTTGGTGTGGGGAGCCCAGCAAGCCCCTATGAGGGCTTCCTGCTCCATCTCACTGCCTCACAGACATCTGATACTCAATATGTCTAGAGCCAACCTCATCCCCTCCCCCTCTTAACAATCTGCCTACCATTCAACTGTTCTTTACCTCACTTCTTGGCATCTCCGTCTTCCAGAAAACACTAACTGGAATGCTTGCAATTACCTATGGCTTTTTTTCTTCTTCATGTCATATTTAATATGAAGTTCTATTGGTTTTAGCTGTTCAAGTTTTTATGTCTCTCTCATTTTCTCTAGCTACTGTCTGGTTCAGAGTCTCATTTTCCCTTACTTGAACTATTGTTATAAGTTTCTAACTGGTTTTACTGCCTCTAATTCCTGATTATTTCAATTCATGGTCAAAGTTTTCTTTCTAAACCAATGGTCAGATCATGACTGCTCTTCCTTGTTCTTCAAGATCCTTTAGTGGTTTTCAACTGTCTAAAGAATAAAACTTTTTTGAGTCATACCCCCACATTTTAAAAAAAGTAAAAATAAATTTTAAGAATAATAAAGCTTTTTTTAAGAGAACAGTTATTATTTGTAATAAATTATCTTTCCAAGCTCATCCTGAACTACCTCGTAACAATCGCTCTGGATAACTTACCATTTCTCAATTTTCTACTTTCACAGGGGTCTCGATTCTGAGCTGTGCTATTAGGCTTGAGTCCTGGTCTTCACTCACGTATCTTGTGTTCATTTGTCAAGAGTGTGAGGGAAGAAAAACGATCAACGATGTTTCTGGCCTGAGCAAGTGAGTCAATGGCAAGAAAATGTTCTAAGACAGAGAAAGCCTTAGGAAAGAGAAAAATATTGCTGTAGAGGGTGGGGATGGGGCGGGAGAGAGCGTGAGGTGTCAGGAGCTTGGCCATGTGGAGCATGAGCTGTTTATTACACATGCACATGGAGATATTGAGTAGGCAGTATGGCTGTAAATTGAATTGGGGAGTCTTACCAGATAGGTGGAAGTTATATCCAAAGAACTACGTAAGACCTTGTAGGGATGGGAGAATAGTTAAGACAGAGAAGGTCGGCAAATGCAGGTAAGGGCATTCTGACATTTAGAAGCCCACAGGAGAAGTAAATCCAACAAATGATCTCAGAGAAGCACACTTGATAAAGTAAGAAGAAAACCAAATGGGTGTGTAGAGTCCTACATAAGAAAATGTTCAAAGCAGGAACCATGGCCCACCAGGTTAGACCCTGCAGAGAGCCTGAATAAGTGGAAGATACTGTGCTGACCACTGACCTCAGGGAGACATAGATCGTCAATCATGAATACTTTATCAGAGACAGAATCATTGGCGAAGTGGAACAAAGTAGGGGTGTGGTACACTGACTCTCTAAAACCCCCAAACAAAACCCTGATTTATAGCATTTGCCAGTTTCCATGGAATAAATATTTCCACTGAGCTGGTTGTAAGCTAGCAACATGATGTCACCGCACCCAAAGTTGGGAAGCGATGCCACAGTGGGCTCTTGCCAGCAGCTCCAGCACATGGGACCACAGCCTGACTGGGTGGACAGAGGAGGGCAGGAGAGGAAGTCAAGGGATGCAGCAAGAACTGACCACCTTTGGGAGGAGTTTTGATGTGCCAGCAGAGATAGATATGGCAAGGTGGATGGCAGGGAACTCAAGATCAAGCTTCAATAACCTTCCAAAAGATTTCCGTAATCATCTTAATCCTAACAATATCCCTGAAAGATGGTTACTCTTGTTTCTTTTCTACAGGTGAGAAGACTTAAACTTATAGATCACTACATAATAAGGAGGCTATATTGGATTCCCTCAATCCAGATATCAAGCCAAGCATTGTTATCAAAAAGTAAATATATGTCTTCCCCTTTCATTTTGTCTTATGATTAAAATAGAGCAACTTTTAGGTAGTGCAAGGCACACATTTTCCTTTGCTTTTTTTTTTTTTTTTTGAGTTGGAGTCTCACTCTGTCGCCCAGACTGGAGTGCAGTGGCCACTCCAGCCACCACAACCTCAACCTGCTGGGCTCTGGCGATCCTTCTGCCTCAGCCTTCCAAGGAGCTGGAACTACAGGCGCGTGCTACCATGCCCGGCTAATTTTTTGATTTATTGTAGAGATGAGGTCTCGCCAAGTTGGCCAGGTGGGTCTCGAACCTGCGGGCTCAGGCAGTCCACTCACCTCAGCCTCCCAAGGCACAGGATTACAGGCTGAGCCACCGAGCCCAGCTATATTTTTATTTTTATTGCATACTATTCAGTATTTAGGTAGACAGAAATAATTCCTCAATAGAGGTGGCTTGCAATTTACATGATCGAATTCTCTCAGGCGATCCTTGAGACAGTGGGAGCTGATGAGTACCCCACTGCTAATTTGTGAATTGTTTAATTGGTACTTGGCAGCAGAGTCCATCTTTGACAGGACTGCAGCTTCCTCAAGGTTTATATTTAGGATCCGCCTTCTTTCTACGCTATTTTCGCTCCCTTTAAGCACTTTCATTTCTCAGCTTAGTAACCCAGTACTTTTGCTGCAATTAGGCTTCTCTGGTGCACCAGGTATATAGGTATATAATTGCCTAATCTATCCTTGAACGAAATCAACTCGGTTCCCAATTCCTTTCTTCGTTACTTAGGACGCCTGAAGACTCACATTGTGGATAAGGTAAATCCCTTCCCAAAGTGCTAGTGATAGTTGGATTTTTGTCTAATGTTGTTGGACCTAAGAAAAAATTCATGGAAAATACTAGAAGGTGTTGGTCAGGTCAGTTCTTCCCTGTGCCTGTGGCTTCAGGAAGAGAAAGTGTTGGGGGTGGTAGCGGGAAGTGTTTCTCTGGTTCATGACCTCTCACATTCCCTAGCAGAGAAGGCAGACCCGAGCAAAACACTTCAAAGCATGAATAAAAATTAATGTATTCAGCCGGGCTCGGTGGCTCAGCCTGTCATCCCGCGCCTTTGGGAGGTTGAGGTGAGTGGATTGCCTGAGCCCGCGGGTTCGAGACCCTCCTGGGCAGCGAGACCTCATCTCTACAATAAATCAAAAATCAGCCGGGCGTGGTAGCGCGTGCCTGTAGTTCCAGCTACTCGGAAGGCTGAGGCGGAAGGATCCCCGGAGCCCAGCAGGTCGAGGCTGCGGTGGCCGGAAGCGTCCACTGCACTCCAGTCTGGGCGACAGAGTGAGACTCAAAAAAAGAAAAAAAAAAAAAAAAAGAACCAAGATACATAAACCTCCACTCAAATGACTATTTTTCTTTGGCATTTTCAGGAGATGTTAGTCTTCCTCTAGTGAGCCTAATTTCTCTTCTAGAATTGTCTTCAGACCTAACATCTATACCACACGTGGGTGCCAGTCTTACCTACACGGTCACATCTTTTTTTGTCTTAAGGGTGTATTGCTCATTTGGATTACCTTCATAATAATAGTTATGGAATATTTAGGGTACTAGCAGGCCATTAGGCAGCCTCATAATGCCTGGGTTCCACATATGTGGGCACAACTGTTCACCACCCGGGGGATAATGTGGTGTCAGTCTCTTTGCCCAAATTTTACAGGAGAGCATCTCATTCCCTTTGGAAACCTGGAGATGAGATAGCCTGTGAAATGAGGTTCTTTCCTGTAATTTCGGGAGGATTTTAGAAAGGACTAGAAATGAAAGCTAGTTACCAAAAATATTCAGCACTGCTATTGCTAGCACTTATAGATAATTCCTTGAGTACATTGCCACAGAAACTAAACAGTAGAGCCATGCTTTGAATACAGGGCGACCCTGATCTAGGTTCATGTTCTTACCCATAACAATGTTCTTGGTTATGGTTGACTTTATGTTGTTCTCAAAGACTAAGTGTGCCTTCAAAAAGTGAAGATCTGAAACTATTAAATATTTCCAAACACATCTTTGAAGTCAATTCCAAAAGAGAAGCTTTAAAATGTTTTGTATTATATCAGTATTGCTAGATAAAAATAAGGCTTCCTAAACACGTAAAACCATTTTAGCTATAAGTTATGAAACTTGCAGTGACTACTGACATTTCTGCTCAAATATGGCATATAGCACCCCTACTCACATTCTCTTGGTCAAAGTATATCACGTGGCCAATTCCAGCACTGGTGGGGTGGCCTGGAGATTCCTCATTGGAGGTACACAAGTCCTTATAGCAGTGGACAGCACAGAAAAGAGGGAAGTAGATATCTGGAAAAAGAAAATAATCTGTTGCAGTAACTTATGAAAATAATAGAAAGGGAATAATAGAAAAAGAAATAATAGAAAGGGAAGGAAACAAACTAGAAATAATAGAAAGGGAAGGAAACAAACTAGCTAGAGAAAAAGTATAATAAGTATAATAAGAGCAAAATTTTCCAGAGAATATAAAAAGAAACAGAACTATGTCAGTGCATGTGTTAGACTCAGGACAAGATTAAAAGGAAAGACTTCTCTCAATTAAAGGAGAACAAGACTTTTGAGACTGAAAATATAGAAGTTTCCAATGACCCCTTTGGACCCAACCTGATTAATGTCAAAAACAGCAACTGTATTGCAAACTATACATGCTGAATAAGGGAAGATTATAGTTAAAGATTGCTCAGATGAATGAAATGTACTCAAGTCTGCAAAATCCAATCATTTATATACCAGGTTGCTCAAGGGGCTAGTTGAAATTATCCAAGGCCATAGAAGTAATCTGCAGAAGAGTGGACAAGGTCAAGCACATGAAAGGAGAAAAATATGGTGCACATCGTTTAATTCATTGTTCTTTTATTTTAGTGGTATTGATGAAATCCCATATAAACCCTTCTTAATGTCTGCTTCCAGAAAAATAGATGACCACAGAATAGTTCTCTTAATACATAATAATGATTATGGCCAAGTAGAACTTATTCCAGAAAAGCAAGGCCGGTTAAATATCAGTAAATCCATCAGTGTAATTCAACATATTACTAGATCTTGGGGGGGGGAAACCCCAAAACTGTATGACCATGGCTACAGATACTCAAAAGGCACTGGACAAAATTGACACCTATTTATCATTTAAAACCCTGAAAAATGTACCTGTGCTAGTATGTTTATTGTAGCACTGTTCGCAATAGCAAAATCAGTGAACCAACCCAAGTGCCCACCAACAACTGACTGGATAAAGAGAATGCGGTATATATACACCATGGAACACTATGCAGCCATAAAAAGAATGAAATCTTGTCCTTTGCAGCAACACGGATAGAGCTGGAGATCACCACCCCCGGACCACAGACTGGAAGCCATCTATGGTCGATTAGGAACTGGGCTGCACCACAGAAGGTGAGCAATGGACAAGCAAGCGAAGCTTCATCTATACTTACAGCTGCTCTCCACCACTCACACTTGCGCTCTGCCTCCTGTCAGATCAAAGGCAGCATTAGATTCTCTTAGGGGCGCAAACCCTATTGTGAACTGCGCATGTGAGGGATCCAGGTTGTGCGCTCTTTATGAGAATCTAATGCCTGATGGTCTGAGGTGGAGCTGAGGCGGTGATGCGAGCGCTGGGGAGAAGCTGCAAATACAAATTAGCATTAGCAGCGGAGATCGACTGCACAGAGACCATCGTAAATCAATTGCTCGAAGACTCATATCAAAACCCTGGCAAGCGAGTTGATGTACTTTAATTGTACAGCTGTCTTTGGTGGCAGGTTCGCAGTCAGAATCTGACACTTAGTTTAGTCCATGCAAGGCCCTCCCATTATTTTATTTACCACTTCCCTCCACACCTCTTTCCTGCACTGCTCCCAGTTTTGGTTTGCCCACAAGTTAACTCCAGCCAAAAGGAATAAAAAACAAACATCACTGGAGGGCTTCTTTGAAAAGGGAGGAAGACCCTGGGATGAGACTGCGGAAGACTCTAAGACCGCCAACAAACAGAAAACTCCATTTAAAAGAAAATACCAAGAGTCCTATGTAAAGTCCAGGTGATTCACATTTTCCAAACCCGCTTTGTGGAATGTGTGGGGACTGGTTATCCAACGAAGCCATGAAACATTCAAAACTGTTACACCACATGGAGACCAAGTACCATGCATTAAAAGACAAGACTTTGGAGTTTTTCAAAAGAAAAAAAAGTGAACAGAAAGAACAGAAGCAATTATCGAAAGCCATCAATTCATCAGATGTGTCTGTACTGAGAACATCATTCTTGGTGGCTAACTGCATTGCTAAAGTTAAGAAGCCCTTTAGTATTGGCGAAGAGTTGTTCCTGCCTGCTGCTAAGGACATTTGTCAAAAACGTTTAGAAGAGGCTGCAGTTCAAAAGGCGGCAGGCGTGCCTTTTTCGGCTAGCACATAACTAGATGAATTGACGAAATGGCAGAAGATATTGGAGCACAATTGTTAGAGAGGATTAATGAGTTGGCATGCAATCCATGTTGACATGTCTACCGATGTTGACAAGGCAATGATGCTTGTTTTAGTGTGATGTATTTTCAGGAGGATGTGCGTGAGGTTATGTTATGTGCACTTTTGCTACCAGCCAGTACCACAGCTACAGAACTATCCAAGTCTTTGAATGATTACATATCAGAAAAACGGAACTTGTCATTTTGTGTTGGTATATGCATGGACGGAGCAGCTGTCCTGACTGATCGGCTTTCTGGTTTCACTACTCAGGTCAAAGAGGTTGCTTCTGAATGTGAGTCTGCGTACTGTGTCATTCATATAGATATGTTGGCTAGCTGAAAAATGTCACCTGTACTTAACAACATTTTGCAGGGTGTGATTAAATTATCAACCACATTAAAGCACATGCCCTTAACTCACGTCTGTTCATGCAGCTCTATGAAGAGATGGATGCAGAGCACACATGTCTTCTGTTATACACAGAAGTGAGATGTCTTTCTAAAGGTAGTTCACTGTCCAGTTTTTGAATTTCGAGAGCTGCTCCAGAGATTTCTTTTAGAAAAACAGTCGCCACTGGCGTCACATCTCAGTGACACAGGATGGGTCACAAAACTTGCTTACGTGTGACATATTCAGCCTGCTCAATGAACTCAATCTGTCATTTCAGGGGAGAATGAATACTGTGTTCAAGTTGGCAGATACAGTGGCTACATTTAGAGACAAACTAGAATTATGAGGGTGACGAGTGAAATTTGGGATTTTTGACATGTTTCAGACATTAGCAGAGATTTTGAAAGAGACTGAGCCAGGGCATTCTTTCTCCCAGCTGGTGCATGGTCACCTATCTCAGCTTTAAACAGGCTTCCCAGCCACAAAGCAGCCCTGAACTGGGAAGGTAATGGATCCATGACCCATTTGTGAATAAACCAGGTGAATCAACCTTCCCCATGCTAAAGGCGATCAGCTGCTTGAGATCGCAAATGATGGTGACCTTAAACGTATGTGTGAGACAACTTTCAATCTTCATACATTCTGGATTAAACTTAAGGCGGACTGTCCTGAGATTGCCACAAAAGCACTGAAAAGCCTGCTTCCATTTCCAGTAGCCTGTATTTGTGAAGCATAGTTTTTTCTGCAGTGACAGGAACCAAAAGGAGATTACGGAGTAGACTGGACATAAGCAACACACTTTGCGTGTCACTGTCTCCCGTCACCCCCGGATGGAACCATCTAGTTGCAGGAAAACAAACTCAGGGCTCCCACTGATTCTGTATTATGGTGAGTTTTATAATTATTTCATTACATATTAAAATGTAATAAAATAGAAATAAAATGCACAGTAAGTGTAATGCACTTAGATCACCCCAAAACCATTCCCTCGACCCTGGTCCTTGGAAAAATTGTCTTCCACAAAACTGGCCCCTGTTGCCAAAAAGGTTGGGAACTGCTGGTCTTAAGTGAACTGACTCAGAAACAGAAAACTAAACACCATGTGTTCCCAAAGATGGAAATAATAGTTACTGGGGGCACCAGAAAGGGGAGAGGTAAGGAGGGGGATTAAGGTTCAGAATTTTTTGTCACCATTTGCGTATGTCAGAACCCCCAAACTAGCATCCTCTTTGATGGGGAAACACTGGAGCCATTCCTGATAAAGTCACCATTGTTTCACATCGTATTTGCCAACAATTTAGCATGTGGAATTCTAATAGTCTTTATGCACAAAAACAATAACCAATCAGAAGATATAATGAGAATAAAGAGCTTATCCACCATAACAAAAACACATAAGTACATACCTAAAAAGTACTTAGTAATAATTGTAGTAAGAAATGTCTGATAATCATGTAAGGAAAACTCGGCAATACTCCTGGAAGACATGAAGACAAAATTAAACAGACGGAAAATCATACTGTGTTCTTGGATAGAAAGGTCGGGCATTACCGGAGCTCCAGAAGCGGAGAACAGCTCTGCGCACGTTGCCACTCTACTCTGGCCTCAGCGATGTGGCGATGTGAGGACACATTTTCATAGACCGCCCTTCCTTAAGTCCTGTGACTCTGTGCAAGCCTGTACATGCATGACTGCAGGGCTAGGGATGATGTAAAGGGGATGATTGTAGCTAAAAGTTATCCCGGGTTCTAAATAGGACTGACTATTCCTGGAGTCTAAAAGAAGAAAAATAAGAAGTTTAAATGTTTATAGGGGTGCCTTCATAGTCTTAGCTTCGGATTGAAATCTCTCTCTCTCTCTCTTTTTTTTCCTTAGGAGAGTCACTTTCTACTATTTAAGTTGTACAAATTATGCCTTTCTTTTTGAAAAATCCTGTCACTTTTGCACAGAATTAAAACACTGCTTCCTTTTACCATTAGGTCAATAATCAATGATGTCTCACATTTTGAATGATTCAGTGACAATACTACTATGGGAAGTAAAAAGGGCGATGCCACTTTAAACAAAATAGCCGAGCTTTGTTACTTCAAGTTCAACACTGTCCCCTGACTACCCACCAACCCTGTGAGGTCTGTCATCTGCACTGAGGTATACATATGCCATTTCAGTCTTCCTGTGACCTCCAGTGGACGTCTACTCAATACAACTTGCAGGCTTGCAGTACAGAGTATATAATCTGAATCCACAGGAAGGAAGAGAAACATTTTCTTCAGTGCAGCATAATCTCTGGAAGTTCCCTTGTCTACAGTGGAGATAACGTTCTTGCAGGTGAATGTCAGTTCTCGCTTGTCCTGCCTCCTGCTTCCAGACTCAGCCAAAGCTCTCCTGGTCCACCAGAAACAGCATCCAGTATGGTGTCTTTTCTAACAGCAGAGCCATCTACTTGCAGTGGTCAACCTTGGGTGGCAGGAAGATCTGGTTGCACTTTAAAATGGCCAGCCTGGGTGACAGTGAGACTCCAACTAAAAATAAAATAAAATAAATAAAATAAACTAGCCCAAGGCCAGATTAACTCTCAGCTAGATAGAGTTCCCCATTCTCTGTAAGCTGACACCTCACAAGGGGATATATATATATATATATATATATATATATATATATATATATTTACATATAAATATATATATATATATATTTACATATAAATATATATATATTTATCTCCCTTAGTCTGTGGCAGAAGCTTTTTATTCCTCCAGTTACACACCACAGAATGTATACAAATATGCTTAACATAATGTTTATAATAGTTATAACTGGGTGGCAGGAAAAAGCAACTTTTTTTTCTTATTTTTGCTGATCTTTGCTGATTTTTCTGCAATAACCCTGGCTTATCTTGCAATTACAAAATGTTTTGAAAGGGTGGAATGAAGCACAGCGAAGCTAAGGAGAGGAACCTCTCGCGGCAGGGAAGCGCAGCTCACGCACAGTTGTCATCAAGGGGATTTGAGGAAACCAGTGGATTTAACAGCCCCAACAGTGGAGTCCTAAGGATAAAACAACTTCAGCTGGGATGCCAACTCTGTATATTAGACTTTTCAGTTTAATGAACATTCATTGAGTTTCCATGATGTTCTAGATGCTGGCAATCACAAAATAATAAAGAAACGTCTTGGGTCCCAGGGAATTATGTCTTGGTGCATTACCAGGTGACTGTGTGGTTGCTACTCTTTTTTCTAGATGGCATCATATGAAAGGCATGCATTCACTCTGAGAGACATTCTTTTCCTCCTTAGTTGTGTATCCTTAGTTCTGAGTTAACAAGGTACACAACAGAAGAAGTGTTCACTGGGGCGCGTGCGCACGCGCGCACGCGTGTGTGTGTGTGTGTGTATGTGGAGTTCTGTAGACCCAGGCACTCCGACTGTGAGAGGCTCTGTCCACATCACTGCAAACATATTGTTACACAATTGCATCTCACATTAAATTTTATATATATTATATATATATACATATATATATATAATATCTATATGTATGTAGATGGTCAATCAGTGCTTATTGAGTGGAAGAAAATAACTTTAGCCATGGAAGGATGGAAGTAATGCCTTTATGTCTGACTGTATTTTGTCCAGTACTCAGGCCTACTCAGAAATTTTTGTGAAGTTAGGAAGTTTAACCTGCAGATTATTTTCAGATACAGTGATTTGTTAATGGGCAATAACTTAAATGTGTAATGGAATTGACATTCTAGTATGCAAATAATGCCTTGTTAGCTTTGATGCTGTCGGTGGGAGTATTTTGTGTGTGATCTAGTGCTTATTTCACATTTTGGAGAGTCATCTGAAGTCACAACTTGTACGTGTCCTGTCTCTAAAGAGCGTAACGATGAAACGGCCCTGTAGCAGTGTGGAGAGGCAATGAAGGAAGACCGCATGGAGGAGGGGGCACGGCTGAAGATAAGGAAGGGGCGGTTCTTGCTGACATCACTGTCCAGCCCATCTGAGCTGCCCAGTGGCGAGGGCCTGGGTCCCACTCTGGCCTGACTGCTGACACTGGTTTTATTCAAGCCTGCCACCCGAGTTGTTCATGAGCCTTTTGTTCCCAACTGAATCCGTGGAAATAGGAAGTCTGCTTCCAGGTCCCTCTCCAGGATTCCCGTGGGTGGCTTCCCTCCACCATATGTTGTTCTGAAACTGTGCTGCCCAGCCACTTGCCTTGGGGCTCGGTGCAAACGCGTCTTGGAGGTGGAGTGCTGCAGAAGACGAAAGTGCTGCTTCCAGATGGCATCAAATTAGCCTCTTGAGATCCGCACTTGCCCGGAATATGCTTATAAGGAAAGAAAACAAAGGAGTCTTTGGGGTTTTTAAACAATCTAGGGCGTTGGATAGGAAATGGGGAAGGCAAGGAAGGAAGCCGGAGGAGAGGGTGAGGGGAGGCAGCAGAGCAGGGGGAGGGGGCCTCCATCCCAACCCACCCAGAGCCGACTCCCACCCCCTCCTGGCCATTCACAAGGAAGCCACGCTCATTGCCAGACAACACAAATTATGAGTGTGATTTAAAAACAACAATCACACCTGAGTAATTTAAACCCGAATCTGATTGCCTTCACTATTGAAACACTGGCTCTAGCAACGCCTTCAAGAACTGGAGAAAGAAGTCTTGCTTTTCTTAGATAGAGCTAGTGTTTATTTTACTATGAGTCAGGCATGATCATATTTAATTCACACGGTCGCGCTAAGAAGCAGACGTTCTGACAATGCCTGTGTTACAGATGAGGATGATAAGGTTTAGAGAAGTTAAAAATATCAAGACTTCCAGAAAGAGAAGGGCTGGAGGTCGAATGAGTCACCAATGGCCGATGACGTCATCATTCGCGCTTACAAGAGGAAGTCTCCCAGATGCTAGCCCGATCCATGGTCATAGGGATGGGGTTCCGAGAGCTTCCAGGTTGCTGAACACATGGGCAGGTGGGAGACCTAGAGCGGGCTTGGGAGGTCCCTGCCTTTTTCTCCATGTCTTGCCCTGTGTATCTCTTCTGTCTGGATATTTCTGAGTTGTATCCTTTGATCATAAACCAGTAATCTAGTAAGAAAAAAATAAAATTAAATTAAAAAGTCTATATTGAAAACGTATTCGAGATCACACACCTAGGACGTGGCGCATCTGAGCTGTGTACCCAGTTTTGCGAAACCAGAGTCAGTGTGCATCACCTCCGTGCGTGACTGCCTCTGTGCAACTGTGAGTATCTGCCTCTTGCCCTCAGCCCTCCTTGTTCCCCAGATCCGTTGCCCTTTTATCTGAGTACTTTCTTCTTGTCTGACGGACACCAGACCCTTCACAGTCCCGGTCTTTGTCCTCAAGTTGTCAATATCAAGAGCTCGACGCTATACCCGATTTTGCCACTGGTGCTGGGGTGATGGCTGTTTTCCTTATACTATCAGGGATGACACCTATGTAGCTGTGCTGAAGGAGTCCTCGCAAAAGCTGATCCTGAGACAAGGATTTGCGGGTAAGTGGCTTCTTGGGGAGAGGATTCCAGGAAGCACCAGGACTGGGGAGGTGAGACAGACCTGAAGGAAAGCCAGTCAAGAGTAGGATGCCATTGTGTAGATTGCCGCTGTGGGCCAGTGAGCCTCGACCTCCTGCAGGTGAATTCTGGGAGATGGTGTCGAGCACAGCTCAGAATATCCCCCTTCAAGGAGCGGGGATGCTGAGGACATTTATCTTCCCACTCCCATCTGCTGGAGGGGTTTACTCAATAGCATTCCCAGCCTGCTCAAGAGAAAGCGTCCAGATCAAAGGTTCAGGTCCCTGCAAAGAATGTGCTGGCGTGGTGAGCTCCACAGTGCCTGCGTCTGTGGCCCTTGGACTTCCCCTCCAGACCACGACAGAGTCACTCAGTGACCACAGCCCTCCTTTCTGCTGAGCTCAGATAAGGGTTCTCAAGAGCAATTTTCCAGGCAGCAACTTCCCACTGGCTGGAGCTGGTGCTCAAGGTGGAACCCATGTTCTATCCTTTCTGTCTGCTCTTAGGTTTAACCTCTAAGGACTTCCGTTTCATCATGCAATGAAGGGAGTGGGTCAGACGACTCTTAAAGTCACCTTCAGTAATGATTTTCTGTGACTATACGACCATATATGTCTATGAATGTGCCTTTGGTCGCATTCGTTTTCTTGGAAGCTTTTCTATAAACCAGAGTCAACTAAACATACTGAATCTTTTAAAAAAACATTGCTATCGTTGGTTTCTTATGTCATGTGTCAGCACAGCTGACTTCCTAAACCTGAATTTAGGGCCTTTCATTGATTCCTTTTACATTTTATCAAGATAGTCTGGGTCCATCATCCCAGCTTGTTAAACGTAATTTTGTTTGCCAAGAAATGAGTCATCTCCCCTAGCTACTGGCAGTTGCAAATTTGATAATCAGGTTGGTTTTATTTTCACAAAAATTGTTTTAAATTTTTAGCGGGACGGGACCAAGGACAAAGCCCTTGACTAGAGACCTCCCACCTTGTGGCATGTGATCCATTATTAGCAGAAGAAAAATTCTTGCCACCTGGGGTCACTGAGGGTGGCTAGGGTAGGGATGCTCGGGGTGGGATGTTGAGGTCTCTGTGCAGGCTAGACTCAGCCACTTGAGCCAGTCCAACGGGGCGGGCTTACAGCAGCAACCCCAGGCTCTCTTCCTATTAGGGTTACTCATTGCCCTTGGTCAGATGGATCCAGTTCCTTTCCCTAATGCATTCCCTCAGTTCAGATGGAAATGACCACCCGCCGACAAGGCTAGCGAAGCCCTCCGAGCTCTCTGAGAGCTGCATTTAACCTAGATTCAGGTACCACTTGACAACTGCTACCGCAGTTTCTAAGGCACCTTTCCTTCTCCCCCCGTGGCTCGGCATGTCCTTCTGTGTTTCTCCTTCAGCATCTTCCTGTGGCTAGCATCTGCTCTGTTCTATTCTGACTCTCCCTCCTGAGAACCAGCCAGCTGTCCACACAGGTGAGGCTTCGGGAGGACACTGGGCCTGAATGTGTGTGCATGTGTGCCTGTCTGTGTGTGTCTGGGTGTGTCTGCAGAAGGGAGTGAGGAGAAGAGGAGAGTGTAAGGTGGCTCCAGCTGGCCTGGTCTGCACGAAGCATATTTTCGCACAATCGGCAAGTTTCCAACAGGTGCCGTTCGGGTCAATTGGTACAAGGGGCGTCTGGCCTCCTGTTGCTTGCACCGCTCTGGGCAGTTGTCCAAAGTGGCGCTCTCTGTGCCTCTTGCAGTGTCAGTGGCCTTCCCTAGCCTGTCTTCCTCCTCCTCCTTGGAACTCTGACATGTTGGCCTATCCTCAGCAGTCCCTCTGAGCGCTTGTGACAGTGAGCGCCGCCAGCCCACGAAGCTGGGTGGGAAAAGAGGGAGAGACAGAGCTGCCATGAATTGGTAGAAGCAGCACAAGGAGGAGAGGTCCTCTTTGGGTCTGATGACCTTTTCCGGAGAAGCTGACTCTTCCAGCTAGCGCGTGCGATCTGAAACCTGGAAACTTGTGCTTTCCTTTGCTCAAGCGCACAGACTGATGATGTTCACCAACATGCATAATTCATGAAAGAACCCATAAGAATAAGCTTGGAAAATTTTAACGCTTTATAAAACACATCAGGTAGTCTTGTGATTCCTCAAGCTTTTATATATCCCCATGCACATTTCAGGAACATTTCCACTCACACACACACTCACAATGGCTTCACTTCCCATCTGTTGAGCTGGCCCTGAAGGACACAATCTAATTACCTGTTATCATGAATAAATAATGTTAGCAGAGCAACAAAGAAGAACGGGAAGTACAAAGCAGCACTATGACTGGCAGAGACTGTGCCTATGACACCCGGAATTTCTTTCCTTAGTGTCTTCAGCCATGTCCCATTGACCAAGCCATGAATACGAGAGCAGTACTCTGTGACCAGCATCTGTTTCTGCTCCTGTGCGTTCCGCTCTAGGAGGACATGTTCTCGCTGGCTGGCCTTCCACGGTGAGAAGACAGAAGTAGCTATGAGTGCAGCCTCATCCGTACAGCCTGGTGCAGATACACAGAACCGTCTGGTTCTTTCTGGGTGTGGCAATCCACATATGTGCAGCTGGTGGTTCTTCCGAAGCTACATGATGTGGAAGGGGACTGTTCTTTTCCCACCTGGTATGCGGGCTAGCAGTGCTCACTGTCACAAGCATATATACAAAGAAAGCGAGAGTGGCGGCTCTGCCCGATGACAGTGCCAGGTGTGGGGCAAAGAAAGTTTCCACTGACTCTTCCCACCCTTCCTTGTCGGTTCTTTTCTTCCACCTGACACCACCCAGCTTCTGTACGATGTGTTTACACATCGAGAGTGGTTTAGCATCTGAACTCGTTTGATCCTCACAGCAAAGATTGTAAGGCCAGAGTTTTATTATTTCCATTTTAGAAATAATGACTTTGGTGTTCTCTGGCACCTTGAACACACACACAGTTAGCTCCTGCACATCTTTTATGACAGGACGAGTTACTGAGAAATTGGCAGTAGTGCTGTGGCTTTTGCTGTGTTGACTTAGCCGCAAAAAAGAGAGAGCACAGAATTAGCAATTCACCCTCACAGGAAATATTGCCAGGCCACTGGGGTCTGATTCTGGCTAACTCAACCCCTGGCCATGTTGACAGTTACGGTGCATGCAAGTCATTTAACTGATTGCCAATTTAAAAACATTGGGGAGATTTTCCCAAAAATATACATTCTTAGTTTCTCTTGGAAAAGTTGGAAGATCTCCCACTCTGGAGATGCCAGGGCTTCAAGGTGGGGTAGTCGTAGATACAGATGTCACTGGCGGCCAGTGACAGAGTCTTGGGGGGGTGGGCAGGGAATGGGAAGAGAGAGGGCACTAGCGGGTGTCCCTCTGTCAACTTCACGTACCCCTGCCACTCGAGAACTGGCAGTGCCGCCTCTGAGGACTGAACACTGGGAGCCCTTCCCCAGTTTCCTGGGCTGTGTCAGCCAGGAGGCTTTTATGAAATTCCAAGGGGCAGGATGCAGGGAGAGTCCTGGAACAGTGGTCCAGATGGAATCTTTTGCCAAAGTTGGCATATGCAAACTTTATTTTGTATTTTTAAAAATCAATTAATTCTTTTTTAGAACCTCACTCTGTCACCCTGGCTGAAGTTCAGTGGCACAATCATAGCTCACTGCAAACTCAAACTCCTGGGCTCAAGTGATCTCCCACCTTGGCTTCCCAAAGTGCTGGGATTATAGGCATGGGCCACCACATCTGGTGCTTTATATTCTTCTATGACATGGTCATCCAGGTGTGGTCACAAGAGAAGACACAGGAGAGGCTCAGGAAAATAGTTTATGATACTCACAGGTTCTAGAGACAGGTGGCATGCCATGCCACTCAGGATTCTGTGGGGGAAGACAACAGAGTGGTCAGAAGATGCCAGTGACGGGGGTTTAGGCCAGTGCCTTTTGGGGGGTTTCCTGTGTATAGGCCAGGCCAGGCAAGGCATGGTGAACAGCTTTGAAGTGCCTAGTTTGCACAGTTTCAGGGTTCTCTAACTATCAAGGGGGTCTCTAGTTACCTGGCACTTGGCCCTGGAATGATTAAAACATAGGAATATTGCCTCCTGTGGTGCAAGGACCAGATAGAGGAGGTGAAGCTCTGGATTGGTTAGTTTGAATATCAAAGGCATACCCCTGATTGGGCCCTGGGCAATCTCTGAGAATTAGCTGGCCCAGGGAGGGACAGTCTCTCCCCAGCCAGAAGGGTTTTGTAAGGCATCAAAACATTGGAATATACAGAAAATAAAATACATGCATATATATATATGCAATATAGGCTTAGAACCAGATATAACCTGATTCAAAACGAATACAGTAAATAATGTAGTGACACAGAGCAAGTGGTACTTCAAGAGAGTCAAGCTTCTCTGCAGCTGCTGAGCTTCTGTAGACTCATTCTCTAGGATGGCTGGGTAGAGGAAATCTACCCCTAACACAGTTTCCCCACTTGAAAACACACCGCTGCCTGCTTATATTTATTTTTTAATCACTACGTCTATAATTATATCTTCTTCTTTTCAAAATAATACCTGTTCATTGCAAATGATTTAGAAAATTCAGAGAAAACAAGCTGCAGGGGAGACCGATGAAAAACAAAACCAAAAACAAACAAACAAAATCCCTGAATTCCTATTATCCAGCCACTGATAACATTTTGGGACATGGAGTTTATAAGAAGCTGTGGAGAAACTAAGTAGTTCCTCTCTCTCTCTCTGTCACACATCTGTGTGTGTGCGCCCTCATATACATAAACACGAATACATAATTATATGCATGTGTACGTATCTCTGTCTATACCTATGTAGATCTAATTTGCTGAACCTAAAATCTCCTCTCATTTAAATTATAGCCGAAGGCCTCCTTGCTCATCTTTGTAGCCATTTATCTCCCACATATAAGTGAGAACATGTGGTGCTTATTTTTCTGTTTCGGAGTCATTTCACTTAGGATAATGAGCTGCAGCTCCATCCATGTTGCTGCAAAGGACACGATTTCATTATTTTTTATGGCTTCATAGTATTCCATAGTGTATACATAAGACATTTTCTTTATACAGTCAATCATTGGTTGGCACTTAGTTTGGTTCCATGGTTTTTCTATTGTGAATAGTGCCGCAATAAACATACGACTAGAGGTTTCTTTTTTATATATTGATTTCAAGTCCTTTTGGAAAATCCCTAGTCGTGGAATTGCCGAGTCTAACGGGAATTCAATTTCCAGTCCTTTGAGGAATCTCCACACTGTTTTCCATAGAAGCTGAACTAGTTTGAACTAGTTTGCAGTTCTACCAACGGTGAACAAGTGTTCCCTTTTCTCTGCAACCACACCAGCATCTGCTGTTCTTTGGCTTTCTAAGAACAGCCATTCTGATTGGTGTGAGGTGGTATCTCACTGTGGCTTTAATTTGCGTTTCTCTGATGATTCGTTTAGTTTGGCTGCATATAAAATTCTTCATTGGCATTGTTTTTTCTTTATGGAGGCAGAAAATAGGCTCTCATTCTTTTCTGGCTTGTAGGGTTTCTGCTGTTAATTGAATACCTTTTCCTTTGTAAGTCATTTAGCGCTTCTCTCTTGCTGCTCTTATGATATTTTATTTCATGTTGACTTTGGAGAATCTGACAACTATATGCCTTGGTGAGGTTCTTTTTGTGATGTATCATGCAGGAGTTTTTTGGGTTTCTTGTATCTGGATATGTAGATCTTTCTCAAGGCCAGGGAATTTTTCTCGAATTATTTCCTGGACTATGTTTTCCATACTTTTAAACTTCTTCTCCCTCTGGAATTTCTATGATTTGTAGGTTTGGTCGCTTTACATAACCCCATATTTCTAATAGGCTTTACTCATTCTTAATTCTTTTTTCTTTATTTCTGACTGATTTAATTCAAAGGAACTGTTGTCCAACTCTGAGAGTCTTTCCTCACTTGATCTAGCCTACTGCTTAAAGCTTTATACTGTGTTGTGTATCTCCATCTTTGTACCGTGTTGTGTATC
Organism: Cephalopachus bancanus; assembly: GCA_027257055.1. NCBI lineage: Eukaryota > Metazoa > Chordata > Mammalia > Primates > Tarsiidae > Cephalopachus > Cephalopachus bancanus. Next base: position 617,517 of record JAPVLO010000392.1, read on the forward strand.
TCCATATTTAGTTTTGTTATTTTTTTTATGTTGTCACTTTCTCCTCTCACTTCCTGAATTGTTCTGCTAATTTCCTTGGGTTGGTTATCAGCTTTATCTTGCATCTCGTTGGCCTTCTTCATAATAAATATTCTGTATTCATTTTATGACCTGTCAGGGGTTTATCTTGGTTAGGGTCTGTTGATGTGTCCCTTTTCAGGAGTAACATTCTGGTGTTGTTTTTACCCCATACTTTCAGAGTTGTTTCTCTGGTTCTTTCTCATCTGGATGAGCTATCGTGGCTAATCTGTATGCGTTCCTTTGATATAGATATCCTAAGTATGTAGGTAAGTGTGAAAGTAAGTATGTAGGCTTTCCCAAGTGTTGGTTGTAATAGTGATATAGTGGGAATGTGGGCCTGCATGCTGCTTCCTGTGAAGCTGGGAGTCTCAGGAGACTTACCTTGCCTCTCAGTGGTGTATGCTAGCATCAGCAAATTACCTGCTGTGTTGCACTGTTCAACCTCCAGGCCAGCAGGTGATGCCTGTGGGTAAGAGCTGGGTAGTGCTGATATGGATATGTATTTACCTAATCCTTGTTTGCTGGAAGAAGCTCTGTGTTGTCTCAGCAGTGAACTGGTCTTTGAAATGTACTGTGATTTCAGCTCTCAGTTCAACCCCAGAAAGGAGAGAATCAAGATGAGTGAGACCAAACTGGGGGGGCCCACCTATGGGTTCACCTATGACAGGCACAGGCATCAACTCCAAGGTAGGGTGTGGTGTGTGGTCTCCAAGTGCCCAGAGGCGTGCCTCAGTGAGGTGTTAGGAGACCTTCACTGTGTAAGGTTCTCCACTCAAAAAGGGGAGAGCAGCCTAAACTCTTAATTTAGAAGAGTGGGAGTTCCAGGTACCTGGGGATATGCCTAGGCATTGTACTGAGAGAAGCATCATGGCACCCAGGACTCTACCCCTTGGGGAAGGAGCGGCTCAGGCTTCTACTCCAAGTGATTGGGTGTGGTAGGGCATGGAACACAGGGGGCTTATTGTGCAAAGATTGCTGATCAAGAAGGGTGGGGGAGGCTTAGGCTATTGATCTGAAGTGGGTGCTGCCTGACTCTTGGTACTGGGGAGGTGGGGAGACCCTCCCCCAACATACTAGAGGGGCAGGCTGTGTCCCCTCACAGTGACACCTGCAGCCAGATTCCTGACCAAAGAGCTGACCCAGGCTTCAGGCCTCTCTACCCAGGAGAAACCACAGGGTCAGGAACTCTCTTACCACTGAGGCTGCTGATTCAAGTGCAGAGGAATGACCTTCCCGTGGGTCTTCTGCCACTCAGACTGCTTTCTCAGATGTGTAGGAGTGAAAGCCCTTCTTTCCTCAGTGTTGCTGGAGCATGCTACCTCAAGTGGCCTGGGGGGGAAACTGGATAGCAGCGCAGCTCCAAACTCTGATGTGATTACCACACTCACTACCCTGCTCCAACTGTGGGAGGCCTGTTCCCCACTCCAGAGCAAGTAACCTTGACTCTGGATAGAAACTGAAATGTTTCACAGCAGTCACTGTTGCTGAGACACTAGTCCCAAGTCAAAATGGTGTCTTCCTCACCAACCTGGATTTTAGAGAATTTACTGGGTGTCTTTCCCTCTCACCAACTCTTGGCCACCTCCTGAAATAGCTCTGTGGCCTGGGATAAACAGGGTGCTCTCCTGTGGCCTGGGTTAAGCAGACCCTTGATTGGAAGGCATGTCTCAGAGGGGAGTTTTTAGCTCCATGCCATGTCCTAAGGTCACACTCTTCTCGGCAGAGCACCATCACAGGGGCTGTTCGCTCTCCTTCTCCCCGCTGAGATCAGGGGTGTCATTTGCCATTCTGATGAATATTTATTTTCTTTCTTGAATTAGTGTTCACTGTGTTAATCTTTTCTCACTGTTTCATAATGCTCAGATGGGTGAGGCACTCTGAAAGCCTCTAATCTGCCATTTTGGGTATGAACTCATCTTCAAGTCTCTGATTTCCGACAAACCACATGCTCTCCTGTATCCCACACATCATAAAGATACAGAACATTTTCATCATCTCAGAAAGATCCTTTATGCCACTTGCCAGCCACCTCTGCCCCCTCACCCACTAGAGGTAACCACTGTTCTGCTTATTTCACCATAGGATAGTTTTATCTGTCCTAGAATATTGTATATTTAGAATCATATGTAGTCAATCCTTATTCTTTTGTGAATTCCATATTTGAAAATTTGCCTAAAACTAATTTGTAACCCCCAAATAGAGCAATATTTGTGGCTCTTTGGTGGTCGTTTACAGACACACCCAGAGCGACAAAACAAATGGAGTCGTCTGATGCTCATGTTCATAAGTCAGCGTTCTGACTTTTTGTTTCAGCTCTTGTACTGTAAACAAGTGTCTTTTTGCAGTTTATTTAGTGCTATGTTTTTCACATTTTTGTGCTCTGTGTTGGCAATTCTGCTGTTTAAAATGGCTCCGCAGTGTAGTACTAAAGTGCTGTCTAGGTTATTTGACCATGAGTTCAATGTTAATGAATCAACAACATATATTAAATATATGCAATAGGTAGCACATAAGTATATTTTAAATGTGGTATTTTAAAACAGAAACTCACATAAAATAAGGCTATGTAGTGATTGGTCGTCAAAAATGTGTGACCAGAGTCTCACTGGGACCTAAACCTGTATTTCCTCTTGGAACAATAGTTCACTGTTTGCTGGCTCGGTGTTCACAGTGACTTTATAAAACATAACTACTGTGAATAATGGGAATTTACTGTAGTAAGTTTAATCCAGGTTGTTCTGTGTATCAGTAGTTTGCTTCTATTTAATGTCAAGTAGTATTACATTGTAGAGATAGACCACAAATTATTTACTCATTCTGTTGTTAATAGAAATTTGGGTTGTTACTAGTTTCGAGCAATTTTCAATAAAAAGTTTCCAGGAACATAATTCTATAAGTCTTTTTGTGAATATATGAAGCATATGTTTTCATTTCTCTTAGGAGAATACCTAGAAGTGGAATTGCTGAATCATAGAAGTGGAATTCTAAATCACATTTAAATTTAGAAGAAACTACCAAAACAATTTCAAGTGGTCCTACTCTCTTCCGATCCCACCATATGAAAATTCTGACTGCTGTACATCTTGGCCAACGTTTAGTGGCTGCTTAGCTAATCTAAATGTGTAGGGGTATTTTATTGTGGTTTAAATTTGCATTTTCCTGATGAAAAATTTGCATTTTCCTGATGAAAAATGATATCAAGCACTTTCCATGTGCACTGTAGCCATTTGTATTTTTCTGTGTGTGAAGAGCCTTTTTAAGAATTCTGGCAATTTAAAAAATGTGGTTGTTTTCTTTTATTATTAAATCTCAAAAGTTGTTAATATATTCTGGATACAAAGTCCTTTGTCATATATATGTATTATAAACATTATTTTCTTATCTTTGGCTTGCCTGTTAATTTTTAATAATTTTTTTCATGAGCAAAAGTATTTAAAGTTAATTTTTATCAGTTTCTTATTTTATGGTTGATTATTTCTGGATTCTATCTAAGAAATCTTTGCTTTTTATCTTGTTGTAAATACCTTCCAATATATATTCTTCCAAAGCCCTACAGTTTTAGCTTTTACATCTGGCTATGATCCATTTCAGATTAACTTCTGTATAGAGTAAGGTATAAGTTGAGGAGGAATTTTTGTATGTTTTTGTTTTTGTCTTTCATAGAAATGACCAGCTGTCTCAGAATAATTTGTTGAAAATTCTTTCTCAACTGAATAATTTTGGTGACTTGATCTAAAATCAGTTGACTGTGTGAATGGCTCTATTTCAGGTCTTCTATTTCTCCATTTACTTGTTTATTTATTTATTTGGAGTCTTACTTTGTTACCCAGGCTGGAGTGCAATAGCATAGTCACAGCCACTGCAGCCTCTACCTGCTGAGCTCAGGTGATCCTTCTGCTTCAGCCTTCCAAGTAGCTGGAACAACAGATGTGTGCCACTATGCATGCCCAGTTAATTTTTTGGTTTATTGTAGAGATGAGATCTTGCCAAGTTCCTCAGGCTGATCTTGAGCCTGTTGGCTCAGGCAATCCTCTCACCTCAGCCTCCCATAGTGCTGGGATTACAGGCATGAGCCACTGTGCCCAACCTTATAAATGTTATTTTTAGGTTAATAGCATACTTACTTTATTCCCATAAATTTATATCTTTTAAAAATAGGTATGTAAGTATATCAACTTTATTCTTACTTTTCAAGATTGGTCTATTTGAGCCCCCTTTCTTGGAGATACAAAAGTTTGAAGTAACTTGTCAATTTCTGCAAAATAGCCTACTGGTATTTGACTAAAAATTGATTGATATATAGATTGATTTAAGGGAAGTATTTGGTATTATTATTTCTTCCCTAAATTATTTGATAGAATTGATTAGTAAGGCCACCTTGTCCTGGTATTTTGTTTGTGAGAAGATTTTTTTTAATTGTAAAATTATTCTTTAACGGGAATAGGACTACTCATAATTTCTTGTGTCAGTTTTGTTAAGTTGTGTTTTTTGAGAAATCTGTCTATTTTATGTACAGCAAGTTATCAAATGTATTATCATGGATTTGTTTATAATGTCTGTGGTATCTGTAGTGATATACCTTCTTTCACCTTGATATTCATAATTTGTGTTTTCTTATTATTTTTTGTCCTAAGATGTTACCGATCATTCCTTTAACAATTTCATAGAAAAATCTTTGACTTTGCTACTCTTCTCTATTGATTTTGTGCTATTTTACTGATTTATTCCCTAGCTTTTTAGATTTTATTTTTTTCTGCTTACATTGATTTAATTTGATCTTCCTGCTTCTAAAGATGGGCTTTAATTTATGCTTCAAATCCTTTCTTCTTTTCTTTTTTTTTTTTTTTTTGAGTTGGAGTCTCACTCTGTCGCCCAGACTGGAGTGCAGTGGCCGCTCCTGGCCACCGCAGCCTCGACCTGCTGGGCTCCGGCAATCCTACCTCCTCAGCCTTCCAAGTAGCCGGAATTACAGGCATGCGCTACCACACCCGGCTGATTTTTTGATTTATTGTAGAGACGAGGTCTCACCAAGTTGCTCAGGTGGGTCTCGAACCCACGGGCTCAGGCAATCCACTCACCTCGGCCTCCCAAAGCGCTGGGATTATAGGCTGAGCCACTGAACCCGACTAAAAAAGTGTTTTCTACAGTTGCTGGATATGTTTCTTAATATTATTTAGGTAATGTTGGTTACTTAGTAATTGGTCTGGATGGTGGTGAAAGTTCTGCCTTCTCACTTGGCTTCCTCTGACACTACTCTAGGCAGGGATGGAGGGGGCCCTTCGTTACTGCAAAATGAGGTTCTGGGATCCCCACACGTTCTCCGCTGACACTAGGTGGGGGAGTGTTTGATTTCAGATAGGAATGAAACTACAGGTTCCCCACTCAGTCGGTGAGTTCTTCCACAGGGGGAGGAGGTTGGCGTCTGGCAATTTATGTCCAAAGGTTTTCTGTCTTCCTATATCCTTTGGCTGGTGCTTTGCCTAAAAAGTGCAGGTTTTTCTTGGGGGCTCCTTTTGTAGTTTCTTGTTTTGTACTTTCACAAGAAGTACTTCTCCAGCACACATTCTAGGATATATAAAGCAAAACAAACAAACAATAAACAAACACAACTAAAAGACTCACTATCATGCCATTACCTGGGACCTCCAATCTTTACCCGAACAATTTTCTTCTCTCTACCTTTCAGAGTCTTCTCATATTTGTTTTCTGTGTAATATTCAGGGTTTTTGTTATGGGTGTCAGTGAGGAGGTTTTGTTTTGTTTTACCAGAACTTAGTGGGAAGAGTAGAAAGAAGTGCATTTACACTTGGTCTGGTTACCTTCTGGTTACCTTCATTTTTGAAGAGTATTTTAATCTGATTTCTATTTTTTTACATTTGAATGTGATCCTATTCATTGTTTCTCCAGCACTGAAAAAATTATATTTGTTAATTTGGTTAGTTTTTATGAACCTGGATTCAAGGTCATGGTTCCTTTCTTTTGCTGTGCTTAATCTGTTATTAGGAAAATAAAGTAAATTTTTACTTTAAATATTGTATTGATCAACCCCCAAATTTCCATTCTTTCAGGTCTCATTTCTCTACTGAGTTCTTGTTTTCTCATTTTTTGATGTTTTCATTTACATCCTTTATTATATTTGTAATAGTAGTTTTTAAGTGCGTCGGTTGAGATCAACCATTTTTGTCATTTCAGCATATTCCCATTATCAAAGTTTTTCCTCTGATTATTTTCCCCACATTAAACTGTCTTTTTCGTTTTGTTTTGTTTTTGTTTTACATATTCCATGGCCTTTTGTCATATGCTGGGCATCACAGACGCTCTGTTTGTGGCGTCTAGGTATTTTTGGCTTCCTTAATTGAATGTCACCTTTCCTTCTGACAGGCTGTTAACTTACTCTAGAAGGTAAGCTTCAGCCTACTAAGGAGTGTTTTAAAAGCTTGGTTAGGGTGGATCTAAAATAGCTTTTCCTCTAGCGCTGCATCAGCCTACGCCTCTGATATATTCTTTCTGAGGTCTCTACTGAATCCTTAGGATATTCACTGAGGTATCTGCACTTTGGCTGAAGGTCTTGAACGTCTCCCTGCTTGTGCACAATCTGATATTTGTTCATTTCACAGCTTCCATGTAGATATTCGTTCCCCAGTGATTGCTCCATCTCAAATGGTTGCTATTTGCTAGACTTAGTCACGTTTTTCTGGACACATGAAGACTGCATACTTGGTCACAGTTTCGGGAGTACTCTTACACAGGTTTCTGGAACTCACAGCTCTCTGCTCTCTTGTGCTCTGCTCCGCAAATTCCAGCTGCTTCAGTTCCCCACGCGCCGACATCTGCCTCCTCAGCTCAGCTCAGATCACCATGCTCTGTCTGGACGCCCGTTCCATTCACCCCCATCCAGCAAGTGCCTCCCAGAAGGAAGCAGGAACGAACCGAGCCTTGCCTCAAGTTTTCTCCTTCTGCTAGAAGTCACAGACGAGGCTGTTTGCTGCCCAGTGGCTGAAAGTGATGTTTCGTATTTCTTCAGGTTTAAGTGTATAAATGATGGCAGCGGAAAATCTTATGTTAGTTATTCCCTATGGCCTACAGTACAGCCATTTTAGAAAAGATTGGTAACGTCCATCAACAACTACTAAAATATGCTTCTCTTCCTACTCCCACAACATAACTTCTAATAATTTATCTCAATGAAATCATCCAAATATTAAACAGCTACATGTACTGAGATATTATGGTAGCAAATAAAAATTAGAAGCCACACATATAACTAAAACAGAAGAGTTGTTATATAAAAAAATCATGGTTAACTAGCTTAGTGGAATATTATATGGTCATTACAAATTATGGTTCTGCAATTTTTGAAACAGCACAAAAATGTTAACATAATATTCAATGAAAAGAGAAATACTAAATTATTTTTATACCCTGATTATAGTTATAAAAAAAATCTACCTTTGAAAAATGTCTCAAAATGTATACAAATTAAAGTCACTGTGTTCAGGTGGTGGAATTTGGAGGACTTTTCTCCCATCTAATTTTAAGCATTTTTTTAAGGTGAACAGATTTTGTTTTTCTACCTCTTTAAGTTACAGAATATGACATAGGGTTTAGTGAACATATGGTTTCAGCACTGAAGAGAATGTTGAACAATCAGGATTCTGAAACTTTCTGAAACATTGCCAGATAAGTAAGCAGGAAGGAACTGTTCCAAAATTTCATTAATGAGGATAAATCATGTGGAGACTTGAGAATCAGTCTTTAAAACTTAGGATTCTTTGAGAAGGATTATTGCAAGACAGAGTCCAAGTGTACTGTTGAATGTGAATTAATCCGGGACCAGTCAAATTTATCTGCAGAACTATTTTGTGGTTGTTGTTTGTTGCTGTTGTTTTGTTTGTTTTCTTCTTATTCCAGATTTATAATGAGAAGGTAGGGAAAAGAAGCACAACAAAAGAAAGCTATAAAACCTTAAAGCATCTGTTTAAGGAAGAATTAAAACCAGCTTGAGACTAAGAAGAAAAACTGACTAAGAATTCTCACTGTCACTGTAAGGTAGTGCTGGAGGGTATCCATTTGTAGGATCACACAACCACAGAAAACGTGTGCTGTCATACTAGATTTAAGAAGAATATTTATATATCCATACCCACATATTGCTCTGTGATTTACTTTTCATGTAAATATGTGGGGTCTTTGTTGCTGGTTCCTCTACCTTTTTAGCATGAATTTAGAATTATTTAATCATTTCCTATTATTGTTTCCAATAATGATTCAGGAGAATATTGCCTACTAACAAAGTATGTAAGATTATGAGTAATATTACAGAGTTCCAAGAAAAAGTGTGATCCTAGGAAACCAGGCTGAATAATCAATGAGAGAGATCAATATTAATATACCAAATCAGATTTTCTTGAGAATAAGTTAAAACGCTTTGCCATTTAGACAGCAATACAGACTGTGGAGGAAAGTCTGTAGGCTGGCATTAATTGTGGAGCTAAGTAAATTTTGCTGAAAAGCAGTAACCCACTGTAATTGCTTTAGAGGTAGTTAATTGTCTAACTATTCAGATTAGCTCAACTCATAATTGTGGCCAAGATTTTTTTGCAGACATGCAGGGGAAAGGGACGCTTTTATCCACTATTGACTCTGTTGTACTCCTCTCAGCTGTCTTTATTCCCCAAGTTTCTGATTTTTAAACCCATCAGAATGTCCTTTATGGGTATGGCTGTGGTAACACAAAAAATGAAAAATCATTCTATGCTCATGGATTGGAATAATAAATATTGTTAAAATGTCCATATTGCCTAAAGCAATCTACAGATTCAACACAATCCCTATCAAACTACCAGCATCATTTTCCACAGATCTAGAGAAAACAATACTTAAATTTATATGGAAACAAAAAAAGAGCCCGAGTAGCCAAAGCAGTACTAAGTGCGTGCGCGTGCGTGCGCACATACACGCAAACCCAAAAAACCAAAGTGAAACTTTAAACTTTACAACAAAGCGACAGTAACAAAAACAGCAAGACACTGGTACAAAAATAGACACATAGACCAATGGAACAGAATTGAGAGCACAGAAATAAAATCAGTCTTACAACCATCTCATATTTGAGAAAAACAAACACTGGAGAAAAGACACTGTATTTAGCAAAATGTGCTGGGAACATCGGCTAATCATATGTAGAGAATGAAGCTGGACCATTTCCTCTCACCATATGCAAAAATTAACTCAAGGTGGAGTAATGTCTTAAATGTAAGACCAAAAACTATAAACATGCTAGAAGAAAGCCTAGGAAATATTCCTCTAGACATTGGCCTAGGAATGAATTCATGACCAAGACCTCAAAAGCAAAAGCAGCAAAAGCCAAAATTGACAAGTGGGACCAAATCAGACTCAAGAGCTTCTGCCCTGTAAAAGACAACATCGACAGAATAAGTAGACAACCTGTAAAATTGGAGGAACTATTTGCAAACTATGCATCTGAAAAAGAAGTAAAACAAAAGAAAAGGACTAAAAATATGGAACAAATGGAAGCTAGATCCAGAATCTATGAAGGACTCGAATTGACAGGGGAAAAAGCAAAACAAATAACCTCATTTAAAAGTGGGCAAAGCATTTGTTGTTTTTTGATTTATTAAGATGGCCATCCTTTCCGGAGTTAGGTGGTATTTCGCTGTAGTTTTGATTTGCATTTATCTGATGATTAGTGAGGCTGAGCATTTTTTCATGTATCTGTTGGCTGCTTCTATATCTTCTTTTGAAAAGTGTCTATGCATATTCTTTGTCCTCTTTTTTAATAGGGTTGTTTTTTTCCTTTTAGTTCATTTGAGTTCCTGGTAGATCCTGGATGTTAGACTTTTGTCATATATAAGATTTTCAAATTTTTCCCCATTTTGTGGATTATATTCCTGCTCTCTTGATGGTTTATTTTGCTGTGCAAAAGTTTTTCAGTTTGATGAGGTCCCACTTGTCCATCTTAGCTTTTATGGCATTTGCTTTTGGGGATTTGGTTAAGAATTCATTGCCTACTCCGATGTGCCTTAAAGTGTTTCTTATGCTTTCTTCTAGTATTTTAATAGTTTGAGGTTTTATGTTTAGGTCTTTGATCCATTTAGGGTTGATTTTTGTATATGGTGATAAGTAGAGGTCCAGTTTCATTCCCTTCTGCTTGTGATCAGCCAATTTTCCCAGCGCCATTTGCTAAATATGGCCTCCTTTCCCCAGTGGTGTGGAGAAAAGGGAAAGCTTCTACACTGCTGGTGGGAGTGCAAGCTAGTTTAACCTCTATGGAAAGCAGGGTAGTGATTACTAAAAGAACTAAAATTTGACCTTCCGTAGGATCCAGGAATCCCTTTTCTGGGAATATACCTGGAGGAGCATAAATGTTCTACCAAAAAGACATCTGCACATGCATGTTTCTAGCAGCACTATTCACAATAGCAAAAATATGGAACTAACCCTCCTGTCCATTGAAAGTGGACTGGACAAAGAAAATGTGGTACATATACACAATGGAGTATTACACAGCCATAAAGAAGAATAAAATCATGGACTTTGCAGCAAATTGGATGGAGTTGGAGACTGTCATACTAAGTGATCTATCATAGAAACAAAGAACTGAATACCGCATATTCTCACACAAAAGTAGGACCTGGACACTAGCCACATTAGCATAAGTGAGGGATCAGCAGTCACTGAGTGCTGCCAGGGAAGGAAGGAAGAGAGGGAGAGTATGTGGCATCACAAAGTGTACCTGGTTTGTCTTAAACCAGGGAAAGGGAAGGCCGGTTGGAAGCTCAAACTTCCCTGCGTACAGCCTGCTTGTGTAGTTAATCCTTACTTGTATTCCATATCTCTATAATAATAACAAAATAATTTAAGTGAGCAAAGGACATGAACAGACACTTCTCCAAGGAAGACATACAAGCAGTCAACAAATATATGAGAGAAAGTTCAATATCACTAATCAGAGAGAAATGCAATTCAAAACCACAATGAGAAACCATCTCACACCAGTCAGAATGGCTATTATTAAAAAGCAGAAAAACAGATGGGCATGGTGGCTCATGCCTATAATCCTAGCACTTTGGGGGGCAGAGGCAAGAGGATTGCCTGAGCCCGGGGTTTGAGACCAGCCTAGGCAACTTGGTCAGACCTTGTTTCTGCAATAAACAAAAAGATGAGTCAGAGCCTTCTCAAGTAACTAAAAATAGATGTAGCATTCAACCCAGCAAGTGCACTACTGGGTATGCACACAAAGGAACATAAATCACTCTACCAAAAAGACACCTGTGCATGTATATTTATTGTAGCACTATCCACAATAACAAAAACATGACACTAGCCCAGGTGTCCATCAAAGGTGGATGGGAAATAGAAAATGTGGTACATATACACCCTGGAATACCACACAGCCATCAAAAGAACAAAATCATGTCCTTTGCAGCGACAAGAATGCAGCTGGAGATCATCATTCTAAGCAAATTGTAACAGAAATAGAAAATCGAATACCACATACTCTCACATATAAGTGGGGGCTTAACACCGAATACACACAGTCATAAGGATGGAAACAACAGACATAGAGGACTTCTAAAGCAGGGAGGGAAGGAGGGGGTAAGGGTTGAAAAACCACCCATTAAGTACCATGCTAGCCACCTGAGTGGTGGACTCAATAAAAGCCCAAATCTCACCAACACTCAATATACCTATGTAACAAATGTGCACATGTACTCTTTGTATCTAAAAAAAAGGTTTAAAATGTAAAAAAATAATGTTGCAAGCCAAACACAAGGCTTTGCCAGAAGACCAAAAGAAGGAATGCCTTGTCCTTATGGTTTTCTGGTAAAGCCTTGTTAGATATCTATATCTGTTTATCTACAAAAAGGCTTGGCTGCCTCCCTACAGAAGAAAAAAAATTAACTTAAAATACTTTAAAGAACAAAATAAAACTTTATCCGTAATAGAAAATGGGAAAATACAGATAAGCAAAAATATCTGTAATTTAATAGTAAATTTTAACATCCATATATTTGACGACTTTTTCTAAGTAAAAGTGGGATCATGCTTCTGTACCTTCTTTTGAACAATATATCCTGAACATCTTCCCATGTCAAGCAATAGACATCTTCTTCATCGTCTTGAACGTATGTGTAGTATGCCTTGAAAGGATGTATCCTACTTTATATAACCAACATCATTAAGCTGTCCCTCTTTTATCTTCTATTGTGAACAATTCGATGCATGGCATTCTAACAAACTTTACTAAGTGACAATAAATCCTTGCCTCTAAAAATGATTCTGTAATGCTGAGATTTTAGATACAATGCAAGTGGGAGATAGATGAAGATTTGGGTGAGAGCTTTTCAGTGACTTCAAGATACTAGAGCATATGCCTTTGAAAAACAGGTGCCCCACAGACCTAGCTCTCTTGTGTGGAGGCTCTCCTTCTTAGAGCCTCAGCTCTGGTCACACAGCAGGAACTGACCTGTTGGCAGGTTTGTTCACACTTATTAGGGGGAACCTCTAAAATCTAGGAATTATTTTTTGTACGGCAGGCCCCTTGTAGTACAGGCTTTCTCCAATAGAGAAGTGTCCTAGAAACCCATCGGCATCAGTGTGCCAACTAATTGTTGTGAGAGGTTGAGTTTTACCTCAGTGGGATTTTTTGGAGTTTTATTTCAATTCATTTGCCCATTTCATGATGGGTGATTTATGAGCCCATACCGTGCTAAGTGTTCAGCAGTTTTTGACCCCAAACAGCATGACCTCCTGTGCTCCACCCTCCCAATTTACCCGACTCACCCTGAGAGCAATGACTTTTTTTGTTTCCCTGAATGAAAAAGTCCTCAAGGGAAATGTTTTGCCAGTGTGGAAGAAGTGAAACAAAAAACGGCAGAAGCACCAAAAGGCGTCAAAATCGATGAGCTCAGAAACAGTTTTAAGTTGTGGGAAAAGCATCTTGATAGGTGCCTTGCATCAAAGGGAGAGTGCTTTGAAGGTGACTGAAGTTTAAACATGCATGAATAAAAGCACAGTTTTAAATAAATCAATCCCGGGTTTTTGGGGTTCCACTTCATACATCACTACCCTTTGTGACCCTCCTGCTCTAGACACTGCCTCACTCTCATTGCCTTACCTACCCTTCTACAGCACAGAACACTGCATTCTCGGACAGGTTGTCATATGGGTTCGAGTCTGTGGAACCTCACACTCCTTGCAGAGGCCCTGGGAACACAGAGATTCTAAGAAATGCACCGGAAGGCAAGCCCTTGCCTTCTTTGACCCTGGTCCTCCACAGAAAGGGAGTCACGTAGACTTATCTCCTGATGCCACCGAAAAGACTAGAAGCTTTGTGCTGCCTCATTACTTGCAAAGCATAAAGGCATGAAGGAACAGAAAGCCACGATCTACTCATCAATGGTTTTTAAGAAACTGGGTTCCAGCCAATCAGGGAGAGGAGAGGAAAGAGAGGAGTGGAGAGGTAAGGAGGGGATGTCCTAAGAAACAGGGAGGTCTCTTTTGGATGTGTGATCCCTTTCTCTTGAGCTGCCTATCCTGGAAAGGACAGACCAGCCCACTGTCACTGGCAAGCTGGCCCCATGTGCTGTGAGCACAGGTCAAAGTTCATGTTAACCTGGATCTGTCCACAGTGCTGCTGAGGAGGGACTTAAGACACTCTGATTATAGCTCTTGTCCAGCACTCTCACCTATAAAATGGGGATCTCAACCCCCACCTTGCCGAGCTGTTAAGGGATTTAACCATGACAACCACCAATATGAACTGAGCACCCCGCTATGAGCTTCACATACGTGACCTCGTTAGAGATGCTGCAATGTTATGGCAGTAAGTATTGTGTTCAATAGTGAGTTCACCATTCTACTCCAGGCCCCAGCTTCTGACATCGGGCCATGCTCCAAATTTTCTGCTGACTGAGGTGCTAGAAGAAAGGGAAACAGAAGAAGGAAGGCTTGTGGGACCCCTGCATTCTGCTGGCTTATTCTTAAGGGTCACTCTCCTCCGATGACTGAGGCTTCTTGATTCTTTTTCAAGGGATCCGTTTTCTTTTGATTTGAAAACAGACTCCCCCATGCCTGCATTTCCCTATAGACTGGGGCCTTTCTCCGACTTAGGACCTTCTTAGAGCCCTCTTCTGCACGTCCCTCCTTGCGTTTGGAAGGCCTCTCCACGTGGACTCCACGGAAACGATCCAAACTCATCTTTTACACGGAGCACACACACTCTTCCCTGGTGTTTCTCATGCCATGCCATCTCATTCCAGCTCTCAGCCAGCACCGCCCAGAAGAAACAGGCAGCAAGCTGGGAACGTAATGTCACACTTTCTGATAGCCACATTTGGAAAAGTGAAAAAGAAATGGACACAGTTAATTACAGTCATCGATTTTATTTAACCCAATCTATCCAATATATTATCTTTTCATGATGCAATCGTATAAAATTATTTAGGAGATACTTGGCATTCTTTTCAGATCCTTTGAAATTTGGTGTGGACACCATGAGGATGGCTCTCCATTGAATTAGGCGCATATCAGGAGCCTGGCGTCACATGTGCCTGGAGGCTGCTGCAGGGGAAGTGTGGGTCTAGGCTTTGGTTGGGTGAATTCCTCCTGTGCAGAATCTCTCTCCTCTCCTCCAGTTAACTGAAATCCTAACCGTTGCTCAAGGCTCAGCTCCGGCTGTGCTCCTAAAAGGAGTCTTCTCTGATGTGGTCAGTGTGTGCTCCTCTTCCCCTGACTGTGTCCAGGTCTGTGGTTGTATTTCTTTCTTTCTTTCTTTTTTTAACCACGTGATCTTATTTATTTATTTATTTATTTATTTTTATCAATATTTTTATTATGATATTATGGGGTACAGTTAAGGGTTAGGTATACAAATATGCTTCGTTCAGGCACCCTTGTTGATAAGAGGTGTCTCCCCATGTGGCTGTATTTCTGAACTTTCCCTCCAGACGGCACCGTCCCTGTTCCTCCACGCCTACACCGCCCTTGTCCCACTGCAGCCCAGGGCACCTCCCATGGCACTTGTGGGCAGCGGCTCCCAGCCAGCTCCTGGTTCCTCCTCTTGGCTTTGCTCGCTGACTCCTCCCAGTCTCTCCACTCCTGATCATCCCTCCCTGCGACACTCACTTGCCTTCACCCACACGACTCCACATTCTCCCGATATCCTTTCTTCTGTTCTGTCCACTTCTTAGGAACATATGGGGGTCTTCTCTTCTTCTGCCATTCCTTATATACTTTCTCTAGGTTCTGATCAAGACCCTATCACATTTCTCCTCTTCTCGCTCCCGTCTCCCCTTCATCGATTCCTTGGGGTGTAGTTTTGATAAATAAGCAGAATCTACCCCATCTTTTTTTTTTTTGAGTTGGAGTCTCACTCTGTCGCCCAGACTGGAGTGCCGTGGCCGCTCCCGGCCACTGCAGCCTCGCCTGCTGGGCTCCGGCGATCCTTCCGCCTCAGCCCTCCAAGTAGCTGGAACTACAGGTGCGGCTAATTTTTGATTTATTGTAGAGATGAGGTCTCGCCAAGTTGCCCAGGTGGGTCTCGAACCTGCAGGCTCAGGCAATCCACTCACCTCAGTCTCCCAAGGTACGAGATTACAGGCTGAGCCACTGAGCCTGGCTTCTACCCCATCTTTATTTACAGCCTAAATCACTCTCATTATTAGCTTTGGGTTAGAAAATATAATTGCATAGGTAGGAGAGAAAAAGTATATATTTCCCTCACCCATCATTAGGTTCATGGTTGAGACCGCTATAATAAAAGACAGATTAAAAGAGGAGACCATGCTCATTTGTTTTTAATACAAATGTTACATGGCAAGAGAGCCTTCGGAAATGAAGACCCAAAGGAATGGAGAGATCTGCGTATTTTTATAGAAAGTTGTGCTAAAGCATGATTAGAGAACAAAAGGATATGACCTTAAGGTAATGAATAAAGGAAATTTAGCAAGGCCTATTTGTTCAGTTTTTTTCTTGGCATTTCTGTGTGATATTCCTTCCCTCTGGGTATAGGACAGAATACCTGTCACATGATGGTCTTCGAGGGAGAAGATCATAGAGTGACTTTCCTAGGTTTGATGACCCACTTCAGGGAGGAAAGAGTGAGGGAGATTCTAGATTTTATGGCCCACTTAAAGGGAGAAAGGGTGAGGGAAGGTCAGAGAGACCTTCTGGCTTCAGCTGTTTTCTCAGTGTCCAAGGTGCCACACTTTGGGGTCACATTTTCGGCAACCCATCACATACGACATCTTATTAGATCGATCACCCCAACCCCGACACACACACACGTGCACACACATGCACATACACTCTCACAGTAAACCTATTCCTTCATTTGTCTCTCATATTTCAATAAATGGTACAAACATCCACACTGATGTTTAATCTGGAATCCCAGAGTCACCCCTGATTCTTTCCCCTCACCTCCCATAACCAGTCCACCAGCAGTTTATGCAAGTTCTAACTCCAAGAAGTAGTTCAAATTCAGTCTCTTCTCTTTGTTTCTGTTGGCCACCTTGGTCCAAGTCAATATTTCCCACCTGGAATTTTACTCCCTGACTACTTACTTGGTTTCAAGTTCAGAGTTCTTACTAAGGCCCTAATAATAGTCCTGAGCCCTTGTCCAACCTCATCTACTACCTTCTTCTTTTCTAAAATACTCCAAGCCCGAGTGGCTCATGCCTGTAATCCCAGTACCTTGGGAGGCTGAGGCAGGAGGATAGCTTGAGCCCAGGAACTCGAGACCAGCCTAGGCAACATAGCGAGACCTTATCTCTACAAAAAATTTAAAAAATAAGCTGTGTGTGGTGGGGTGTGCCTGCAGTCCCAGCTTCTTGGGAGGCTGAGGTGGAAGGATCCCTGGAGCCCAGGAGGTCAAGGCTGCAGTGAGTTGTGTTCATGCCACTGCACTCCAACTGGGTAGACGGAGTATGAACCTGACTCAAAAAAAGCACTGCAGTTTGTTGTGGCATGATTCACAACCACTTTTTTATTTCAAAATTATAGAAAGAAATGTATTGCTTCCTAAACAAGTCAAAGTATCTAGTCCTCAGCATTGGCAACAGAGACCTGGGCAGCCCCAGATTTGCTTTTATCCACTCCTAGGTGAGCCAGTGAGGGTAGAAATGAAATAGTGGAAGAGATCCTAAAAGTATATCCAGTGTGTAGGGCTGGGTTACGATTCACACTATGGGTCAGAGAAAATAGTCTCCCCACAACCCCCAAATATCTAGAGAATGATACTCCACAGCACTTTTATTGTCTCTTGACCTTTTCAGCCAGAAGGTTCTTTCTGACTCCTAACTCAAGTCCTTTCAACTTTAGCTCAGGCTCAGCAGAAACTTCGGTCATGCGAAACCCTGCCGATCTGTTTCTCTCAGAGTCCCCAGCCTGATGGTTTCAGGTAAGCTTTGGTGTACACACTCAGTTCCAGGAGGAGTCCCAGGTCTGGGTGAAAGCTCTTGCAAGAGCTCTTGCAAGACAGAAGGGTCGGGCCATCGGAAGACATCTTCATTTTCCTTCTCCCAGACTCAGCCACAGGAGGGCCCCAGCAGGTGGTGGCTTTCGAGGAGAGGACACATGTCTGCATTGCTCCGGCATGGAAAAGCCTCAGCAGCACCAAGTCTCTCACGGAGGAAAGCCCTGTGGTTCCCCGCGCTGGTTCAGGGTATCACTCTAGGCCCACGAGGGATGCCTTCTGAGAACCACGGGGTGAGAAGGTGCCTCCAGGCAGAGCCCGAAGGCTGCCTGTCGCCGACATGCCTTACCCTCCCCCCCAGTGTAGGTGTTGTAGAGTTCCAGGAAGGACCACCACTTTGGCCTCTGCAGCTCTGCTATCAACACGCAGCCGTGAGGCTCTTAGCCTACCTGTGTTTTCCATAAAAGAGAAGAATAGAAGATAATAGATGTATGTGTATACACACGCAAGAGTGCAGGAAAGATGGGACACATACATCCATCTTTATGGATTTAATTTAAAGGTCGCCCTTCGTTTTCTATATAAAAACAACCAACAAGTTCAGTTTCATTTGCAAAGGTTTTTTTTTTCTAAGCCAGAAAGTGTCTGTAAGCATTCTGTGCCTGACAAATAACAGAGGCTCTTTAGGTATTATTGAAAGAATGAACATTACAGCACAAAAAAGTAATTCCATCCTCACCCCTAGCCATTTTCCTGTAATAACTAGACCCCCTCACTGTCAAGCCACTTACATCTTGGGTTTACAGTAAGCATTTGCTCGTATGAGTCTGGAACCGTTGCCATCTTTGGAAACATTTATCAACGTTGGAGATTGTTAGTTCACTCACTTAAGGGTGTGTCCTGCCTGGATTTTCACAGAAAATGGATTGCTATGTTGATCTTGATCTTGTTCATTTGTTAAGGGGTTTGTAGAACAAATGATTACAATCTAAATCTACATTTTTCAAGCTGCAGCCTGAAGACTGGAGCGGGATCTTCCAATGTGTTTGGAAAAATCAAATTCGTAGCATGGATAGGACCCACCCGCCGGGGGCACACTGAGTAAAATGGGTTCATTTTACTCAAATAATGGGGGAATGATGTTAATTTTGTGCAGCAAAAGCATTTCAAAGACATGGCAGGTGCCACCTCAAGCACTCTGCTCCCCCATACCCCCCGCGAGGGAGCAGATGGTATAAAAGCTTGAGGAGAGGACTTTAAGGCAACCTTCAAGTTTGGGGTGTGTCTGTGAGAAGGATGGGGAATGGTGGTGAGGAGGACAGGATTTGAAGGGCAGAATTCTATTTTTAGCTTATTTTCTTTGACGTTCAAGACTTGTAGATTAGAACGGATAGAATTGTGGACTTACTCCAAACACATTAGGCAAAATTAAGACTGCTTTATGAAGAGGAACTTGAGAATTAACTATTGGACTGCATGGTCAACATTTGACTCCTAAGACGATCCAGAAAGGGCAGAAAGTGTACAGCACTTTGCTCCATTTCCCCTATTCAGCCCCAGATCTGTGTGGGAAGCACCAGAGATGGAATCCTCGAAGGGTGGGCATTCGTATTTTGCATCCATTAACCAGTGTCCCCTTTTTCGCACCATGTCACCTCCCCCAAGACGAGTAGCAGAAGCTGCCTCCATTTAGTTAACTGGGTTTCCCTTTTGCTCTCTGTAAATCATTGCCTATTCTTCCTAGAGGCGATGTCCTGTGATTATAACTTTCCATTAATCAACAAAGTCAGTTGGAGTTTTGTAATTCCCCACTCCGGGGTAGAAGCTTCATGCTGAAGACAAAATTTAAAAGACCATTTTGATGTCTTATTGCTGTCACTATTTTTCAAAAATAACAATTGCCCAGAAATGTATGAGCTTCCAACTGTTATCTTTCAGTTTGGTTCACAGGCCACACTGCATTAAAAATTCCAGTTCGGTAAAGATGCCTTCATGGCATTGTCTCGTTTCTGTATTTTAACAAGGATAAAATATGAAATTTGAGCTGGGAGCAATATTACAATTTGATATCAGCTACTCTGCACATGTGGTTTTACCTCCCACGTCCCTTCTTCCTCCAGAGGAAGTTTTCTTAAAGATTTTTCAGCAGGCAGATTTATTACTTGTCATGATTCGGGGATTATCTGTTGGACAGTTTTGCTATTTTTTCTGATACCAGAAACTAAAAAGAGCAGATCATTTGGCTTTCAGGGGCATATACTACATTGTAATCACTTCCATACTGTGAACACAATCTGCAGTAACACAAATGTAATTCCTGTCACTAATTGAAAGACTCTCTTTTCATGGAGCTTATGTAGAAATATCAGATTGTTCTGAATGTCTTCTGAGGCTATTTTTTCACCAGATGCTTTTTGGATGCGAGAGGATTTGGTGGGATTCTCTAGTCCAATAAACTGTTATCTCAGAAGAATTTTTCTGATAGGGCCTCCCAATTACATGCTGTCATGTTTTAATTTTAACACAAAGGGCATTCTGAAAAGTGCATCCTGTCACATAGAAGCAGATGGGACCTTAATGCCAGAAGCAATTTACCCCTTTATTCGTAATTTTTCAATTACCTGTTTCTCTCCCCGCCCCCTCCCTCTGTCTGCCTCTTTCCACTCTTCTCTCATCTTTTTCTCCATTCTTTCATTTAATTCTGTTTAAGATTCTCTTTTCCCCCACCCTTTCATTTCATCCGATTTCCAATTCTCTTCATATTTTTCATTCCCTGTTTGAAAACATCCTCTGTCAAAGCCTTAGCCTGCCATTAAGAAACTAGCATTGCTTACTCATATAGAAAGTAGGATCTGAAATAATAGCTTAGTGCCACATTTCAATAATCATCTTTATTTTTCTTGTAGGACATTGCATTGCAGTGGTTCTGCACCAGTTGCTATGTCTGGATATAAAATTATTCTAGCAAAAGCCTGGCTAAAACACTAAGAAAAAGCAAAGCTTTGAAAAGCACATAATATTGACACAACTTCAAGAAAAATATCTACCCATTAGAAGAACAAATGTTTTTTAAACCCTATGCAAACTCTAATTACCATGTATTCTTACTTTTCATTTTAGCTTATTCTCAGAGGACTTTTGCTTCATAATATTTTATACCTGAGTTATAGTTATTATTGAAGGAAAATTGAAGTAAATTAAACTACTCAAAATTTTTCACAATTTCACATTTTAACTGTTTACCAGTTTCCCCCTTAAAATATTACACATTTTTGAATTTTTACTGTGTTAGTCTGTTGCTTTGCCGTCCCATCTCTCAAAGTCATGATTAATGAGATTTTGATCCAGAGACATGAAATGGTTAAAGATAAGCTAAATAAAATAAATAATGCCACTTTGTCCAGGGAAAAAGCACACGAAATATCTTAATGGCAGGTGTCAATTGTTCCAGACCCATGGTTATGATGGTGAATTAAGCTCAGTATCCATTGTTTTTTTTTTTTTTGAGTTGGAGTCTCACTCTGTCACCCAGACTAGAGTGCAGTGGCCGCTCCCGGCCACTGCAGCCTCGACCTGCTGGGCTCCAGCGATCCTTCTGCCCCAGCCTTCCAAGTAGCTGGAACTACAGGCGCGCGCTACCACGCCCGGCTAATTTTTGATTTATTGTAGAGATGAGGTCTCGTCAAGTTGCCCAGGCGGGTCTTGAACCCACGGGCTCAGGCAATCCACTCAGCTCGGCCTCCCAAAGAGCAGGATTACAGGCTGAGCCACCAAGCCCAGCTTCAGTAACCATTGCTAAGGGGTTCTCAATCTAGGGAAGTGTTCTGGGCTAAATTAGGTGCTCCAAAAAAATGAAGTCCTCACCACAAGTACCTCAGAATGTGATCATATTTGGAGACAATGTCTTTAGAGAGATAATTAAGGTCATGAGAGTGGACCTAACCTAACATGACTGATCCGTATAAGGAAAGGAGATGAAGCCACAGACACACACAGAGGGATGGTTATGTGAAGACAAAAGGGGAACGACAGCCATCTATAAGCCAAGGAGAGGCCTCAGGAGAAACCAAACCCAATGACACCTTGATTTTAGACTTCTAGGTTTGAGCACTCTGAGAGCAACACATTTCTGTTGTTTCAGTCACCTAAATTGTGGTATTTTGTTACTGCAGGTCTAGGATACTCATGCACGTTTCCTAGCAGATAATGCTACTCCTGCCTGGCTACATTAAAATTATGATTGCTTAGTAGTCCTGGGTCTGTTTTCCTCAACTGCCTCTTACACTGATGGAGATCAAGGATGCATCATATTAAATAAACAGGTGACCTTAATTCTGCTCTTTCAATGAGTTCTCAGATACTTTGTGAAGAGAACTCCTACATTTGCTCCTGTGAAAGAGACTGCCATGTGCCTAAACAGAGTTTTTTTTTCTCTTTAATTCATAAGATCTGAGATTTGGATCTATTGGTAAAAAAACTGGATACTTCCTCCCAGAACTAGCCTTCCCAAGTGTCCAGTCAGATACATGGAAGGGACTACTGAATTTGGGGGATGTTCCTCAGAGAGTCTCCCAGTCCCATATTGTGGTGAATTTAAAACCTGTTTTCAAATCATTTGATATTCCTCTTATTGAGAGGTGTGGTCTAGATGCTATCCCTTCAAATCAAGTTGACCATAGTAGCTTGCTTGTTACCTAGCAAACGCAGTGGAAGTGAGGCTACAGAATTTCCAAGCTTAGGTCAGAAAAAACTATGCAGCTTCTACCTAGTTCTTTTGAGGCACACGTCTTTATAGTCTTCTGTCACAGTAAGAAGTCTATCTACTGTGAAGCTGCCATGCTGTGAAGTTCAGGCTGCAGGGAGAGGTCATGTGAAATTGTCCCAGCCAAAAGATGAGGTCCAAGTCAACAGCCAACATCAACTGCCAAACATATGAGTCGACCCCTCCAGAGAACTTCATCCTCCAGTCATTGACTCACCCTTGCCCTTCAAGCCTTTCCAGCTGAGGCAAAAGACCTTGTGGAGCACAGTGCACTAACCCACAGAGCTCAAGGCATAGTAAAGAGGTTGCTGTATGCTTCTAAGTTTGGGAACGACTTGCTATATGGCAATAGTAACCGGGACTGATTTTAGTACCAGAAATGGGGTGCTGCCATGACCTACCCCCCCAAAAAAAGTCTAAAATATTACAGCATTGTTTTGGGGACCAGACAGCCTTGATGAGACTGTCAGTGAATAATTAAGAGGTCCTGAAAATAATTTCAGTGAAAGCTGGAAGAGCATCAAGAATAAGATGGTAGAAATCTGAAGGGCCTTGAAGATGCTGTTTGTGGGGGTTTAAAGGAAAGTGAGCTAATTATTAGTAGAAGCTGGAGGGAAAAAAGACTCTTGCTATGTAGTGGAAGTTCAATAAAATGTTATCATGTTAATGTAAAAAATACATCATGTACTTCCTGAACTTGATGAACTATCTAAGGAGATTTCAGTGCTTAAGGTTTTTGTCTTTTAGCTACCTATAATACAACAAGAGGTGATAGGTGAACTAAATAATGATTTAATCAACCTATGAATGGAGTTTGGAGAAAATACGAAGGACTCAGATCAGTCTTTTCATCCAACAGTTTTCAAATTAAGAAAAGTTCTCAGGCCAAAGACCAAATCCAGAATGATACTAGAATATATTTTTTAAGGACCACATAAAATACAAAGAAAGATAAAAAACAGTAGGACCGCCGGGCTCGGTGGCTCAGCCTGTAATCCCGCGCCTTTGGGAGGCTGAGGTGAGTGGATTGCCTGAGCCCGCGGGTTCGAGACCCGCCTGGGCAGTGAGACCTCATCTCTACAATAAATCAAAAAATCAGCCAGGCATGGTAGTGCGTGCCTGTAATTCTGGCTACTTGGAAGGCTGAGGCGGAAGGATCGCCAGAGCCCAGCAGGTAGAGGCTGCGGTGGCCGGAAGCGGCCACTGCACTCCAGTCTGGGTGACAGAGTGAGACTCCAGCTCAAAAAAAAAAAAACAGTAGGACCTTTCAGATGGTCAAAGCCCTTGTAGGACTGTAATAGTGTGTCTTGCAGATTTCCATTAAACAAATTGTCTTCAAAGAATCTTGAGGCACTGCCTCTAGGGGAGAGTCTCAGGTAGTCTAAGATAGTGGAGGCTTATCTTGAAGAAATTTGTCTAGTGGAATGAATGCCACAAATTCTTATAGGCAATCTACACAGTATTTAAGAGAATTCTTCTGAAAGAAACAGTGTCAGTTTTAACTCTAAAGGATGAAGAGTACAAAATGAAAGAGACCTTTAGAGTTCAAACATTTATAGGCATGATACAGACTGAGACAATCACTTGGTTGTAAACACAGTTTTCCTGTGGAAAAAGATAACTCCGGGAGCAGAACCAAGAGCTTATGGATTAGAGTGAAGGGCCTCAGGGAATAACTCCCAAAGAGAAGTACTAAACTTTAATCAAGAGCCTGGCAATACAAATCCAGCAGGATTTCAGATTTGCTATGAACCAGTGACTTCTCTTAACACCTTTTTAAACAGGAGTATCTATAATGGTTATCCTATGCCTGCTCAGTCGTTGTAAGTTGGCTCTAAATGAACTAATAGCTTGTGTCTAGTTCACAGTTCTTCAGGGTGAGAGAAACCCAATTTGAGCAGCCCAGTCCAAGGAAACGCACCAAAGAAGCCTCACCTGCAGATGGACCCAACTTAGATGATAAGATCTTGGACCTCAGCCTTAAATCTGGTACCGTATTAAGTAACTCTTTCTGGAAGGTTTTGGGAAGGAGTGCGTATCCTTTGCACATGGTATGAAGGTAAGCAGTTACTGTCCAGAGAGTGGGCTTTGCTCATTTTAAGATAAAATAATTTGTTTCCAAGTTATTTGACAATTCTTTTAAATCTAGACCGAACTTGTTGGCACAAATTGAATGCCATGTAAATGATACTACAAAACTTCTAAGATAAGTTTAGAAGAACCATAAAGTTTCTGGATAGTTTTGGGACATACACCTTTGAAGACCTGAGCCACTATATAATAAGTCTGGCTACCCTGAGAATACTGTATTATGGAGAAGCTCAAGTCACAGGGAGAGACCGTGCATAGATATTTCTGTTGACAGCCACCAATGAAGATTCTGCTGAATGCTAGTGTCAACTACCAGACATGTGAGTAAAAACATCTCCCAATGATTCCAGTCTCAGTTATTGAGGGATTCCTGCCTTTGAGACTTGTATATTGAGATCATAGGCATCACAAAGCAAAGACAAAATATTTCTACTGTTGTCTGTCTGAATTCCCAAGCCAACGAATCTGTGATCATAATAAAATGGTTTGCGGGGCGGCAATAATAACCAGGAATGGTTTTGTTATTTTGATAGTGTGCAGAAAATGCAAATGCTCCTCCACTTAAAGTTATGTTTTAAAAACCTATTATAAGTTGAAAATGTCATTAACTTAAAAAATGCATTTAATACACCTAGCCTGCCCAAATCATAATAGGCTAGCCTACCTTAAACATGCTCAGAACACTTACATCTGCCTACAGTTGGACAGAATTATCTGGCAACACAGTACACTGTAGAGTATAGGCTGTTTCTCCTTGTAATCACGTGGCTCACTGGAAGCTGCAGCTCACTCCTGCTGCCCAGTATCACGCAGCATATCACTAGTCCAGGAGAAGGTCAAAATTCAAAATTTGAGGGCATCACTTTGGTACCAGTGTAAAGTTGAAAAATTGTAAGTCAAACCATTGTAATTAGGAGATCATCTGTAGTTTATATTGAGAAAACTTGAAAACATATAGAAAACTATAGAAAGTAATAAAAACTTTTATTCACCATCCAACTTTAGCTGTCATATTTACTTTGGAATTTTTTTAAGTAAAAAAATATTATAAGCCGGGCTCGGTGGCTCAGCCTGTAATCCCGCACGTTTGGGAGGCTGAGGTGAGTGGATTGCCTGAGCCCGCGGCTTCGAGACCTGCCTGGGCAACTTGGCAAGCTCTCATCTCCACAATAAATCAAAAAATTAGCCGGGCGCGGTAGCACGCGCCTGTAGTTCCAGCTACTTGGAAGGCTGAGCAGAAGGATCGCCGGAGCCCAGCAGGTCAAGGCTGCAGTGGCTGGGAGCAGCCACTGCACTCCAGTCTGGGCGACTGAGTGAGACTCCAACTCAAAAAAAAAAAAAATTATAAATAGTTGAAGACCCTATTTAGCTTTTGCAGATTTCATGTCCCTGTCTTTCTTCCCATAGGCAACTGACTTTGATATTCATCTGTTCCACACAGTTTTTATACTATAATGTGTATAAATATAAAAAATAATTTAGAAAGTTATTAATCCAATTTTATACAGATTTTGCATTCTATACAGATGTCATATACAGTGACATTTTGTAACTAGCTTTTTACACTCTCAATATCATCTTTTTTGTGGTTATCCACATTTATAACTTTAGTTCCTGCTTAGTCATTTTCCCTGCTGTATAATATTCCACTATATCATATATATGGTCATTTAGTTATACAATCTACAAAGAGAGGATGAGCATTTAGATTGTTCCCCATGTTTTGCTATTGGAAACAATCCTGCATGAAACAGTTTTGAGCATATCCTTGTACATATATGCAAACATTTATCTAGGTCGTATACATAGAAGTAAAACTTCTGGACTGAAGAATATTCACGTTTCAAATCTACCAGATATTGCCAATTTTTTCTCCAAAGTGGATTTGAGCCAATTTACAGGTCCACCTACAAGAAAATTCCCACTCTTCCACATCCTCATAGTATTCAGGCTTTCTCACCTGTGAAATACTTATTCTTACCTTTTCTTTCCACTAGATTTCTTCATTTCTTATTATACATACATACATTGTTGTCTTAAAATAATTATATATCTTAAATACTGTACTTGTATACTTTATATACTTAAATTTTATATATATATCTAAAATTATATATGTGTGCATATCTATATATATCTTAAATACCAATCCTTTGCCAGTAGTATGAGAACACATTATTAAAAGGCTTTGGCTTATCTTTTTGCTTTAATTATGATGATTTTTTTATACAAATACATTTATAAATTTAAGGTGATCAAATATGCAATCATCTTCTATTTTGTTTTATGAAACACTTCCTTACTCAGAAGCGACAAAAATGTTTCCTTATATTTTCTTCAAAAGTTTAAAGTTATGCATTTCATATTTGATCATTAAATATATTTAGAATTTCATGGTAGGAGATAAGAAATCTGAATTTATTTTAGTCCACATGGATCACCGATTGTCACAGCAGCCTTACTTAAAAAGTTATTCTTCACCTATAAATTATAATGCTGTCATTATGTCATGTTTCAATGTGTGTTTAAGTCAGTTTCTTTGTTCCCTACTGTATGACATCAAATTATTTGTATTTAACCATATTACTGGATTCTCATATTATTCTGGATAAATTGTCTAATGTTTCCCTTGATTATGTATGCTGAAATTTTACCTGGAAATAAGGACAATATTTTTCTCTTTCTTTCCAGTTCTTGTTTTCTATTTCACTTCTGACTGTACAGTCAGAATCTCAGAGAACAGTGCTGAGTAGAAGTGGGGATGAGAGGGTCTCTATGCTCTGACATCTAAGTCTAACCATTATACATAAGGTTACTATAGTTTTTTGATGGATATAATTCATCATGGTGAGGTGTTCTCTTCTGCTTTTGGTTTGCAAAGAATTTCATAAAGAAGGAGTGTTAAATTTTATTTAATATTCTTGAGATGATTATATTGATTTGTAAAAAAAAATTGATTTGTAGCTATGCAGTAGAAATGGGAAGTAATACGTATTTCAGGCCTGGCACTCAGTGCAAAAGTGAAGGCCAGCTTTCTCCCCTGGATTCAGCTACTTGGAACAAGGTTAGAGGAGGTGCACTTTCCTCCCTGAGGTCATCAGGATGCTGAAAGAGGTCAAGGGTGAGACGTCAGATTAGGAAAGTGCATCTCAGGCTGGGAATGAGCAACACAGTCCACCTGAATAATCTCCAAGGAAATTTTTTTCCTCATTGTCAATCACAAAAGTATAGGTTTTCATAATAAGTGACTTGAAATTACAGCCTTCCTCTCTCCATCCTTCTGGAGTCTTCCTGTGACAGAGATTGTATCTTGAAACCTTGGTCTGGGCTTCTGCACATCGGGTGCTTTCTGAAATTTCTTGCACAATTTTATTTGCATATCTCCACATTTCCAGTGCCACAGCATGCTCACAAGACCTTTTCTCCTTACTACTCAACTCATGATCTGTTAAAACATCATGCCAGATTTGGGCCTTATCTTTCTTACGCAGTTTGTCATCTTTGTTTTTGACGACAATCTGATTCTGTCCAATATCTTTTAGCAAACATCAGTTTGAGTCTCATTTCTCTGTAAGTGCAGATCTATTTTTTCCTCTCTCTCTCTCTCTCTCTCTCTTTCTCAAGGCTTTTATGATCTTATCTTTAACCCTTGTGTCCTGGGATTTCACAATGACATTTCAAGATGTTGGTCTCTGTCAGTTCAATGACTTTCAATTGAGAGATTTGTGTCTTTTTTCTTCTTGTGGACTTTTTTTGGCAAAATATTTGTTTCCTTATCTCTTCCTAGACTTGTTATTTTATTTTTAATTGATATATAATTATTGTATTTATTTATGGAGAGCAAGGTGATTTTTCGATATATGTATACAATGTGTAATGATCAAATCTGGCTAATTAGCATATCCATCACCTTAAATATTTATCACTTTTTTGTGCTGGGAACATTTGAAATCTGCTCTTCTAGTTATTTGAAAATGTAACACAGTTGTTAGTTACAGTTACCCTGTGGCGCTGTAGAACACTGGAACTAATTTCTCCTGTCTAGCTGTCCTTTTGTATCCATTAACCAACGTCTGGCTTTTAATAGTGGAGTGTCAGGACATTGCCACATTTCTTAATCTTTTATTTGTCCTGCCTCTTGACAATGTGGATTTACAAATCTAGGTGGCTGCCTTGACTTTATATTCTAACCCTTGTTCTGATTTTTCTTATTTTCGCAATCATTTTTACTAAATTGTAAGTCCTCCTCCTCATCCTATGATTGAATTTTTTCCTCATTGATGGGGACAGTGACTTATTGAGTCCCTAGGAATTACACTGATTTTGACTATTTTCTGATCCTTCCATTATTTCATCTCTTCCAATGTTATTTTTCCCTGTTTGGCTGTTTTGATCCTTTTATACGCCTTGACTTTCCTTGAATATTTTGTGATATTTAGTCATCAGGTATTACTGTCCCTTAAAGAATGAAGCGAGGGAAATACTGCCTAGCAGCTCTGTGCAGGTAGCAGTCCTGTGAATAGTAACCATTACCTTGGAGACCAAGCACCCAAGTACCAAGGGCTTTTCCCATGGATGCCAGCACTCCCCTGCCATGAGCCCTCTTCCTGGACCTCGGAGGAAGGTGACAGTGAGTGTCCTTCCACCTGAGGTTGGGTCCTTCCAGAAGCAGAGTCTGAGGCAAGGCTTCGGAATAATGCAAATGCTTTATTAAGGAAGTGCTCCCAGGAGAAACTTGTCCCTGAGCGAGGGAGGGGGGTAGGGCAGAAAGGAGGAAGAAGCCATGCACAGATGAGCTTTCAGGTCCATGGGGAGCTCCAGAGGGCAAATGACACCTCAGAGTTTGCCCTGCATCACGTCAAGGAATCTGGGCTCATGTAACGGCCACAGAGTCAGTCATGGATGAGCTACCTTGGGAGAAGAAGGGGAGACAAAAAACTTTGAAGGCCTGGCATCGTGGCTCACGCCTATAATCCCAGCATTTTGGGAGGCCGAGGTGAGAGAATTGCCTGAGCCCACGGGTTTGAGACCAGCCTGGGCAACTTGGTGAGACCTCATCTCTACAATAAGTAAATCAAAAAATTAGCTGGGTGGGGTGGCGCATGACTGTAGTTCTAGCTACTTGGAAGGATGAGGCGGAAGGATCGCCGGAGCCCAGCAGGTTGAAGCTGCGGTAGCTGTGAGGATGCCACTGCACTCCATCCTGGGAGACAGAGTGAGACTCCCACTCAAAAAAATATTTTTTTCAAGCATGCCCAGTCTTCTGAAGGGCAAGGCTGCTACAGTGCCCAGTGCAGAGACTTCAAAGCTATAAATACTGCTTGCAGTAGCAAAGTTGGCAGAAGGAGGGGCTAGGGAGCTGCCGATGCAAACAGGACCTGAGGGGATGACAGAGAGAGCTCTAAGAGATGTATGCCAAGACTCCACCTGCAGCAACCCAATATTCTGTGTGCTGGTCTCTTCTCAAGCTCTCTGGACATTCCTTTCTTCAGGTATAAGTCAGGTGCAAGGATGACACTGTAAAGATGGGTGCATCTGTGTAATGTGGCGAGGCAAGAATTTTCTGCCTTCAGTGTTCGCTTTGGAGGAGAGCATCCTTCAAAGCACACATGGAAAGGCTACAGGGGAGGTTAGACCCTGAAGACACGCATGTCAGCAGACTCCAAATCACCAGAGAAAGGAAAGGGCTTTGCCGGGAAAGGGGGAATGACTTGATATTTTGCTAGTAAAAAGAACCGAACTATTAACACAAGGATATCTACAGCAGCTCTGTTCACAATCGCCAGCCTTAGAAGCCACCAAGAGCCGGGCTCGGTGGCTCAGCCTGTCATCCCGCGCCTTTGGGAGGCTGAGGTGAGTGGATTGCCTGAGCCTGTGGGTTCGAGACCCGCCTGGGCAGGAGACCTCATCTCTACAATAAAAAACAACAACAAAAAAATCAGCCAGCCGTGGTAGCGCATGCCTGTAATTCCGGCTACTTGGAAGGCTGAGGCGGAAGGATCGCGGGAGCCCAGCAGGTCGAGGCTGCGGTGGCCGGGAGCGGCCACGGCACTCCAGTCTGAGCGACAGAGTGAGACTCCAACTCAAAAAAAAAGAAGCCACCAAGATGTCCTTCAGGAGATGGATGAATAGGTACGTTGTGGTGCATCCAGACAGTGAAATATTATTTAGGAATAAAAAGAAATGCATAGTGTTTAGTGAAAGAAGCCAATTTTAAAATGCTGCCTGCCGTGTAATTCTATTTGACAATCTGGAAAAGGCAAAACTGTGATGAAAGCAAAGAGACCAGGGGGTGTCAGGGGCTGGGGGGAGGGAGCAATGAATAGGCAGAGCACTATTATTTTTAGGGTAGTGAAATGACTCTGTGTGACTGTAATGGAGGACACATGCTATTATACACTTGTCCAGACCCATAGAATGTCCAACACTAAGCGTGAACTCGTACGTCGGCTGTGGACTCTGGGTGATAATGACATGTCAATGTAGGTTCCTCAGTTGAAACAAATGGACCACTCTGGGCAAGAGGTTGATAAAGGGGGTGCCTGTGTGTGTGGCGGGGAGGGGCGGAGGGAGGTACACCCGAAATCTCTGGACTTTCTGCTTACTTTTGCTGTGAACCTAAACCTTCTCTTTTAAAAAGTATACGTTTCTTTTAAAAAACTAGGCAATGATTAAAAGACCCTGGAGGAAAGAGAGAACGAGAGACGTGACAAAGGGAGTTTGCAGATGGAAAGAGAAAGAGAGAGGATAAGGGGCTGAATCCGCCCCGTGACGGGGTGACACGGAGAACATTTCCTCTGAACTGTTTCCTCTGAAGTGTTTCCTCGGAAGAGCTGAGAACTGTTCTCTGAAGTGCTGTTGCTGAGGAAAACTCGGCTTCCTCCCAAGCCTCCCTTGCTCGACTCATCACTGGCTGTTTGGGGTGTCGTCAAGAAGGCTTGCTTGTGCAAACGAAGTAGGAGTTTGGGTTCTCAGTCTGAGCTGAAAAGGTGCCTCCTGGGGCAGCATGCCTGGCAACAGCCCAGTGTAGCTACAGGAACAAAGACTGCTGGGGAATTTGAAGGACTCTTGGGGAGGGATGTGGGGACGTCAAGCCAGTGTGGTCTGGCTCTTCAAGGGGCCCTGAGGGCATCTTGTGGACTGCGGCTGTAGATCTAAGAACACATTATGAATTATAAGTGGCATGCAGATAGAGTGAAATCACCGTCAGGATTAGGGGTTTTAAGATGTGACTGTGATCTTCAAAGAGCAATGCCCTCTATCCTTCATTCTCTAACCCAGAGGAGTGGCAAGGGCATCCAATCACCCTCCCTGGTCTCTTTATCATCGAGAAAGCGAGATTAAGAGGGGCCCAGGTAAATCCAGCCTTTCACTGAGATGTCTACTGCCTCCCTTGAGAAGCTGTTAGGTCACCCGGCAACACTCGGTGGTGTTGACCCTTCCAGGGTCTGCACCATCACACCTGGAAAATAACAAAGAAGCCATAGAGAAAATGTCTTTCTTTTTTGTAGTCCAGTCTTTTGTAAAGGAGGAATGGATTGACTGTCAGATCAGTATAATTATTCCAAGAAGTAGTTTTAAAATACATTTTGCATTGCAGAACTGGAAAAACTTTGACTTGCAGTTGAAGATGAAATCTGACCATGTGGGTGCGGCCACTTCTACAGAACTCCACTTAATAAAGTTGCTTGGTGAACCTGTGATGGGTGTGAGAGAGAGAAGGCAGAAAAGAAGCAGGAAAGATTTTGGAAAAAGCACTGGCATCTCAAGGACAAAGGTTGAATCCTTGTTCCTCCACCTCCTAACCCTGTGACCTTGAGCAAGCCAGGCAGCATTCTACCACTCAGGGGGAAACAAAGAAGTGAATCAGAAAACCTACTCTGTGCAGCTCTTGAGAGGATTAAAACATACTGCTTACAATGAACTAGTGCTATGGTAAATAACAGAAGACATCAATTGCTCTACTCTCAGTTTTGGGAGGAGAGGGTTCAAAAGAGGACTTAAGCCGCTTGTTAGGACCTTTTTGTATGAGTTGGAGTCTCACTCTGTCACCCAGACTGGAGTGCAGTGGCCACTCCCGGCCACCGCAGCCTCGAACTGCTGGGCTCTGGCGATCCTTCCGCCTCAGCCTTCCGGGTAGCCGGAATTACAGGCATGCACTACCATGCCCGGCTGATTTTTTAAAAATTTTTATTGTAGAGATGAGGTCTCACTGCCCAGGCGGGTCTCAAACCTGTGGGCTCAGACAATCCACTCATCTCAGCCTCCCAAAGACGCGGGATTACAGGCTGAGCCTCTGAGCCCGGCTTGTTAGGACCTTTCAATGGTTTCTCTGCAGAAAAGGACACATCCCTGAGTCTTACATTCAGACTGCGACTCTAAAGCCAAGTGCATTGAATGATAGTTACGTACGCATTCGCATACTCTGACTTCTTTCTGATTTCTCTCATTTTATCAGTTTCTTTCCTTGATATTTTACCATGACACATCCACAATTATTCCAAACAGAGCTGTGACAAAAGTGGGACCCAAAGAAAAATGCAGCTGTCAGGTGTAAAGCTGCAGCGTGCAGATGGGTTACTGGCAGGCTTTTCCATCTGGATGTGAGCTCAGAGGTCAATTCCATTCTTATAGTGAGCTGGCTAGTTCAAAGAGCTCCTTTCTAAATAACCAGGATGTAGCAAGAGTGTTATTTTTTAATTTAAAAATTTTTTTAAAGATGCCAAGAGCATTTTGTGGTACATCTAGGATGTTGAGCTAAAAACTTTATTCCTACTTATTTATTATATACTTATGTGTGTGTTTAGTACATCTAGTAAGTAAGGTGAACCTAAAAACATGTGAAAAACTTCAACCCTCATGGAACTTACAAAGCAGTAAGGGAGAGATGACTATATGCATGAGACAATCAGCAAATAACGTGTGACAGTGTCTAAATAAGTTCTAATTAGCTTTGGGAGCATTTACCCAAACTATTAATCACAAGTACTTCAAGAGTCTCTCGTTTTGCTGTCTCTAAATAATTTCTTCATCTTAGCTAGTGTTATATAACAAGCATTGTACGTTTCTTTTGTGGGGATCAGAAAAAACACAAGACACACCTCCTGGAATCCAGAAAATCATCATGCCTTTGAGAATGTAGAATTTATACTTACAAAATAGGTAATAAACTTTAAAAGGGTCAGTGTTCAGTTCGGAGGGAGACAGTAAGTAAAGACTGCAGGCCTAGAAAGGCCATGGTTTTATTGCCATTATGACAGTATACATTATACATGCTTAGTGAAGGGTATTTTATGACAAGTGGCGAAAAGTGCTACAGATTTACTTTATTTTAGTTAACTTCTTAAACAACAATAAAATGAAAGCCAAAATTTACCGAACTCTCCTTTCTGGGTTCTTGATTGCTGCATGGACCCCCTTGGCTAGTTTGACAAGCATGTGTAGGTGTGGTGACTCTTCCCTAAGGTTTACTGGCCTGGCAGAAAAGGATCGGCATACATTTGTTTCTCTTGGGCGTAACATATTTGGGGACTTAACAAGAGTCTTCCACATAAAGCACACAGCTAAAAGCCCAATGAGAAGGAGAATTAACTCCGGGACGTGGTTCTACACCAGGGTTCTAACATGACGCTGAGAGGTGTGGCTCTCCTATTGGTGCGCGAGGCCTGCAAAGACTCGGGCCCCCTGAATCTTGCCTCCAGGTCTAAGAACAGCAAAGCTTGCAAAAATCATTCGTGAGACTGTGTTTTCCCAAGTGTTCTTCTTTTTCTTTCTCCTAGACCCGAAATGACAATGACATTCTCACTGGAAATATTCAAATTGTCATTTCCACATTTCTAATAAGAAGTATTAAGAGATCTCTGGAAACACTTTCTAGGATGAGATCCACTCTGTTCCCTTTTCATATTTCATAGACTCCAAATGCCAACAAAGCCTCCTCTGTCTGCAGTTAATATGGTTTGCTGATTTCAGAAGATTTTCAATCAGACTAGTCCCCTGGGATATGGCTCTTCTTTTCACCAGTCTATATATCATGTATATCAGCAGCCTTTCTCTTTTGGAGGAAGCATGTAAGAGTCAAAGTTAGTTGGAATCACAGATTTTTTTTCAACTTCAAGCTCATTTGACCACCCCACCACGTCCCCTTAAACCCCCCTAAACTTGTCCAATATAAAGAAAATAGAGCCACAAGAAATGAACAGACTTGCTTAGAGTCACATGGATGGTGGCAGATTCCAGGTTAAAGTCCGGGTGAGACTAATCTTTAGAGATCCTAGGCATCAAAAAGTTTGCATTCCAAAGAGCAACACTCAATCTCCAGCACACAAGTAAACATAAATGCAATGCCAAATCCTCAAATAAATACGAAGTACAACCAAACTTAGATTTTTCCCACAGTGATAATTTTGATTCTTCAATTTTTCACATTTTAGCTATCAAACTCTTAATATTCTTTGAGTGATCTTGCTTTGCAGATGCATTTAGCAAACACAGGGACTGCCAAGCACTGACCAAAATTCACATCTTTGTCTCCTACTCCATTACTATACTTTTTTTTTTGAGTTGGAGTCTCACTCTGTCGCCTAGGCTGGAGTGCAGTGGCACGCTCACGGCCACCCCAGTGTCCACCTGCTGGGCTCTGGCGATCCTTCCACCTCAGCCTTCCAAGTAGCTGGAACTACAGGCATGAGCTACCACGCCAGGCTGATTTTTGATGTATTGTAGTGATGAGGTCTTCCCTAGTTACCTGGGCTGGTCTCGAACCCGCAGGCTCAGGCAATCCATTCCCCTCGGCCTCCCAAAGTGCTGGGACTGTTGGCTGAACCACCGAGCCCAGTCTCCATGACTATTCTTGCACCAACCCACTTCCTCTCACACTCACACTCCGTCCCTAATCATTTAATCCACCCCTTGATCACTATGTGAAGGTGGACCAAAACCAAAGTGGACTTCCTCATGGGCATCCAAGGCTTCAGATGACTGGTCTTATCACAAAACGTTGTGGCCCTTTATCTGTTACTGGACTGAACAGAAATAGCATGAGAACTCCATTTTTACTGGAGTTAAAAAAATGTCCCCTAAGTTTCTTCATCCTGGTTTCCTTCTCCCCTCCTCCTCTAATGTGTCTTCGTAAGACAAGGGAGAAAGACAAATATCAAAAGGGGCATCAGAGACCCTGAAGGCGGAACTGGCTCCTCAGAAGTACTGTATCTCTGCCTGTTGAAATACACATCGTGAGCCAGATACAGGTAAATACAAGTCTTTACAGCACTCAAAATTTTGAACACACTTTTCTTTCTTTCTGCGGGAGCATACCTGATACCAGGACAGTTTGATCCAGGGCAGGCACTGAACACTGAGACGGTTCGGGCCTGCAAGAACGCTTAGGCCACAGTTGGGAAGAGAAAAAGATAATCCACCTAAGCCTGCCATGATGCTAAGCAACCCGAGGAAGAGCCGGAAAAAAGAAGCTTTGTGTCCAGACTTCTGAGAGGATGTCGTCCTTTGAAGATCCTTTCAAGTTCAAAGCACAGGGGGCTCAAATGATTCCCACACAGGCCAGAAAATAAATATCTACAAATACACACATCAGCCGGAGCTGTGCACGTGAGGCGTCCAGCGGAGAGTTTTTCTGAGGCTTAAACTCTTCTATTTCTAACCCCCCAACCTCAAAGCATTGAAGCATAAGAATCCAAATGGAGAAACTCACTCTCGCTTTGTGTGTGACTTCCAGGACACTCTTTTGTCCCCAGGTGACAAAAGAAAACCCTGGGGCGGCACAGCAAGTATGCAGGAGCTAATTATTGGTCCACTATTGACAGGGGGTCTAGGGAAGGCTTTGCCCCTCACCTGCAGCATGGGAGGGACAATGGGGTCACATGCCTCCACCAAGGGCCGGTTAGCAGCCTTTTTCAAGAAATTAGCTATCACAGTAGAGTCTAATGGTTAAGTCCTTCGCTCAAATTCTGGCCCCGACACTACCTGGATGATCTTGGGCAAGATGTGCAACTTTTCTAAAACTCTGTTTCCTCATGTGTGAGAGGGTGAGAGGATGGGATCTCTTGATACACAAAGACTCCCGGGTGCACTACAATATGCACTCAGATGCTCACCGCTTAGATGTGTGCTGGTGTTATCTGCCTTCTTTCCTCGGAATCAAACTGCATTGATTTAATCAGTGTCAACAAGACGACTTAACAACCTATTGATTTGTTGGTCAAGTCAGTAAAAACAATCAGTCAGGCTGGTGGCTTGACATTTAGTAGATGAAAATTGACCTTTCCTTCCTCACATTTCTGGGTATGATGTCATCTAGCCACAGACTTCAAACCCATGTGTTCTGCTGGGATCAGAGGGAATAATTCATCTGAAACACTTTGTGGGTGATAAGGGGACCGGACAAGCTCTGTGTTGTTGGGAGCCAACATCTATAGCTACATGGCTGAGGCCTGTAAAGGCCCATCTGGAAGATCGCCTCTGACATAGGATATCAGTTATACCTATAATATTGGCGTGTGATTGATGACCAGTGTGCATACATGGCAGTAAAACTTATAAGAAAAATCTCTATACGTCTGATGAAAGGTTATACAGCAGAATGACCTTGTCCTTTCTAAATCTTACTTCTTTCTAGATATTTTTCAAACTTCTATTCTCTGGTGAGTCAACTCTTAAGCAGTTTCCCCTAGAGCTAAGATTAGAGACTAAATTACCATCATAGTCTTACTGCCCTGTTCCTGGCCAGGCAGAAAGGATTGCTATTGTCCCATTACAGGTATACATTTCCTTGCCTTTGTGCTGTTAAATACCGAAAACTGTCTGCAGTCAAAGCCATTAACTTGGCGACTATGCCTTTGTTTCGTACCGAAACTCTGTCTGCCTCTGTTTACCTCAGCCTGAGGCCATGTGGCCATCCACTTCCTTACTCAGGAGTGTGAAAGCTACTATATGATTTCTAGAGTAGACTTGTTAGTTAGGATAAAATATAATTTATACACTTATAGTTATGTTTTAGAGTATATTTGAGTGGACTTGTGCTTGCTGTTTTGTTTCTTTTGGTTGCATTGTTTAGATATGGTGGTTGCTATGCGATTTGTAAAAGAATTAAGGATATAGCATAGTATTTAAAGGTCAATCATTACAAAAATTAAAGTTTAGACATAGGAAATTCATTTAAGTCATGGTAAGGTTTTATAATTTAAGAATAAGTTTTAATAGTTATAGAATTACAGGACACTACATTCCATAATAGATTAATAGAATAACTGAGTCATTTAAGTAAACTTATAGATTATAGTATAGTGTTAAATTGATACTATTAATCATTGAAAACATTAGGAGTCAGTAAACTTGGATTTAACTTAGAAAAGTTTTTGTATTAATCAGGGTCTGGAACAAAGAGTATAATGTGAATGATTTATTGAACATTGTGGAGAATACTTTGAACAATCTGTATAAAAATTGTATACCTGTGAATTTAATGTAAGTTTTGTGAAACACGTCATGTATCATGGAATTGTAATTGTTTGCTGGAAACTTGCAAGTCTCGTGATACGTAATTTGCATAAAGTTTGTACGCCCCCAAAGTGATTGACACACTGATGGAGGGTATGGAAAAAGGTATATAAGTTGGAAGGAGTCAAAATAAAATTTGGCTTCAGTCCTGATCAGACTGTTCCCAGAAGAAACTGCCTCTGAGTGGTCTCTTCTAGCGCCATCTGGATTCTCCGTTGAGGTCCTAACCCTTCCCTCCGTCGGGGCTGGTCCCCGACACTGTGTATAATCATGTGTACCAGGCACAGCGCCTGATGAAGACACTTGGAAGCACTGCCCAGCTGAGAGCATGTGCTTGCTAAGAGCCCAGCTGCACATATCTTCCTGGGCCAGAGGGCCAGGGCCCCCAAAGTCAGGGTGCTGATAGAGTTAGGGTGTCTTTTCCTTGTTAAAGCATCCCCCTGTCTGAGGGTGAGGAGAGACTGTACTCTGGGCTGGACACCGGCTGCCTCATTCAGGGTAAAATTGGTCTACTATGGAGATCAAAATACAAAAGGTCTGAATCCGTAGTTATAAAGAGCCCCACTCACCTGATAAAACTTTAGGGTGAGAATGAATTATCTGACTACACAGTATTTTCCAGTCACAGGATTCCTACAGTATTTATGCAAAATGTTAATCCAATGGGCTGAGCTTGAAAGGCCATATACATATGTCGGGTTAAAATCAGGCTGGGTCACTTGTAGCTATATGACTTTAGACAAGAGTGACATACATATTTCCCCAATATTGAGAAATTCCTCATTTGTGAGAGAAACAGACTCGCAAGCCATTAAGCGAAGGACACTGAGGCAGGTGTTCCAGAGATGGGTGACTATGACTACAGAAAGATGAGTTACTAACTCTTCTGTAGTGAGGGATGAGAGTTGGAAGCCAGGAGTGAGGATAGAAGAAAAACTCATTTGAGAAGATTTTGTAGAGAAGATATAATTGAGAATGGGGGTGTGGCTGTATAGATGGATATCAAACAATGTTTATAATATGCTAACTAAAAGAAAAACAGACTTCCCAAAGACATATTTAAAGGGAACCTCTATGAAGCATTTGACTCTTGAACCCTAGGCTCAAGACCTGATATGCAACGACCACAGCATTGCAGTGACTTTCCATTCCATTCTCCCCACCCCAAGTCTCTCTTGACAGAGTGATGTATTGGAAATTTGCAATATGATCAAACCAGGGGTTCCCATGAGTGGCAGAGTCAAGCTTCACCTCCCTCTGTATCCTACACTTACCATTCCCACCCCAGGCACACTCCTGCAGGGACCTCTATGCCTTTGCTTAGAATGTCATCCCACATTGTCAACCTAAATATTCCTACCCGTCTTTCAAGCCTCAACGGACACATCTTCTCTACAAAATCTTCTCAAATGCATTTTTTCTTCTGCCTTCATTCGTGGCATCCAACTCTCACCCCTCACTCCAGAAGAGTTAGGAACTCATCTTTCTTCATTCGTGACATCCAACTCTTACCCCTCACTCCAGAAGAGTTAGGAACTCATCTCAGTGCCCTTCACTTATTGGTGTATACATCTATTTCTCTCACAAACTAGGAATTTCTCCATACTAGGGATGCCCTTTACTTTTTTGGCATTCCTTCTGTTTAGTAAAGACTCAATTCATGTTTCTTAATGAACAAATGAATTGATACCTGACTGAATTTTAATTGACCTCCAGAGCTGGAAGAAATGTTTGAGATCTTCCTTTTTATTTTTCTCCCCACATTTGAAAAAAAAAGGAGAATTACAAGCTTTCAGAAGTTGAGCCATTCTCGCAAAGGATGGGCCCACTCATTACTTTATTCAGCAAATATGTATTGACTCCTCAGAGTGCTGGTGTTGGTTTAGTTGCTTAGGATATGGCTGTGAATAAACAGACAACAAAAATCTCTGCCATCATGGTGCTCACATCTTAGCACAGGAGACAGACGATATACAAAGCGGTACCCCACAAAAAAACAGAATTTTCTTTTTGGAATATGGGCCTTTCGTAGTAGCCTTCCTCCACTAAGTAAGTGTTCTGGAAACCCACTGGCATCAATGTACAAGCTAGTATTGTGAGAGGCCACCTTTGGCTTCAGTGAGACTCTTTGGAGATTGTTTCAACGTGTTTGCTCATTTTATGATGGGTGATTAACG
This sequence comes from Cephalopachus bancanus, assembly GCA_027257055.1. Classification (NCBI taxonomy): domain Eukaryota; kingdom Metazoa; phylum Chordata; class Mammalia; order Primates; family Tarsiidae; genus Cephalopachus; species Cephalopachus bancanus. Next base: position 657,562 of record JAPVLO010000392.1, read on the forward strand.
AGTGTACCTGTCCACACTGTACTGAGGGTTCAGCAGTTTTTGACCAAAAACGGTCTGACTCCCATGCCCTACCTTCCCTATCTGCCCAATCTCTCCCGAGCAACTTTTTTTTGTTTCTTCGGGTGAAAAAAATATTCAAAGCGAAACATGTTGCCGATATGGAAGAGGCAAAACAAAAAATGGCAGAAGCACTAAAAGGCATCAAAATCGAGAAGTTCAGAAACTCTTTTGAGCAACAGAAAAAGCATCTCAAGAGGCACAGTGCATCAAATGGAGAGTACTTTGCGGGTGGCTGAAGTGCAAATGTATTTAAGAAGAAATACATAATTTTTATAAATAAATTCCGAGTCTTTTGGGGGGTCACCCCTTAGACATCATAAATAAGCCACTTATTGGCTAGTGGTGATGCTCTGGGAAATGGAGGGTGGACTAAGGGGGAGCCAGGAGTGTGGGAGTGACAGCAGATACAATCTTAAGGCCGGCGGTCAGGGTAGGTCTTGGCACAAAGCGACATTTGAGCAAAGACTTGAAGGAAGTATGGAGTGAACTGGGCAGACATGGGTGGGAGGGGACCACGGGGAGAGGTCCTGCTGCAAAGGCCCGGGGGGCTGGGGGCACAGTGGAGTGAGTAGAAGAAGACAGGGAGAGGTGCGGTCACAGATGAGAGAGGTAGGAGCTGGGGTGGGAGGCCAAATCGGACTGGACTCTGCAAGCCACTTTAAGGGTTTGCGCTTTTGCCCTGAGCGAAGTCAGGAGATTTTGGAAGGCACAAGGTGAAAGCATGGCATGGTTTGAGTTACGTTTTGAGGTATCATCCTGGCTGATAAATCATAGACCAGGGGTCCTCAAACTTTTAAAACAAGGGGCCAGTTCACTGTCCCTCAGACTGTTGGAGGGGCGGACTATAGTTTTTTTTTTTTAAAAAAAGGTTCTCCTAACTTCAAAAAAAAAAGGCTCTCCTAAGTTCAAAAAAAAAGGCTCTCCTAACTTCAAACAAAAAGGTGCCCCCTATCTACAAAAAAAAATAGACCTCCTCACTTCAGGAAAAAAAGGCCCCTTAACCGCAAGAAAAGGCCCTACCAACTGCAAAATTAAAAAAACAGACCTCCTCACTCCAGGAAAATAAGTCCCGACCTGTCCCAGCCCCGGTCCTCGGGCCGCCGCAGGCTCCGCGCAGGCCGGCCCGAGCCTCGCCCGCCCACGCCCGAGCCCGAGAGGCGGAGTCGGGCGACAGCGCGAGGGGGGCGGCCGGAGAGCGCGACGCCCATTCCGCACATGCGCACTGCGGGCCGGGGCGGTCGGCCGCTGGGCCGGACGGGCAGCGGCGGCCGGAACGCCCGGTGGGCCGGGTAGATGGCCTCGGCGGGCCGTCGTTTGAGGACCCCTGGTCATAGGCGGTAGAAGGTAGAGAACAATCTGGGAGAGCCTGGTGGAGAGGCTACAGTTAATGACTCAGGCCAGAGACGGTGCGTCTCATCAGGCAGTAGCAGAGGGGTGGGGAGACGAGTTAGAACACACACACACACACACACACACACACACACACACACACACACACACACACACACACACACACACGTGAGTCTCATCAGGCAGTAGCAGAGGGGTGGGGAGACGAGTTAGAACACACACACACACACACACACACACACACGTGAGTATATCTCGATGACAGAGCCAGCAGGATACACACACACACACACACACACACACACACGTGAGTATATCTCGATGACAGAGCCAGCAGGATAGCAGAGGGGTGGGGAGAGGAGTTAGAACACACACACACACACACACACACACACACACACACACGTGCGTCTCATCAGGCAGTAGCAGAGGGGTGGGGAGACGAGTTAGAACACGCGCGCGCACACACACACACACACACACACACACACACACACACACGAGTATATCTCGATGACAGAGCCAGCAGGATTTCCAATCCAACTGAATGTGAAGCGGGAAGAAAAGACCACTTAGAAAGGGTGCATTTGAGGCGGCCGACATCATGTTAAGGGCTTCATGTGAATTATCTTAATTCATCTGAGCACGGAAGAACTAGGACAAATCAGGGCCTCTTCACCCCATACCACCACGTGTCCTATTATATTGCAAAGCTCCTTGGAGCCCGTTTTATTCTACTTTGTAGGCTGAGAGACCATAGACCTCAAGAAGCCATTTCAACGTGGAGTCTGGAGTTGTGGGCAACATTAGATCGACTCCCCTGTGTGTCCAACGGGGCTAGAAACTAGTAGCTATCGTAGGCTGTGGTGTGCCCATTGTTTCCTCCCACTTCACAGGTGAACAAAATGAGGAGGCTCAGAAGTGAATGATTCATCCAAGATCACAAAGTTGGAATCTAGACCCAGCCTGTTTGATTCTCAGCCCTTGCCTCTTCTGTGAGCCCAGATGCCTTTTGAGCCCTGCGGTAGAATGGAGAACCGACAGTGGGACCTGGAACGGTGCAGGTGAAAGTCTGTGGAAACAACAGAGAAAAGACCCTCTGAGGGCAGAATTCGAGGACAACGTACGTCATTGCTGTAGCTAACCATGACTGTTACTACCATCGTGACATCAAGGAAAGATGACAGGCTGCTTGGGTTCCCACAGGTCAGTTAAAACATTTTTTTCCTTCCTGTCTTCCCCCTGAACTGCTGTTTCCCATTCGTGCTGAGCACACAAGCATCTGTCTAAACCAAGGGTCTTCCCAAATTCAGCCCCCGGTTCTTTTCTGCTTCTCTTCATCTCCGTTCTGTCAGACCCACTGAATTTTTCTTCAGTCTCTTTCACTGTTTGACTTGCGTCAGCTCAACTTCTTTGGAAACTCTATTCCCAAGTCTCAGGGCACTGGTCACATTCTCATGGGGTGCTAAAGAATGCATATAAATAACACTCTGCAATCTGAAACACTTTTTCTGTCCGTTCAAAGCCTCTGGAAACAAACCAAAAAATTTCCCTTCAGCCATGAACATCTGGACCCCACGTGGACTTAAAGAATAATGCCCACCGTTCACGTCTAGCCTCAACAAATGCAGCATCAGAAATAACTTGGCCCCAGGGCTGGCTAAGACTCCACCACCATCACCAAATACCACTAACTTAGCTTGGGACCCAGCTGTGATGGCGCTTCCCTCAGGCATCAAGCTATTCCCTTTTCCCTCCTGAGGAGACAATGCCAATACTCCTCCCCCACCCCCGCCAGCAGCCGGTCCCCTCCCAACTGTACCTCTGAGCAGCTGGCTGGTGTGGTCCCCCGTCTGCAGTCCTTGCTGACTCAGTGTCCTGACCACGGAGAGCAAACGCTGACTCTGGTCTGCTACAATCACCGGTGGCGACTAATGCTGGCGATAGATCCGGGAGGAGTCACATGGGAGGAGGGAGCCACCAGCCTGCCCTTTCACCTCTGAGTCCTCTGAGCAATGTGTGTCCCCCCCAGGTCCCAGCTGTGAGCCTCTCCAGTTGACTGCAAAATGCCATGGATAAAGGGCCAGAAGCCTCGCAGGGGGTGAAAAAGAAAAGCCTTTGTCATCAACTACACACCACTTCCATGCTGCGTCTGTGTTTATAAAAAGGGGAAAATAAGCAATAATACTCAGGGGACCTATGATTTGGGTTCTGGGCTTCAGAAAGAGTGGAAGTTTTTCACCTTTTTTTTTTTTTTGGACCCAGTGCAAGAAATTCCACCCAGGAGGCACACTTCAGATAAGTTCAGTTGTCAATAAACAGGTGAGAATGATGAAATAAATAAACGCAACTCTTCTGCTAAGTGGACAGGCCAGACCGGGTGGTTGTCATGGAGGAAGTGGGAAAGCTTAGGGCCTGACTTGCTTCTCGTCGAGTTTCTGGAGGATGGTCAGCCCAGCAGAGTCAGCAGGAGGAAGAAACTCTGGCAGGTGAAGAGAGAAAGCCGACTTCGCTTCCAGGGAAAAACGCACGAGGCTCTGTCACCTTCTCGTCCTCACTCTTTCATAGTCACCCACAACACGGACACTTGAACTCTTTCTTCTCCAATGCAGAGCAGGGGGAAAGGAACCCTCAAAGTTAATGAACCGAGGAGGCAGACGGAGGCCTGCTGTATGTAAGCACTTCGTTCTGATGATTGATATTTGCTGCCATGGAAGGTCCTTCTCCTAACTGGGCATTACTTTTCAGGTTGATTTTGCTTCCGATTACCTTAAGGAAAAAAAAAATCTTGATACCAGGCAGGCTGCTGAGTTGAGGCATCCTCGAGTGCTAATTTAGCTTACCAAGTCAGAGACTGTTTATCCCAGTGAACGCTTTGGATTCTTTACTAATCCTAATTGTCGATATAAAACTGGTAAGTGGTAATGAGGCAGGAAGACATGGACCGGCTGTGAGATCCCAGGAGGGTATTACCCTCTCTGCCAAATATTTGGATCAACAACCAGCCATTAGCCGTAGTGTGATGTAATTATATTGGAAGAGCTTCGGACAGATGGCTGAGATGTTTCTGTTTATAATGTAATTCTTTCTTCCCCCTAAAATACATATTTATTTTATATCAGGCTAAGCATATTGAGATGAATAGCTTGTTCATCTACCACCTCCCTCCTCTGGGACCTTTAAAAAAAAAAAAAAAAAGAAACTCCTTTTTGCCCTGAGTTTCTGTTTTAAGAACATACAAAGATGAAAGGCCAGAAAGTTAGCTTTTAAACCTGGCAATAAACCCTATAAACCAACTGACATCAAGAGAGAGGGCACTAGAGTGTTGTCAACTGTGACAAGATAATCTCAGAAACAGATCCTGCTCAAGTTCAAATTCAATGCAGACGGAGATTTTAAAAATAAAGTGGGTTGGGAAAAAGAATGATCTGAGTTGACCTAACTCCAAAGCAAGAAGCATGATCTGGCCCAAATTTCAAAAATAAAGAACAGTCCAAGAATAATAATAGTATCTTGCTGGGAAAGACTTTTATCTTAGTTTAGTTTTTTTGAAAAATGGAATGTAAAGCTTTTTTCCACCTCTCCAGTCCCACATTGTGAGCCCTAGAGCTTTATTAGTTCATTTCTAAACCAGGAGTAGGTATGAATGGCTATAGATAATTTAAGTCAAGAAGGAATCGTGGGTGAGACAGAGACATGGATGCCGGGGAGGGGGATAGATCAAAATTGAAGGCAAGTGATGGGTTAGGAGCCTGTCCACAGCCTGTCCACAGGCTCCTTTTCAGAACTGCTTAGGGGTTCCCGGACACCCCTGCTATGTCATTGCACTTGTCTTTGCCTTTGCACATGTTGCTCCCTCTGTCTGATCATTGTCTTCTTGTCTGTCCAAGATAAGACTTATCCCATAAAACTCAGCTCAGTGGGGCCTTGAATCTGAACTTGAGCAGTAAGGGCCTTCTCTGGACATTGTTCCTTTTCTCTGGTTGAATCAACAACCACTCTTCCCTTGGTGCATCCTACTTCTGTCTCAGCCCCCAATGCCCAGAGCGATATTCAAGTTGACTCAACTTTCTTGAACACTTGCCCGTGAGTCCTTTGAGAGCAGGGACTTTATCCTTACTATGCTCGTGTCCTGTGTGATGTCAAACTATAGCAGATGCACCGTGAACATTTACTAAGTTTGATTACGTTAGAACTAAGTTGGATTAGATTCCCCTTTCACTGGATTTCATAACAGAATTGCTAGTTATATGTTAATTAAAGTTGCTATTTACCTGGCATGAGTTAGGCCAGGGGGTTGAACACCCCGAAACTGAAGTGAACCTCTTTTCTTTCAATCCACTGAGGTATTCTAGAGCGATATAGCATGAACAGGCAGGCGGTGGCTGGAAAATACAGACCATGGACATTCTAAAACCAAACGCTTGATGAACGTGAGCTCAATTACCAATTTATGTTAAAGATTCTGCTTCTTCCTCATCCATAATTTGTCAGGAGCTTGGTGAGAAATCTTAGAGATAATAGTCACGCACTACATGATAAGGTTTCAATGACTGAATCGAGTATATGACGGTGGTTCCATAAGATTATAATGAAGCTGAAAAATTCCCATTGCCTAATGATGTCTTAGCTGTTGTAAACTTGTGGTGCAATTACTTTTTATTTTTTATTTTTTTATTTTTTTTGAGTTGGAGTCTCACTCTGTCGCCCAGACTGGAGTGCAGTGGCCGCTCCCGGCCACCGCAGCCTCAACCTGCTGGGCTCCGGCGATCCTTCCGCCTCAGCCTTCCAAGTAGCTGGAACTACAGGCACGCGGTACCACGCCCGGCTGATTTTTTGATTTATTGTAGAGATGAGGTCTCGCTGCCCAGGCGGGTCTCGAACCCGCGGGCTCAGGCAATCCACTCACCTCAGCCTCCCAAAGGCGCGGGATTGCAGGCTAAGCCACCGAGCCCGGCTTATTTTTTTATTTTTTTGTTGTGGGGTCTCTCTGTATCCCAGGCTGGAGTACAGTGGCACGACCAGGGCTCACCATAGCTCGATTTCCTGGGCTCAGGCAATTCTTCTGCTTCAACCTCCCAAGTAGCTGAGTACAGGAACTCACCACCACATCGGGCTAATTTTTTTTGTAGAGGTGAGGTCTCACTGTGTTGCCTAGGCTATATTTTATTTTTAAAAATAAATTTAGTGTAGCTTGGCCAGGCTCAGTGGTTCAGCCTGTAAGCCCAGCACTTTGGGAGACCGAGGCGAGGGAATTGCCTGAGCCTGCGGGTTTGAGACCAGCCCGGGCAACTTGGTGAGACCTCGTCTCTACAATAAAAAAAAAAAAAAATTAGATGGGCATGGTAGTGTGTGCCTGTAGTTCTGGCTACTTGGAAGACTGAGGAGGAAGGATCGCTGGAGCCCAGCAGGTCGAGGCGGGGGTGGCAATGGGCATGCCACTGCACTCCAGCCTGGGCGATGGATGGAGAATCCAACTCAAAAAACCAAAAAATTTTGTGTAACTTAATTGTACAGTGTTTATAAAGTCTGCAGCAGTGTACAGTGAAATGCTAGGCTGTCACTTTCACTCCCTGCTTACTCAGCCACCCAGAGCAACTTCTAGTTCTCTGAGCCCTATTCATGGTAAGTGTCCTGTACAGATGTACCATCTTTTATCTTTTACAGAGTATTTTTACTGTACCTTTTATATGTTTGTTTAGATATACAATTACGTACCACCATGTTACAGTTGTCTATAGCATTTGGTACAGTCATATGCTATACAGAGTTGTAGCCTAGGTATAATAGGCTGTACCTTATAGCCTAGGTGTACAGTAAGCTCTATCATCTAGGTTTGTGTAAATAACTCCATAACGTGTTGCACAACAATGAAATCACCTAAGGACTTGTTTCTCAGACTATATCCCCATCATTAACACATTACTATACTTAAAATGTTCTAGCTAGTTGTAGAAATTACCCTTTTCATTTAATCTTTCATTAAATTAAATTGGAATTAGCAAATGGGACAGTCTCACTTTATTTCAAGCCCTATCTCTCTGGAAACTAAGAGTATTCCACGTTATGGTTTGGGAGGCTCTGGAACATGGTGGTAGTGAAGCATTCAAAGACTGTGGAGTCAGACAGGCCCAGGTGTGAATCCTGGGTCTGCCATATAAAAGTAAGGGATTTAACCTTTTTTTTTTCTTTCTTTGTAAAATGAAGTCAGGCTATATAAACCATTGAGTCCAGGGCCCAGCCCTTTGTAAGACTTTAATAAAGACTATTATGATTGTTATTATCTACTACCAGATATTCCAATCCAAGTTGATGAGCTCAGGCAACTTGCCAAGTGTTTTTGTTCATTGCCACCTTCTAAGTAAACTCTACCCTTTTGACTCCTGATGTAATACTTGCAGTCCGTTAACAACATAATTTGGAACTAGCATTCTGGTACCAGGTCAGTATTTTTTCACCATCTTGAATTTGATTATGACATTTAATAGGGAAACAATTAGAGAAGACCACTTGTTTTATAAAGAGATTAAAGAGTTTTCATTTGAGAGGGTCTAACTCATGCCTTGCTTGTCAACAGCATTGACTCAACTCTCTCTCTCTCTCTCTCTCTCTCTCTCTCTCTCTCTCTCTCTCTCTCTCTCTCTCTCCGCGCGCGCGCGCTCTCTCTCTCGCTGTCTCGGCAGAGCAGGTCACGGATTCAGTGTCATGACAAGATGTCAAGGACTGGAGCATTCATTTGCATGCCATGGTCCGTCACATAGCTCATGTTGTGTTTTTGTTCAATTACCATGAAGTTAAGTCATCTCTCTGTTGATAATATGTAATAGACATATGCTGTACTTCTATGCCACGAAGTTTCGAGAGGACATACAAGAAGTTGAAAACACTAAATAAGCTCACAAAAGACATTGACCAGAAATGAAAAAAAAAAATGTGATTAATGCATTTCCCTGGTTTTGGATAATTATTTTGAGACATACTCCCAGATAATGCTTACTTTGTGCCTAGCCGGACCTAACAAATTATGGAATAAAGACAAGATATAAAGGGGCATCTACTGTCAGATTTAGCTACAATTAGGGTTATCTGGTTAACCAGAATTCAATAATTCTGGGACTGAGATCCCAAGTGACATCAGGAAAAATGTATTCCCCAAATATAAGCAGACAATGTCCACATTGGCTACATAGATGATAACATTAGCCAGCTAAATGTAAAATTATTAACTTCGTTTTAGAGACTGGATAGAGGCAAACGTGCAACTGATTTTTAAAAGCAATTGAGAACTGGGTTTAGTGGCTCAGCCTATAATCCCAGCAATTTGGGAGGCTGAGGTGAATGGATTGCCTGAGCCCGTGGGCTCGAGACCAGCCTGGGCAACTTGGCGAGACCTCATCTCTACAATAAAATAAAAAATAGCCGGGCACGGTAGCACGCGTCTGTAGTTCTGGCTACGTGGAAACTGAGGCAGAAGGATCGCTGGAGCCCAGCAGGTCGATGCTAGGGTGGCTGTGAGCATGCGTGCCACTGCACTCCAGTCTGGGTGAAGGAGTGAAACTCTAAATCAATCAATTAATCAATCAATTTTTAAGAAAAGCTCTTGAGGGAAGTAGCATTTTTTCTCTTTTAAAAAATTAATTAACTGGGCTCGGTGGCTCAGCCTGTAATTCCGCGCCTTTGGGAGGCTGAGGTGAGTGGATTGCCTGAGCCCGCGGGTTCGAGACCCGCCTGGGCAGTGAGACCTCATCTCTACAATAAATCAAAAATCAGCTGGGCATGGTAGCGCGTGCCTGTAATTCCGGCTACTCGGAAGGCTGAGGCGGAGGGATCGCCGGAGCCCAGCGGGCCGAGGCTGCGGTGGCCGGGAGCAGCCACTGCACTCCAGTCTGGGCGACAGAGTGAGACTCCAACTCAAAAAAAAAAAAAATTAATTGAGGTAAAATTTATATAAAATTAACCATTTTAATGTGATCAATCCAGTGACATTTTATACATTCATAATATTTTGCAGCTACCACCTCTATCTAGTTCTAAACATTTCTATCACTCCAAAGTAAATGCCATAACTAGAGAGCAGTTTCTCCCAATTTTCTCCTTTCTCCAGTCCCTAGCAACCACCAGTCTGCATTTTGTCTCCTTGGAATGATCCGTTTTGGATATATCTCATATTTGGAATAAAACAAAATGTAACCTTTTGTATCTGACTTATTTCACTTAGCATCAGGTTTCCAAAGTCCATCAACATAGTGTCATGTATTAGTACTTCATTCCTTTTTATGGCCAAATAATATTTCATTGTATGACAATTTCTTTTTTACCCCTCGACGGACATTTTGGCTGTTTCTGATTTTTTAGCTTTTGTAAATAGTGTTGTCATGAACATACATGTGCATGTACTTATTCGATTACCTGCCTTCAATTCTTTGGGGTGTATCTTTGAGAGTAGTATCATGTGGCCATATGAGAATTCAATGCTTAACTATTTGAAGTCCACCAAACTATTTACTACAGCAGCTGCACCAGTGTGGAGTATGCATTTTGACCAGCAACCTATGAGAGTTCCGATTTCTTCACATCCTTGCCAACATTTCTGTTTGTTTTGTTTGATTTTAGCATTTCTAATTTGTGTACCTCACTCTGGTTTTGATTTGCATTCCCCTAATGACAAATGATGTTGAGCATTTTTTTTAGTGTACTTATTACCCATTCGTGTATCACCTTGAGATACATGTCTATTGTCTTTTTGCTGTTGAGTTGTAGTAATCCTTCATAGACTCTCATTATTAGGCTCTTATCAGATAGCAATTTGCAAATATTTTCTCCCATTCTGTACAATGGCTTTTTACCTTCTTGATTATGTCCATTAATGCACAAAAGACTTTATTTTAATAAAGTCCAATTCTTTTGTAGTATGTGCTTTGAGTGTTATGCTTAGGAACCCACTGCCAAATCCAAGGTTATAAAGTCTTAACCCTGTTTTATTCTAATATTTTAATATATTTGGCACTTAGGTCATTGATTTATTTTAAGTTAATAATTATATGTAGTGTAAACTAGAAGTTCAAATTTATTATTTTGCATGTGTACTTATTATCCAGTGCAGCTGTCTGAGCACTGTTTGTTGAAGATGCTATTATTTCCCCATTGAATTATTTTCCACTCCTGTTGAAAATCAATTGGCCAAACGTATATTAGTATTTCTGGACTCTCAAATCTACTTCACTGGCCTATATGTTTATCCTTATGTCAGTACCATACCATTTTGTCATGAGTTTTGAAATTGGGAAATGTGATTCCTCGAGCTTTGTTATTTTTCTAAATTGTTTTGGTTATTCTAAGTCCCTTGAGATTCCATATGGATTTGAGAATAAGCTTTTCCATTTCTTCAAAAAAGGCAGTTGAAGCTGGGCTCGGTGGCTCAGCCTGTAATCCCGCGCCTTTGGGAGGTTGAGGTGAGTGGATTGGCTGAGCCCGCGGGTTCGAGACCCGCCTGGGCAGCGAGACCTCATCTCTACAAAAAATCAGCCAGGCATGGTAGCGCATTCCGGCTATTCGGAAGGCGGAGGCGGAAGGATCGCCGGATCCCAGCAGGCGAGGCTGCGGTGGCCGGAAGCAGCCACTGCACTCCAGTCTGGGCAGCAGAGTGAGACTCCAACTAAAAAAAAAAAAAAAGGCAGTTGAAATTCTGATATGGATTGCGTTAGTGCTGCAAATTGCTTTGGGTAGTACTGAAGTATTAAAAATATTGTCTTCCATGAACATGGGATTTTTTTTATTTGTTTAGATAGGCTTTATTTTTTTGTGCAATATTTTTTCACTTAGGTAAATTTATTCCTAGGCATTTTGCTATTTTTATGCCATTCTTTAATTTTTTCTTTAATTTCCTTATTAGATAGCTGATTGCTGGTGTTAAAAACAATTGATTTTTGTGTGTTGATGTTGTGCCCTTCAATTTTGCCAAAGTCATTTATTTGCTGCAGTAGCTTTTTTAAAAAAAATTTTGTATATAGAATCATGTCATCTGCAAATAGAAATAGTTTTATTTATTTCTTTCTAATTTGAGTTTCTTCTATTTACTTTTTCTTTGCCTAATTGCTTTGTATAGAACTGTTAGAACAATATTGTATAGCAGTGATGAAAGCAGACGCTCTTGTCTTGTTCCTGATCTTAAGAGGAAAGGTTTTAGTCATTAACCATTGAGCATGATGTCAGCTGTAGGTTTTACATGAGGAAATTTCCTTCTATTTCTAGCTTTGTGAGTGCTTTTATAGTGAAAGGGTGTTAGATTTCATCAAATGCCTTTTTCTGCATTAACCAAGATGATAATGTACTTTTTGTTTCTTCATTGTATTAATGCAATATGTTACATTGATTGGTCATTATTGTTGTTGAACCATCCTTGCATTCTTGAGATATATCCCACGTGGTCATGGTAAATACCCCTTTTAATATGCTGTTGAATTTAGTTTGTTAGTATATTATTGAGAATTTTTGCATCTATATTCATAAAGAGTATTGTTCTATAATTTTATTTTCTTATATTTAGCTGGCTTGAAATATATCCCACTTGGTCATGGTAGATAATACCCTTATTTTTTACTTTTTATTTTTTTGAGTTGGAGTCTCACTCTGTCACCCAGACTGGGGTGCAGTGGCATGCTTCCAGCCACCACAGTCTCAACCTGCTGGGCTCTGGTGATCCTTCAGCCTCAGCCTTCCAAGTAGCTGAAACTACAGGCATGTGCTACCACACCTGGTTAATTTTTTGTTTATTGTAGAGGTGAGGTCTTGCCAAGTTGCCCAGGTGGGTCTGGAACCTGTGGGCTTAGGCAATCCACTCACCTCAGCCTCCCAAAGTGCAGAATTACAAGCTGAGCCACCGAGCCCGGTTTGTAAATAATCCTTTTAATATGCTGTTGAATTTAGTTTGTTAGTATTTTGTTGAGAATTTTTGCATCTATATTCATAAAGAGTATTGTTCTACAATTTTCTTGTAATATATTTAGCTGGCTTTGAAATCAGGTTAATGCTAGCCTCATAAAATGAATCAGGCTGTGTTCCCTCCTCTTCTATTTTTTGAAGGAGTTTTAAAAGGATTGTTGTTCATTTTTCTTTAAATGCTCAGCAGAATTACAGATGAAGCTATCTGGTCTTGAACTTTTCTCTATTAGGACGTTTATCACTGATTCAGTCTCTTCATTTGTTATAGATCTGCTCAGATTTCATGTTTCTTCTTGAGTCAGTTTTAATAATTTCTGTGTTTCTAGGAATTTGTCCATTTCATCTAGGTTGTTTAATTTGTTGGCATATAGTAGTTTAGTATTCATTTAAATCCTATTTATTTCTGTAAGATCAGTAACAATACACTCCATTTTTATTACTGGTTTTAGTTATTTTTTTCCTTTTGAAAAAAATCTGTCTGTCCAGAAAAACATTTGCTAATTTTGTACATCTTTTCAAAAACCAAATTTTAGCTACATTGATTTTCTATTGTATATTTGGTTTACCTGTGTTCTAATATTCATTATTTCTTTCTGTCTGCTAGTTTTAGATTTAGACAGCTATTTTTTTTCTAGTTCCTTAAGGCATAAAGTTAGGCTCTTGATTTGAGATTTTTTTAGTCTCTTTTAATGTAGTTTTACCTGGTATAAAATTCCCTCTAAATACTATCTTTGCTATATCCTATAAGTTTTGGTATGCTGTGCTTTTCTTTTAATTTGTTTCTAAGGATTTTCTAATTTCCCTTGTGATTTATTCTATGATCAATTCTTGCTTAAAAGTGTGTTGTTGAAGTTACACATATTTGTGAATTTTCTAGTTTTCATTCTGTTATTAATTTGTAGCTTCATTCCATAGTAGTGAGAGACGATTTTTAAAAATAATTTTATTTTACTTTACAATTATTGAGGCTTGTTTTATACCTAATACATGGTTCAACCTATAGATTTTCTACGTGCATTTGAGAAGAATGTGTATTTTTCTGTTTGGGGTATAATATTCTATATACTTCTAGTACTAGTTGATTTGCACTGTTGTTAAAGTTATTCATTTCCTTACCAGTCTTTTGTCTAGATATTTTATGCATTATTGAGAGTGGTGTATTGAATTTTCCAACTGTTATTATAAAGATAGGTATTCTGCCGGGCTCAGTGGCTCAGCCTGTAATCCCGCGCCTTTGGGAGGCTGAGGTGAGTGGATTGCCTGAGCCCGCCGGTTTGAGACCTGCCTGGGCAGCGAGACCTCATCACTACAATAAATCAAAAAATCAGTCGGGCGTGGTAGTGCATGCCTGTAATTTCAGCTACTTGGAAGGCTGAAGCAGAAGGATCGCCGGAGCCCAGCAGGTCGAGGCTGCGGTGGCCGGGAGCGGCCACTGCACTCCAGTCTGGGCAACAGAGTGAGACTCCAACTCAAAAAAAAAAAAGATAGGTATTCTTCTCTTCAATGTTGTCAATGTTAGATTCATATATTTTGGAACTCTGGTGCATACATGTTTATAAATGTCAAATCTTTTTTATGAATTCATCTTTTATCAATATATAATGTCCTTCTGTGTCTTCTGTGACAGTCTTTGACTAATGTTTATTTTGTCTGATATCAATATGACTCCCAGCTGCCTTTTGCTTACTATTTGCATGGAATATATTCTTTTACACTTTAACTTTCAATCCACTTGTACCTTTGGACCTAAAGTGAGTCTCTTGTAGACAGCATTCGTTGGGTCATTAAAAAAATTCAATCTCTGCCTTTTGATTAAAGAGCATAATCCATTCACATTTAAGACAGCAACTAATAAGGAAGAACTTAATTTTACTATTTTGCTATTTTGTTTTCTGTATGTTTTATTCCTTTCTTGCCTCTCATTTTTTCATTACTGCCTCTTTTGTGTTTGATTGATTTTTGTGTGTACTATTTTGATTCCTTTTTTTAACTTGCTTTTTTTAATATATATATATATATATATACACATATATATATATTCTTTTTTTTTTTTGAGTTGGAGTCTCAGTCTGTCACCCAGACTGGAGTGCAGTGGCTGCTCCCGGCCACTGCAGCACTGCTGGGCTCCAGCGATCCTTCTGCCTCAGGCTTCCAAGTAGCCGGAATTACAGGCATACACTACCACGCCCGGCTGAATTTTTGATTTATTGTAGAGATGAGGTCTCACTGCCCAGGCGGATCTCGAACCCGCGGCCTCAGGCAATCCACTCACCTCAGCCTCCCAAAGGCGCGGGATTATAGGCTGAGCCACCGAGCCCGGCTTTTTTTGATATTCTTAGGGGTTACCACAGGAATTAATTACATTTAATATCTCAAATTTACAGTGATATAGTTAAAATTGATACCAATTTAACTTTAACAGCAAGCATAAACTTTGTCTCTATTCATCCCCATCCTCCTTTTTGGTGGTGTTGTTATTGTCACAAATTACATCTTCATATCTTGTGTGCCTAAAACATTTATGTATTATTGTTTGTATGCAAATAAATTTAAATCATGTAGGAAATAAAAAGTAGGGTTACAAACTAAAATTCCAAAAATACTAGTTTTTATATTTATCTATGTAGTAACCTTTACTGTAGACAGTTATTTTCTCTTGTGGCTTCAAATTACTGCCTGATGTCCTTTTGTTTCAACCGGAAAGATTGCCTTTAGAATTTCTTAATGCTCAGTTTTGCAGGCAACAAGTTTATAGGTATATATATTCTTCTAATTCTTCCATTTTAAAAGATAGTTTTGTCACATATAATGTTTTTGGTTGACAATTTTTTCTGTTAGCACTGAAATTATGCCAACTCACTCTCTTCTGGTCTCCATGACTTCTGATGAAACATCAGCTATTAATCTTATTGAAGATCTCATCTATATGATGAGTCACTTCTCTCTTGCTACTTCAAAACTTTATCTTTAGACCAAGTGTGGTGGCTCATACCTATAATGCCACCACTTTGGGAGGTCAAAGTGGGAGGATTACTGGAGTCCAGGGATGCAAGGCCAGCTTGGGCAGTGTTTATTTTTCATCTTTACAAAAAAAATTTTATTGGTGCATGATGTTGCATACCTGTAGTCCCAGACACTCAGGAGGCTGAGAGGAGGATCACTTGAGCCTAGGAAGCTGACACTGTGGTGATCCACAATCATGCCACTGCCCTCCAGCCTGGGTGACAAAGTGAGATATCTACTCAGAAGCAATTTTTTTTCACTTTGTATATGGATTTGACAATTTGCTTATGACATGCGTCAGTGGGACTATCTTTGAGTTTATCCTCTTAGAGTTTATTGAGCTTCATGATTTATGCCTTTTATCAAATATGGCAAAGTGTTGGCCATTATGTCTTCAACTATACCTTCTACCCCATCTCTCTCTCTCGACTCCTTCTAGGACTCCATAATGCATAGTTGGTTCACTTGATGGAGTACTGGAAGTCCGTTGTTCTGCTCACTATTCTTCGTTCTTTTTTCTTTCTGCTTCTAGATTGGATCATTTTAATTGTTCTATCTTCGGGTTTACTGACTCTTTATTCTGTGTGCTCTAATCTACTGTTGAATGTCTCTAGTGTATTTTTATTTCAGTTATTTTACTTTTCAGCTCTAGAATGTCTATTGTTTTTAATTCTAATATCTGTCTCTTTATTGTTCATTTTGCTCATATGTTGTCTTCTGAATCGTCTTTAGTTCTTACTCCACGGTTTCCTATGGTTTTCTGAATACAATTAGGACAATTGATTCAGAGTCATTGTACAGTAAGCCTAATGATTACACTTTCTCAGGAATTATTTCTATGAATTTGTTCTTGTCTTGTAAATGGGCCAGACTTTACCATTACCATGTCTTTGTATGCTTGTAATTTTTTGTTAAAACATGGACATTTGAATATTATAATATTATAACTCTGGAAATCAAATTTTTTTCCTTTCCCTAGGATTTTATATATTACACTGTAATCTTTTGCCCAAAGCATCTGTGATTTTTTTCTTATACTTTTTAAACTTGAACTAGGGAACAGTGTCCAGCAGTACTCTCTAGACCTTTGCTGAACTGAGAAGGGGGTGACATAAGTACAAATTAAAATGCTAGAAAGATTTTCTGCCATTTTTAATTTGCCTTTTTAAAATTCAGTTTTCACTTGGTTCTGTAAACCCTGGACTGTTTTCCAGAGTTTCATAAAGTTGGTTCTGGCAATTCTGGTTGTTCTTCTATGTTCCTGAGAAGGGATGTGAGCTTAGAACTCTCTACTCTGCCATTTTGCCAAGGTCACTCTGTCAAAGTTTTTCTGTGTTGTATGTGCTGATACAGATAAACTCACATTGCCAACGATAGTATTTTATGGTATCCATGAAACCTACCTATATGATTGCTTAAATGCTTGAAAAGAATTCCATGACTATTCGAAAATAATGAGCTTTTTTTTTGAGTTGGAGTCTCACTCTGTCACCCAGACTGGAGTGCAGTGGCTGCTCCCGGCCGCTGCAGCCTCGACCAGCTGGGCTCCGGCGATCTTTCCGCTTCAGCCTTCCGAGTAGCTGGAACTACAGGCGCTCGCTACCACGCCTGGCCCATTTTGGTTTATTGTAGAGATGAGGTCTCACCAAGTTGCCCAGGCAGGTCTCAAACCCGTGGGCTCAGGCAATCCACTCACCTCAGCCTCCCAAGTGCTGGGATTACAAGCTGAGCCACCAAGCCTGGCTAATAATGAGCTTTTAAGTAATTTTTTGACTTACATTTTCAACTTTGCTCTATAAAAAAACAAGCAATCAAAGAAGCCAAGAGAACAAAAGAATTTGAACATCAGAAAAGAGGATTATGATAGTTGCCTGAATATGGGAGAATAGGAAAAACTCAACAAATGATTGTTAGTAATGACCTGAAAACCCAGAGCCATGGGACCGCATTCCATTTATTCTTTTAACCAGCTGGGTAACCTGAAGCACATGCCAGTGATGTTTCTCTGGCTTTTTCTTTGTCTAGCAAATGGATTGGAGGTACTTCATTAGTGGCTTCCAAACTGGGTTCCAAGGAGGTTAAGTATTAGAAAGAAATTCTTGGGGAAGAAGGGAGAAATGGAGGAATTTGCACATATTGGCAATATGATTCTGCTATGTTAAATGTTTGAAACAATTGAATTAGATAATCACTATTTTTTTTCAGATAAAAAATATCTTCTGTAATTCTGCTAAGTGCATAGCCTGATTTAGGAGAGAACTGGAATTAGAAAACACAGATTTTAAGCTGGGTTCTTTGTTTACAGCCCTGAGATTTCAGTAATGCTTACCATTATCTCTGCCTTTATTGACTTCTCCTATAAGAAGGAGCCGATAATAATTATCTATGCAATTCCAGGAACTGTAGAGCAAATAATAGACACAAATAGACGTGAAGTACTTTGAGAAGTTAAAAGTATTAGGTAAATGTACTATATTCCCAATTGCTAAATCCCATGACTATCCCAAACACCAGATAACTGGGATCTTGAAAGATTAGACAGAATCTGTAGGAATGAAATAAATTAATTTCATGTCCACAAATGATTCAGTATACTGTATAGCTCTGGGCTAAAGTTGGCCAGCTGACCTTCCTTTGCCATGTCATCACTCCTGGCTTAATTATCCCAACTGTTTGAGAGCATAGCCAAACATGAGAGAGGAAGAAAAGGAGAAAGGGTAAAACTAGAAGCCTTTATTTGAGCATGTTTAATGCTGTCTTTGACCACAGGGACTCTTTCATCTACATCTTAGGTACACATCGGGATCTTGTCCGATCTCAACTCTCTCTCTCCATCTTGGTTAATCATGTCCCCTCACTTTCTGGCCTTTCTTCAGGCTTTAAAGGCAGACTGCTGACCTCACTCATCATCTAAATATCCCCAGAAGCTCCCACAACCAGTTGCTGTCTTACCCCCATTCTTAAGTGAACTTTCTTTTATCTTGATGGCAGTCATACTTCATATTCTTATGTATAATCACATAAATCGAGTAATCAGTTTTCCCAGTGTGCCTAGAACTGTAATAGTTTTAAGACTGAAAATCCCTTTGAGCATGGTGGTGCCTGCCTGTGGTCCCATCTACTTCGGAGGCCAAGGCAGGAAGATTGCTTGAACCCAGGAGTTCGAGGACAGTCTGAGAAACATAGGAAGACCCCTTATCTTTAAAAAATTAGAAGGAAATAAAATAAAACCCCTGAAAATTCCATGTCCTAAGAAACTATTTTATCCCAAGCAAGCCAATATATATACTCATTAAGTCTGGTTCACTCCAAATATTCAATCTGTGTCTGAGGGAACAGAAACTAAAAGAACCAATACTATTGCTTTTAAGATGCTTTTTCTGGGCCATGGTATAGCATACCCCAGCATTTTTCAATATGTGTAGCACCAGAGTACCAAAAAAGGTCTTATAGAATACATAATGAGACTAGCATAGCAAACATATAGAAGATCAAAGAGAAACATCCAAATATAAGAAATCCAAAGAACTCCCAGAAGATTCATTGCAAAAAGGTCATCCCCAAGGTATATAATCACCCAGCTATTCAAAGTTAATGCAAAGGAAATAATTTTAAGATCAGTGAGACAAAAGCAACAAATAACTTACAAAGGTAAACCCATCAAACTAACAACAGACTTCTCAGAAGGAACTCTACAAGCCAGAAAGAAGTGGGGCCCCATTTTCAATGTCTTCAAATAGAATAAGTCAGCTAAGGATTTTGTGTCCCATAAAACTAAGTTTCATAAACAAAAGAGAAAGGAAGTCTTTCTTAGATAAGCAATGACCAAGGGAATTTGTCACCACTAGACCAGCTCTACAAAAAAAACTAAAAAGAGTTCTAAATACTGAAACAAAAGGTTGGAAATACACCAATACAAAATATTGGAAGCCATAAAGGACTTATAGAACACTAACACAATAGAGAAAATAAAGAAGTAAAGCAACCAGATAACAACCAGTATGATGAATGGAATAGTTCCTTACACATCATTATTAACTCTGAATGTAAACAGTCACAATTCCCCACTGAAAAGATAGAGATTGTCAGAACGGATAACAAAACACAACCCAACTATTTGCTGTCTTCGAAAGATCCACTTAATCACAAAGATCCTACAGAGTCAAGGTAAAGGGGTGGAGAAAAATATTCCATGCAAATGGAAAGCAAGAATGAGCAGGAGTAGCCATTCTCATATCAGATAAAACACACTTTAAATTAACAACAGTAAAAAAAAAAAAGACAAAAATGGTTATTATATACTAGTAAAAGGATCAACTCAATAAGGCATAACAATTTTAGGTAAATATGTTATTAATGCCAGAATTTCCAGTTTTATAAAATAAATTATACTAGACCTAAAAAAAAAGAGACAGACAGCAGTACAATAGTGGGAGACTTCAGCTCTCCACTGACAGCAGTAGACAGATCATCAAGGCAGAAAGTCAACAAACAATGGAGTTAAACTGAACTCTAGGCAAATGGAACTTATAACTACAGAATATACATTTTTCTCATCAGGATATGAAACATTTTCCAAGATACACCATATGATAGGACACAAATCAAGTCTCAGTAAGTTCAAAAAAATCAAAACCATATCAATCGTCTCAGACCACAGTGGAATAAAACCAGAAATTAACTCCAAGAAGAACTCATAAAACCAAACAAAAATATAGAAGTTAAAGAATCTGCTCCTGAACACCTCTACATAAACAAACTAGACAATCTAGAGGAAATGGATACATTCTCGGAAACATACGACCCCCTAACCTTGAATCAGAAAGAAATAGAAATGCTGAATAGACCAATAACAAATAGTGAGATTAAACAATAATTACAAGTCTCCCCCCACCAAAAAAACCTCCACACCCTGATAGACTCACAGCTGGATTCTACCAGACCTTCAAGGAAAAATTGGTACCAATTTTACTGAAGCTATTTCACAAGATTGAAGAAGAGGAATTCTTCCTTAACTCATTCTATGAGGCCAGTATTACTCTGATATAAAAGCCAGGAAAAGACAAAAAAAAAAAAAAAGAAAGAAAGAAAAGAAAAGAAAACTAGTAACCAATGTTCCCTATGAACATAGAAGTGAAAATCCTCAACAAAATATTAGCAAACTGAATTCAACAGCACATTAAAGAAATAGACTATGACCAATTGAGCTTTATCTCAAGGATGCAATGCTAATTCAACATACACAAGTCAATAGATATGATCTGCCGGGCTCAGTGGCTCAGCCTGTAATCCCAGCACTTTGGGAGGCTGAGGCAAGTGGATTGCCTGAGCCTGCGGGTTTGAGACCCATCCAGGCAACCTGGCAAGACCTTGTCTCTACAGTAAATCAAAAAAATTCGCCAGGCATGGAAGTGCGTGCCTGTAGTTCCAGCTACTTGGAAGGCTGAGGTGGAAGGATCACCAGAGCCCATCAGGGTGAGGCTGCGGTGTCTGGGAGCATGCTACTGCACTCCAGTCTGGGCTGACAGAGTGAGACTCCAACTCAAAAAATAATAATAACAGTAAATAAAAATAAATTAAAAAATTAGTTGGGTGTGGTAGCATTTGCCTGTAGCTCCAACATCTTGGAGACAGAAGGATTACCAGAGCCCAGCAGGTGGATGCTGGGGTGGCCATGAGCGTGCCACCACACTCCAACCTGGGTGATGGAGTGAGACTCCAACTCAAGATAAATAAATGTGATCAACTACATAAACAGAATTAAAAACAAAAATCATATGATCATTTCAATAGATCCAGAAAAGCACTTGATAAAATCCAGCATCCCTTCATGATAACCCCCCCCCCAGCAAAATAGGCATAGAGGGAACATTTCGCAAAATAAGAAAGGCCATATATGACAAACCCATACCAATATCATCCTAAATGGAGAAAAGTTGAATGCATTTCCCCTCAGACCGGCAATAAGGCAAGGATGCCCACTTTCACCACTCTTATTCAACACAGTACTGGAAGTCCTAGCCAGAGCAATCAGGCAAGAAAGAAACAAGTGTATCCAAATTGGAAAAAAAGAAACCAAACAATCCTGTATACCAAAGGTATGATCTTATACCTAGAGAATTCTAAAGACTCCTCCAAAAAACTCCTGGACTTGATAAATTGATTTGGTAAAGTTTCAGTATACCACTGGGTACTGTGGCTGTAATCTCAGAACTTTGGGAGGCAGAAGCGAGAGGACTGCCTGAGCCCAGGGGTTTGAAACCATCCTGGGCAATTTGGTGAGCCTTCATCTCTACAATAATTTAAAAATGTAGCCAGGTATGATAGTGTGTGCCTGTAGTTCCAGCTACTTGCAAGACTGAGGCAGAAGGATCATCTGAGCATGGCAGGTCAAGGCTATGGTAGTCATGATCATGCCACTGAACTGCAGCCTGGGTGACAGAGTTAGACTCTGACTCAAAGATTTTGTTTCAGGATACAAAATCAACACACACAAATCAGTAGCCCTGCTATACACCAATAGCAACCAAGCTGAGACTCAAATCAAGAACTTAATTCCATTTACAATAGCAGCCAAAAAGCTAACATGCCTAGAGATATATTTTACCAAGGAGATGAAAGATCTCTACAGAGAGAGCTACAAAACTCTGCTGAAAGAAATTGTAGACAAACAAATGGAGAGACATTCCATGCTCATGGATTGGATGAATCAACATTATTAAAACGACCTTATCACCCAAAGTAATCTACAAATTCAGTGCAATTCCTATCAAACTACCAATGTCATTTTTCACAGAACTAGGAAAAAAAAATACTAAAATTCACATGGAACCAAAAAAGGGCCAGAATAGCCAAATCAATCCTAAGCAAAAAGAACAAAACTGGAGGCATCACATTACATGACCTCAAATTATATTACAAGCCTGAAGTAACCAAAACAGCATGGTACTGGTATAAGAGCAGATACGTAGACTAATGGAACAGAATAGAGGATTCAGAAATAAACCCAAATACGTACAACTGATGGATCTTTGACAAAGCAGACAAAAACATACACTGGGAAAAGGACACCCTATTCAAACAAATGATGCTGGGGAAATTGGATAGCTACATGCAGAGAAATGACACTTGATCTCTATCTCTCTCCATATGCAAAAATTAACTCAAGATGAATTAAAGACTTAAATGTCAGACTTGAAATCACAAAAATCCTAGAAGAATATCTAGGAAAAACTGTTCTAGAAATTGATCTAGGAAAGAATTTATGGCTAAAATCCCAAATGCAAATGCAACAAGACCAAAAATAAACAAGTAGGATATAGTTAAACTAAGAAGTTTCTGAAAAGCAAAAGAAATAATCAACAGAGCAAATAGGCAACCTACAGAATGGGAGAAGATATTTGCAAGCTATACATCTGACAAAGGACAAATAACCAAAATCTACAAAGAACTCAAACAACACAGCAAGAAAAAAGTAAACAATCCCATTAAAAAGTGGGCAAACCACATGGACAGACATCTCTCAAAAGGAGATATGCAAATGGCCAACAAATATATGAAAAACTTCTCAACGTCACTTATCATCAGGGAAATGCAAACTAAAACCACAATGAGATACCATCTTACACCAGTCAGAATGACCACTGTTAAAAATTCAAAAAGAAATAGATGCTGACATGAATGCAGAGAAAAGGGAACACTTATACACTCTTGGCAAGACTGTATATTAGTACAACCTCTATGGAAGGTGGCATGGAGACTTCTCAAACAACTTAAAGTAGGTCTACCATATGATCCAGCAAGCCTTCTACTAAGTATCTCCCCAAAGGAACAGAGGTCGTTATCTAAAAAAGACATCTGCACTCGCACGTTCACTGCAGCACAATTCACAATTGCAGAGATGCAGAATCAACCTAAATGCCCATCAACCAATCAGTGGATAATGAAAACGTGTTGTAGATGCACCATGAAACACTATTCTGCTATCAAAAAGAATGAAATAATGTCTGTTGCAGAAACTTGGATGGAATTGGAGAATATCGACCTAAGTGGACTAACTCAGAGACAGAAAACCAAGCACCACATGTGCTCACTTATAAGTGGGAGCTAAACAAAGGATACACAAGGATACGGTGATCAGTATCGTGGACACTGGAGACTCAGAAAAAGAGGGGAAGGGGTGGAAGGACAGAAGACTCACCTTTTGGATACAGTGTGCACAGGTGGGGTTGGTGGATAAACTTAAAGCCCAGACCAAAAGCTATTTGTACCCCTCAAAGCTATTGAAATAGTCAGGAGAGGGACAGAAATACAAATTGACATCTTAGTTGATAAGCACCAATCTTAGTCTTGCTCTAAATTCTTATTTTTCTTTAAGTTTAAACAGTACATCTTAATTATTGTTACCGGTTGAATCTTTCTCTCTAACAAAACCATTTAAAATATTTTTACTCCAAATACTCCCACACTTTCCATTATGGCCAATAAAGTTTATCTTTATTTCAAAAGTTCCAGTTTCTATATGAGTCAATACACAATGATTGCCATATTACTATAGAATATTTTTGTTGTTATGCTATCTAATAAAAGAAAGAAAGGCGATAAAGGAAAAAGGAAAGAAAAAGTTAAGGAAGGAAGAAAAGAAAATCCTCTATAAGGCTGGTTTTGTAAATCTCAAGATCAAACTAAGGAAGCCATGGCAAACATCATAGAAACACCCACATTTACTTTGAAACAATAACAATAAACCCCAAAACAAACCCATATAACTAAATTAGAAAAAATAAGGTTTTAAAAGTTTCTCGGAATATTTTTTTTTGGGGAGCCCAGGGCTGTCAAGTGCAGATTGGACCCCCATGAATAAAATATGGGATTTGCATCAGAGACACAACACTCTTCACAGCGCTGGGTGCCGATGTGCATGCTGGTTGGTCCTGGGTCCTGTTTAGGTGTTGGGCCTGTTTATTTCCCCTGATTTCCTTCTTTCATGTTGGATATTTGGGCACCCAGATTTTAAACCTAAGACACACTGAGCGTGGACTCAGCTCTTGCAAAAACCCTGCAGTGGTCCTCAGGGACACACACCTGCTAATATTTGTTCTAGTCTGTAGTATAGTAACAAAAAATGTTGAGGTACAGTAAGGCCAACAAAACAACCGATGACAGCCTGTTAACTCAGCCTGTAATCCCGCGCCTTTGGGAGGCTGAGGTGAGTGGACTGACTGAGCCCACGGATTCGAGACCTGCCTGGGCAGGCGAGACCTCATCTCTACAATAAATTAAAAAATCAGCCGGGCATGGTAGCGCGCGCCTGTAATTCTGGCTACTGGGAAGGCTGAGGCGGAAGAATCACCGGAGCCCAGCAGGTCGAGGCTGCGGTGGCCGGGAGCGGCCACTTCACTCCAGTCTGAGCGACAGAGTGAGACTTCAACTAAAAAAAAGAAGAAAAAAAGAAAAAAAAAAGAAAAATTAACTTGTCACAGAACAATCCCTTGTTCATACCAACTTTGAAATTCTGCCAGGAAGGCATCCTAAAGGTTCTCCGATCTGGGAGTAGAGAAAGTTTCCTGACTTGACCTGATTCTATGTATTAGAAGGAACACATGTGTCCATTTTCCTTCATGGCAACATCTGGAATGGATATCGATGCGTTTGCCTTTTGTGGGGCTGTTTTACAATACAGCTTCTTAATAGAAAATTTGAGGTGTGGTAAGGCCAGCATGTCAGGAGATGGCTGCCATTGAAGAGAGAGTTTATTACTCACAGTTCCTCAAGGTGGGCGTAGAGGATGCCTGAGCGGGACACAGAGGAAAGCACTGGGGGGGTTGGCCAGGAAGCAAAGGGAGAGGGGGAGCCGGGGAAGGGCCTTTACTGTGGTTTCTGCAGGAAGGGAGAGGCCAAGCAGGGTAGGGAGATCTAAGATCCACAAGTCTGAATAATCTCAGCAGGTCCTGGGGCTTGGGGACTATTCTTAGCTATTTGTACCTGGTCCTGTGGCTGAGCGCGAGACCCTGGTAGAGGAGGTGTGTGGGCAGGGGCTCTGGATCGGTTGGCTTGCATATGGGAAAGTTGTTTGCCCTCTCTAAGAATGAGCTAACCCCAGGGGACAGGGAGGGGCAGTCCCTCCAGGATCAGCTAGGCCCCAGATGTCAAAGAATCAGAATAAAAGACATGACCAGGACGATATTCTGAGATGGAAATAAAATCCTAAAAGAAAAGCTTAAGAAAAATTATTGCCTTTGAGAACATCTCTGTCGTCCTCGCTGGGTTTCTGAGCGTCAACGCCGAGCCATTTTCAGGACCCGGGTCCCTTGTCCTGGCAGGTCAGTCTCCGTGGGAGGGCTCCCAGGGCCTCGAAGAAGGGCGGGTTCTAAAGGGGCCCCAGTCCGTCGCCCTCTCTGGCTCCCCTAAACCGTCTCCCGCTGGCCAGTGCCGTGCAGTGTCACCATGCTGAGGGAGGTGATTTCCATCATCCAGGGAGAAGGAGGCATCGCAATGAAGGCCTGTGGCACCTTGATTGGCTTCATTTTTCCAGGAGCTTCACCGTGGTGACCCCCTCGGGGGCTGGCTGCTCACTCTCCCCCGTGCAAACTCTTGCCCCCCCATTGAGATCTGGGCTTCATCACCACGATGTGGTCACTTGCTTTGCAGCAGTGCCACTGCGCTCTTTTGCACCCACGGGGTCTGCTGACCCTCCCTGTCCTGGTGAACACCCTCCTAAGCAGAGTCCGAGAGGACAGGAGGGAGGGGAACCACATCCAAACCAGCACCTGCCAGGACGCTCCCAGGCTCAGGAAGACCGATGAAGCCTTCTTCCTTTCTGCTGAGATGAGCTGCACTTTTCCCTGGAAGAGTGGAGAGTCCAGAGTTAAAACCAAGGCAGCCAGGGCCCGGCAGGAGGCTGGGCATTGCCATGCGCTCTCTGATCTCTGCAGTGACACCGTGTCCACTTACACCTCTTCTGCCAAGCCTTCTCGGTGGTGCAGCACCCATTTCCTTGGTGGGTCATGGTTCCCCAAAGATCATCACTGTAAGGAACTCCTGCCTGCTTCATTTTTCTTTTCGTCTTAATGCTCCGATCCATCCATGATGTTTATAGAAAAAAAATAGATCTGAGTCAACTTTTCATGATTGCCTAAACTGTTTTTTCAACAAACATTATGTGCCCCAGAATGTAGGCCAGATGAGACAGGTAGAGACGCTGGCAGAACCTTTTTAAAATTTTTCTTTTATTTTTTTGCTGTGTGACCACCAGAGATCAGCGGGTGAGACTGTCTCTTTTGTTTTGCCACAGAAAGATCTCAGGGAGGAAAATTCTACTAAATGGTCTCTGTCAAAGTTCTTTTGTTTTGGGCATTTGGGGGGTTTGCAGGGGCCCACAGAATCCTGGGACTGGTTCCTGCATCCCACCTCATTTCTGTATTTTGAGGGTCACTGGCTCTGGGACTGTAAAAGACCATTGCCAGTATTCAAAGGTACACAGGGCCTGTGTATGTGCGTGTGTTGTCTAGACCTACTGAGGACAGGAAGGAGGTGTTTGCCGATCCTTGTTTCATCTGTGGCATCAGGAAGACTCACATCTAGACGTTTTTGTCTTCTTTCTGCCTATCAAGTTGGCCAACCTCAGAAACTTGAGGACCTTGAAAACCATTTTCCTCATAAATCCTAGTTTTATTCTCTACCCCTGTATTTGGATACTGCTAATTTTAGCCAGGAAGTTGGTAATTTCTTTGCCTGTACCCTTTTAAAATATTATACTTTGTTCAAACAAGTTCCCTGAAAGAAGGGTCATCGTTTTTTCTAAGAAAACCTTTATAATGGGGATTAAAATGGCAACTAGAAAAAGCAAAACAGGAAATCTTTTGTGAGGAAATGTGATGTAATTGTATGTGGTTTTTGACACTAGACATGTTTCTGAAAAAAAGTTGCATGTAAATTATGTTAGGTAATGTTTTAAATGTCCTGGGAGGCTCTCTTCTATAAACACCCTTTCAGAATTGGTTATAATAAAATAGTGGAATACTCAAAGTGTTCTGTTTTGGCAAAATACATACATATGCAAACCTGTGGCTTTTAAATACATAGATTCTTAGAGAGTGGTAGAGTAAATAACTTTTGTGGTTTGTAACATGACTTGTTATGTGCTTCATTCTTTTCTTCAGTATATAGTTACCTGGTGCCTGCCAACGCCATGGCAGGTGCTACTCAAAGCCTCAATTGTTCTCTCACCCGAATGTACCTGGTCTATTGCTGGGTGCAGTTAAAAGGATTAGTGAGGCAATATCTGAAGGAAAGCCAGAGCTTCAAGAACAGCAAAAATAATGCAAATAGCACAATTTTGCTGTTCACTGATACCCGAAAACTAATTTTTCTTGCTTGATTTAAAAGTAGATTTTCTGAGGCTGGGCGTGTGACTCGAGTCTATGATCCCAGCACTTTGGGAGGCCGAGGCGAGAGGATTGCCTGAGACCAGGGGTTGGAGACCAGCCTGGAGAACTTGGCGAGACCTCGTCTCTACAATAAACACATTTTAAAAAACAGATTTTCTGTTTCCATCACGCAGCAGCTGGAAGACATTTGAGTTTGCTTTTCATCTCACCTTTTGCCATTTATGAATCTGACCATGAGATGAAATTGGGAATTCTGGAGCAGTAAGAAAGAAGAAATCAAGATTCTATTTTCTATAACTATTTTGGAGGAAAGTTTTACTTAACAGAAAATCAGTTCAGTTTCTTCAGACAAAATCCCACAGGAATTCTGACAAAATGAGTTCCCAGAATCTAACCTGGCAAAGTCATGCAGTAGCTGAAGCCCATAGTCTCTCTCCGAAGACAGGCCATGGGCTCAGAAATTAATTGCAGATGCTTCGACTATATTTCTTTAATTCCTCTGCAAAGTTTCATGGAAATTAAAACAGAGATGTTCAAAAATACAACGCCAGGATGGTCACACTCTTCAATGACCTCTTCTTGTATGTTAGCAATGCCCATCCTACATTCCTGCTGTGTCTGCCACAGGGGAGTGCAGGTTTGGTGAGGAGGCGGGTGATGCCATCACCTGTACAAAGGAGCTTTCCAGAGATACCTGCAGAGGAGAAGGGCAGAGCATTGGTGTCTCCTCACCTACAAGGTGAGGCAGCAGGACTCTAGACCCAGGGTTGAATTACATGCGTGCACTTTCCTCACACTTTCTGATTTTAAATTAGACGATTGAAGGATCAGAAAGTTTGCAGCAATTGAATATTAAATAAAACACATTAGATGAGGATCCATCAATGGATGAATGGATAAACAAAATATCATATAGTCACACAACAGAATATTATGTAGCCTTAAAAAAGAAGGAGATTCTGACATGTGCTGTAACAGGGAGGAACCTTGAGGACATTATGCTAAGTGAAATAATCCAGTCGCCAGTGGCCAAACACTGTATGATTCCACTCATATGAGGTTCCTAGAGAATCAAATTCGTAGAGACAGAAAGTAGAATGGTGGTTTCCAGAAGCTTGGAGGAGAAGGTCGAAGACTCAGAGTTTAATGGGTACAGAGTTTCAGTTTGAAGATGAAAATGGTTCTGTGGATGGATGGGAGTAATGCTTGCATAACAGTATGAATTTACTAAAGCCACTGAACTATTCATTTTAAAAAAGTTTAAGATGGCAAATGTTATGTTATATGTATTTGACCACAATTTTTAAAACTTAAAAGCACATTAAATATAATTCTCAGTGCTGACAGGAATTATGATTGGTGGTGGCACCATTGCGGTGAAATTTTCTCCAAATGCAGTTGGGTCATATTTAGTCAATTTACAATTCACATACTAATGATCCCATGGCTAGAAATTGACCAATTTGCTAAGGTTGTTAAGTGTGGGGATGTTTAGTGCACTGCATTATCATACTAAAAACTTAGAACAAGCTGAATTTCCATTAATATGGAGCAATTAAATAAATTAAGGCGCTCCCACAAATGAAATGCTGTGCAGCCATTATAAAGGCAACTGTGCCAATGTGGAAAGAAATGCAAAATGAAACATACAGCACAGAAAATGCAAATTAGTATGCATCATATAATCCCACTAAAAACAGAAAAACATGAACAAAAATAGTAAATATGTAAATATATGTAGGCTTGAAAAACTTCTGAAAGCATATCTAACAAAATAGAAATTGTGGTTACCTCATATGTCTTAAATATGACAGAATGAATCATATTCGAAAAAGTAAAATAAGACAAACCAAAATAATGATCAATTCTGGAAAATGAGCAAGGAAGGTGTTGGTTGGGAGTCTTTTATAATAATTTATATTTTTCCTACTTTTGTATTGTTTAAAAATTATTTTAACTAAATATGAAAAGCAAATAATATAAATACAACATTCAAAAACCAAAAACTTTTATGCATATTTTATAATTTTCTAAAACACATGCTGCATAAAAATAAAATAAAGGAAAAAGCACTACATCGTAGCAAATGTGAAAGCAGCTATCTACCAGAAAACAACCTTGAAAAAATGATTCCATCCAGACTACAGGGAACAGACTCAGAGACCTTGGTGGCTTTCCAGTTGCAATGTCTGTGATTCCCACACTGGGTGACACAAGAGTGTTTGACCAACAACCAACTGAATGCTGGTTCTTGTCTCCCATTGTCACGGAATTTGCCGAATCTCACTTTTGGCGTTACAGAGGACTTTGTGAGCTCCCAGCATGAAAAGTGACATTTATAACTCCCCCCGGAATTTCCATGTACCCAAGACCTTGCCAGGTCAAAGATGAATCACAGTTTCTTAGAATCGTGGGAGCCATTTTGGAAACAGCTGCCAAGTAACTAATGCTATTAAAAATAGCTCCCTAAAAAATGAACTGCTTATTTTAAGAAGACAAGAGTGCCTTGAATCTGTGCTGCTTGCGTTTTTCATCTACTGGGCACAGTGCCAGCCGATCCAAGAAAGCCCTGCTTGTCAGATGGGAATACCATCTGCCCTGGTGAGGCCATGCCCATGCAACAGCCTGGAATTTCTGGGCCGGGGCTAACCAGGGTAAAGTCTGAATCACCCCGTATGGAATCTGTCTCCTAAGAAGTGTGGACTTTGGAACATGCATTTGAACTCTGCTTTCCCCATAGAAGTTTGCTCTTCAGGTCACTGGTCCTGAAAGTGTGGTATGTGCATCGGAAGATGGACAAGATGGTCCACAAGCGCACACAAGAAAAATCCTAGAAGGTCAATCACAATTTATTTTTTGGATCATGGAAACAAGAAGGAAATTGAGCTTTACTGGTATTTAAAGTGCAGATTGACACTGGTGTCTTGTCTCAGTCTTATGAGGCAATTCTCTTTCCCCTGGAAGTTCCTCATGGCAACAGGGTTGAGGGTGGCACCCACCCTGTGTTTGTTAACCTGTTTCTGGCTTAAATGTTGTCAGAGGTAAACAAAGCCAATTTATCCTAGTTCATGTGGTAAGGACAAACTTCAGTCAGTATTTTTGATTTTTGCTGAGATGACTGGGCATTTTGCAGAGAGAATGAGGGAATGGAGAAGGGGGTGAGACAGGGAGGGCTTTGTCCATGTGATATCCAGGTGGGTTTTCTAAGTGTCCCTTACCAAAGTCAGGCTCCTGCTTTCCTAGAGGCTGGCAGACAGGGATCCGGTTTTCAGGTTGTAGCTGGTACAAACAGCACATTTTGGGGGGGAGTCTTGAGTTTTCTCAGGCCACTTTAAAGGTGGTTAGAGATGTCTTAGGGATGCAGCCTTGAGATGCTAGAAACTATGTGAGTGTTTATTCAAGCCTTTACAGGCCAAGTGAAGAAGAGGGCTCAGAGAAGCCTGACTAGAGTTTGTTCAAGAAGAAAGTCTTTGTGAATAGTCTTGCAGATGTCATAGAACATAGAATTATTGTCATCTTTTGTAAAGAGATGGAGGGATGACCATACAAATAATTTGTACCTCTTGGAGTCTCACAAGTTATCTCAGGGCAAATGAGGTGAAGTTGTAAAGTTTAAAGATGTATTAGAAAGTTTTCACTTACAAAAAACCCAGTGTTCCAGATTTGGAGACTATTTGATGATGACATTATCATCACTGGAACACTGATGGTTTTGCAAACAAATCAAAACAGGAAGGCAACAGTAAGAATGGAAATACTTTTCAGAAGCAACACATGCTGTAAAGAGGGCAGTTTGGAAATATTTTCATCAGTTATGTGACTTGTTTTTTTCAAAAATTATGTCTCTCCTCGCCAAACCCCCTTTGCTGTGATGATATCAGATGGGTTAAGTGAATCTGTCTTGAGTCACTCAGTACCCCTGGACCCCTCATTCCCAAACTCCCCTGGCTTTTCTTCCTGTCCCCGAGGCAGGTATCGACTTCGGGCAACCCATCACAGTGGGAGCCAAGACATAGCTCAGGTCCAGCCCGGAGCTTCCCACAAAAGCTGCTGCTTTGGCAGCCTGTGCCTGCAGCCAGGAAACACAACCCAGAAGGCAGGGAGGTGACAATGCCTCATTTTATCTTTTCCTCATTCTGTGAAATTTCCTATTTCTGTGCATATGAGTACCGTGTGATATATTTATTTATATTTATAATAATACATGGAGAACAAATGCATGCTCAAAAGTTTTTACTATAGCTGGGCTCGGTGACTCAGCCTGTCATCCCGCGCCTTTGGGAGGCTGAGGTGAGTGGATGGCCTGAGCCCGCGGGTTCGAGACCCGCCGGGGCAACTTGGCAAGATCTCATCTCTACAATAAATAAAAAAAATTAGCCGGGCGTGGTAGCGTGCGCCTGTAGTTCCAGCTACTTGGAAGGCGGAGGCGGAAGGATCGCTGGAGCCCAGCAGGGCGAGGCTGTGGTGGCCGGGAACAGCCACTGCACTCCAGTCTGGGTGACAGAGTGAGACACCAACTCAAAAAAAAAAACAAAAAAACAACAAGTTTTTACTAGGGCTGCTCAATCAGAAGAGTTGAAAGTCTACTTCTGTAGACTCATGTGCCCTGAAGCACACACAACCCCTTTGGGTGGAGGCAGGGTGAGGACAGACAGATGGTGAGCGGCACACCTGTGAGCGGAAGGGCTGCTTCTTGGGGCTTGGGAGGGAAGCATGGGACAAGGGTGTCAAGTCTTTAGACACAGGCCCGTAAGATTACCCAGAGCATCGTCTGACGGGGACTTTTCCATTAGACGTGACACCCTATTAACGCATTGCACACTCAGGGCCTGAATAAATAGCCTCTAGAGTAATAGCAATCTCCCAAGTATTCGCCAGTACCTGGCTACCATTGGCTCTGCTATTCTGATCACTCTGTATTCTTTCCATTCCCCTAAAAGTCAGATTAGACCTCCATAGGTCCCACTCACAGACAATAAGGTCGCATACCACCTGTCTCCCCAACTGTAATTAAAATACAGAATAATAAATTGAACAAAATTTTGGCTTTTTGATGATTTTAATGTTTCTTTTCAATATCCTGCGTCAAATTTTATTCCAAAAATGTTGACTTTTGTGTGTGTGTTCCTGATCTTCTGTAAACATTGCTTGGTCTGCATCTGGTCAGTCGAGCACAGGCTTTCCTTAATCATGTTGCTGTAGCTTTCCAGCAGGTCCAGGCCTCAGTGGCCGTAAACATCCCATTTCATTCCAGCCTGGGCGACAAGGGTGAGATTCCAACTCAAAAAAAAAAAAAAAGTAAGCAAGAAAGGCCTGACGCAGTGGCTCAGGCCTGTAATCCTAGGACTTTGGGAGACTAGGGAGGGAGGATCACTCGAGGCCAGCAGTTTGAAACCAGTCTGGGCAACAGAATCCATCTCTACAGAAAAAAAAAAAAAAGGTCCAGGCATGGCGATGTCCCTGTGGTACCAGCTACTCGGGAGGCTGAAGTGGGAGAATCGCTTGAGGCCCAGATTTGAGGCTACAGTGAGCCATGATCTTGCCACTGCAACACCAGCCTGGGCAGTGGACTGAGAACCTGTCTAACAAAGAGAGAGAGAGAGAGAGGTGGAGAAACAAGTGAGTGAGCCAGAACCAGATTTGAGGAGGCAGCAAGCAGTCATAAGATCCTCCCTGTTTTTCCTTCGCTGCCCACGAGTCTTACTTCCGTGTTTCGTGATCATTCGTTAGGCAATGCAGGGGCTTCTTGCTGCCAAGGCTTTTCTCACCCATGTGTACTCTATTGCTAAGGCTACTCATTGAAGTTGGATTCAGTTATGACGATGCCTTGACACTGAGAAGATTAATGACTCCATAATTGTCAAGACAAGATCAATGTGATGCTAAATTGACTGGATGAATTGTCTCTTTGAAAACCGGTCGAGCGTCTTACTACACTTCCCCTGTACCACAACTTGGGTGATTGCATCAGGGTGGTCTAGCATCCCATTGTTTCTAGACATTGGCATATTCACATGGTTTCTTTTTCCCTCCCATATTTGTATAAGATGCTAACTAAAAAATAATTCTTCTAGTTTGCTAGAACCAGTGATTAACAAATGAGTTATTAGTCGATAAAAGTTGCAAATGGATGAATCTGCTTATCTAATGGGTAGACATTCCCCTTACACAGCCATTCAAAGATTTTTTTAACCACGTATTTCTCTGTATATATTAGATAAATTCCTTCTTGATGTACTGTGTGATATGTTTAACGGTGTAGGACTTAGGTAGAAAATACATTTCAATTTTGGATGCAAAAAATTAAAGTATGATAAGGAAAAGGCAGTCCATAGGAGAAAAAAAGAAATGTAGCTAAGAACTCTATGGAGATATTAAGAGTGCTGAATTCAAAACTGTCTCAGAGGGGTTTCCATTCATGCAGAAGCTGGGGGTGGGGGAGAGCACCGGATTAGGAGAGAGAAGACAGAGTTCCTTGACCTTATGCTGCACCTTACCACCCTGGTCAGCTCATTAAAGTGGTGAGCAGCGATGATGGAATGTTCTATTTACCACGTACCTAGAACTGTCCTAGTAACCGGATGAGGTAGAAAGACCTGTTTCAGCATCTTGTTTTTCACTGAAGAATAAACAGAGGCAAAGAAACTTCCAACAATGTACGTCAGGTCACACAGCTGACAGTCAGAGAAGGCAGGATGTCGAACCTAAGTATTTGGACCTTGGAATCTATTTATAGTCAGTGTCTTATACACCTTTCTATTAAAGCAAGTGTTTTCAAATATTTTCTCCTTCTTTTACCTGTCCTCCATTTAGAAACGTCCTCACCTGCCCTTCCAAGTCTCTCCAATTGAAGAAGAAAAAGAAAAAGTCAAAGATCTTTCATGGGTGAAGCGATACAACTGAGGAAGAAGAAATAAAGTCAGGGAAACGGAGAAATCTTTGTATACTTTCAATATTCATATACTCACTGCCACTAGGAGAAGGGTACTTCTCCTGGTGCGAGATAGGGTTAGTTTTTTGGAATGAATTCATAAAGAGACATACGAGAAGCTGGATAAGCAAGTGGCTTTATTAAACTGAGTACACTCTCAAGAGAGGAGAGTGGGCAGCGACCACTTGCAGAAACTGCTGCTTCTGCACCCAGATATTGCTGAGCTATTTTTATTTATTTTAAGGGGTTCTGAGGAGAAAGGTTTTGGGGTGGTTTTTTTCATAGAAATGGGTGGTCTTTAGGGCTGGGTTTCTGATACTCCTCCCCCGCGGCGTGGTAGCTTCAGGCCTTATAAATAGAGTCATACCAGTACTGTCACGGTGTCAGGCATATGATGGGAGCAGAAGGCCCCCCACAGGGTAATTTTATGTTGGTAGTATTACAGTGAAGATAAAAATAAGCTATGGCCGGGCTCAGTGGCTCAGCCTGTAATCCCGCGCCTTTGGGAGGCTGAGGTGAGTAGATGGCCTGAGCCTGCGGGTTCGAGACCCGCCTGGGCAGCGAGACCTCATCTCTATAATAAACCAAAAAATCAGCCAGTCATGATAGTGCATGCCTGTAATTCCGGCTACTCGGAAGGCTGAGACGGAAGGATCGCCGGAGCCCAGCAGGTCAAGGCTGCGGTGGCCGGGAGCGGCCATTGCACTCCAGTCTGGGCGACAGAGTGAGACTCCAACTCAAAAAAAAAAAAAATGTAAGTTATGGTTATCTTAGGTAAACCTTAGTTATGGATGTGCATGCCCCAAGGGTCTCTAAGCTGGTTCCTGCCTTAGTGTTTGGTCACAAGCCTCTTGGATAGACAGGCTACAATGCTGCAATGCTGCGTGTGCATCTGATAAGAGCCTGACAGTTAGGTAGTTTTTTGTTTGTTTGTTTAGAGTGAAGTTTCTTACAGCTAGGCCACTTGCTTGCATGCCTGTTTCTGCACCGGCTGCTTCAGGCATCAGTGAGCTTGGAAATTTCCTGCAGTGCCCAAGCTTCCCTAATCTAAACTACCTACTCTATCAACACCTCTTGGTCCCTCCATAATCTCTTATAGGTATTTTTGTAATATTTTGCGTGAGGAAATAGAAGCTGAATATTTTCAAGTAGGAAAAAACGTTAAGACACTATACACTTGGAAAATGCCAAAAGAGAGAGAGTGGAAGGAAAGAGGGAGGGAAAGAAGGAGGAGAGGAAGGGAGAGGGAGGGAGGGAGGGAGAGAGAAGGAGGAAGACTCCTTGGGCACTTGTGCAAGTTTAAGAAAGCTCATAAAGCCGGCTCGGTGGCTCAGCCTGTCATCCCGCGCCTTTGGGAGGCTGAGGTGAGTGGATTGCCTGAGCCCGCGGGCTCGAGACCCGCCTGGGCAACTTGGGGAGACCTCATCTCTACAATAAATAAAAAATCAGCTGGGCGTGGTAGTGCATGCTACCAAGCATGTAATTTCGGCTACTGGGAAGGCTGAGGCGGACGGATCGCCGGAGCCCAGCAGGTCGAGGCTGCGGTGGCCGGGAGCAGCCACTGCACTCCAGTCTGGGCGACAGAGTGAGACTCCAACTCAAAAAAAAAAAAAAATGCTGTAAAAGTCTATCAAGTCTCCTATCAAAGCAAAATGTCCATTCAGAAAAAGCTCATCCCTTAGTTAATCAAAAGTGGAGCGATGGTAATTGAGACTCAAGACCAGATACCTAGCCGGGCTCGGTGGCTTAGCCTGTAATCCCGCGCCTTTGGGAGGCTGAGGTGAGTGGATTGCCTGAGCCCACGGGTTCGAGACCCGCCTAGGCAACTTGGCGAGCCCTCATCTCTACAATAAATCAAAAAATTAGCCAGGCGTGGTAGTGCGTGCCTGTAGTTCCGGCTACCTGGCAGGTTGAGGTGGAAGAATCACCAGAGCCCAGCAGGTTGAGGCTGCGGTGGCCGGGAGCGGCCACTGCACTCCAGTCTGGGCGACTGAGTGAGACTCCAACTCAAAAAAAAAAAGAAAGCTAATAAAGGGCAAATTGAGAGTTAGTTTAGTTTACATTTACAGGCACTCAAATACTTGTCAAACCAGCAACCCCCTCCAAAGTCAAGTTTTGCACATTTAATAACATATTTTTTTGGAGATGAATAGACACTTTCAGCAGACGTGTCTACCATGTTGATAATCTCTTGATTCTAAAATTTTCTTTTGCTGCCATATACCAGTCTGTCCAAGTTTGAGTTTTTCTAACTAAACCTGAAATTAGAAATGAAAATATTTCTGATTTTGAGATTATATTCTCTCTCCTCTCTCTCTCTCTCTCTCTTTGGCTAAGTGTGCCCTCCTTCCTCTGTGCAAGACTTTTTCCACTTCTCCTTACTTTCTGTGGAAACTAAACTGCAAAGGAGAAAACACTCTTAAGGCCCCCGTTTTCTTGGACCCCCCCCCCGGGTTAGTGGGGTAGGTGGAAAAGTTAAGGGGGTAAAGAAAAACCCCCCGGGAAAGCTTGGCAAACCCTTTTTCCTTTGGGGGCAAAAAAACTATTGATTTTGGAAAATGCTTGTGGGAAACAGTGGTATTATTAAACGTGGTAAGTCACGATAGGCATGACAAAGTTACGGACATCTCAGTGAGTGAACAGACACACAGGCTCCTCTCAAAAGTAAATCATGTGAACTGTGAGTTTTTTGCACTTTCAGGGAGACAGGGCTGATGGAATTCCTGGCGAGTGTGGGGACCACCTGTATCTAGAAACTCCCACTTCCTCTTCCCCTGCAGTCACTTCCTCCGTCCCATGCTGGGCTTTGCTCTTATCTTCCTCCCCTCCTTTGTCTTGATTTCGGCTTCTCTCCACTGACCCCTACCCCCTCCAAGATTTTTAACTCAAATG
This sequence comes from Cephalopachus bancanus, assembly GCA_027257055.1. Lineage (NCBI taxonomy): Eukaryota > Metazoa > Chordata > Mammalia > Primates > Tarsiidae > Cephalopachus > Cephalopachus bancanus. The sequence continues at coordinate 695,128 of JAPVLO010000392.1, forward strand.
TCTACAGTTTCTCTATGTTAGGTCAACTTTCTACAGATTCTCTACTTTAGGCCACCTTTAATTCGATTCTCCACAATGCCATCAGAGAGATGCTGCTAAAAGCAATTTTGAGCATGCTTCTCATCTTATTACAATCACCCTGAGGGCAATAAATGACACCGCATGGTGCCATAATCATAGATGCATGTCCTTATATTTTGCCAAAACCCATAGAACGCACAATACCAAGAGAACCTTTCTGTAGGGACTTTGGGTGATGATGATGTGATTACGCTGGTTCATTTATTTTAACAAATTTAATACTCTGGTGAGGAATGTTGAAAATGGGGAAAGCTACCTGGGGGACATCAGAGGATATATGGGAATTGCCTATACTTTCTGCCTTTTCTGCTATGAATCTAAAAATAAAGTCTAATAAAAAGAAAAAAAAACCCACTCAATGGCTTCCCATTGCATTGAAAACAAACGCAATATCACTGCTCATACCATGCAAGCCAAGGTACTGAGCCCTTAGATATATTACCTCCTTTCCCTGAAATGCTTTCTTTCCTCCTCCCACATTCACCTGTAATTTCTAATCAACTCAGCCTGCATCTATCCAAGAGTCTTGCTTTCTCTGACTTATACTGGGCCAGGGAAGGTCCCTTTGACAAAGGCTTCAGAACCAACTAAACTATGTATTGTAGCGCAATCACTTGTCCAATGTCTGTCTTCCACCAGAAGGTAGAACCATTTCTGACCTATTCATGACTGTGTTCCCAGCAGTTGATACAGAGACGCTCAGCACTATTTGAGGCATGCCTGAATAAAGCAATTTAATATATACAAAGAGTGGCCACATTCATTTCTGATTAATCCACTGAAACTTGAAAGATTGACATATTTACTTCATTTATAAATAAAGAAAACTGAGACTTAGAAAAGTTAGATGACTCTGCAAACAAGTGGCAGAGCTAGCATTAGAATTTGTATATTTTAAATTTACGTCTAGTATGCCTTCCACGATTTCATGGTGCCAATCTCCACCATTTAACATTTACCAATCTCCAGCACTTAAAATGTATCAGTCACTTAAATGTTTTATACACAATTCTTCTAACTGGCGTTTTGTGGGTGGTCAGGGATTTTACTACTCATGTAATTAGCTAAGACATCATAATTTCAGCAAAGTGTCCACCTCATCCATGCAAGCTTCAACCACTTCATTCTTAGTTGCAAGCCCATAAACACCCAGAATTGCATGGATAGTGTACATATGCATGAGTGAATACACATGGTATATTGGCTATATGGTTGATAATTTACAAAAATATCTTAAACATCCTGTGTATATCCTACAGATTAACAACTGCCCTGCAGACCTTGTTAAGTATACTCAGCGTAGCAGAGGGCCCCTTTTTTTACAAGGTAAAAAATTATATTCTGAGTATGTTTAGACATACTGAAGAAGGAAGGAATGTTTGGAACACTAGCCCCACCCTCGAGAGTTCAAGGAGAGGCCAGAGCAGCAGGGGCTTTGCCATGGGCTCCTTAGTGGAGGTTGCAATAATGGAAAAACTATCAAAAGTAAAGATATTGGACTACATTTAATTATAAATTAGGGTTCAAAGAAGACTGATATCTGTTGATGATGAATTAGTTTTTTCCAAAGAGTACCATGCAAACCAAGGCAGACATAATTCTCTTCCCTAGGGGGGGAAAAATCTGTAGGCAAATAGCCCCCAAAATACACTATGAGGATAAACAAATATTAACTCATTTTAAAATCTGTTAGCGAATCTATTACGAATCAGGTTAAGATGTGCTGGATGTCATGAGTAAACGATGGGTCATTAAAGTCATTTCTAATCAAGAATTTGAAAAGATCCTGCTATTTCACTAATTTTGCATTTTATTACAAGTGCCCAAACTCAGAAAACATTTTCTCATACTGAAAAAGTGCTTAATCTTCATAACATAAATCTAGCCTATGCCTGATAGCTAAACAGCCCTCACTCCAGATATTACCAAGTATTAAGACCATAGCATCAAAGTTGCAAAAAAATCAAATGAACAATTGATAGCACATCAAAATAGCTGCATTAATTGAGCATTTCAATATCACCTAGAAATATACAATGTCCTGTGCGGTTTTCTGGTAGCTGGAGATCGTAGGAAAATTTTTTAGTACACAACTTTTAAATATACATTTTAAACTAAAACATACTCTGCTTTCTAATGTAAATATCCCTTAGGACATTTCTGTAAGAGCCTTCCCCTATCTAGGGTTCTAGAAGGTCTAGCTTTGTTCTGTGATCATTGTCCTTTTGCTGTGCATCCCTGGAGCCTGCAGGCGAGGGAAAGATCAGCAATGGCCCTGGGCTTTCTGTGAGAGTGGCTGCCCGATGGACAGCCAGCAGCCTTCCATGGCTAGGCATTTGGTTTCTCTTCATGGCCATTTCCGGATAGGCTTTTAAAAATATTTTTTATTATGTTGGCTTTTAATTTAAAGTGGTTTCAGATTTAGAAGAAGGTTGTAAAAATAGTGAGCAAAAGCCGGGCTCGGTGGCTCAGCCTGTGATCCCGCGCCTTTGGGAGGCTGAGGTGAGTGGATTGCCTGAGCCCGCGGGTTCGAGACCCGCCTGGGCAGCAAGACCTCATCTCTACAATAAATCAAAAAATCAGCCGGGCGTGGTAGCGCATGCCTGTAATTCCGGCTACTTGGAAGACTGAGGCGAAAGGATCGCCGGAGCCCAGCAGGTCGAGGCTGCGGTGGCCGGGAGTGGCCACTGCACTCCAGTCTGGGCGATGGAGTGAGACTCCAACCCCCCCCCTAAAAAAATAGTAAGCAAGTAGGCCCCTCAAATGTTAACACCTCCTATGACCACACCCAAAATCAGGAAGTTGAGACAGACGCAGTGCTATTATCTAATCTGCAGACTTGATGCAGATTTTACCAATTTTTGTAATCCTTTTTGTAATCCTAGATCTAATTCAGGGTCATACGTGGCATTTAATTGTCATGTTTCCTTAGATTCCTTTCATCTAAACTAGACCCTGGGTCTTTGTTATGATATTAACAATTTTCAGGAATGTTGTCCAGTTCTTTCTGATAATATTCCTCAGTTTGGGTTTGCCTGATGTTTCATGATTGGATTCAGATTATAAACTTCTGGCAGACATACCAGAGTCCCTTGTGTACTCAGTGAGTGCATCACATGAGAGGGCACACAATACCAATTTGCCCATCCAATTCCTGGGGATGGTGACTTTGATCACTTGGTTAAGCTTTTGTGTCTGCCAGCTTCCATTACTATAAATAGACTATTTTTCTCTTTGTAAGTAATTAGTGTCTTGTGGGGAGATAACTTGAGACCATGTAACAATTCTGTTTCTCATCATACCCTTGCCATTAATTTTAGTCTCTACTAAAATAATTATCTCTAGGGTGTTTACCAAATGGTAATTTTCTGTTTCCATCAAATCTTCTACATTTATTAGTTGAAAATCTACTAAACAAAGAGCTTCCTCTTTTCCTTTATTTAATTATATATTTATATCTATATGGAATAGTAGATGTATTTCTAGTTCCAATCACTGAGAGAGCCTAGGAGCAATGCCACTCCAATAACAATTAGCACATCTATTACCCCAAACTTCGATTCCATTCTGATTCCTGGTCTGGGACAGGGAAAGTACCAGATAAGCCTGGACCATCTTGAGGTGCCAGAAAGTAAAGAAAATCTCAAAAAAATGACGGGACTATGTACTTAAAGGGATGTCACATGACCAAATCTAGGATAATTTGATAAAAATAAACATTGGCAACAATGCATTTTAGCCTATACGAAGATGAAAATGCGTAAGTCCAAAGTGACATAAATAACTGGCTATGCAACACCTTATGGAAGTCTTGCTTACTGAGTCTTCAGTAAATTAATTTTATGTTCTCTAAGGCTTTCTGAGTAAGGGGATGCACGCTCAGAGCAGAGAATCTCATCTGTATTTATCATGACTTTTATTTTCTGTATTCTGGTACATTGGCATGTGAGGCCTTGCTGACCCTGGAAGGACTCCCTCTCCCTTATTAGCCAATTCCTAGAGGTAGTCAAGGACCATCCTTTCATATGCAAATCAACCACATTCAGAGTCCATACCCACAGCCTCCTCTATCTGGCTCCCTTATTTTGGGCCACCCTGTGCCTGCCCTAATCACCCCAGGGCCAAGTACCAGACAACCAAGGATGACCCCTTTGCCCTAGAGCCCACTGAAATTATTCAAACTACCCAATCCTAAACCCATGTGCCTTGTCTTATCTACCTCTTAGTGCAGAAACAGCAACAAGGGCTCTTGTCCACGTTCTTCCCACGCTTCCTCTGTTTCCTGACTGATTCTGGAGCTTCCTTGTGTGCCAGCCCCTCCTCATGCCATGGCATGACTCTCTCTTTTGAGGAACTGTACAAGTTGTCTTTTCTTTTTTTTTTTTTTTTTTTTTTTTTTGAGTTGGAGTCTCCCTCTGTCGCCCAGACTGGAGTGCAGTGGCCGCTTCCGGCCACCGCAACCTCGACCTGCTGGGCTCCGGCGATCCTTCCGCCTCAGCCTTCCAAGTAGCTGGAATTACAGGCATGCGCTACCACGCCCAGCTGATTTTTTGATTTATTGTAGAGATGAGGTCTCGCTGCCCAGGCGGGTCTCGAACCCGCGGGCTCAGGCAATCCACTCACCTCAGCCTCCCAAAGGCGCGGGATTACAGGCTGAGCCACCAAGCCCGGCTGGTTGTCTTTTCAATGGCAATCATCTCCGAGCTGTTGGCCTCACCCTACCCAAATAATAATAAAGCCTATATTCTAAAACAACATTCATGTCAGCCCATGGCCTGAGTTGGCTCACTGTAAAATCAGTTTCTTGAATAGAAGCAAATGTTGTACAAGATTTTATCACAGTGAATAATAACTGCAGGGATTGTGTTCCTTGTATAGGCGTAGCAGACAGATGACAGAAATTTAAATCTAGAAAATGTATCTTTTCCTTGAGAAATAAAGATGACAACCTGCCTTCAAGTTAACTGATAGTACTTAAGCAGTGTGGTGCTATGTTTGGGGATCACTTTTGTTCCTGGTGGGGAGTACCTAGAGAAGCCTTGGAGAAATTCCGTTCCACGTAAGAGTCCATGTATAACTTCTGTCTCTGCCTCTATGGCTGCTTTTTCATGAACCCACTGAGAAAGCATTAGAGTGCCTGGGAAAAGAGACTCACTGACATTCACCTTGCCCACCAGATTACCGAGGGTTCCTCTGCAGGAGAAGAGTCCTTTAGTCTGGCACTCTGCAGAATCAGATTCAGAATCTGATTTTCAACTGTGTCTTCCCTCATGCTAAAACGGGAAATGAATTATTTTAGGACCATCTAAGAAACTTCTTGGTCCTCAAAAAAAATCTGTATTAGTTCTCTCTTGCTATTCACAAATTATCCAAAACTTAGTGGTTTAAAACAACATACATGCATTACCCTGCAGCTTTCCCGTAGGTCATGAATCAAAGTGTGGCTTCGCTGGGTGCCTCTGTCTCAAGTCTTCCATGAGGTTACTGTCAAGCTATGGCCAGGGCTCTGGTTTTGTTTGAAGATTCACCTTGGCAGGAGTGAGGAATCTGTTTCTAAGCTTACTCATGTGGCTGTTGGCAGGTCTTGAACTCTGACGGCATGGGCATCTCCAAGGGGCCCCCTTGTGGCTTATCAGCTGGCTTCTTCCAGGCGAGTCATGCAAGAGAAAGTGAGAGATCACACACAAAATGGAAGTTACATTCTATTTATAACCTAGTTCAGGAATCCCATCACTTTTGCTATATTCCATTCATTAGAAGTGAGTCAATAAGACAGACGGCTGTGGCTCACACCTACTTCGTCCCAGCTACTTAGGAGGCTGAGACAAGAGGATTGCTCGAGCCCAGGAATTTGCAGCCAGGGCGACATAGCAAGATCTCGTCTCTAAAAGAAAAAAAAAAGTGTGCAGGCCATACTCAAGAAGAGGGGTTCAGCAGGGTGGAATGCAGAGAGCAGGAATCACTGGGATCATCATAGAGCCTGCCAATACACATGCCTTAAACTGAGAATTTATTTATTTATTTATTTTTATCTTACTTTTTTTGAGTTGGAGTCTCATTCTGTCCCCCAGACTGGAGTGCAGGGGCCTGCCCCCGGGCCACCGCACCTCGACCTACTGGGCTTGGCGATCTTTCCTCCTCACCCTTTCCAAGTAGCCGGAACTACGGGTGCGTGCTACCATGTCCGGCTAATTTTTGACTTATTGTAGAGACAAGGTTCCCCGGGTGGGTCTCGAACCTGCGGGCTCAGGCAATCTATCACCTTGGCCCCCCAAAAGTGCTGGGATTACAGGCTGAGCCACTGACCCCGGGTTTAAACTGAGAATTTAAAACCTTGAGTTTATCTTTCTCATTAGACCTTCCATTAGAAGTAGCCATCCTTTCACCACTCTAGGATCCTTCAAGCCTTTCCTACGGGTCTTGTATATACTATTTTTCCAACTTGACTGACCTGCTATTTTACTACTCTATGCTTCCTGGTACCATTGAGGACCCTAAGACAAAGGACACATAAACAAAAAACAAAAACAGAAACTATATAAAGAGGCAGACAGAAAGAAAGTCAGGAAATTTGCATTTATCGAGTGGCTAGTATCATGCTGGATGTTTTCCCTTTATTCTCTTTTAGGACATGTCAAATGAAATCTGCACCCCCCTTGGTCTCTTCTGGCAAAAAGAAAAAACATTTAACGATATAGATGACGGAAAGAATCAAGAGGAGAATAAAGGGGGAACGAATCAGCTTCTCTTGGCAGCCGCTTGTCCAACTTTCCCCCCCACAGGGTTAATTTTTTGTGCTCTCACCTGGATGTCATTCTTGCCTTCCCAAGGTCACTGTGAATTTTAAAATTTTTTGCCCTCACAATGGGTCCTGCACGTGACCTTGCAGAAAGTTGGACAGCTCAGCTCTGGTTAAGTAAAGATTAAGCCGAAGCCTTAATTCAATTTCTGATGGCTAAATGTGGACACACAGGAAAAGAAAATGCATTCCTACAACCCATGCCCCAGTGAGCTGCATCTCAGGGTGACCCCTCAGAGCTGGCCCTGTTTGCTGGTTCCCCACCACGGATTGTACCTCCTGTAGACACACATGGTGATTCAGAACAGGTATATAAGTGTGCTGAGCTTTTGGGACTGCCGAGTGGGCCCCTGGGACAGCTGAAGCCCCAGAATCAGCAAGGAGCAGGCTTGTCAGTGCACGTCTGGGTGTCCTGTCAAGCAGCCTCTGAGGCAGTGATGTAAAGAAGTGCTGCCCGAGGTCCTCATCACCCTCTGATTTCCCTCCTTTGAGGAGCCCTTTCCATAAAGTCTGCACCCCAGACTTAGTCCTTGACTTTTTGAGGATGTCAAAAAGACTTTGAATCTGGTAACGGGTGTGGAGAAACAGCCCTGGGAGGGCAAGTAAGACAGAAGTGCTGGGTAGTACCACATTCAAGACACCCTTTCGGCCAGACGTGGTGTCTCAGGCCTGTAATTCTCACACTTTGAGAGGCTGAGGTAGAAGCACTGCTTGAGGCCAGGAGTTGAGACATAGCAAGACCCCATCTCCACAAAAAAAGATTTAGAAATTAGCCGGCGTGTGGCACATGCCTGTGGTCTCAGCTATTTGGTAGGTCCAAGCAGGAGGTTTCTTAGAGACGGGGAGTTCAAGGTTAGAGTGACTTAGGATCACACCGCTCCAGTCTAGGCGACAGAGCCAGAATTTGTCTCTTAAAGAAAGAAAAATAAGAAGACAGTTTTTTGGTTAAAGGTTCTTTAAACCCCAGAAAAAAATATTTTGTTTTATGATTGCCAAAATGTTTCATGACTTATGCACCAGGGAGGGAAATCAATTATCGACATATTTTCCCCTAAAATGTATCCTACTGTTGCTCTGTCACTAGGGACCCATGTCACCTACGAACTCTAGGAAAGTTATTTAATTCCTTGCCTTTGATTTCCTCACCTGTAATAGCTATTGGACTATATGACCACTGTGCTTAATTTTAGTTCAAAGCTCCATGAATTCACATGAAAGCTTAAAAACATTGTCCATGTACTAAAGCTTTCAGTAGAAGAATGGTTTAAAAAAAAATGCCACTAAAGTCTTTAATTGAATGTATTGTATTGAATTGGGGCAAATGGCATCCTACAAGAAAATAGTGGCTTTCTGCTTACCTCCTCTGAAGTGATCATTATAAAAACATTAATATTTTCCTGTAATTTCCTCCTTGAAAAATTGCGAGAAATTAAGGGCTCATTTTTGTCATTCAACACCTTACTTATCACATGATTCATTTTGTACTTAGCATCAAAATTTAAATTGAATGCATTATCACAGGTAAATGCATTTGTTTTACATCTTATATGATATACTGTGGCATTAGCATTTACAAAACATGATAGCAATGAAACACATGTTCATTTTCTTGAACTTAGAAAGGAGGTAGAGAAAATGAAATGGAGCCGGGCTCAGTGGCTCAGCCTGTAATCCCGCGCCTTTGGGAGGCTGAGGTGAGTGGATTGCCTGAGCCCGTGGGTTCGAGACCCGCCTGGCAGCGAGACCTCATCTCTACAATAAATCAAAAAATCAGTCGGGTGTGGTAGTGCATGCGTGTAATTCTGGCTACTTGGAAGGCTGAGGCGGAAGGATCGCTGAAGCCCAGCAGGTCGAGGCTGCGGTGGCTGGGAGCGGCCACTGCACTCCAGTCTGGGCGACAGAGTGAGACTCCAACTAAAAAAAAAAAAAAAAGAAAAGAAAGTGAAATGGAATAGTAATGTACAACCCCGTCTGCTGCCTACCTGCCTGCAGGAAGACCACCTGTAAAGTCGGGAGCCTTCATTACTAGGAGGCTTAAGACCAACTTTAATAAGATTGGCAAGGGCTTATGAATTTCTGGGAAGGAAGTATCAGCAGGCAAAAGCCAGATCCTGTCTTCCCACTGGCTAATGTGTGGACCACAGGGCTTTCCCCTATAATACATCTTGAGAGGGAGTTTCTGCACTTGTTTTTTTAAAAGTCTGCTTACCAGTCCAAGGACGGTCTATTTTCAGGCCCTCTCCACAATTATAGATATTGAATTTGAGATGAGTGGGCTTCATTTCCCCCCCCACCAACACTTTGGTATCTGCTATGTGCTGTGCACCCAATGGCAAGTAAGACATGGCCCTCCACTGGAGAACCTCATGGTCAAGGAGAGACGGGTTGGGGTCTGGCCAAAAGTGCTAACTAAAGTAGCCCCTCAAGTCCAGGTTCCGTCATTCAGACACTATCATCGACAAAGATGGGAGTCAATGGAAATCGTCAGCAGCGGAATGATGTATCAAAAGCAGGTAGCAAGTTTATAGAACATTTGTTTCCGTCTGCTGCAGACTTCTCTCTCTGTTCCTGGAGTGGAAATGCGGCTGACTGGAGGGGTGAGGGGAGATGTGGGTGTGCAATTTATTTCAAAGGTACAAAATCATAACAACGACATGGAAGGATGGAGGACAGAGGGCAGCCGCTACCGCTTGGTTTGCTTCTCTGTTAGTATATACCCGAGGTGAAGGTTTAGGTAGGTTGTCTGGTTTGCATCTAGCTCTGAAGGTGTGCACAGTTCGGGCAGCTGCACATTCCAAAGATCAGTGTAAGTAAATCTGAGAAATAAACATCTGTAAGAGAAAGTATAAACCAAGCTGTGTCCCATCAGGGCTGGGGCTGGAGCTGTCTATGGGAAATTTCCCGGTTTATCCATTAAGGTCATTTGGGAGCCTTCCCCTGAACCCATGCAAATTCATCAATCCCCTATAACGGAGAAAGGCCGCTTGGTCTCCTGTAGGACTGCGCTGGTCAGTCCCTGAAAGGTAGAGTGTAACTTCAACTCTCAAAGAAGAGACATGCAGATCATAAAAGAAACCTGTCTCCCATTAGTTACAAAGGAGACAACATTTTCCTTTAGGTTCCCGGTTCTGTTGTTTTTCTGATTCAGTTGCTTTACAAAGGTCTTCCTGCAGTTTATTCTTTTAAGGCAGTATCTGGTGATGTGCAGTAGAGAGAACCAAATGCAAACCACCTACGAAAGGAAGAGAAAAGTGTTTGAAACACACTAGACTCCCCGTAGCCAGTGGGTGTCAGATGGAAGGAGCATTGGATTGTGTCATTGTCCCAGTTGTCCCCTGATGGATGCAGACCGTGGTCAGAAATATTATCCCAACAATGAGACGTGGTGCTTGCTCAGAATAGTATTTCACCCAAAACAAAATAATTTATATATCATTTTATTCTTAACTAAGCATGCTTATGTCTAGAGTAATCAACCTGGAGTTCTGAGAATCAGAAAGAAAAGGTATTTTATAGAGAATAAAATTAAGGTTATGATTTTTCTCAGGAGATGCTATACAATTAGTCATCTGTGGAGTTAGGGCCAGAATCTCAACTTGACTAGCATTTTCATACAGTTCAGATATCCAAAGAGCCTTGGCCCCTTTACGTATGAAGAAAGTAAGCAATGACAAAAACATCTTCCCTGAAATATGGCGCTGGGCTCCAGGACTGTGAGAAAATAAATTTCTATTGTTTAATCCCCCAAGTGTGCCGTATTTTGTTATGGCAGCCCAAGCAGACTAACACATGTGGCATATTTCCAGATTGTCTTCACTAAGAGGATAGTTGTGCCATGTGTCACCATTTCAGAGGGAAATAATGCTTTCACTCATATAAAGTCCGACTGGCATCAGAGATGGCTCTGTCCAGGCAGTCATTCAGGGACCCAGGATCCTTTCATCCTGTAGTTCTAAATCTCCAGGGCATGTTCTGAATCCTTCTTCTATACCTGCCATTTAGTGGGGAGAGAGTGAGCAGGCCAGGCTAGAGCTAGAAGTTGTAACCATCTTTTCAGTCTCATTCCATTGCCTGGACTCAGGCATGTGCTCATATCTATTGCCAATGGAGACTGGAAATGTAGATGAGTTGTAAGTCCAGAAAACAAGGGCAGAATCTTGGAAAGAATTTAGTAGCCTAGACCATGGTATGCCCTTCTGATCACCCATTGCTCATTTTCCTTTTCCACATGAAACAAACTTATTCTCCTCATGGGGAACAACCCAGAAAGCCTCACCCAATCCCTGAAGTTCAGGATCTCTGGTAATGAACACTCTTCTCTGTCAGAACTCGGTGCAGCTTATCAAGATTCAGCAACCTATGAATTCAAAATGCAAGTAGCCTGCCTCTTCCCATTTTCATGATACAATTGTGGATCAGGTATAAGACAGCACAATACAATCTCCATTCAGAAGAGGAAAGAGTGGGAAACAGAGCAGCCATTTAGAAATTCTGAAATTCAGCCAGGCTCAGTGGCTCAGCCTGTAATCCCGTGCCTTTGGAAGGCTGAGGTGAGTGGATTGCCTGAGCCCGTGGGTTCAGGACCCGCCTGGGCAACTTAGTGAGACCTCATCTCTACCATAAATAAAAAAATCAGCCAGGCATGGTAGCACATGCCTGTAATTCCGGCTACTCGGAAGGCTGAGGAGGAAGGATAGCCGGAGCCCAGCAGGTTGAGGCTGCGGTGGCCGCTCCCGGCCACCGCACTCCAGCCTGGGCAACAAGAGTGAGACCCCGGGCTAAAAAAAAAAAAAAAAAAAAACCAAAACTCTGAAATTCTGCCAGAAAGGTATTATCTAAAGGTGCCCTGCCCTGGGGACAGGCAAGATTCCTTGATTAGACTTGGTTCTGTTCATTGGAAGAAATTCACGTGTCCATTTATCTCCATGTCAGTATCGGAAATGGGAATCTGAATGAGTTTGCCTTACCTGGGCTTGTTTGAAAACAGGATATATAATTTTGAAGGCCAACATATTGGAAAATAACTTCCATTAAAAAGATAGTTTATTATTCATAGTTCCCAAAGGGAGGGTGGCATACCATGCCTCGGTGGTGATCAGGGACACGTGGAAGCGCTAGGAATGGTCAGGAGACAAAGGGAGAGAGGTGCTTGTAGTGGTTTCCGCTGGAAGAAATCTGAAAGGCAGGGCAAGCAAGTCTAGAACTGGCGAGTGTGCATAACTGTAGTGGGCTCTGGGCATAAGGGCTGGCTCAAATCATCTGGTACCTGACCAGGGTGATTAGGGCAGGAGGACGGCGGCCCAGAGTGTGAAAGCCCATAGAGGAGGTGGTGAGGAGTACGAACTCTGGATTGATCGATTTGCATGAAAAAATCAGACTCCCAGAGTTGTTTCCTCCTCTAGGAATTGGTTAACTTGGGAGGGGCAGTCCCTCCAGGGTCAGCAGGACCAAAAGCTGTCATAGAATCAGGATACTGAAAACAAAAGACATGGTTGGTACAGGGGACTGCCCAACTTTTATAGCCTACTTCCTGTCACCGAAATTTGGAGACTCAAGTGCTGTTTCAATCTCAACGTATAAAAGGTGTCTATGATTCAGGTTTCTTGTTTCTGTGGCAGCAGCGTTCCCTCAGATGTTTAGCAGCTTCCGACTGTCTTCTTCCAGTCGGTCCTGTATGCAACAGCCTTACTGAGGCCTGTGGTGAGGCCTGCATTTCCTCTGTGCGTCCTCACCACAGCTTCCTTCTCAACTTAATGGTGACTGCCCAGATATAATTTTGAAAATCACCTTGGGTGATTGCATCTTTGCCACAAGTCAAATTTCTGTTTAACTGAGAAGGTTGACTAGACATTTCCAGTCTTGTCGCTTATTATTTGGGGCCCTGAAGCCCTCAACTTTTCTGCCTTTGAGATCTTTTATTTGTGAACTTTCTCATTGTTTCTACCTTGTCTAAAAAAACCCGTCGGTTGTTGCCAGAGGTTCTCTCTCTTGAGTGATCTTAGAGACCCAAATCAATACCCTTTATCAACTAAGGCTGACATTAAGGCTAAGAAAGCAAAAGCTACCTAGAGGTTGAGGGATCAGAGCCAGGCTGGCATGGCAAAGTTCTAAATTCCTGCAGCTACAAGAAAAACCACACTCTTGATAGACGCCATAACAATAGGAGTGACTGGGCAAAGTGTCAAACCCTTTCTAACTCTGCTTTACAACCAGGACCATCACAACTCTGAGCGGATGGAGCAGCCTTACACACGCTCTCTTCTGATAAGCACTTGTAGGCTGTAAGCCAGGTTCGGTAGCTTACAGAGGCCATGTACAACTGGGGTTTGTGTCCTGTAGGTCACCTTTCGTCACAAAACGCCAAATTCCACCTCCTTTCGGCATTAAAATGCCACCCCAAAGTAAACATGGGATGGACGGTACCTAGATATCTACCCATTAAACATGCACTTGGCTCCCTTCATAAATATGTGCAACTTTTCCCCAAACCTGACGAATATGTACGATTCTATTCTGTAATAAGAGTTTTGTGAGGCACAAAAGGCAACCTTCCCCTCCCTTTCTCTTCCAGAAAGGAAGAGAGAGAAGACTGTCTCTTTCTAGGTTGCAAGCTGATGTTGCCCATAAAGTTCTCCTTTCTACTCTTTAGCTGTTCTGGTGGTCTTTGAACTGCATTTGTATTGTCTTATTAAAGGCATCCAATAGTAGATGGAGCTGGTCACTTTAACCCCTACCACTGTGGCAGAGAGGGGCTGGTAACAGTTAAAAATATTCCTTTTAAAGATCAATCTGCAAGCTCTGAAAACCTGCTAGACAACTTTAACCCAAATCCTCTCTTTGTAAAGTTATTGGTTTACAACCCCTGCTTGTTATGCATGTCCTAGAGACCATCTGTTCTTTGAAAATCTGGTTTTGCTGAGTACAACCTTGTAAATTCCAAAGAAAATGTATGGTCATTCAACCTGACCCCCTCCCTTACCTAAACTAAGGTATAAGACCCCTCTACTTCCTCCCCAGGGTGCTCAGCCTGAGAGCGTTAGCCTGCTGAGTCACACCGGTGCTAATAAAACTGCTACTTCCTAAAATAGCCGGTCTCTCTTCTAAGACACTGCAGGTAACAGATATACTACATGCTTGCCATGATTTAACAAGGTTTTGCTAGCTATCCAGCCTTCTTCAATCTATTTTCATCTCTACCTGTCACCCAACCACTAAGCCATTGTCACATATTCAGGTGTTCCTCACAATAGTGCCTAACTCTAAGCCACCAATTAAAAAATATATATATCTTACAGCAATACTCACTAGCTGATATGACAGATAAACTTTCATCCTCAGTGATTTAACACAAAGAAATTTTCTTTCTTGTCCATAAAGAAAAAATGGCAGTGAGGTAGTAGGTGGGGCTTGCTCTACTCAAGCCTTTTCTATCTTGTGGCTTTCTTTTTTCTTTTCTTTTTTTTTTGAGTTGGAGTCTCACTTCGTCGCCCAGGCTGGAGTGCAGTAGCACACTCACCATCACCCCAGTGTTGATCTGCTGGGCTCCGGTGATCCTTCTGCCTCAGCCTTCCAAGTAGCTGGAACTACAGGTGCACACTACCACACCCAGCTAATTTTTTATTTATTGTAGAGACCAGTTCTCACCAAGTTGCCCAGCCTGGTCTTGAACCTGTGGGATCAAGCAATCCACTCACCTTGACCTCCCAAAGTGCTAGGATTATAGGCTGAGCCACCGAGCCCAACCTATCTTGTGGCTTTCTAGGGCCTTGGGGGTCTCTTTCTGAGTCCTCAACCTCTGATTAGCAGGCAAGGAAGAAAATACAAGGGGTCACGTGCCTGGTACTTATGGGCTAGCCTAGAAGAGGTGGGCTTCATTTCTGCCCACATTCCTTTGGCCAAAATTCAGTTAAAGGCCACATTTCTCTTCAAGAAAGGCTGTGAAATGTAATCCAGTGGAAAGCACAGAAGGAAATAGAAATGGTTTCGGGAAACAGCTCACTGGTCTCCATCTCTGGGTACTAGTATATTCCATGGGAATGGCACCTCCTGGTGTCCCTGATGCTGGGTGGCCCAGGGGCCCTGACTCTAAAACAGCAATGTACAGAGTGAATTCACTCTTCCCTCAAATTTTCACCAGCCCTGGGTGCCATTCAAAATGAAATCTTTGATAGGTTAAACTAATATTACAAATGTTTCCATTTGCATTTTGTTTTATTTACTTGTGAGCTTGAAAATTTTTATCTGTTTACTGGTTAGTTTTTTATTCCTTTTTTCATCAGGGAGTTCCCCTTTTTGTAAATAAGTATATTTCACATATTAAAGATAGTAAAACCTATCTCCAGAAATAACTCAAAATTTTTTTTTTCACTTTGTCATTTTTTTTTCATTTAACTGTTTTATTCTCTTGAAATTTATCTTGGGATATGATACAAAGTAAAAAAAAATATATTTTTTCCCGCCTATGGCCATAATACCCCGAATGCATCCAATCTCATCTAATTTTCTTTTTTCCAGATACTTAACCTTTCTCTCCCAGGACTTATCATTATTTATTAAAAAATTCATTTTTTCCTCAAAAGAAGAATACGTGCCCTTCCTCAATGAGGATTTAATGATCCAAGAAGATTGATGTCGCAGCTACTGATGCTGAGATTCTGCTCTGAAAACACTCCCTGAAAGCCCTGGTTAACACTGTCATGTTGAATTTCAAACAAACCCAAGATATTATTGTACAGCACCTGAAATTCTATTGAGAGCAAGGCCCATGCCCAGATAACCAACTTGGAGTTGATTAAAAGGGGATCCCAGGACACACCTATCATCTGCAGCCTCAGTCCCAACCCATATTCCAGGCCTTTTCTCAAGCCTGAGGTCATCGGCTACTGACCAATGGCCCAGGTTTGCCTTTGTACTACCAGTTTTGATTTGCTGCTCAGTGCTGCTTTTTTCATCAAAACCTTCTCTCCTCTTGGCAATAATTCTAGTTTTCCCTGATTTGTGAGTCTTCCTGATTTAGCTTGTTTCCATATTGGCCAGATGGCTGTCTTACTCAGCTTTCTGTTCCCCCAAGAGGAAATCAGTGACATTTTGTGACTAGTGATTCCTCCATTTACCCTACTATCACAATTTCTATATCATAGTAAAATAGAATGTTAGAGCTTTAAGGGGTCTTAGAGACCACCAACTCCCATGTCCTCATTTGCCAGGTAAGGACACTGAGGTAATTTTGTCTAGAACCATAGAACTAATTGATAGGGCCAAGATTCAAACCTGGGTCTCTTGCCTCTTTGTTCAGTTTTCTTTCTGAATCTCGATTATACTCTCAATCATGAATTGTCTCTTTGGCACAAGAACCTAGCTGAACCAGCAAAAGATCTGTGTTAACATCTGAGTGCCACTGTTATGATCAAATACTCCTATATCATCAAAATTGTTCAGGAGGCAATATGCATTAGAATATAATCAATAAATGTATCTTAAGATGGAAACTACAGTGGCAATGCTAGAATTCTCTACTGCGCCTACATTTTAGAGCTTTTATAACAAGGAGAGACATTGGGAAGAAAGGACCAAAATTCAATGTCTATGAAATATAAATGAGATGATTTATAAATTCATTACATGCCATCCATTCTGAATATCATTAACATTTCAACTCTATCATACAAATAAATGCACCAACTCAACAATTCATGAACAAAAATCTTATTAGCTTTTCTACCTTCTTATTCAGAACATTGTATCAGAAGCCCTCAGAGAATATTTGTGGATGTGCACGTGAAAAGGTGAAAAATTGTTCTTCCTGCTCTAAGGATTATGTAATGCATGCTTATACCAGTGTTGGTCTAAGAGGGCTCACTGGAGCTGGCCACTGATAACCATTGTCTCACATAGCCAAGATGGCGGTGACGTATAAGTGAGCCAAGGAGCTACATGTCTCTTAGCTTGGGAGTGCCTCTGCTTCTCTTATTTTTGGTGTAATGCCAAGTTTATTTGCTTATAAATATTGTGATTATATTGTCTGTATCTTGGATCAGGGTATATTATACAAGAACTTCTTGTATTTCATACCATTGGCCACTCCTAGAAAGTCAGTTTTAAGAAGTTGTAACGATCCTAACATAGGAGCACCAATGTTTGTAAAGCAGCTTCTAGGCAAACTTAAAAAAGAGATTGACTCTAACACCATCATAGCTGGGGAATTTAATACCCCACCCACAACCCTAGACAGATCATCAAGACAAAAAATCAGCAGGGACACCCAGAACCTCAATGAGACCTTTGAACAAATGCACTTAACTGATACTTACAGAACACTTCACCCGAAGACAACAGAATATACACCACATGGAACCTACTCCAAGATCGACCACATCATTGGCCATAAATCAAACATAGACAAATTTCATAAGATTGAAATCTTGCCATGCACCTTTTCAGACCACAGTGGAATAAAAATAAATATCAACACCAACAAAATTTCCCCAAAGCCCACAAAGACATGGACACTAAACAGCATGATGCTGAACAATGACTGGGTCAACACTGAAATCAAAGAAGAAATTGAAATATTCCTGGAAACAAATGAAAATGAAAAACATCTTACCAAAACTTCTGGGATGCCATGAAATCAGTTTTAAGAGAGGACTTGAGCACACATCAAGAATATGAAAAGATCACAAGTGGAGAGCCTAACAAATCATCTAAGGGAGCTGGAAAGAGAAGACCACCAAAACCCCAACTTTAGCAGAAGACTCCAAATCACAAAAATAAGAGCCCAAATATGGGATATAGAAGACAAAAACTTCATAGAAAGCATCAATAAAACAAAAAGCTGGTTCTTTGAAAGAATTAACAAGGTTGAGGCCCCTAGCCAGACTGACCAAGAAAAAGAGAGAAAAAGCACAAGTACACACAATCAGAAATACAAAAGATCAAATCACAACTGACACTGAAGAAATACAAAAGATTATCACAGATTACTAAGTACACCTATATGGAAACAAACTTGATAACCTAGATGAAATGGAAGACTTTCTGATATCATACAACCTACCAAGTTGAAACAAGAAGACATTGAGACACTAAATAGACTAATAACAACCCAGGAAATTGACTCTGTCATATGAAAACTATCTACAAACATAAGCCCTGGACCAGATGGCTTTCCAGCAGAATTCTACAAAACGTACAAGGAAGGGCTGATACCAATCCTATTGAAAGTATTCCAGGCAATTGAGAAAGATGGAATTCTCCTCAAATCATTTTATGAAGCTAACATTACTCTGATACCCAAACTGGGTAAAGATGCAACAAAGAAAGAGAACTACAGGCCAATATCCCTTATGAACATAAATGCAAAAATCCTCAACAAAATTCTAGCAAATTGGATCCAAAAACACATCTCAAAAATCATCCACCATGACCAAGTAGGCCTCATCCCCAGGATGCAGGCGTGGTTCAACATTTTCAAGACCATAAATATAATTAAATACGTCAACAGATGTAAAAACAAGAACCACATGATTATCTCATTAGATGCAGAAAAAGCTTTTGATAAAATCCAGCATCCCTTCTTGATAAAAACCCTCAAACACCTAGGTATAGAAGGAACATACCTCAAAGTAGTAAGTGCCATTTATGACAAACCCACAGCTAACATATTGCTAAATGGACAGAAACTGGAAACATTTCCCCTGAAAACTGGAACAAGACAAGTCCTCACACTCTCACTCCTCTTGTTCAATATTGTGTTGAAAGTCCTAGCTCAGGCAATTAAACAAGAGAAGGAAATCAGGGGTATCCAAATAGGAAAAGAGGAAGTCAAGTTATCCCTCTTTGCTGCTGATATGATCCTATACCTTGAAAATCCAAGAGAATCTGTCAAAAACCTGTTGGCACTAATAAAGGACATTGGCAAAGTCTCAGGGTACAAAATAAAAGTGCAAAAGTCAGTTGCATTCCTATATACCAACAACAAGCAGGCAGAGACCCAAATAAAAAGCCCAATCCCAGTCAGAATAGCCACAAAAAAATGAAATACCTCAGCATCTTCCTAACCAGAGAAGTGAAAGACCTTTACAATGAGAATTACAAAACACTGCTCAAAGAAATCCAAGAAGACACAAACAAATGAAAAAATATACCATGCTCATGGATAGGAAGAATCAATATTGTTAAGATGTCCATCCTACCAAAGGCAATCTACAGATTCAATGCAATACCCATTAAGTTACCAACATCATTCTTCTCAGACCTGGAAATGACAATACAGAAATTCATAAGGAAACATAAATGACCACAAATAGTCAAAACAACGCTTAGCAAGAGAAACGAAGCAGGAGGTGTCATACTTCCAGGCTTCAAACTTTACTATAAGCCTATAGTAATCAAAACAGTCTGGTATTGGCATAAAAACAGGCACATTAGACCAATGGAACAGGATAGAGACTCCAGAAGCAAAGCCTCAATTCCTCAACTAGCTCATCTTTGACAAAACCTCCAACAACAACTACTGGGAAGAGGAAAACCTATTCAGTAAATGGTGCTGGGAAAACTGGCTAACCACATGCAGATGATTGAAACAGGACCCTTACCTATCACCATACACAAAAAATAACTCTAAATGGATCAAAGACCTAAACATAAAACCTCAAACTATAAGAATCTTAGAAAACGCAGGAGACACCCTTATGGAAATTGGAACTGGGAACCAATTCCTACTCAGTACCCTAAAGGCCAATACCTTAAGAAAAAAGATAGATAAGTGGGACCTCATCAAATTAATGAGCTTCTGCAAAGCAAAAGAAACCACCAAGAGATCAGGGAGACAGCCCACAGAATGGGAAAAAATATTTGTCAACTGTATATCTGACAAAGGCCTAACATCCAGGATCTACAAATATACCAAGGGGAATATACCAAGGGGAAATGTACCAAGGGGAAAAAACAAACAGCCCCTTTAAAAAGTGGGCAAAAGACATGAATAGGCATTTCTCAGAAGAAGATATACAGGCAACCAACAGACACGTGAAAAAGTGCTCAACCTTACTCATCATCAGAGAAATGCCAATCAAAACCACATTGAGATACCACCTAACCCCTGAAAGAATGGCCATCATTAATAAAACAAACAACAGATGCTGACGAGGATATGGAGAAAAAGGAACACTTCTACACTGCTGGTGGGAATGCAAACTTGTACAACCTCTCTGGAAATTAGTCTGGAAATTTCTGAAAGAACTAGAAATTGACCTTCCACATGACCCAGCAATTCCCCTATTGGAAATATACGTGGAGGAACTCAAATTATTCTACAAAGAAGATACCTGCACACATATGTTTGTTGCAGCTCTATTCACAATAGCAAAAACATGGAACCAACCATATTGCCCATCGAAGCTGGACTGGATAAAAAAATGTGGTACATACACACGATGGAATATTATGCAGCCATAAAGAATGACAAATATACGCAGTTTGCATCAACCTGGATGGATTTGGAGTTGATCATACTCAGTGATTTAGCACAGAAACAAAGAACAGAGTTCCATATGTTCTCACTCATAAGAGGATCTTGAACAATTATAATGCTATAAGAAAGCAAATAGCAGTAATGGGAAACTGTTGGGGGCGGGGGGTGGGATTGGCAGTTGAGGGAAACTGCTAGGGGAGGGAGGGGCATGTTTCATTAACAGGGATACCTACATGATCAATGTTGGTATACCTAACCCTGAATTGTACCCCACATCTTTATAATAAAAATTTTTTTAAAAGAAGTTGTAATGATCAATGTAGGAAGGCATATGTAAGTTGATGAAAAAGAGCCAGAAGACATTCAGGCAATGGCCAGCGTCATTGAGAGTGGTCTTTCATGGGAACCAACAAGAAATTACATGCAGTGGAAGTAATTTAACTTGGTAGGAAAAAAAAAATCTCTCAAGGGCCCAGAAACTCTTTGTCTGGAGAAAAGCCAAAGAATGTTGCCAAAATATCAGCTTTAAGTCAAAAGAGAAATTCAAGGAAATATCTAAGAATGGAACTAGCTATTTCCCTCCTTTCACCTACAGACTTTGTGATTGCCACATAGCATTTTCTGTAAATTAGACATCTTAATCCTATGTTAAAAGCATTCCTAAAGCACATTCTTATGAAGCAGTCATGCCAGCCCAGAAATTACAGATGTAATTGTTTCACATTTTTAAGACTGGAAGTTTTTGGACTTGCTCATGAAATCAGCAACAGAATAAAGTGACAATCAATGACCTCCAAATATAGTCATCCCAGAAAATAAAAAACTGGACTAAAAGAATCTGAAAGCCCCTGCTCAGGGAGCAAGACAGGAAATTGCCATCAAATCTATGAGGTGACAGTCCTCCCTTTTTTTTCAGCCAAGCTGAACCAGCAACATTTCCTTCTGAAACCGTCTGCTTAGGTCTCCCTGGCCCCAGACAAAATCAGAAGCAGAATAAGAACAACAATTTGCAGAGAAGGAAACGTTGCAACAAGAAGACTCAGAAGGTGCTATTTCTTTGGAAGATACCTACCAGGGGGAACAATAATGCCATGTTTGCCTGACCTTGGCCCACAGGGAACAAACATCCTTCCTATGGAAGTTTGATAGGCCAAGTACACTGGCCCTCAGGATGACCTGGATTGTTCATAACTTCAGATTGGAGCAGGAACAAAGAATGCTAGCTTTAGTATATCTAGCTATCATAGATGCATAGACAATAAATAATATAAAGTATACAGCTAAATACATATAAAATATATAGCTCTAGCGTACAATATGTGTGATAAAGTAAACCATACCATAAGTAACAGTCTAAAGATTAGAAATTTAGAGATGATAAATTATTTTATGAAGGATCCTTGTTTTTCAATAGGGATCATTACAGGCTTTCTTTAAATAGCAGCATCTTGTAGTGCATTTAGAAATGGTATGCATTTATATTTATGTACAACTTTTCAAGGGTACATCTACTATATGTAACAATTTTCACCAGTAAGTAACCTTCAGTGTGTGCATAGATTTTATAGGCACACCCAATTATGCTTTAGAAAAAAAATTAATTCCATAATTTATGGTCAAATAAATGCATGACCTCACACAGTAACTTTTGGTGATAATGTGTAGGGATTTACACAAACGAGATTACTTCGCTGCCACCTCTTCCCTCTGAAAGGTCAGTAATGAGATCATGGAGCAATAAGGGAGGACTTAACAAAGACAGAAAGTCAGGCATCTTCTTTGTGTTCCTAATACGTATACATGTGCCCCCTGACTCTGAAGCTACAATCCTTGCCTCAGTCGAGCCCTAGGTAATGGCTGTCATCTGAGCAGGACCATCCCAACCCGTAAACAGCTGTCTCTAATGTGATTTAAGAGATTATCAGCAGGCTCACTGTCCGTAGACCACCTCCATTACCTTGCCACAGACGCTGAATTGCCACCATGAATGATTTCTCTGGATGAAGACTTTATCATTTCAGGGTCTTGCTAACAGCAGCACATTGACCTCCCTATTTTGCAGAATTCAGCTTGTCATTCTTTGGCAAACTTGGCCCCGAGAGGATAAGACAGGAGGAAGGCCCAGGCTGGAGAGCACACGGCAGGGATGTGAAGGGAGTTCCCAAGAAGTCAACCTGAGGGGGGAACGGGGGACGGACTGAACCAGTATTGTGCCTGCATGTAGAGGAGGAAAGGGGAAACCAAAAGGAGGCGTGACGGGAAACAATACAAATCCCTGAGCTGGAACATGTCCAGGACTCGGGCAGCAACTATCAACGTGATACTTACCTTTCATTGCGTGACTATGTGGGGATGCAGAAACAGTTACGGCAGGTTTCTCACCACTCTGTTCTGTGAATTGCCTACTGAAAATGCAAACGGATCCAGCGAGCAGCACTTTTCTTCCCCAGTTTGGCATTTTTGGAGAAAGAGAAGGGAGGTGAAATCACTTTTTGCCCGGCTGGGTGGCTCAGCCTGTCATTCCACGCCTTTGGGAGGCTGAGGTGAGTGGATGGCCTGAGCCCGCAGGTTCGAGACCCGCCTGGGCAGCGAGACCTCATCTCTACAATAAATCAAAAAATCAGCTGGGCGTGGTAGCGCGTGCCTGTATTTCCAGCTACTTGGAAGGCTGAGGCGGAAGGATCGCCGGGGCCCAGCGGGTTGAGGCTGCGGTGGCCAGGAGCAGCCACTGCACTCCAGTCTGGGCGACAGAGTGAGACTCCAACTCAAAAAAAAAAAAAAATCACTTTTAAAAACACAGCTTGGAGCCGGGCTTGGTGGCTCAGCCTGTAATCCCGCTCCTTTGGGAGGCTGAGGTGAGTGGATGGCCTGAGCCAGGCATGGTAGCGCGCGCCTGTAGTTCCAGCTACTTGGAAGGCTGAGGCGGAAGGATCGCCGGAGCCCAGCAGGTTGAGGCTGCGGTGGCTGGGAGCGGCCACTGCACTCCAGTCTGGGCAACAGAGTGAGACTCCAACTCAAAAAACAAACAAACAAACAAACAAAAAAAAACACAGCCTGGTTCAAAGAAGTGTAACAGTTGTTTAGCTTTTTCGGCATATAGAGGACCTGATCCTTTCCGGTAGTTGGCAGTGGAATGAACAAATGGGATCACTATTTCTATTTTTTTTTCTTTTTAATTTTTATTTAAAGATGTGGGGTACAATTCAGGGTTAGATATATAAACATTGATCATGCAGGTACCCTTGTTGATGAGGTATGCCCCTCCCTCTCTTAGCAGTTTCCCTCAACTGCCAATTCCACCCCATCACTATTTCTAATGTTTCCACCAAGAATACTAGATATCTTCTTTCAGAAGCACCCCAACTTTATTTACTTAAAATAACAATAATGCTGGTAGAGCCATTTTTTAGGCACTGTTTTAAATGTGCAATAGATACTGTTCAATTCCCCATATCCCTCCAGGGGCATGTCTACACCTGTTCAGGGTGGTAATTAGATATTCCAAGGGGTCCTGCTTTTGCTTCTACCAGGAGTCGTTCTCAAAAGGTTTCTATTGCCTCCCGACTGTCTGTATTTTCCCTTTCATTTCTGTTGCTGAAGACGGGTTTGAAGAATGAGTTCAATATCTCTGCCATTTCAGACTCATCATTAATTTCATGCCCCGCCTGATTTATTTGTGGACCTGTTTTCACTTCAGTGTCTTTTCCCCCCAACGCATTAGTCAAAAGCTCATCTATTCCTTTAACCCTTTGGGCTAGCGTTATTTTTGCAACTACCTTGCAGGTCACACATGATTTTGTTCTGCTCATAATTCTTTTCCCTCCTTTTAATTCTCAGCATGGATTTTCCTACCAGAAAATCTATATGAAATCATTCTCCAAATCACAGCAGGTATTTTAAGGGTTTTTATGTTTTCTCTCCTTGATAGAATTGTCGTGTTTCTGACAATTATTCCAGCAGACTGTTTGGTTTTCCCTGTAGGCCTTGGTTGCTTCCTTTGCTTGTTTGAAAGGTGGTACATATCTGCTTCTAATCTGTTCTCTTGGGAGGGCATTGAGCCTGTGGGCTCTGCCCCATGCCACCTGTTCCCAAGGCAGCCAGCAGTCTTGGGAAGTCAGGCTCTGCTCAGCGTCAGAAGAGCAGGGCAACACTGCTCTGAGGGTCGTGGTGGTGCGTTCACACTCCAACTCTGGAATGAACAGGCCAGAGCAGCAGGGATGCTTGTCTCTTGTGTCCTCTACTCCCTTCCTTACCCACCATCTATACAGATTGAGAAGCCACAACTGATGGCAAGGGCCCAATTTAACTTTGAGAGTCTCTAAGACAGAATGAAGAGAAAAGTAGATAAAATCTACCACCGGTCTTTTCCCTTGTTTTTGTTTTGTGTTATCTCTCACTCCCAGGTATCCAGCACCTTGTTCTGGTCCCCGAAGTGTCTGGTGGTAACTTTCCACAAGCACACATGCCCATGTCTGCCTTCCGTGTGATACTTACCTTTTATTGCATGAATGTGTTCCTCCCTCGGGACTGTCTCTCTACTCTGCTGAGGTGACCACCTAGGGTGAGGATAGGGAGTTGAGCTTAGTTGCCTCTCAGAAGAGACTGGCCAGTCCGCAGGGACACCAGTTGAGGGCTCTGAGCCTCCATGAATGTTTCTTAGGGAAATCATGGTGTCTTCTGCTACCCTTGACCACCCCGCCAGGAAATAACTGTAGTCAAACAGTGGACTCTTAACTTACTCGACAGCCTAGTTCAAAGAAAAAAATGAAGCATCAGCGACAGGCAGATTGGGTGGGGAGTGGGGAAGGGGGGATTCACACACTGAAATGATGACAAAAGAGCCGGGCTCGGTGGCTCAGCCTGTCATTCCGCGCTTTTGGAAGGCTGAGGTGAGTGGATTGCCTGAGCCCGCGGGTTCGAGACCCGCCTGGGCGCGAGACCTCACTTCTACAATAAATCAAAAAATCAGCCGGGCGTGGTAGCGCGTGCCTGTAATTCCGGCTATTCGTGAGAGACCCAAGAGATTAAAAAAAAAACTCTAAGAGAACTATTACTATATGAATTCCTACCCCACATTCACTGTATTTGTTTGCAGTGTTTGTACTTAGAATTTTGTTAAGTTTAATTTTTGTTTGTCTCATAAAATAACCGATTGCTTCCGCAACTGCTGCTAGCAGTATGTGAATGTCAAGTAATAAACCCCTCCCAGACATTCCTTTGCTTAGCCTGCCTGCTTGCTAAACCTAGCTTATCTGACATTCCACTCTGCTCATTTAGCAGCTTCCCCGTCAATCACAGGTAGCTGAGCGGACCAGATGAATCCCAAGTGCCCCCGTACCCATTAGGAGAAATTACCCTATCATGTAAAAACAAGTTTAAAGTTCTTTCCCCTCCCTCTGTAATGATGTATAAAAACTGCTTGCCATGCTGGATCGGGGCTCTCATCCCTGAAGCTGCTGCTTTGGGCGTGAGCCCAGACTCGAGCCTGAATAAAGACCCTTGTGTGTTTGCATCAGAGCTGGCTCTTTGTTGGTCTCTTGTATTCTGAAATTTGGGTTTAACATTTGGAGGCCCCAGCGAGATTTGATTTTTATTCCAGAGACCTCCAACCCCAGCCTGTAGGGTCTCCATATGGGAGAGTGCACTGTATTGTCTGTCTGTCTGCTTATTTGTTACTTGTTGTTAGCGCGCTTCTTGTAAGATATCAATATCCATTTTATAAGGCCAGAATAAGGTTAAGCGGATGCGCTCTAGGACTGCTGGCCAGAGGTCTTGGCAGACGTCTCTCGATCTCAGAGGGAGCCTAGGCTCTGGAAAACACAGGCACAGAGGGGGTCCAGGCACGAGAGGCGTGGACTCAGTAGCTCTCAGACGCAGTGGTGGTCTGAGAGAGGGGGTGGTCTGGTATGCCCCCATCCGGAGGATAGCGCTGTCCTCATATCTGAAGGTAGCCCAACACCAAGAGGTGTGGGCTTGCCTTCAGATTGGTTTTGTCTTTGTCTCTACGGCCGTAGGAAAGTATATTTTTGTGTTGGTTGCGTTTTTTATTTTATCTGCTGTTTATGTGTGTGTTACTGTGGATGGAAAACATGGGACAGAGACTGACTCTAACTCTTGGCTGATTATTTCTCGGACGTAAAGTAAAGCTGATAATCTGAATGAAATCATTTGCAAAAAAAAAAAAAAAAGAGGCCGTCCTTCAATGTAAAATGGCCACCTGAGAGCACTTTCTCATTAAGTTTTGCTTTGCAGGTTAAGCATATTATCTTCCTGATTTCCGTTATAGCCGCCCAAATCAGGTACGTAACTGATAACCCCCCCCCGTGGGCAAAATCTTTTATTCCACCCAAACAGGGCCGACACTCAGAGTCCTGGCCTCACAGGAAACAAAGCCCGGTCTGGGCGGCCGAGGCGCAGCGCGGCAACCCTTGCCCCACCTTCCCCCCCTTGCGAGCGGGGCGGAGCCTGCGAGCCATAGTCTGCTCCTGGCAGAGAGAAAACTGAGAACAAAGAGGATTAATGAGCATGAGCAAAAAAAAAAACAAAAAACTTTCAAGGTGAGTATAAAAGCTTACAAATTCTAAATACTGCTGCAAAAGAATTTCTGCTAATAACTTAGTTCTATCATTTCATTTTAAAAGTGTATCCTAGAATCTTCAGCCAAAATAAATAATATAAGCAATATAAGATGTATTTAGCCAATATATAAATAATATAAAGTATGTTTTTAATAATACATTTTTGTTCTATAATAGAATGGCTGGTTACAGAAAGCATAGAACAAAAATAGAAAGTTAAAACATGTCAAAGAATGGTATCAGTTCATCGAACATGTTAGGTAAAAGTTAATGGAAACAAATAAAAGAAATTCTGTAAACTCTTGAGGCTAAAAAAGTCAATAGTCTGTGTTGGGGGTATACCAACCTATCAGTTGCTAACAGGTGTCTGTCACTTTGAATCTGTTGAAAAGCCGGTTAAGTTATTGTGCTTTGTTTAATGGGATATATAGTCTTCTAAAAACTTAATTGGCGCATATTTTTCAATGTCATCTTGTCTCTTCTTATTTAAGTGGTGTCTTCTCCTAACCCGCTGGTGCTGTTAAAATTTCTGCCTTTTGTTGTTAAGGTTATGGAAAATTGCCTGTTGCGTATAAGAAGTGTTACCGGTTATCTTAAACTCTTTCCGGGGACCACTCCCCCTCCCTTCCTTAGCCTGCATTCTCTTTTGTAAATTCTGAAGGAGCTTATTCTAATCCACCTGTAAAGAAACGGAGAGATGCAATGTAAGTTAATGCTAGCCTTAAAAAATAATAATAATTTTGTGATCTTTCTCTGGCAACTAAGGGAATGAATAAATAGGCTGTTCTCGTTTTCAAATGCTAAAAGCCAGGTTAATTGAAAGTAAGTCCGTTTCTGAAGGTTTAGGCCTTGCCTAAAATCGTAATCCACTGCTTGTCCCTGTAAAACTGTTACGAAGTCTCTCAGAGTCTTGTAATGTATGGTGAGTCTCTACTTTATACTGTAATGCTAAGTAACACTAATGCTTGCGTTTTTTGGCTATGCTCATTTAATTGTCCACATCTTACGACTAAGACTGCTGTTTAGTAATTCCTGAGAATTTTTAACAATTTTGCCTGTTTAGAAATAAATAGGAACAGATCATTTTACATCTTCATGGTCTGTTCACTCTAAAAAAAAATAAAAAGGAGAAGAACTCCAAAATGAGCACCAGCCAGAGGAAAGGTAAACAAATTGGCAGTTGCCACTAAAGGCAAAAGCTCCAGCCACCCAAAAAGGCCCGATAAATATAAACCTGCTGAGGAGATGGTGCGGCCTCTCCTGAAGGGGAGGGGAAACACCTAGCTCAGTGATAGTGACTGTTGACTGAAGGGGGAGGGGCACGGCCCACCACAGCACTCTGTATGCCATCCACCCAGAGAATCCTTGGGTCTATATAAAGCGGCTGGGGTCCAAATTAATTTCTTAATACTAAGGCTAAGTTTTTAGCCCTTGTGCTCATACTGAATTTCTTCCTCCTAAAACCTGCTCTCTAGTGGAATTAAAGGTGTTCCAAAAACTAAATGTCTCACCTAACAATTACTAAAAGGTAAATTCAAATTATGACTGTAAAAGGTTATCTATAAATAAATAAAAAGGAAAGCAAAAGGCAAAGGAAAAATGTAAAAAGGTTGTTGGTATAAAAATAAGGTTTTAGCAGGAAAAACAAAAAAGAAAGGAATATAAAAAATATATATATATTTATCTAAGAGGAAATCTTATACGGTACATTTCTGTCCTATAATAAAATAGATAGTTATGAAAATTTTTAAAAGGGGGTAGAGAACAAAAATAAAATAAAATAAAATGGTATAAGCACACCAAAATGGTATAAGGAAAGTTATAGAAAAATATACATACAAAAGAAGTTCTATAAACAATCTAGGCATAATAAAGTCTTTTCTGAATGCAAGTCTCCAAACATTTTCGGATTTCTCTTCAAATTTTATATAGAATTTACTTAAGTGCCTAGTTCAAATTATAGTCTAAAACAATCTGTCAGGCTACCATTATAGTCCAGAAATACAAAAGCTGGTACTTGTAATAAAGCCACAGAAATTAAAGTTTATCATTTAAGTTATGCTAATAACTTCAGACCTTATAGCTTTGGTATAAAAAGGTAATCAGCCACTGCCTACAATTGTCAAAATGTAGGCCTGACTTTATTCCTTTTATTGAGCTAGAATCCAGCAATTTTATGCCCACATAATGGTCATGCAAAAATTCCAGCCAGTGCCTGAAAATAATGCCACTGCTGAAACAAATCTAGACGCCTTAAATCAGACAGGGAGAAATTTTCGATCTCTGGCTAGGCAGGACTGCGCCCATTATCAGCTCTGAAGAAATTACAGAAGACGGACCTTCACCCCTCAGCACCCCAAATGATTATGGGATCAAAAAATCTCTAAAGAATAAATGATTGAGGCAGGGTAGCTAGCACAGGCTAGACATAAATAAATTTCCTATAGGTAGGTTTTAAAAGGCATTTAAACATTTCTACTGCAGGCCAAGTGGCAACATGTCCCACTCCTTGGCAAATCCAAGGAAAACTCCATCAGATAAAACTAGAACAGTATAATTTCAATTTGCAGGTTAGCATAATAATCACTAGAAATCCTTTGGAAACATAAATTAACTAAACATAGGTATTTGGTATTTCATCACTCAGGATCCAAATCCCTGAAATGAACTTTGTTAAACCTATAAAATTGTTTAATGGTAGGCCTCTGAAAGAAAGGGGGGCCACAAACATAAATGCTCATAAGATGTGTTGTCGCCGGGCTCGGTGGCTCAGCCTGTAATCCCGCGCCTTTGGGAGGCTGAGGTGAGTGAATTGCCTGAGCCCACGGGTTCGAGACCCGCCTGGGCAGCGAGACCTCTTCTCTACAATAAATCAAAAAATCAGCCAGGCGTGGTAGCGCGTGCCTGTAATTCCGGCTACTCGGAAGGCTGAGGAGGAAGGATTGCCAGAGCCCAGCAGGTCGAGGCTGCGGTGGCCGGGAGCGGCCACTGCACTCCAGTCTGGGTGACAGAGTGAGACTCCAACTCAAAAAAAAAAAAAAAAAAAGAATGTGTTGTCTGTTTGAAATAAATTTTAATTACAGTTTATAAGCTTATTTCCCTAGACACTTCTTGAACCAGAAGAAATTCAAAACCTCCAGGGGAAGTAAGTGCTGCTAAAAATTTCAAAAGGAAGAACCCAATCAGCAACTGTAAAAAAAAAAAGGGGGGGGGACCCTAAGTGTGATCCTGTTCCTATAGCAGTCTAGAGAATTTAAATACCTAACTTCTCTATGAAGTCTCAAAGGGGGGGTGAACAAAAGCCCCTGCTAAGGGAAAAGGCCCCACAACAGGCTTTTAAATAAAGTAAACAGGCATCTTAACTCTTCTTGTTAGGGGCATACAGGCAAACTTAAAAGAATTTGGAAGTCTTGCCTTGGAGCAACAAATGCAAAAAAAAAAAAAAAAAGCAAAGTTTTTTTAGTTGTTGTTGTTGTGTTTCTTTCTTTTTTTTCTTTTTTTCTCTTTTCAAAATCATTAAACTGTAATTTTGGCCAAATAAGACTTTTTTATGAAATGGCCAGTCTCTGGGCCATTTGGCCTTTCTTAAACAAAACCCGCCTGAGCGGGTCTTTAAAGTTGCAACTTGCCATTCAAAGGGAAATACCTCTAACTGCTGTCAACCTTGCCGCTGGGTTAGTGGTAGCCCAGGTGAGGCCCACTGCTGATCCTGAACCAGTTACATGTTTCTGTGTTTATTCACACAATCATACAAGAAATATATATTTAAGCATTTGCCGCATCCTGCCACGAAATGAATGGAGAATAACCTGGGCTTCACTCCCTAGCACATCAATTATTATAAAAGTATGTCACACCTATTATAAAAACAAAGGAAACTGTTGTCTCCTGCCAATGTTTACCTGTTTTAAATTCTCAATTTAAGCTATAACCTAACTACATGTCTCTAATGTTTTCAATATAATAATATAATAATTCTACTTTTAATAATTACCGGGCTTCTTGCTTAATATCTACCTTTAAGTCTCTAAGTACAGAAAGCCCTTATCAGGATGGATGATGGCTGCAAATGTTAATGCCTGGAGGAACTAACCCTAGTCATGCGACTAGACGCCTATCAGCATCTGTTTGCCCCTTCAATGATACAGAAAAGGACTGGTCGCTCATCCAGCAACATACTGGCTTCCTGAGATGAAGAGACAGTGCTTATAACTCTAAGGTGGACTATCCTGTGCCTGGTATAAGAATATATTAGTGACTGGGGTTTTTAATGGCTATACGCTTGCCGCAGCTAGGTGTCATTCCAATGGATGGGTGCCTCCAGTACTGTCCATCAAGTATGGCGTCCGGCAGATTATTCAGCCTCATCTATGGAGAGCTCTTGCAGCCCTTCAGCCAGGCAGCCTGTCTAAATCCGTTGGACAAACTCAGTTATACCATATTAGAGCATACTTGCAATCTCCTTATATATTTCTTATTTAGAGTGAATATCAAACTGTTAAAATTATTTATCGTGCTAATGTTTATAAGATATCTTGTACCGAATGCATTTTACTAATGGTTTAACCAAGGCCTTTTGTAAGAAATTTGTCATTCTCAAGCAACTCCCCTATTTAATGTTCACCATATCTTTGTCATCCCGTTAATATGCTGAAATGGTTTACAAACATTATATAAGATTAATGCTATGTTAGAAAGACAGAAAAATTTTTTAGCTACTTAATTTTAAAAATTATAGCATTAATAGCAATTACTATTTCAGTAACAGTTTCAGCTGTAGCTCTATCTAAGGAAGTTCATACAGCTACCTTTGCTAATCAGTTATCTAAGGATATTTCCATTGCATTGGCTACTCAAAAAATTGTAGATTAAAAGTTAAAAAATGAAAGTTAATGCTTTAAAAAAAAAGACAGCATTAGCAGTAAAACAAGAGCTTGCGACTTTAAAAATAAAACTGGCTCTCTGATGTCACTCTGAGTTTCAGTGGATTTGCCTCATTCCTTTGGAGGTAAATAAGTCTGTCCATACTTGGGACAAGATAAAGAATCATATCCTTAAAATTTAAAATCATTCGAACTTAAATATAAACCTCACTAAATTACATTAAGACATACAGGACATAAGTTGCTAAAAAGCAGTTCCGGTCCTATGAATTGACTGGCTCCATATTTAATAACTTCTCATTGTTTGCTAATCAAAAGTCATTAATGTCTTTACTTATTAGTGTAAGAATTTGCGGGACAGTAATTCTTGTCTTGCTGGGCCTATTTCCAGTTATTTCCAGAGTACTGAAAAGGAACGTTTTTCAGCTTAACCCCGAGTTTCATGGTTTTGTACTAAAATAATAAAAAAAAAGGGGAAGATGTTGGGAGCCGGCCACGGAGGCCCACTGAGCGTTAGGGATCAGGGAGGGCCGTAGACCCCGAGACCGCTAGGACGTGTTCGGGAGCCATTGACCCCATTTTCCTCCTCTTTTTACCATAAAACACAAGTAACCTAAAGAAACTCTGCTGATCTAAGCTGAAAGCTCTGTAACTGTAACAGGCATGGCTTACTCTGAAAACCTATTGTTCCTGTTTCCCATAAAACTGTGGTTTCGGCTTACAAATTAAATATAATTCAAATTCAGGTCACATTTGAGAGCCTTTTATATGGTACAAGCTTCTTTATACAATTTAACAGTATATTTGTAAAATTAGTATACACTTATAGGGAGCAGTTTCAGGCTTTTCAATAATAAAGTTGTCAAAAATGGCTCAGCACAAAGTTTGGGCCACACTCCTGAGAGCCCAGTGCATACTTTAGACTGGGCTGCATTCTTTTAGGCCAGCTTTAACTACAATTAATGTAAGGTTTCAATTATTTTAAAATAGGTCATGCTAATGTCAAA
The DNA here is from genome assembly GCA_027257055.1 of Cephalopachus bancanus. Classification (NCBI taxonomy): domain Eukaryota; kingdom Metazoa; phylum Chordata; class Mammalia; order Primates; family Tarsiidae; genus Cephalopachus; species Cephalopachus bancanus. Next base: position 727,950 of record JAPVLO010000392.1, read on the forward strand.
GAATCATGTTAGTTCAAGCATGACCAATCATAATATTTTAAGGTTTAATAAGATACAGTTAATTTTACAATTTCATTGTCTCTATTTCCTACTGTTGTAATTTTAGAGAACAAGAGCAACAACTCAATTGGTTTAAAGCATGATTTAACCGCACCCCCTGGTTTACTACACTAATTTCCGCCGTAGTTGGCCCTTTAGTTGTTTTAATTCTCCTACTTATTTTTGGGCCTTGCATCATCAACAAGCTTGTAGCCTTTGTTAAAAATCAAGTCAACACTGTTCAACTCATGGTACTCAAGCACCAGTGCCAACCGCTTGGTACTCATCCTTGGTGTCTCAACTCTCCTACCCATTTTCAGAATGGTCTTAAAAAAAAAAACCTATGTAGACCCATGATTGGGTCTTATCTTTAGGTTCCTCTGAGAGGCGGGAATGAGAGACCCAAGAGATTAAAAAAAAAACTCTAAGAGAACTATTACTATATGAATTCCTACCCCACATTCACTGTATTTGTTTGCAGTGTTTGTACTTAGAATTTTGTCAAGTTTAATTTTTGTTTGTCTCATAAAATAACCGATTGCTTCCGCAACTGCTGCTAGCAGTATGTGAATGTCAAGTAATAAACCCCTCCCGGACATTCCTTTGCTTAGCCGGCCTGCTTGCTGAATCTAGCTTATCTGACATTCCACTCTGCTCATTTAGCAGCTCCCCCGTCAATCACAGGTAGCTGAGCGGACCAGACCAATCCCAAGTGCCCCCGTACCCATTAGGAGAAATTATCCTATCATGTAAAAACAAGTTTAAAGTTCTTTCCCCTCCCTCTGTAATGATGTATAAAAACTGCTTGCCATGCTGGATCGGGGCTCTCGTCCCTGAAGCTGCTGCTTCGGGCGTGAGCCCAGACTCGAGCCTGAATAAAGACCCTTGTGTGTTTGCATCAGAGCTGGCTCTTTGTTGGTCTCTCGGATTCTGAAATTTGGGTTTAACACTCGGAAGGCTGAGGCGGAAGGATCGCCGGAGCCCAGCAGGTCGAGGCTGCAGGGGCCGGGAGCGGCCACTGCACTCCAGTCTGGGCGACCGAGTGAGACTCCAACTCAAAAAAAAGAGGACGTGGGGAGTTGGGAAAGACAAACAGAGCAGTGAGGTGGGCAACGCAGCAGGAGTCACATTTCCTGCATTCCAGGTGGGCTGAGAAAACAGGACTGACTTGAGGTGTCCTTGGCTTTTGTCCTCCAGGGCTGGAACCCCCTGCAGTGGCTGGTTCTCCTCCTTTCACTCAGGGGGCCCCACCCTCTCAGGAATATGAATGGGCCACCCCTCCCTCCATCTTTAACTTCCCTGCCCTCCCCACTTTCCCAACCTCCCCCAGCCTCCCTACCTCCCAACCCCCTTCCCACTCAGTCCCGGGACTGGACCCGAGGAAAACTTCCTTTTGCCCTGTTTCAAAAGCCCCAGGAGGGGTGTGGTTTACTCTAGTGTCAGAGCTCTCTGCACAGGCCCGTGGGAACTCTTCCAACCAGACATGGGCTGAGCGCTCCAGGTCCACCACCTCATCTAATCCTATGAAACCCGGTGATGAAGATGATAAAATGAGGTGGACAGGTTTGGGTGATTTGCCCAAGATCCAGCAGATGGGAAGAGGTTAAGTCATTGCTTAAGTCTCAGGACAGCATGTATCCAGAGAGTGAGACTGTACCAAACCGTTGTCTTTCTACTATGATGCAGTTGGTGTTAAAGCCGTCCTTGTGAGGTTAATACAAATTTTGGACAAAAATATAGTTATAATTAAGCATTAATCAGGCTACATTTTGACCCACTTTCTTATAACGGAAAGTCACTCATGTAACTCCAGATCCTGACAATTTGACCTCTATTGTTCCTGTAGATAGGATTTCTGATGTTAGATCCTTCAGGCTTTTGTTTTGTAAATCCAAAGTAAAATCTCAAACCCGGATCCCCTCTTGGCCAAGGGAACCCCAGAGGAGCCTGAAAAACTGAATTCTGGCCATGACAGGAAGGAAGGTTGGATGTGCCCTGTTATATCCCTAGCATGAATATGAAAATAGAGACCATAAGACTGAAAAAGTAGACTGTGGAAATAAGATGCCAAATTCCAACTCCACTTCAACATAGTATCACATGACAGCAAGCTCTGAAGGAAATTGAAATATTTTACCCTAAAATACATTTTTTAAACATCTTTTAAAATGCCCCTGCAAAGCTGTCTCTTGTGGGGGAGATTTTCATCTTTAGAGAATCTCTTTCCCTCTCTTTCCCAGATCTAAGAGAGTTTTAACTGAAGAGTCTGACACCTTTTAAGGTCCAATGAGACATTTACTGTCTATTCTCTCAGAAATCTGCTACTTAGAGGCTTCATCTACATAGCAGCCTTGGCTTCCACAATCCCCCTAAACTCAAGCAATTCTTTCTTTTTTTTTTTTTTTGAGTTGGAGTCTCACTTGGTCGCCCAGACTGGAGTGCAGCGGCCGCTCCCGGCCACCGCAGCCTCGACCTGCTGGGCTCCGGCGATCCTTCCACCTCAGCCTTCCGAGTAGCCGGAATTATAGGCACGCGCTACCATGCCCGGCTAATTTTTTTTTGGAGAGATGAGGTCTCGTCTGCCCAGGCGGGTCTCGAACCCGCGGGCTCAGGCCATCCACTCACCTCAGCCTCCCAAAGGCGCGGGATGACAGGCTGAGCCACCGAGCCCAGCTTCAAGCAATTCTTTCTTTCTGACGTTAACTCTTTAGACAAAGTTTAACTCAACTAACTGCCCACCAGAAAGTTTGTTAATCCACCTATGACCTGTATGTCCCCACTTTCTAGGCCCAGTCAATGTATACCTTGCATGCAGTGATTTATGTCTTTGACTGTAGTATCTGTCTTCCTAAAATCTGTAAAACCAAACTGTAACCGCATTGCCTCAGTGTGCCTCAGGCACACTTTCTCAGGACCTCTTGAGATGGTTCCCTGGGCCATATTGGCTCACAATAAACTTTAAATATTTTAAAGAGTTTGACTCTTTGGATAACAGTTTCATTTAGATAGAATCTTTGATGTTAGAATCACAAGACTTTTGTTTAAGAACTGCTTAAGCAGATCCTGAATTCCAGCGGGACAGTTGACACCAACCAGTTTAAAGGCCCCCGCAGAGGAACTAAATCACCACGAAAATACAGCTTTTTTCTCCTTGTCCCATGACTTCACTCTGCCCTCTTCAAGCCATCTACCATCTCCACAGTTCTGCCCACAAAATCCTTAAAAGCCCTAGCCCCAAACTCCTTGGGGAGACAGATTTGAGACCCTACAATTGAACCTCTTTCTCTGCTGCAACCTGGTTGAAAGGGTAAACTGAGGCAAGGCAGGCCTCTGTCGTGGGAATAATGCAAGCTTACAGCAGAGATTTATTATTTATTATTAGTCCCCTTTCACAGATGGAAAGGGAGCCAGCACTCAGGTGAGTGAGGCGTTGAAGGCTGGAGACTAGATGTATTTAAGGGTCTTCAAAGCAAAGCAGGGCTCAGACCTGGAGGAAGTCTGGGCCAAAAGGAATGTCCAGAGTTGTATTCTTTGGTTTCCATAGTAATAACATGAATCTAGTATCTCGACATCGCCAGGCATCAACGTCTCGTGATGTCAGGTGGTGGGATAGAAGTTGTCATGGTGGTATGATAACAATACCAATAAACACGCCTCCCAGTGGTGTACTAGAAGTCATCATGGTCGGCCAATAACAATGTATTGATACAAATGCCTAAAAGATAGATTGCTAGCAAGACTGGACATGCTTAAGGGGTTCTGTGTAATGATTGGTTTCTAAAACTTGAGTATTTTTCTTGTGAATGATTATAGGGTAAAAGGATGTGTGGACTGTGCAAACAGTGCAGCAAGGGAATGTCAAAGGGTGAGGCCGAAGCAAAATGGTTGTGCTGATTCAACATGGCTACATTATATTCTAAATTTCTAAGGTTCCCTCCTTTGTGCCCTTTCACCCATATTGGCTTGCCATGTACTTTGGGCCTATCATGGTAACTGTGTGATGTCATCAGGGCAGGAGATGGTGCTCTGGATGGTGTGCTAAGCACCGGGTTCCCACCCACATTCCACGCTGACTAGAAGTCACTTTGTTAGGTCAAATATCCCAGTAGGGAGCCTCCAAGATGTTAGGTTAAACCCGCTGAGGGGAGCGGGTGTCTGTGACCCAGTGCCACACAAAAGATGCAAAGAATTGCACAGAAGTTAGATTGGAAAATATAGTTTATTTAGGAAGTAAATTAGACAGCAAGACAGAGAGAGAAGATTCACCTCCTCAAGGTAGGGAAGAGGGCCAAAGCTAGGAAACATGGTGACCATAGCTCAAGGAGCCATGTGGCCAGACCATAGCTTAGCAAAGCAATGGTGACTGCTGTTTGAAGTTGAATGCCTTTTAAACCTTCCCTTTGGTAGGGGCAGGTCATTAAGGTGATTGGGTGGTGGTCTGCTCCACGTCATCATGGAAGGGACAGGGAAGCACAGCTACTGTCACGGTCAGGTGTTGTATGGCAGGCAGATGGGTGAGTTAGTCACATGACTGTTGCTGCGGTGATGCGATCTGTGTCACGAAGATCACGAAGGACTGATCAGGTTAACTTGTTTTCAAAACAAGCTGGGAGCCGGGATCGGTGGCTCAGCCTGTAATCCCATGTCTTTGGGAGGCTGAGGTGAGTGGATTGCCTGAGCCTGCGAGTTCGAGACCCGCCTGGGCAGGCGAGACCTCATCTCTACAATAAATCAAAAAAATTAGCCGGGTGTGGTAGCGTGCGCCTGTAGTTCCAGCTCCTTGGAAGGCTGAGGCGGAAGGATCACCGGAGCCCAGCAGGTCGAGGCTGTGGGGGCCGGGAGCGGCCACTGCACTCCAGTCTGGGCGACAGAGTGAGACTCCAACTCAAAAAACAAACAAACAAAACAAGCTGGGGAGGGGGTTGTAAGACAACTACCAATAGCGACTTCTGAGAAGCCGGTTCTCTCCTTGGCTAGTGATTAGAGGGTAAATTGAACTGCTAGAAAAACATGGCAGAGCTAGGCAATGTTAACATGACTGCTCGTTGGGTGCATTGACTCCATCTTATGTCCCTTCACACTTGTTCCTTTCACCTAAAGGGATCAGGGCCTGGTTTTTCTGAGGCGGTGGCTGCTAACGGGGTAAATGAGAACTGACATCTTCCAATCATAAATATCAGTTAAGAGCCTGAGATTGTTACATAAACAGTGGGGAACTTTGAAGTCACTCTCAAGGAAGACAGCCATGGAACTGAAACTAATGCCACAGGGTGTACAAGAATGGCATGCAGGGGTCTGAACGGGACAGAAATATGGTTATGATTAAGGATGAACCAGGCTGCACTTTGGCCCACTTCCATGTTGCTAAAAGTCATGTAACACTAGATACTGACCATTTGCTTTCCTTTTGCTCCTACAGACAGGATTTCTGACGTTAGGGTCATAAGACTGTTAAAAAATTGATTTGCGTCCCCTTTGTTTCTATAATAGGATCTGACATTAGAATCGTAAGACCTTGGCTTAAGGATTACTTAAGATGTTTTTCAGACGCTGAATTCCAGCCACCAGTTTGAAGACCCCCACAGGTAAATGGGATCCCCGTGAGAATGCAGCTCCTTCATCTTCTTGTCCTGTGACTTCATCTACACTCTTTGACCAATCAACCATCTCCACACGTTGACCCATGCCAAAACTCTTAAAACTCCTAGGCCCCAATTCCCTGGGAGATGAATTTGAGGTGTCCTCCCTTCTCCTCATTCAGTGACCCTATGATTAAACCTCCATCCCAGCTGCAACCCGGTGTCTTGGTGTATTGACTTGCTGTGTACAATGGGCAACAAACCTATTATACTCACAGAAATAGTAAGATAAGAGCAGCACCCATAGGTTATGAGCCTTCTAAGTACCAGGCACTGTACCTGTGCTACCTGGCTTCTAAGGACAATCTTGCCAGGTGAGATTACTGCCCTTCATGTGGCTGAAGGAGCCCAGGCACAGAGAGACTAAATGCCTTGCCAAGGTCACACAGCTAGGAAGGGGCTGAGCCTGGATTTGAGCAGGCTAGTTTGAATTCAGGTGTGAGGTATCATCCAGACACGGACTCTTCCTCCTATACCTGGCTTCTTTCTCTACCCTCCTCCCACCTCAATGAGCAGGCTCTGGCCAAGATTGGTCTCTGAAGGATATACGTATTTCCAGTAATGGTCATGAGGTGCAAGGTGATAGAACAAAGCTGAAAGCAATGTAGGCGTCACTCTTAATCAATGTAATTGTAAATACTGTACAGTAATTTGAATAATTAGCCTGCTTGGTGCTGTACTGTCCCAAGGCACAGATTCTTTATCGACTGGCTGCCATTGGTACCACCTGTAAGTTCTAATAAACCAATGTCTTTCCCTGCCAGATCTCCAGGTGACTTCTTTGGAAGACTTCTTTGAGCATAAACATTATGCTCAAGCCCTCTCAGATTTGGTGTTGCCATTACATCAGATGAACAGTCTCCCTTCCCTACTTTATAGCTGTTGAAATAGCAGGATTTGGTGTAGGAACTTATCATGGGAGATGTGCATAGATTATGCACCGGTGACCAAGAACTAGAGTGAAGAGAAAGAGTCATGGGTGAGGGTGAGGGCCTGAGGGGAGAAGGGGAGCAAGATGCTCCTTGTGAAATAAATAGAGAGGGGACATGCTCACTGGGGAGCTGCCTGGGGGCACAGAGCCATCACAAACATCAGCTTGGCTAACTCAAGTCCTCCAAACCCTTTTTCAATGAACTGTGTGGGTATCAGTGACTCTTACTCTAATCCAAGTGGGTGTGACTTGGAGTGGATAGACAAACAAACAAAAACCAAACATAAAACAAGAGATGGGGGGGAAGGGAGGGAAGGAAGGAAGGAAGGAAGGAAGGAGGGAAGGAGGGGAAAGGGAAAGGGAAAGGGAAAGGGAAAGAAGAAAGAGTTCGCCCATATCTCACTTAGGCAGACTTCCAGTGCTCTGCTGAGCTTGAGTTGTATTCATGTGCATTCATACATGCTAAAAGCTGACAGCTGAGGTCAGTCGAAATTTTGGAAACAAATAAAGCATAATGTGGTGATATGAATTAAGAATGAGTTTCGTTTTGTTATTTAAATTTCTGACTCTTGTATATGCCTCCTAAGAGTTACCCTTTTCAGAAACTACAGAAAAGACTTTAGAGAAGGAGAATTACAGAAAACAATAGAGCATGTTTTACCAGATATTTTGTTTTTTTATTTCGTAGGACATCAATTCTTTGGCCAGTGAAAATGAATAGTAAAGGAAATCTGTTTCTCAGTTTCTCCTTGGCCCTAGTCAGTTTTTATTGTGCAAATATTTGAATGACTTATTTTGATGGCGTGTCAAGATTTGAGCTTGCCGAGGGTGCCTACAGGCCTGCTTTGGCCCTGGTTTCAGGATGGGCCCATAACAGCATTCAGGCAATGGCCAAACTCTTCTAAGAGAGGCTGGAGGCTGAGACAGGGTGGCATTGCCTCCAGCTACTTTTCCATCACAGCTCTGGGTGTTTCCAGAAAGCCCTCCCTGGAGGACTCATCTCACTGTGTCTTTGTGAAGCTGAGCCCCATTCCCCCACTCCACCCCCTCACCTCCCCCTCCCCTGCTCCCCGCCCCCACCTTCTCTGCAGCCAGGGAGGGTGCAAAAGGAACTCCCCCCAGAGACAGGTTGCCACCCAGAAGAGAAGATGGGCATTTCCTTAGCCGGTTGACTCTCTGCGGAGGCTGCAGACTAGCTATTGGAGCAGGGGGGAGACAGACGTGGGCCCAAGGGCAGGGAAGAGGGAGGAGGTGTGTCTGGGGCAGCCAGTGCTCCTGCAGATGGGCATGGTAGAGTGTGGACCCCCCTGGGCAGCCCAGCTGATGCAGAGGTCGCCGGTTTGCAGACTCACCAGTTGCTTCCTGCGAGGGCTGCTTTGGGAGGGAAGACCCCAGGAAAAATAGGCTGTGGCAACAACCTTGGGGGTGGGCGCAAAGGGGTATCGAAAAGCGAATCTTCCTCAGGTGTGTCCAAGCCAGCCAGCCCCTGCCCACCTGCTCCTCAGGTGGGGCATCCTGGCAAGGGAGGCAGCAGCAGCCAGAATCATAAGGGACACAGGCATTGTTCAGTCCTTTCTTCCCGAACAAATCCTACAGGAGGGAGAGACCCAGAAGACAGAGCGGGGGAGGAATGGAGAGCTGACCTGTTAGCTCTCACACCAGCCCTTCCTCGGCTGGAGCATGGCCCATCGGAGGGGAGGGGAGGGAGGAACTGGTCATTCAACTGGATATGAAATGGGCATTTGAAACTGGACTGGACTGTTTGGTTCCTGAAAGTGACGGGTCCTGAAACTGACCCAAATGTTATTAAGCGATGGGAAGGGCGTGTTTGAAGGAAGTGAATAAGAAAAAAAAAATCACACCAAACTCTTACTGAATTCAGCTCAATAAATTGGCTGCCCCTGTCCTATGGGGTCTGTTCCTTGAAGGGAGGGCCGTGTCCAGGTGAAGTTAGAGGCAAAGCTGAGAGTGCTGGGGATACTGCAGTGGCAAGTACAGAACCAAGACCAGTGGCCAGGTTCATGGCTACAGCACCAGGCGGGACACAGATGGAGGGAAAGGGGAGGGAGGGAGAAGTCTACCACCGAAATAGTGCTCAGGCCATAGTCTGTTTAGAGCAAGTGCACAAGGCATAGCTGGGGTGGAAAACAGCCGGGGCATAGGGCAGCCAGGTGAATTGAGCCCTGGGCTCAGGCCAAGGTTGTGCACCCGGGTTTCTTCTGAAGCTCCAGACCCAACCCCTCAGAGGTGCCTGGAGTCAAGTTCAAGGTGCAGCCTTCCTTTCAACTTCAGCAAATGATAGCAAGGTCTAGAGTCCAAAATTGACACGAGCAGCTAGTAATGCTTGCATGGTTCCCATTTAATCCTCCTGCCGATCCAGGTGAGCTAGGTAGTACTTCAGCCTCAGTTTATTGATGAAGGCACTATGGTCCAGAGAGTATGGCAGAGAGGTTACTTTTCACCAAAATTTGTCTCCCTCATTATTTTATTTTGAGACCAGGTTTTGTGGCAGGATGCAGCAAATGCTCAAATATATTTCTTATATGATTGAGTGAATAAACACAGAAACACGTGTAGCTGATTCGGGATCAGCAGTTGGCCTCACCTGGGCTGCCACTAGCCCAGCGGCAAGAAGGAGGGATTAATAGCAGTTAAAGGTATTTCCTTTTGAAAGGCAAGTTGCAACTTTAAAGACCAGCCAGGCACGGGGCAGGTTTTGTTTAAAAAAGGCCAAATGGCCCAGAGACTGGCTATTTCATGGAAATGGAAAAGAGTCTTATCTAAAACCCCCTCTTCTGAAGTTGATGGTTTACAAGCCTGCAGTTCCTGGAAACCATTTGTTCTTTGAAAAATCTGATTTTGCTGAGTACAACCTTGTAAGATTCCAAAGGAAGTATGTAATCACTCAACACGACCCCCCTCCCTTACCTAAACAAGGGTATAAGACCCCAGGTCTCCTGTTCTGGGGTGCTCGGTTTGGATGCATTAGTTCCATTGAGCCCGCTGTGCTAGTCAGCGTAATAAAGTGCCACTTCCTATGATAGTCTTGGTGTCACGGTTTCTTTATTTTTCCCACTACATTTCCACTCTGTTGCCCAGGCTGGAGTCCAGTGGCACGATGACAGCGCACCACAGCCTCAAATTTCTGGGCTCAAAGTGATCCTTCCACCTTGGCCTTCTTAAGTGCTGGGATTACAGGCATGAGCCACCAAACCTGGCTCCCCTGCTTTCCCTAGTAGAGTTTTCAGGTGTTGCTGTGTCAGGATGCGGCAAATGCTCAAATATATTTCTTGTATGATTCAGTGAATAAACACAAAAACACATGTAGCTGGTTTGGGATCAGCAGTTGGCCTCATGGCAATCACCTGGGATATCTCCCACTAGCCCAGCAGCAGGAAAGGGGTTAATAGCAGTTAAAGGTATTTCCTTTTGAAAGGCAAGTTGCAACTTTAAAGATCCACCAGGCAGGTTTTGTTTAAGAAAGGCCAAACGGCCCAGAGACTGGTCATTTCATGGAAATGGAAAAGAGTCTTATCTAAAACCCCCTTCTGAAGTTGATGGTTTACAAGCCTGCAGTTCCTGGAAACCATTTGTTCTTTGAAAAATCTGATTTTGCCGAGTACAACCCTGTAAGATTCCAAAGGAAGTATGCAACCACTCAACGTGACGCCCTTCCCTTACCTAAACAAGGATATAAGACCCCACTTCTCCTGTTGTGGGGCCTCGATTTGGACACATTAGATTCTGGGGCCCGCTGGAATGGCCAGAGTAATAAAGTGCCACTTCCTATAATAGTCTCGGTGTCACGATCTCTCTTTCTTTCCTGCTACATTTCTAGCACGTGGTTGCCCAGCCGAGGATTACATTTCCCAGGTCTCCTTGCTTCCTTCTTCACTCTGTCTCCTCCCATCTCTTGGCTGGGTGCTGAGAACTTCAAAGCTCTTGGGGAGCGTGAAGCCACAAGACCAGGGATACTTGTTCCCCACATCGGGTTGTGGGGTGAAGGTGTCCTTCAACTAGGAGTACTTAGATTGGGATGGCGGCGCAAATGAAAAGTAAACGTGTTATACCCAGCCACTGAGAATTTCGAAGCTAGTGCTACAGCAGCTAGCATTATTATCCCAACTAGTATAGAGAAGTGGAGTAATGGAGTCAAGTCAAACAGCCCATGGTGGGAAGGCTGATGATAAACTCAGCCTAGCCTAGCTCCAGAGGAATACCCAGACCACTCAGGTGTATTTCATTCCAGCATAGGTTTCGTCTATGACTCCCTCCCTCTGCCCGTGTAGCCTACATGTCTGTCTCTGCACGTAATGCTGCTGTGACAAGGCAGGTGTGGACTGACCCAGGGAATGGACACAGGACAACAATTCTGAGTTCACGAACCCTAGCTGCAGGCATCACAATGGAACCCTATACCAATACCACCTCCAGGTGGGACCAGGCAGAAGGTCCAGTGAGGTGTGACCAGCAGGTAGTGTCTGTTTTCTTTGGATCCAATCATCAGTGGGGGTCTTTCTAGAGGGCACCTATTCATCGCATCGTCCATGGTAACTGAAGGGCTCTGGGTTAGGAAACAGAAGTGGGTGAAGGAAAGGTGCCATGTCGTCAACGGCAGCTGAGCTTGGGAGCCAACCAGAGGGCGTCAGCTTCTGCCGTTTGACATGGAATTGACCTGATGCTTATCCAGGGCTTCCAGTGTTCCAGGCACTGTCCTCAAACAGCACCCTCTCATGTCAGCCCCACCACAGTCTCGCGAGTGAGGGTTTTCTGCCAAGTTCATTCTGTAAATGAGGAAGCGGGGACTTAGAGAGGCTAAGCGCCTTGCCCTTGGTCATACAAGTACGGAACGGTGGAGCCAGCACCCCTGCTCTGAGTCACTGGCTCCAAATGCTTTGGATTGTGTTTTCTATCAGAAAATAAAAGAGCAAAATTTAAAAGCTAAGTTTATACATGTGCTTTCACTCTACACATTCGATAGCAGTAAAGTGTAATTCGTTTTATGCATACAAAGAAAAAAATGAGCCGGGCTCGGTGGCTCAGCCGGTCATCCCGCGCCTTTGGGAGGCTGAGGTGAGTGGATTGCCTGAGCCCGCGGGTTCGAGACCCGCCTGGGCAGCGAGACCTCATCTCTACAATAAATCAAAAAACCAGCCGGGCGTGGTAGCGCATGCCTGTAATTCCAGCTACTTGGAAGGCTGAGGCGGAAGGATCGCCGGAGCCCAGCAGGTCGAGGCTGTGGTGGCCGGGAGCGGCCGCTGCACTCCAGTCTGGGCGACAGAGTGAGACTCTGACTCAAAAAAAAAAAAAAAAAAGAAAAAAAATGAATTACTTTCTTTTTTTAACATTTTTTTAATTTTAAAATTGTGAGTGACAGTTAAGGGTTAGGTACACAAATATGCATTGTGCAGGTACCCTTGTTGATGAGGTGTGCCCCACCCCCGTCCCCAGACAGATAGCAACTACCGTTAATCCCACCTCCTTTCCCCTCCCTGTCTCCCCCACAGTTTCCTGCCACTGTCAATCCTTTTCTTACAGTGTTACGATAGTTGTTCAAGGTCCACTTATGAGTGAGAACATGGGATACTCAGATCTTTGTTTCTGTGAGAGATCACTCAGTATTATAAACTCTAATTCCTTCCAGGCTGCTGTGAAATTCATGATTTTGTTCTTTTTTACAGCTGCGTAATATTCCATTGTGTATATGTACCACATTTTTTATGAACAGACACTTCTCAAAAGAAGACATATGAGAGGACAACAGACACATGAAGAAATGTTCAACCTCACTAGTCATCAAGGAGATGCAAATGAAAACTACACTGAGATACCACCTAACTCCAGTCAGAATGGCAATTATCAACAATTCAAAAAATAACAGTTGCTGGAGAGGGTGTGGCGAAAAGGGAACACTTCTACACTGTTGGTGGGAGTGCAAACTAGTGCAACCTCTGTGGAAAGCAGTGTGGCAATTCCTAAAAGCTCTAAAAATCGACCTTCCATATGATCCCGCAATCCCCCTACTGGGAATATACCCTGAAGAACTCAAATCACTCTATAAAAAAGATACCTGCACACGTATGTTTATTGCAGCGTTGTTCACAATAGCAAGATCATGGAACCAGTCATGCTGTCCATCAAAAAATGAATTACTTTCTAACCTTTCTTCCCTTGCCCAGGTGCACTGTCTGTTCTCCCCTGGGATGGGTACAGTCCCTCTGGAAATAAGCTCTAGATTCCCTCTCTGGATTGCATCCTGATGCTGGGGCCACACGTGCTTCAGTGGCCTGGGTCTTTTTCTCCGGTGGGCAGCCCTGAGAAGCAGGTGGGAAGGCAGAGGGGACACTGACCTACATTTTGTCCATTGCATTGGCTTCATCACAAGAGAGTGTGCAGTTCTGCGGCTTTGTGGGTTCAAAGGCCTTGTGCGACTCAGGTAACGGCTAGAAGGCTTGATTTTTCTATAGAAATGTTCAGTCCATATGAAAAGTGGGAGGGGTGGATGCTTCATCAAGGCCTGTGTACCCCGGGAAGCCTTGGAGGCCAGGAGCTCCAGTCACCATGCTGTCGGGGGAACCTGGCATTGATGGAATGGTGGGGGGAGGAAGCACCTAAATGTTCCACAGGGAAGGAAAATACCCTAATACCCTACTTCCATGAGGTCAGAAACCTGCATGTGTCTAGCTTGGCAAGGCACTGGGGCTGGTGGAAGGGAGCCAGCGCCATCTGGGCTTCTCCGTGTGCGGTGCCTCTTCCCGAGAGTGCATCAGGATGTCAGGGAGGCAGGCGGTCCCAGAGTGGGCCAGCAAATCTTGGAAGGTGTCATTCATAAAATATTGAAGCACCGAGGAGGCAGGACACAGACCAAATGGCGATGACAGGTTCTGTGCAGGGGAGTGTACCTTGGAACCCAAGCCCCATTCATTCCCGAGTCTCATCCGGCTCAGTGGGCTCCAGTGTGCGTGGACGCCAGCCACGGGCGCTTGTCCAGGGGTGCTGAAATTAGTAGAAATGAGCATGGGCCATGGATGGTCCCTTCGGGAAAGGCACCATGTACATTTTTAAAACATTGTTCTCTTTCTTGGTAACACAATATAGCGAGATCTTAGCAAAGGAGAGGGGAGAAGATGAACCTGTGTCCTAAAACTATTTTCAGATAGAACAAAGGGTGCAAGTTGTGCTTCTGACCATGCCCTGGACTCCAGGTTAATAGAACAAGCCAGTGGGGAGGGGTGAGATGCAGGGAGGAGAGACTGAAGGGCAGGAAAGGGCAATATAATATGATGTGCGATTCTTTTTTTTTTTTTTTTTTTTGAGTTGGAGTCTCACTCTGTCACCCAGACTGGAGTGCAGCGGCCGCTCCCGGCCACCGCAGCCTCGACCTGCTGGGCTCTGGCGATCCTTCCGCCTCAGCCTTCCAAGTAGCAGGAACTACATGCTTGGTAGCATGTGCTACCACGCCCAGCTGATTTTTTGATTTATGATAGAGATGAGGTCTTGCTGCCCAGGCGGGTCTCGAACCCGCGGGCTCAGGCAATCCACTCACCTCAGCCTCCCAAAGGCGCGGGATGACAGGCTGAGCCACCGAGCCCGGCTATGACGTGCAAGTCTACAAAGCAACACACGTCCTAACATTTGTGAGAATTGCAGGTAGACTTTGGCTGCCTCCCCTCTAAAGAGAGATGACAGTGATAGCCGGGTTGGGTGTAGCCTTCGCTGAGCCTTGCAGTTATAGGTGTGAGTGTTCAAGAGACACCATTCACTTTCTCAGGCAGGTGCCTCTCTGACCACGGCTCCCCTTCCACCAGAATCGGTCAGCCCCCTTCCAATGCATCATCCGCAGCTGGATGGACACAGGGAAGAGGGAGTCTGCCCCAACCCACAGTTGACTGGACCCAGATTGGACACTGAGTTCTCCCTACCTCCACTAAGATGGACCTCTCCCATCCACTTTCTTGGATTTTGGACCAAGGACTCACACAATTTCCTCTGGGGTCTTGAAATACAAGGGATTTAACACTGAGGTGGGTAGGGGGCTGCCATGTTGAATCCAAACACATGGAGAAACGAGGATATTCCGTTTGTAGAGAGAGACACGCACGTAAAGAAAATGTGGGCAGAGACGCAGAGAGCAGCCCTGGAGAAAGCGTGTTGAGAAGCCCCTGTTCTTGACTGGAGAGTCACTGCTGTATGCCCTGTCCTTAGGTCCTATGCGCTGTCCTTGTAGCCTCCAATAAATCTACTTTGACCTTAGCTAGTAAGAATATCTCTCGGCCGGGCTTGGTGACTCAGCCTGTAATCCCAGCACTTTGGAGGCAGAGGTAAGTGGATTGGCTGAGCCTCTGGGTTCGAGACCAGCCCGGGCAACCGGAGAGACCTCGTCTCTACCATAAATAAAAAATTAGCCGGGCGTGGTAGCGTGTGCCTGAAGGCTGAGGTGGAAGGATCGCGGGAGCCCAGCAGGTCAATGCTGGGGTGGCCGTGAGCGTGCCACTGCACTCTAGCCTGGGTGACAGAGTGAGACTCTGACTCAAAAAAATAAACATAAAAATAAAATAAAAAGAATCTCTCTCGTGCCAAGTGACCCCGCACTGAGACAGAAGGGTAACTTTTGTAAGCTACTCTCTGCCAGTATAGGAGGCCAGTGTGGGATTCCAGAGCCCCAAGTGACACCCAGCCTTTCTCCTACCTGAATCCAGCACACAGGTATTGAGCTCCCCACGTACCAAGACCTCAGCGAGGGGCTGGGAAATAGGAAAGATGCCCAACCATGTGCAATCATGTGCTCACATGCCTCCAAGTTCCAAAGAGTGAGGAAATGACAGAACCGCCTCCCCTTCATCAGTTGACATCAGCATCACGCTTCAGTGGCATTCTATGTGTCTCCAGCATCTGCGATGGCAGCTTCCCAGAAAGGGATGTCAACTGGGAAGTGGGTGGAAGTGACAACAATAGCCTTTATTTATATGCTTCTCCCTTAAACAGGTGGGTCTGGGAGAAATATTTTGAGCTCTACTTAATGCAGAGCTAAGCGGGGTAATTTGCTTCCTCAGAGCAGTGTTTGCAGAGGGAACTCCACAGGCTCCCTGGCATAACTCATATTCAACGGCTGAAGCAGAGAAGCAAATCCAAAATGCCTGCGCCAGGCATGGTCGTCATGCCCGGGTCCTGGTGACTCTGTCCTGTGTATCCATTGCCTGGGCTGATGAATAGATAAGAGGGAGGCCGCATCAGGTGGAGGCTTGGGATGTGCCGAACTTATCAATCCTAGTGTTCGTTAGGGTTCCCTGCAGAATGGGTAGCCAACGCTGCTTCCTGGGCCTCCCCCAAATGACTTCTGATTCAGTGAGCCCCAATTTTTCCTCATCTAGGAGATTCTGGTTGGGTGCTCCATGGACACACTTTGAGAAGCAGGTGGAGTCCGTGTATCTTCCTATTGTCCCTAAAAATTAAGTTAAAAAGAGACACTGGTTCAAACATCCAATTTATTTGTTTGAAGTTCATATTTAAGTTCCCTCCAATTCTCAGATCTCAGAAGAAGCAGCTGGAAGGAAATGACTACCCCCTCCCTTGCCCCACCCTAACTGCAGCCAGGGGAGTTCACGCCCTTAACCTCAGGGCTCTTCTCATGGCGGGGAAGCCTTTGATGCTGGGCCTGTTCTTCCTGTCTAGAGGTTGCAGGCGGCCAGCAGTCATTTCTGGGTTCTGGGCCGGCCGCAGCTGAGTTCCTGGGCAGAAGCGGTATGAGGTGTTGCGTGTCCTGGAGCTGCCACTTGAATCCACCTGTCTCTGACGCGGCCCCCAAAAGCCCTTCCTGCTGCGGCGAAGGTGCCTGGACTGCCCTCATGCTGTTGCTGTCTCTGGAGGCACACTTCACCTGCCTGGCCTCTTTCCTTGCCATGTTCTGCCCACCCCCCAGCCCACTCTGGGTCTGTTCCAACTTGTTCCTGGCCAAGTGAGATGGTGGGTTTCTAGGTCCTGGGCTTTTTTAAGAACTGGTTCCCACAGACTTAACACCCATCGACAATGTCATCTCCTAAGAGTATTCTTGTTTCCCTTCCTTTCTGTTTTTTGTCTTTTGAGTCAAGGTCTCACTCTGTTGCCCAGGCTGGAGGGCGGTGGCATGATTATGGCTCACTGCAATCCTGACTTTCTGGGCTCAGGCGATCCTTCTGCCTCCACCTCCCAAGTAGCTGGGATTACAGCCGCACACCACCATGCTCGACTAATTTTTTAAGTTTTGTAGAGACAGGGTCTTGCTATGTTGCCTAGGCTGGTCTTGAACTCCTGGGCTCTAGCAATCCTCTCACCTCAGCCTCCCAAAATGCTGGGATTACAGGTGTGAGTCTGGCCTCATTTACCTTCTAAACTGGATTGCAATGTGATAGTCAGGGCCCTTTGTTAGGAAACTAGTGCCACGGCTGTTCATGCAACTCATACAACCATGTGAAGGAAAGAAAACAGAAGGGTGAGAAACAGGGAAGACCGAGTAGACAGAAGGAGAATACTGGATACTCCCCCAAATCCTCGAATGACTTTCCTTCCCCACTCTTGGGGACACCCTGGGCTCTGAGAAACCCTGATGTCCAGATGCTCTCTCCCCCCGAGTCACCCTTGGGTGACTAAGCCTTCTGCTGCAGTCCTTCTCTCAGCTCACCGTGGCCTCCTGGGACACCCGGACTTGGTTCTGCCACCCACTGTGATAGCCTCTGTCCTTTCCCTTCTTGGTTCCCTGAGAGGCATGGAGCACACACTCCAGAGGGAGGTGGTATGGTTCCAAATCCCAGCCTTGCTACTTATCATCTGTCCGATCTCAGGCAAGTCAGGTAACACCTCTGACCTCAGTTTCCCCATTTGGAAAGGGGGTATGAAGAGTGCATACCTTGTAGGGCAGCTGTGAGGATTACATGCATTAAGTATGAGTCGAGTTCTTGGAACAGTGCCTGGCCAATAGCCAATCTTGAATCACTCTACGGGCGTCTGTTATTATATCATGGCTGCCTCTCTCCAGTCTAGCCAATGCTCTCATCACCTTCTTAACCAATCTGGTCTGCACACATTCCCATCAGCTTTCCACAGCTTCGCTCATGTCCTTTTGGAATACCACAATATCATCCTCAATTTCAGCTCAGTTCTGAGTCCTGCTCCTCTTAGATGGGATCCACACTTCCCTAGCGAGTAGGAAGGTAGATATTCTTTCCAGCAGCCTTATTCATAGTTGATATTTATCGAAGACATTGGCCAAGTCTCTGCTACCTGAACTGTCAGATTTGGAGGCAAAGGTGGTGCCTGGGTTTCTCTATGCTTCTCATGCCCTGCCCCAGTGATACTCAGAACCGATGGCATGCACCCCACAATCCATCGCTTCCCTTGGCTGCATGCTCTACTCTGTCCTTGGCAAGGACCAGGGTAGTTGGTGTGGCCCCCAGTTAGAGCATCACTTAAAGACTCTTGCTGGAGGACTCATGGCTGTGCGATTGTCTTGACTGCATGACGGAATGTGAGACAAAAGAGGGACGATGTTTATAACGAGGAATCACGATCAAAGAAGCTACTATTCCAAGTCCACGAAGCAAACCCATACTAAGATGGTTTCTAAGGCCCAAAATTCTAGGCTGTTCACCAGAGCACTTTACGGATCAAGGTTAGATAGGGGAATTTAATAAAGCTACAGCCTCGGGTGCGATTATTCTCAAAGCACAGCATTCACATCAGTTCACCAGAATTTTCCCTTTAGGCTACAATGTTTCAATAATTCGGGTCTTTAGCAGGGCAGATGATATTTTTTGGCAAGCCGGTATAGGTTCTTTTCTTTTTGAGGTATGTTTTTTCTGCAGTGAACACTGAACCGAGAATGTCAAGGGCCATCAATTTAACTCTGATTTCATAGAGTGTGAGGAAAGCAGCAGCGGGCTGGGGCACTTTTGCCAGGGGCAGCAGTTAAGCAGGTTGAGAGGAGGCCTGAGCAAGGCGGGGACTCGCTCCGAAATGAAATTCCTGGAACTTGCTCCGTTGGAGCTGTGATTCGCATGGAGATCTGAGACGCAAGCCCGAAGGCTAACGAAATACCTTCCTTTAAACTCCGAGCTAAGCAGCTAACAAGCCCTCCACACCTTGTCGGTGAAGTCAGAATTTTTCCGGCTTTCATCACAGAAGGTGGCCCTGGTAACTGGCTCTAGAATATTCCATGTTGATGGAAACCTTCATTTTCTACTGACCTACATATTGATTGCATAAACATTTGTCCCCTAGGGAATTTTAGTGGCATCACATGGCAAAGGTTTCCTGAGGGATTTATACCTGGAGCCGTTGCCTCAGGGAGTGTTGTACCTTGCAGGGAAGTACCCGTGGGACTCTAGGCTTATTTATGGGACCAGCAAATCCCAAGACAAGCGTCCCAATTCAGAACATACAGAGCTTAGCAGTCAAGAGGGTCCAACAGTTTTTAATTCAAAAGACCAATTTATCCACTAATATTGGGAGAACAGTCTAGAAACTTATACTGGACAAGGCCTCAGCTTCCGAGCAGCCGGAATTACAGGCACGCGCTACCACGCCCGGCTGATTTTTGGATTTATTGTAGAGATGAGGTCTCGCTGCCCTGGCGGGTCTCGAACCCGCGGGCTCAGGCAATCCACTCACCTCAGCCTCCCAAAGGCGTGGGATGACAGGCTGAGCCACCGAGCCCAGCTAAGTCTATAGATTTAAAAAGTCAGATTTCAGGACGGAGTGAATGTGAGTGAAGTTACTCGCGTCAGAGAGAACAGCACAGGGGAAGGTATCAAGGTGGTGGTCTTGGGTGGAGTGGAAATGAGGAGAGCGCAGACTCTAGAAAACTGGTGACGCTCCAGGGTGGCTTGAGGAAACTATACATGCAAGGGCAATCCTAAGAGATAAGAATGGAAAAACTGTCTCAGGACAGAGGTTGAAGGCCTGGGAACACTAAAAGTTTCCATTTAAGTGAGTGGGCGTCAGGGAGTTGCTAAAAGTTTCTCAGGTTATGCAGTAGCCAAGATTAAAGCTGCAATTAAATCTGGGTCAGATTATCAAATCTCTTCATCACGCCGAAGTCAGTGATCTCTAGTGGGGCTGCATCAATGACTCCCTTCAGGAATAAACAACAGAAGCATTCCAAATAGACTGGCCCGGGCCACGACGATGTGTTCACCTCCTCACCTCCACATTCAGGAAGTTCCAAGATGAAATTCCACCGTGGTCATACTCACAGGGCTCCCCGATGACTTCCCCCACATTTGTCTTTTCTTTTAGCCTCCTGGGTATCTATCCCAGACCCTCCCAGAGGTGTGCAGTGAAGGAGGAAAGAACAGAGATCTGGGTAAGAAGGCGGGGTGGGAACCAATGGCATGACGCCCAGGAAGCACTTTCAGAAACAGCGTGAACAGTGCGTATCTAGAAGTTTCCAGTGCCCATGCTCCTCATCTCAGAGCAGTGCAGCGAGGATACAGAAGGTACCCGAGGTCAGGAGAGAAGCTCACACTGGACAGATAACACTGACCAGGGAGAAGCTCTCCGTGACGCTTCAGTTGTGTTGCCATCATTGGAAAGCGTTGCCCTCCCCACTGCAGGGGCTGGGGCGTGGTGAGATTCCCTCATGATGGGATCCTCCCACGGGGATTCTGGAAAAGCCCGCTTTAGAAGGGATCCGGCTGACCGTGGAGGCGCCAATGAGAATACCGGGTGTGGTCTAAGATGGTAGATTAGGATGACGTGGAGTACTGAGATGGTGGGAAAGAAGTTTAGCTGTGAGCAGCACTAACCCAGAAGCACAGAGGGGCGATGGTGAAAAGAAATAGAAATCACGCTGGCAGCTTGCTCTGCGCCTGCCGCTGGGTATATTCCCTAGCTTTCTCGCCATGGGATTCTGAACTGATGTGGGAACCAGCAAGAACAGAAGGGGTGGTGAGGACAAGGGGTCCTCCCTAGGACAGAAAGAACGCTCACATTTGAAATGATACTGTTGTAACCAAGTTGCAAGAGAATAGATTGCACAGCGAAACATCAAATTATGAGTCCTTCATCAACTGGCGGTTGAGAGGAGGGCTGGTGCTACCAAAAAATCTCGGCCCCGAGTGAAATTTTCAGGGGGTCTTTTATAGGCAAACTGAGAAATTACAGACGTAGAACATCTGGGTTTGGGTTAGGCGAGGGTACAACTCAGATGAGGGAGAGCACTGGGA
The DNA here is from genome assembly GCA_027257055.1 of Cephalopachus bancanus. NCBI lineage: Eukaryota > Metazoa > Chordata > Mammalia > Primates > Tarsiidae > Cephalopachus > Cephalopachus bancanus. Next base: position 748,757 of record JAPVLO010000392.1, read on the forward strand.
GGGGACAGGGCTGTGAGGGGTTGATCACACGCACACTCTAAAAATGTTGCATGAGCCACACAGGGGTTTAAGCAAACAAAATGGGGTTCTATAACAAAATGGAGTCTTAACAATTTTGAAACTAAAATCATAAATATTAAACCTCAGACGTTCTGAACACTGCAAACACATCAAACACTCCAATACTAATCCAATGGCTAAAATGTAGTAAGCTCTACATGCCAATCTCTGTTTTAAGGACTTGACCTGTATGACCTCTTCAAGCTTTACAAACCTTGTAAGGCAAGTACTGTTAGTGAGTCCTTTGTACAGATGAGGACACAAGGTATCAAAAGGTTAAGTAACTCAGTGGTGTCATCAAGGCAAGTAGACGGCAGTGCATGTCTATCTGTTTATCTGTCTGCTTTCCAGAATCAGTGCTGAAACTACCTACATAAAATTAAAGTCGGGCCATGAGCTGTAGAAGAGACCCCAGCCCTGAAAAGCTGCAGCTGTGGGTAGAATCCAGCAAAACTGTCCTTTCTAGGTCTGCTTTCACTCTGATGGCGGGCAATTAATTATCTTCTTGTCTTTACCCCTGGGGAGGGGGACAGAAGCTGCCTGCAAGACTGATAAACACATTCTCACTTAAACAATGTGCCTAAGACTGCACAGATATAAAAGTGGAGGCTGAAGGACAAAAGCAACTGCAATCCTCAGGGGCCCCATCTCCCCATACCTTCCTCTTCAACTACCTCTATGATGGCTCACTGCCCACGGGACAGTAGCTGATGGTCACGGGGCTTGGTGAGCACAGGACTGTTGTAAAACCTAAGAATGGTATTGAGATATTTTTCAGACTTTGTACTCTGATGGACCCAAGAACCTACCTGAGTTCAGAACATATAAGAAGAAGCTGGCTCCACTGGTCCTGTGGTCCCTTCTCCCAGAAATCAGTGCTGCAGCATGAAATTTTGGCACCCCCATGATATAGTCCACCAATTAGCAGTCTCTATCTTTCTCTGGCACCAAGTTCCCTTTAGAAACCCTATCCTCTGAGTTTTCAGGGAGATGGATTTGAGAAATATCTCCGGTCTTCCTCGCTCGGCTCCTTTATGACATTAAATTCTTCCTTTGCTGCAATGACTGCATTTGTCTTGGTTTTTCTCGGCAGTGGTTACCAGGAACTCAGTCAGGACCTAACAGTGCCACCCGCTCATACTGTTGAAAGATGTGGGTGGTGCAGAGAGAAAGATGAAATGGAAAAATCTAAGTTATTTTTGAACAGCTTCTTCCCAGACTGTTTTGGGGCAGTATTTTGGATTGGCAATCTCTAAAAAGGCTTTTCAAGACCCTTTATTTTTAAAGTCTCAGCCAGGCTCGGTGGCTCATGCCTGAAATTCCAGTACTTTGGAGACGGAGGCGAGAGGATTGTATGAGCTCAGGGGTTAGAGACCAGCCTGGGTAACTTGGTGACATCTCGTCTCTACAATAAATAAAAAAATTAGCCGGGTATGGCTGTAGTTTCAGCTACTTGAAAGGCTGAAGCAGACGGATCACCTGAGGCTGCAGTGGTCGTCAGTGTGCCACTGCACTCCAGCCTGGGCAACAGAGTGAGACTCCAACTCAAAAAAAAAAAAAGTCCCCTTCTCACCCTTTTTGTTCTTGAACCTGTTCTTGGTTCAGACTTTCACAGCCTCATCGGTGCCGTCTTCGCTATGAGTCCCACGGCGTATGTACCAGGGCAGGTAGCTATTCTGGATGACGACAGGAAAGCATAGACAAGGATGGCCGGTTCTTGTGCCTACATACGTGTGTGTGGGGTGCACTCTTTCAGGGTAGGGCACTGCATTCTACCCCAGGGTCCAGAACGAGCTGTGTCACTGGTCCATGGGTGGTCCAGGCCAACCAATCCCAGAAGTCTCCGCTGCTTTGTGTTCATGTTCATTTTGGAAAATGTCCAGGTATTTAAACTTGACCCACAATCACGAACAAAAGTCTTATAAAGCGTTGTCATCCTCTGAATGCAGAGAGTATTTGGCCAGGCAGTCTTGATTATAGGATGTTGTAGAGGGCGAAAAATGAATTTCCTCCATCCTTCTACGTTTCTTGGCTGAGCTACAAATTAAATTGACATCAGACACAATAACAGGAGAAAAACATATTAAATACATATGTATGCATGGGAATTCCACAAAATGAGAGACTCAAAGAAGAGTGAGATGATTGAAACTTATATCGCCTCTCGAGCTAAAAAAGGAACAAGGGTTTGGGATTTCTGAGGCGGGTGGCGGTAATACAGGTTAAGGGAGAGGATGGGGAGGAAATGTGTGGTGAATAAAGGTTGTAGTGTTATGCAAATAAAAATGCTCTCAGGTAATAAAAGTTGTCTCTGGGCAAGCCTCTGAAGATTAAGCGATGGGCTGGGTGTGGTGTCAACGTCCAATCTTCCATCCTGAGATCCAAGTTGATCTTCCCCGGTTGAGAAGATTCCCAGGGAGGGGATTCATGACAGCCGAGTTCCTTTTGAAGGATCATCTTTAGGCAGATAAGGGTAGCCTCAATTCCAAAGTAATCAGTATACTAAAGCATCATATTTTGGGGTGGCCTTTGCTGACCTCCTTCCAGGTACATACCCACTTATGGTACAGGAGTAGGCAGGTGTGGAAAGGGTGAAAGTTTGCTGGGAATTTGAGGGGTAATAGGATCGTAGAGTTAGACAAGAGGTCTCCAGGACATCACCCACTCCCCTCCCAATACTACCTGGGCCCCAGGTGTCTGTTATTCTGCTTCTCTTTTCATTTAAGTATTAAGAAAACGGAGTGATTTCTAAAGGTCTAGGAAGAGACTCCAAGGGAAAGAAACCCTTTGATCATCCAGATGCATCCTCAGATGGTGTAAGACATGGAGGAAATAAATGTTATTTTTCTGGAATGCAATCAATATTAGCAACAAAAGATATTTAAAGACACAAGATAGTCATGGGACAGGCTGATGGAGTGAGTACCTGAAAGGTTGGTTTTGAGTCAGTAATAGGAACCAACATACCCCTATGTACAACGTCTGCTGCAGCACCCTCTGGGCAGAGTAAGGAAGGGGCCTGGCCAAGTGTACTGTGATCACCAGCAAGCCCCTTGCTTCACACTGCTCCTGCTCTGCAAGTACTTCCACAACCCCCCTCCACTTAGGAGACAGAACTTTCCAACATCCCTCTCATCTCAGGTCAGGAGGTGAGGATGGGAAATTCCATGGAGCACCGGTGAAGCCCTCACAAGGAGGAGGAGCCGTGCAAATCACATGTGGGTGAGGATCAGCATGGCTGGAGTCCTGGGGCTGTCATCCTGTTGGAAAAAGGCTTTCACCTTGAAGCAAAGATCACAGAAGATGAGTTGCATGACCAGTCTCAGTTCTCTCCAAACTAGTACATAGCTAGTCCCTTCTAGACGCAAAGAAGTCAATGTATTACATATTAAAGATGCCTCCTTAGGCGGAGTATTAGGACTTAATTCTTTCCAGGGGAAACCCTGGTTGAGAATCTTTTTTTTTCAAGTGTAAGGAATTTAATTCATAAGGAGAAGTCAACTTCTCAAACTCCAGGTGCCAGCAGGAATGTTGACCTGGAAATTGATGGAGCCTATTTCAAACAAATACAGCACATACAGGCATTATGGGGGATGCAAATATGACTGGGATAGGATGAAGCCTCTTTCTGAGATTTAGATAAGAGCAGCTCAAGGCCCTCTTCTAAGACCTGCAGAGTTGGGTGCCTCCTCAAGTCTTCTGTGACTTCTAGGTATTTTATCTTCTCAGACACCTTTGACCCTGGCAGCCTGTCTTAACCGAGTACTAGCCATTCCCTTTGTGTCATTTAGTTCTTTATTTCCACCCTAGTGTCCACATAAATATTTATTATTATAAGAATAATATTATTATTCTTTTCTTGAATCACTCGAAGACTCTCACCTGATGTCCTTGTGCATGCAGTAAACTTACCTGGAAGAGTTTTGACAGCAGCCACATAAGCAACTTGAAATTGAATATTGGATCTCTGGAGTCTTTTTTTTTTTTGAGTTGGAGTCTCACTCTGTCGCCCAGACTGGAGTGCAGTGGCCGTTCCTGGCCACCACAGCCTCGACCTGCTGGGCTCCGGTGATCCTTCCGCCTCCGCCTTCCAAGTAGCTGGAACTACAGGCACGCGCTACCATGCCCAGCTCATTTTTTGATTTATTGTAGAGATGAGGTCTCGCCAAGTTGCCCAGGTGGGTCTCAAACCCACGGGCTCAGGCAATCCACTCACCTCAGCCTCCCAACGCGAGGGATGACAGGCTGAGCCACCGAGCCCGGCCAACCCCTGGAGTCTCAAAGGAGCTTTGTCTACCTATTGTGAGGCCAGTCAGTCACCTATGCCATTTCCAGTCTTCACAGTCCTTTCTGACGCTTAACTTTCGCCAGTCCCTGCCCTGATACTCAGCTCAGAGCTTCACTTTGTACACTCAAGGACTCCATTCAGCTTAAGCTTAGAAATTACTCCTTGAAATGGAATGATTGTATTTCCACACTAGACACTTCCTTCCTCCCCAGGCTGTGATGGAGAATCTAGAGATGTAATTTCCTTCCAATAACATGAGATAGATAAAATGATTTCTATCTTTAAGAGCCTTAAATCCAGTTGGAAAAATCATTTAATAATTAGCAGGGCTGTGTGGAAAGAGAACAGGGTCAGAGTTAGAGACGTGGATTCAATCTTTCAGCACTGCCCTGTAAGCCAATGACCTTGAACAAGTTACATGGATTATGTCATGCAGTGTTGAAGAGTCTCTCAGGTATGAAATGATCTGTTTAAAATGGTTAACACAGTGCTGGCATCCTGGCAAACAATAATAAATGCCAGGAACTTGTATTCATTCTTATAACATTCAGCACGCAGTAGAAGGATATTAAGTGATCCGCTACCCTTTCAAGAACAATATAAGGGTTAAACCGAAGCATAAACAGCAGGCTGGGATGGTGTGGAATTAAGTAAACATGGAAAAACTATTTTCCTTCAAAGAGTGTGACTTCATTAAAAGGCCTCCAAAATAAAACGAGTGAATTCCATAGAAGCGCTAAAAACAAATAATTCTGCATATTTCCAGGTCTCTAGATCTTCAGTCTAGACTGTGAAGACTGGATGTGGTAGAGGTGACTGACTGGCCACACAATAAGTAGACAAAGCTCTTTTAAGGCTCCAGAGGTCCAATATCCAGTCTAGCAGGTTAGCTCAGCATTTCTCTGACATGTAGCGACTTTGTGCCCAAAGATTGCATTGCTCATAAACATTTGTAAGTAGTGGATCATTAATCAGAAAGGGTTGTAAGGTAAAGGAAGCAAATATTTGCGATCATTTCAAGTTTAGAAATGATCAGGGGCCATGGCCAGGCCATTGCAGCCATTGCCTTGCTAAGTTATGGTGTGGTCACGTGCTCTTTGAGCTATGGCCAGGCCATGTTTTCTTTTTGATTCTCAGAATCATGGTTTACTGTGAGAGATTCACACATGATCAAGCAGATATTCACAGTGCAATGATGAAAGCCAGTAATTAGGACAAGGAACCGCAGCAGAGACTCAGGAGACCAACCACTGACAGATGAACTCCAGCGAGTCTGAAAGTCCCTATGGGGTGCCCATCCGTGGGGGTGGAAGCCGCTCCTCTCCAGGCAGTTGTTCCTGACTGCAGCTGTGCAAGTCGAGAAGAGGCTTTCCGAGTTCTCATGAGCCAGTAATGCCACTGGACGGGGTACAGAAAGGACCACTGAGTCAACCATGGTCCAGAAGACTGGTACCCCTAGGAAGCAGATAAAGTGGCAATCTTCAACGTGGAGCTCTGGGCACATGAGGTCTTTTCAAAGCCATGAGGGGTTTTGGGGGAGGTTAGGGAATAAATTCCCAGATTGACAAACTCCATAAGTACCCTTTAAAATTAAAATTTACCTTTCATTATTACCCTATTCCCACCCCCTCCCCTGTCTTGGGGAGGTGAATCACCTCTTTCTCTCCCTCTCTAATTTACTTTCTAAATAAACTGCACTTTCTAATCGAAAGAAAGAAAGAAAGAAAGAAAGAAAGAAAAAGAAAGAAAGAAAGAAAGAAGGAAGAAAGAAAAAGATTATCAGGGCAGGGAATTTGGGCAAACAAAGAGAGGAAAGAAAGAATTTGAATGACTCCATGGACAAACTGGAAGTGGTTCAAGTTTAACTTTGTATATTTTCTCTTTTTTTGGGTTGGAATCTCACTCCGTCACCCAGACTTGAGTGCAGTGGCTCCGGCGATCCTTCCGCCTCAGCCTTCCAAGTAGCCGGAATTACAGGCATGTGCTACCACGCCCGGCTGATTTTCTTTTGATTTAGTGTAGAGATGAGGTCTCGCTGCCCAGGCGGGTCTCGAACCCGTGGGCTCAGGCTTCCAAAGGCACGGGATTACAGGCTGAGCCACCGAGCCCGGCTTGTATATTTTCTAAACATCTGAAAGAATCATAAGAAAAACATCCCAGAGAAATGAGTCATTATCTTTTAAATTTTTTTACTTTTAAATTCACATACAAGGGAGTCTTCGACTCCTGAGAAACGCGTGCACTTCCTGGGCTGGGTGTTTTTATGCCAGATCCCCTTGCATGTGCATTTGGGAGGGAAATTTCACACCCCAGGGGCACAGAGCACTTCCTGGGCCATGCTTTTGTTGTATTGAAATTCCCTCGGCTGGTGACACCTGGCTGTCTTCTGTATTCAGGCAAGAAATGGAGATTTTTAAACCCGCAGAGAAGGAAAGCACTGTCTGGGGTCACTTATTATCAGCAGGGCTCTCAGTGTATCCCATTGCTGGTGCTTCTGGGCTTTCATGGGAATGCCGGCAGAACTCTTTATCCTTGTGGGCCAGATAATCTATTTTCCTACCTAGAGACACCAAGTGGACCCTTGTGGGGAAGCTCTTTTCCCATTCTCAAGCAGCAATACTAGGAAAAACTGAAAGTTTCTACCAAAGTAGCATCATAGCAGCTTTGAAAATCAAATTGTTATTTTTAACCACAGCCCATAAAGTAGGTTTCTAAATGTAAACAGGGTGCTTGCATGCTAAAATGAAATATTTAAATATGACCAAGAGTATCCTAACATTCTAGCCGAAATGTCAGGATAAATTTTTAAAAATCACCCAGCATAATAAGAAGCAGGAAGTCACAACCAGAGTGAAAAAAGGCAAACAACAGATAACAACACCAAGATGAATCAGGTGTTGGAAGTATCCAACAAGGATTTTAAAGCAGCTATCATAAAAATGCTTCAACATGCAATTGCAAGTTATCTTGAAACAAATGATAAAATAGAATCTCTAGCAAAGAAATGGAAGTCACACAAAAAAGTCAAATATAAATTATGAAACTTAAAAATGAAATAATAGAAGTAAAAAATTCATTGGTGAACTCAATAGGAGAGTAGAGATGGCAAAGAATGTAACTAGACTACTTGAGGACAGATCGATACAACTTACCCAATCTGGACAACAAAGAAAACTGAAAAAACTGAATTGATTCTCAAGAATCTGCAGGATAAAGGAAAAATTTAACATTATTACCGTTGTCCTAGAAAGAGAGAAGAAAGTGTGTGTGATTAGAAAAGTATTCAAAGATACGATAGCTGAAAACTTCAAAACAAATTTAGAAAAAAAAATAAGCCTACAGAATAAATAGCTGAGCAAAACCCACGTAGGAGAAACTAAGAGACATCCATAGAAAGACACATCACAATAAAAACTCTGGCAAAGAAAAACTCTTGAAAGCATCCGGAGAGAAATGACATACTACCTACATAAAAGAATCAATTTAAATGATCCCAAATTTCTCACTGGAATTATGGAGACCAGATGAAAATGTGCAATATTTTTTTCAAGTGCCAAAGGGGGAAAAGGACTGCAAATTCTATATCTGGTACAACTATCCTTTGGGAATGAAGGGGACATACATTACCAGATGAAAGACAACTTTTTAAAAAATTGCTGCTAGTTGATCTACCTTTAAGCAATGACGGAAGAAAGTTCTTCAAACAGAAGTAAATGATAAAAGGAAGAATCTTGGTATCATGAAGGAAGAAAGAACGGTGGAAAGAGTACAATAAGAGTACTTACAATAGAAGACTAATCCTTCTCTTAATGAGTTTTTGAAGTCATATGTGATGACTGAAGCAAAAATTATAACAAGGTCAGATACTAAAGACAATGATATTTAAGAATGGGGATCATAAAGGTGTCTAAATGTTAGTAAAGTTCATATTTCACTAAAAGTAGTTGACATCAGTAACTGTGATAAGTTTCACACGTATATTATGATAACCAAAGCAGCCACTAGGAAATTCGCACAGGGATAGACTTAAAAACACTGTACGTGCATCGAAATGGAATCCCCCCAATATTCAAGTAACCCACAGGAAGGTAAGCAAAGAGAAACAACAACAACCAAAAAAAGGTCTAGAGGAAAACATATAGAAAATAAATAACAAAATGGCAGTTCTTTCGATACTTATCTTAAAGGTAAATGTTCTAATTATACTAATCAAAAGGCGACATTGAGTAAATTTAAAAAATACTCTCATGAAAAACCATCCTCTCTCATGAATCGAATGCAAAAATTTACAAAAAACATCAGCATACCGAATCCAGCCATGCAAAAAGAATTATACACCATGACCAAGTGGGATTTATTTCATATATATGCAAGTCTGGTTCAACACTTGAAAATCCCTATCATGAAGTACTACTCAGCAATAAAAAAGAAAGAACTACTGATACACACAACACCCTGAATATTCCAAGGAATTATGCAGAGTGACAAAAACCAATCCCACAAGGTTACATACTGCATGGTGCCACTTATATAATGCTCTTGAAATGAAAAAAATATTTAGAAACGGAGAACAGACAGTTATCATGAGTTAGAGATATGAGTGATGGGGTGGAGAAAGGGGGGTATGATTCTATATGGGAAATGGGAGGGAGTCTTATGAAACAGGTGGTGGTATGTACGTGACCCCACACATGATAACATTGGGTAGAAGTAAATACATACGTATACACATACCACAACACACATGCGCATGCACACATAAATAAATAAAACTGGAGAAATCTGACTAAAGATCAGCAAATCCTATTCATGTCAATATCCTCGTTGTGATGCTATACTAAAGTTTTAAAAGATGTTCTAGCCGGGCGGTGGCTCAGCCTGTAATCCCGTGCCTTTGGGAGGCTGAGGTGAGTGGATTGCCTGACCCCGCAGGTTCGAGACCCGCCTGGGCAGCGAGACCTCATCTCTACAATAAATAAAAAAATCAGCCGGGTGTGGTAGCATGCGCCTGTAATTCTGGTTACTTGGAAGGCTGAGGCGGAAAGATCGCTGGAGCCCACCAGGTCGAGGCTGCAGTGGCCGGGAGCAGCCACTGCACTCCAGTCTGGGCAACAGACTGAGACGCCAACTCAAAAAAAAAAAAAAGACATTCTCATTGGGTACTAGGTGAAGGGGACCGTCAATCTGTCCCTATTATTTCATATGACTGTACACCCACCTACAATTATATGAAAATAAAAATTTAATTAAAAATATCAGTTCACATTAAATGTCACATTTAAGTCAGCTTATCTTTTTTTCAAATCATTGAAAGGAAGAACTCATGTATTTGCTCTTTGGTAGTTTACTGTTCTGGTTGAGAGCCTTTGCCCCTCCTTTCCCCCCCACAATCCTCTCTGTCCTATCAAATATTTCAGGGAGTTGAAATGAAGAAGAATATACAATATAATTTTGTCAGTTGGGATTTTGGGCCCTTTCTGAGCCTAAGTTATGAATTACTACCTCACTCGATGTCTTAGGCTCCTCAGCGTCTCTTAGATCCAACACCACTTTCCGTTTAAACAAAATGAGGTGCCTGCCCACCAGACACCTGATCGTGCAAGACCATCATTAAAGTCTCACTTCTGCTGCAGAACTAAATAAATAAATAAACGAAATGCTAGAAAATTTGTGTTTTGTTTTCTACAACTAATTTGTTAATTGGAAGCTAATTTTTAACTTTTAAAAGGAAAACTTTTTTCTGCTGATAATAGGTTATAGTCTTACTTTAAACAAACCCATTTTATACAAATCTGATTGTTTCCCCAAATAAATTAGATGGTGACAACTTACTCACTTATGGAATTCAATAGTTCTCAGCCTGGCACGGTGGCTCAGCCTGTAATTCTAGCACTTTGGGAGGCTGAGGCCAGAGGACTGCCTGAGCCCAGGTGTCTGAGACAAGCCTGGGCAACTTGATGAGACCTTGTCTCTACAATAAATCAAAAAAAAAAACTAGCTGTGTGTGGTGATGTGCGCCTGTAGTTCCAGCTACTTGGAAGACTGAGGTGGAAGGATTGCCTAAGTCCAACAGGTCAAGGCTGGGGTGAACGTGCCACTGCACCCCAGTCTGGGTGACAAAGTGAGACTCTGACTCAAAAAAAAAAAAAAGGAATTCAATAGTTCTCATTATAAAAGAAACAATGTGGTCAGATGTGATTTACAACATGCTCTTTATCCATAAGTGGGTGTTGTATGATGCAGAATAGATCTGAATTGAATTAACAGATGTATAACCCAGGTACTATTCTGTAAGAACTCCACAATTATGACACAGATGTTCCTAGATTTAGATGGGGTCACATCCTATTAACCCATACGTTTAAAATATTATAAATCAGAAATTCATCTAGTACTTAATCTACCAAATATCACAACTTATCTTAGTCTATCTTAAACGTGTTCAAACTTACTTTAGCCTACAGCTGGGCAAACTCTTCTAACACAAAGTCTATTTTATAATAAAGTGTTAAATATGTCATGTAATTTATACTGAAATGAAAATAAAAAACAGAATGGTTGTGTGGGTACTCACCATGAACATACACAGTGGAAAGCACACTGAGCCTGAAGGATGTTTGAGGCATTAAACTAAAATTAATTGCTGGATGATAAGCATGCTACAGTGACATGGTCGGCAGTTTCTTTCTCTTATGCTGAGGCTTGAGAATAGCTACTAGAAAACACCGGGGCATTGGTACTTGTTGATGGCTTGGCAGGTGTAGTGCTCTTCAAGAAGATATCAAGTTTTAACTGTACAGTTTGTTTCTTCATTTCATTATGCATTTCTCTATAGTAAGCAAAAATATCCTGCATCTGCCTGTCAGCTCTTACAAATCCCTCATAATTGACATCCATTTCTTCTAACATCCATAAGCTACCGCTGATAGCAGCAAATGCCTCTGCCTGTTTCTTTGCTGTGAACTTTCTTGGTGTCTCAGACACAACTTCTTCCTCTGCCTCAGTTTCTTTACTTCTTTCCTCCTCCAGTTCGATGAGCATTGGAAAACTCTTCAACCCTGTTGACAAAAAGATGCCAAACTCTGTGAAACATTTTTTTATTTTTTGAGCTGGAGTCTCACTCTGTCACCCAGACTGGAGTGCAGTGGCCACTCCCAGCCACCGTAGCCTTGACCTACTGGGCTCCGGCGATTCTTCCACCTCAGCCTTCCAAGTAGCTAGAACTACAGGTGCCCGCTAGCACGCCTGGCTAATTTTTGATTTATTGTAGAGATGAGGTCTTGCCAAGTTGCCCAGGCGGGTCTCAAACCTGCAGACTCAGGCAAACCACTCACCTCAGCCTCTCAAAGTGCTGGGATTATAGGCTGAGCCATCTGTGAAACATTTTAAGACAGTTTATTCTGGACCAAACTTGAGGACCTAGACCCAGGAACACTCATTCCCAGGATGTCCTGAGAATGCATGCCCACTGTGGTTGAATGATGGCTTGGTATATATGCATTTCAGGAAGACAGAAGTTACAAGAAACCATGAAACAATACGTGTGAGATTTTCATTAGTTTGGCCCAGGGAGGGGGGACATTTCCAAGTGGAGGCTTTCAGGTTATAGGTGGATTCAAAGATTTCTTGACTGGTAATTTGTATTTCCCATCTAAACAATTCTGGAAGTCAACAGAGGAGATGTTTTGTTGAGATAAGGGGGCAGATCATTTATAAAACAAAAAACAACAGATGCTGGTGAGGAAGTGGAGAAAAGGGAGCACTGGTACACTATTGGTGGGAATGCAAACTAGTTCAACCTCTATGGAAAACAGTGTGGCGATTCCTAAAAGAACTAGAAATTGACCTTCCATGTGACCCAGAAATCCTTCTTCTGGGAATATACCCAGAGGAACTTAAATCAATCTACAAATAAGATACCTGTGTATGTATATTTACTGCAGCACTATTCCCAATAGCAAAAACATGGAACCAACCATCCTGCCCATTGAAATTGGATTGGATAAAAAAATGTGGTACATATACAGGATGGAATATTATGCAGTTACAAAGAAAGACAAAATTACGGACTTTGCAGCAACTTGGATGGATTTGGAGTCTATAATACTCAGTGTTCTATCACGGAAACTAAGAACTAAGTACCACATGTTCTCACTCATAAGTGGACCCTGAGCATTAACTGCAGGGCACAGGGAACAGTCAGAAGGGCGTCTCCCAAGATGGCGCTAAACACTATATAGGACCAAACAAAGACAACAAAGGCCCTAAACTCCGGCTTTTCCCGCGCACACGAAGTTTAAACCTATGTGCGAGTAACTTCTCCCTATAGGAATACTATCTCATAGTCTCCTCCAATAAAGCCCAAACACGGCACTGGCCAGCCCCTGCCAAGCCCATAAATACACCCCTCTCTCTCTCTCGCTCTCTCCCCCCTTTCCCTGACTCTCTCTCTCTCTCCCCCTCTCTCTTTTTCCCCCATCCCCTGCGGTTGCAGACCCCTCTCCTTTTCCCCCGTAGCCACCGCTTTAATAAATCTCTTGGTCTTTAATGGGTGTGCAGTTGTCACTGGTGCTGAAATTCTTTCATTGGTGCCGTGACTCGGATCGGGTTCTCTCCCGCCCTTGTGCAGGTTTATCCCTGTAGGCGGAATCCCCCGACCCGGCGCCGGAGGCCACTCCAGCCCTCCTGGACCTTTCCCACTGTTTTGAACACGTGAGCCGCATCCATCAGCGATTGTTGGGTAGGTAAGTCCCCCTCCTCCAAACAAGGAAGCCTAAAACTTGCCACCGGAGGGAACTGACCTCAGGATCCAGCCCCTCCGGCCCCCAGGTGAGGGGGAGCGCACCCCACCTCAGTCTGCACAGCCACAGCAGACCCTAAAGTCTTCCTCTTCTCCTTTATCTCTCTCAACCCTTAAAAATTCCCATGGCTGTCGGGCTGCAGCGGGCCCCAGGGGTCCCACGTCTGCTAACCCACAGCGGTTTCCATAGGATTCTCTTTCTCTCTCCCCCCCTCCTTTAAGGACTCCCACGGCTGTCGGGCTGCAGCGGACCCCAGGGGTCCCATGTCTGCTAGCCCACAGCAGATTCTGGAAGGCTCCCACATCTGTCGGGTGATAGCGTACCTTGGAGGTTCCCACGTCTATTGCCTCACAGAAAACCCTGTTTGACCGGCAGAAGTCTCGAAAACCCTCTCACCTGCCGCTCAGTCAAGTGCTCTCTGTCTGTTTTGAAAATTCCTAGTGCTAGGTCCCTTGACCCCTCGGTTCTCCAGGAGAAACCTCTGTGATGACAGACTTTGCCACAGCCACACTTCTCGGACAGCCGACTCTTTGGGGGACACCCCATTTAGTCCACCTGTCCCTCCATGGGAGGCTTGTCATCCCTGCTGGCCAATTCCGCCCTTAAATGCCTCTTAACCTCACTACACTCTCTCTCCCCCATATCAAACCCAAATGCCTAATTCGCCTCTACACACAGAACTGGCCAACATATCCCTTAGACAACCAAAATCAGTGGCCTATATAATTTCTGTGAATGTTCAAAACGGTGGGTAAAGATTCCCTACGTTCAGTCCTTTTCTCTCCTCCGTAAATACCCTCTCTACAGCTTCTCTCTCTCCCACTGTCCCACGTGCATCCATGCTTCCTCCTCTAAACCCCCCTTCCCCCACTGCAGACCCTGCAAGTTCCATTTCTGCTCTCTCCTCCCCCATCTCAGATTTCAATCCTGCAGAAGAGCCCCCCCTTATAGACAGCTCAGGAAACACTGAAGATAAACCCATAGACTCCTAGGATTAGGACGGAGAGTTGACAAATGTGCTGTGTGCTTGTGTGTGAATGAGACAGATGGCGGGAGGGCTCCGCATGGTTCGTCTACATTGGGGGTATACCAACCTACCAGTTGCTAAGAGGTGTCTGAGATATCTTCGTGAGGAGTATGACTGGAGGGGGACAAGTGGATGTTTCCCATCCTTCTCATTCTCTTATTTATGTGTGTCTGTCACTTTAAATCTGCTAAAACGCTGGTTGAGTTATTATGCTTTGTTTGATGGGACATGTGGTCTTTTGGAAACTTGATTGGCGCATGTTTCTTGATGTCATTTTGTCTCCCTTCGTTTGTGTGGTGTTTTCTCCCAACCTGTTGGCGCTGTTAAAATTTCTGCCTTTTGTTGTTAAGGTTGTAAAAAATTGCCTGTTGCATATAAGAAGTGTTACTGGTTATCTTAAATTCTTTCCGGGGACCATGCCCCCTCCCTTCCTTAGCCTGTGTTCTCCTTCATAAATTCTTAAGGGGCTCATTCTAATCCACCTGTAAAAAATGGAAAAATGTCTCTTATATGCTACTTAGCCTTTTGCTAACTCAGTATAAGTTAATGCTAGCCTTAAAAAAATAATTTTATAATCTTTCTCTGGCAACTAAAAAAAATAAATAGGCTGTTCTCGTTTTCAAATGCTAAAGGCCAGGTTAGTTAAAACTAAGTTCATTTCTAAAGGTTTAGGCCTTGCCTAAGATCTTAATCAACTGCTTGTCCCTGTAAAACTGTTAAAAAGTCTCTTAGAGTCTTATAATGTATGCTGAATCCCTACTTTATATTATAATGCTAAATAACACTAATGCTTGCGTTTTGGGGCTATGCTCATTTAATTGTCCATGTCTTGCGACTCAGGCTGCTGTTTAGTGACTCATGAGGATTTTTGACAGTTTTGCCTGTTCATAATTAGGAATATGTAGAAAGAGATCATTTCACATCTTTGTGGTCTGTTCACTCTAAAGGGTTTTAAACCAGGCGTTATTGTAGACATCATTGGAAAGTCATAAAACAAAAAAAAAAAAAAAAGAGAAGAACTCCAAAATAAACACCAGCCAGAGAAAAGGTAAAGGTAAATAAATTGGCAGTTGCCACTAAAGGCAAAAGCTCCAGCCACCCAAAAAGAGGCCTGATAAGGATAAAGCTGCTAAGGGGATGGTGTCAGCTGCTATGAATGTGGTCAATCTGGGCACCTAAAGCACAATTGTTCTTAATGGCCTAAGCCCCCAGAACCTTGTCCGATATCCAGACTAAAAAGCCACTGAAAGAGATGGTGTGGCCTCTCCTGAAGGGGGGTGGGGAACACCTAGCTCGGTGATGGCGGCTGTTGACTGAAGGGGGAGGGGCACGGCCCAGCGCAGCACTCTGTATGCCATCCACCCAGAGAATCCTTGGGTCTATATAAATGTGGTGGGGCCCAAATCAATTTCTTAATTAATACTGAGGCTAATTTTACCCCTTGTGCCCTACTGAACTTTTTCCCAAAAACCCTGCTCTCCAGTAAAATTAAAGGTTTTCCCAAAAAACTAAATTTTCCCCCTAACAGTTACTAAAAGGTAAATTCAAATTATGACTATAAAAGATTATCTATAAATAAATAAAAAAGAAAGCAAAAAGCAAAAAAAAAAAATATATATATATATAAAGTTTGTTGGTATACAAATAAGGTCTTAGCAGGAAAACAAAAAAAGAAAGGGATATAAAAATATATATTTATCTGAAAGGAAATCTTATATGGTACATTTCTGTCCTATAATAAAGTAGATAGTTATAAAAATTTTTTAAAAGGGGGTGAAAAAAAAAATAAAATGGTATAAGCCCCAAAAATGGTATAAGGAAATTTTAAGAAAAATATACATACAAAAAATTCTATAAAAAATTTAGGCATAAAAAAGTCTTTTCTGAATAAAAGTCTAAACATTTTCAGATTTCTTTAAATTTTTTATATAAAATTTATTTAAGTGCCTAATTAAAATTTATATTAAAACAATTTGTCAACTATATTATAGTCCACAAATACAAAAGCTGGTACTTCTAATAAAGCTATAAAAATTAAAGTTTATCATTTAAGTTATGCTAATAACTTCAGGCCTTGTAGCTTCTGTACAAAAGGTAATCAGCTACTGCCTACAATTGTCAAAATGTAGGCCTGACTTTATTCCTTTTATTGAGCTAGAATCCAGCAATTTCATGCCCACATAATGGTCATGCAAAAATTCCAGCCAGTGCTTGCAAACAATGCCACTGCTGAAACAAATCTGGACACCTCAAGTCAGACAGGGAGAGATTTTCGATCTCTGGCTAGGCAGGACTGTGCCCATTATCAGCTCTGAAGAAATTACAGAAGACGGACCTTCACCCCTCAGCACCCCAAATAATTATGGGATCAAAAAATCTCTAGAAAATAAATAATTAAGGCAGGATAGCTAACACAGGTTAGACATAAATAAATCTCCTATAGGTGGGTTTTAAAAGGCGTTCAAACGTTTCTACTGCAGGCCAAGTGGCAACCTAGCCCACCCCTTGGCAACTCCATCAGATGTAAAACTAGGACATGAGTAAACTAAACATAGGTATTTGGTATTGCATCACTCAGGATCCAAGTCCCTGAAATGGAATTTGTTAAACCTTTAAAATTGTTTAACGGTAGGCCTCTGAAGGAAAGGGGGCCACAAACATAAATGCTCATAAGAAAATGTGTTGTCTTTTGGGGATAAATTTTAATCACAGTTTATGAGCTTATTTCCCTAGACGCTTCTTGGACCAGAAAAAACTCAAACATCCAAGGGGAATAAGTACTGCTAAAAAAAATAAAGAAAGGAAGGCCCCAATCAACAATTGTAAGAAAAAAAAGAAAGAGGACCCTAAGGGTGGTCCTGTTCCTATACTAGTCTAGAAAATTTAAATGCCTAACTTCTCTGTGAAGTCTCAAAGGGGGGTAAACAAAAACCCCCCTGCTAGGAAAAAAGGCCCCAAAACAGGCCTTTAAATAAAGTAAACAGGCGTCTTGCCTTTTGTAAATTCCTTATGGGTGACCACCCCCTCTTGTTAGGGACATACAAAAAAACTTAAAAGAATTTGGAGTCGGGCTCAGTGGCTCAGCCTGTCATCCCGCGCCTTTGGGAGGCTGAGGTGAGTGGATTGCCTGAGCCCGCGGGTTCGAGACCTGCCTGGGGAGCGAGACCTCATCTCTACAACAAATCAAAAAAACAGGGGCATAGTAGCGCATGCTGTAATTCCCGGGTACTTGGAAGGCTGAGGTGGAAGGATCACCAGAGACCAGCAGGTCGAGGCTGCGGTGGCCGGGAGCGGCCACTGCACTCCAGTCTGGGTGACAGAGTGAGACTCCAACTCAAAAAAAAAAAAAAAAAAAAAGAATTTGGAAGTCTTGCCCTAAAACAAAAAATGCAAGCCTTAGGTTCAGTCCTAAATGCCATCCGTTGTCAAGTCAGAAAACGATTGCCAATTAGTTTAACTACCGATGCTCACTCTTTTAAGCCAGGTGATACGGTATGGGTAAAAGAGTGGAATGTACAACCCCTAAAGCCCCTCTGGAGGGGGCCATTCACCGTTCTTTTCCAGGAAGGCCTTTACCCTCCCCCTCCTATACCTGGTTTCAATGGCCAAATCCCACCTCCTCTTATTCCTGGACAGTGAGTCTATTTTTCCAACCCCAAAACTAAAACCCATCTTAATCCAAAGTGGTCCGAGTCTCTTCAAGTAGTTTTGTCCACTCCCACAGCAGCAAAACTTATCACGGCCCAACATCAGGTTACCCCGTGGATTCACATTTCCTGCCTTAAACCTGCCACCCCTCCTTCCTCACAATCCACCCATAATAATACTTGTCCACCTACCCACAGGTCCACCTGCTCCAAGGTTCCAGAGCAGCCACTCAGACTTCGCTTGTCCCGACTTGCCACCCGTTCAAATCCAAATCCAAACAAACATCCTGGATTCAGCACAGGAAACTTGTAACCCTTGGCCCCTTTCCTTTCTTGGCTTAACTGCCATCCTCCTTACTATATTACTTACTTGGTCAACACCTACAAATCGGCCATCCACGGCCAAAGCTTTGTTGGCGATTACGTACCTCCTCATCATAACTAGCTTCATTCCTATTAAGTGTCTTTTATACAAAGTCACCCCTTACAGCACTATGTTCATCAGCCTAACCCTCCTTCCCCTATTAATTTTAACCCACCTCAACGGTAAAACAACTTTACCCATCCCACCATTTCACTGGAGATTCTTTGTAGAAGAGTCCTGGACTTCTAAAGACCACTCATATACCCAACGTCTGGCCACAGCAGACTGCCAGCCATATGACTGCCAGTCTCGAGTTTCTATCCCCATCTCTCTCTTCCATGAGCTCACTTTCTTTAACGTGGCACAAAGTACCTCAATTCTGCTTTCCTTTGACCAAACCCAAGATTACTGTAAACAAAACCCTGACATTTATGGGGGATGTCCAAAAGTCTCTTACATGCTCCACTCCATAAAGATAAAAAGGTTTAAAGGTGATAAAGATGTTTTTCTTTTCACTTCACAAGGCGGAGACCAAGTCTACTTAAACGTCAAACATCCCTGGGATGACATGGGGTCAAAAGGGGTGGCAGGCAAAGTATACAACGGAATCCAAGACTCCACCCCAGCAGGAACCATCAAAATTTACCACACCTGTGTCCAAATTCAGCCAAATATCCCAAACCTAGCCCCTGAAATAACAAAACAAGAGGCAATATTACGAACCTCCATACAACAGACAGCCAAAGCCACCCCATTTTCCTGGCTCTCAGTAGTCCAACAGAGAGTACGCTTTCTCAACTACTCACATCTAGGCAACTTTTCTGCTTCCTACGTGCAGCCCTCAGTCGCCCCCATTTACGGCAGTACCGTTCATAGGAAATCTCACCACACTCTGCACACAAAATCCTACTGTTCATTTCCCCCCACTATCAGGAATTCCCCTGTTCACAGCTTCAACTCAACCATCACTTGTCAACGTTACCTGTGCCCCACCTGGCTGCTTCTTCTGGTGCAACGGCACTCTTACTAAAACCTTTAAGTCATCATGTGTCCTGGTCACCCTGGTACCTCAATTAACCCTATACACACAAGGGAAATTTTCAACAAAATACACGATAAGCAAACCTACAACACTGATACTGTCACCCCACCCCCGCCAGAAACGGGCAGTCTTTCCGCCTGTAATCGCAGGAGTCTCTCTTGCCTCTGCTCTGGCAGCAGCAGACTTAGGCAGCGGGGCTCTAACATACAGCATTACCTCCTCCCAAGACCTTGCCAATAAACTACAACTTGCATTAGAGGCTTCAGCAACATCCCTAGCCTCCTTACGAATCCAAATCGCCTCATTAGCCCAGGTCACCTTACAAAACAGGCGAGCCTTAGATCTTCTAACTGCTGAGAAGGGAGGCACTTGCCTCTTTCTCGGAGAGGAATGCTGTTATTACATCAACGAAACCGGCCTAGTAGAAGAAAACCTAACGTCCTCAATCATCTAAGTGATGAATTAAAACAGCGCAGCCAACAGCCAGACTCTTCTCCTTTCACCTGGTTGCAACACCCTCTTGTCACCTGGCTGGCCCCACTCCTAGGCCCTGTCATTCTAATTTGCGTTTTTTTGTCTAATGGCCCCCATGCATCTTTAAATTTCTCCAACAACGCTTAATTGAACTCTCAAATCAAAACCTATTACTCAGTAGTTATCAACCTGTCCCAATAGAGGAGTCAACACCTCGTCCCTAAACATCACTTAACTTTTCTTTTAGATATGTTCTCTTCCAGGTTCTCTATTTACCTCCACGGTCTACTCCAAGACAGCTGGTTACTACCGCCCTCGTGCCCGCTGGAAGACTGGCCGGAACAAGTCGCCACTCTACATTTACAAAAAACTTTCATGGAACTCTCGCCTTCAGAAATCTTCACCTTCAGTGCCTACCTCTGGACCCTATTCTGGCTGGTTCTGTGCCCTTCCCCTTCCCCACCCCACAAGGCCCACATCCAGCAGGAAGCAGCCAGAAGGAGTAACAACGCCCCTCTCCCAAACAAACAGAAAAGGTGGGAATGAAGGGCACAGGGAACAGTCAGAAGGGCGTCTCCCGAGATGGCACGAAACACTATATTGAACCAAACAAAGACAACAAAGGCCCTAAACTCCGGCTTCCCCCCCATACAGTTTCCCACGCGAAGTTTAAACCTATGTGTGAGTAATTTCTCCCTATAGGAATCTTACCTCATAGTCTCCTCCAATAAAGCCCAAACACAGCACTGGCCAGCCCCTGCCAAGCCCATAAATACACCCCTCTCTCTCTCTCTCTCTCTTGCTCTCTCTTTTCCCTGACTCTCTCTCTCTCTCTCCCTCTCTCTCTCCCTCCCCATCCCCCGCGGTTACAGACCCCTCTCCTTTGCCCCTGTAGCCACCGCTTTAATAAATCTCTTGGTGTTTAATGGGTGTGGAGTTGTCACTGGCGCCTAAGTTCTTTCATTAACCAGAATGCTGTAAGAAAGGGATTGGCTGCTGCGTGTAGCGGCCTATGCCTGTAATCCCTGCACATTGGGGAGCGGAGGCAAGAGGATTGCCTGACCTCAGGGGTTCAAGAGCAGCCTGAGCAACATGGCGAAGCCTCATCTCTGCAATAAATTAAAAAATGAGCCAGGTGTGGGGGTGCATGCCCGTGGTTCCAGCCACTTGGAAGGCTGAGGGGGAAGGATCGCCTGAGCCCAGCAGGTGGAGGCTGCAGTGGCCGTGAGCATGCTGCTGCACTCCAGCCTGGGCGAAAGAGTGAGACTCTGACTCAAAAAAAAAAAAAAAAAAAAAAAAAAAGGTAAGGGGTTGGCAGTAGCTGAAACTGCTGGGTGGGGCGTGGGGGGGGGGGATTGGGTCACAACATCATTGAGGGTACTTGATCTCAAAGCAGGTGAAGTGGGGACCAAAGGGATGTTTAAACTTTACCTGTACGATAACCACTGGTATACCTAATCCTGAATTGTACCCCATATCTTTAAAATACAAAAAAAAAAAACAGAGAGAGAGAAATAAGGCGGCAGAAAACTCCAGGTTTGTCGATATGTAGTCGAAGTCCTACATGTGGCAAACTTCTGAGAGGACAAATAAGTGGCTTCCAAGGTTCCCTGAGTCTGGGAGTCCCCAAGAGACAGTGTTGCAGGGCCATAAAATACTTTGATTTGCTTCTTTATTTATGTGATGCTATGCCAGAGATAGGTTGGAAAACAAACTTTAGCACATAGAGTAATAGGGTAATAAAGCCCTGTCTGGTGAGTCCTTCTCAAGCAGTGACTCCTCAAGCCTCTTAGTTAGGAGTTTAGTTAAGAGAAAAAAAAAATCAGGTTTAGTCCTTGGCTCCAATGCCAACAAGTTCATGAATACCCTCTTCATCAATGTCCAAGTCTAATATCTTGCTACTTGCTATTTCACCAAAAACAGACTCTTTGTTAAAGCCTTTGGATATGTTACATATATTTCTTTTCCTTTTTTTTTTTTTTTTTGAGTCGGAGTCCCACTCCGTCGCCCAGACTGGAGGACAGTGGCCGCTCCCGGCCACCGCAGCCTCGACCCTCTGGGCTCCGGCGATCCTTTCCCCTCAGCCTTCCAAGTAGCTGGAACTACAGGCATGTGCTACCATGCCTGGCTGATTTTTGATTTATTGTAGAGATGAGGTCTCGCCAAGTTGCCCAGGTGCATCTCGAACCCGCAGGCTCAGGCAATCCACTCACCTTGGCCTCCCAAAATGCTGGGATTACAGACTGAGCCACCGAGCCTGGCCACATATATTTCTTAAAAACTCAATTCCAAGTGTGTGTGAAGTCTTCCCGTGCTGCAAACGTCCTGGATAGCATTTAGACTTTTAAAACCTTTCCAAAACAATCAGAACGTTAGGCAAGATCCCATCTCTTCTGCAACCTGCACAAACATTTGGCATAACTTGTATGCTTAGAATGCCACTGTCAGACCGGGCACAGTGGCTCCTGCCTGTAATCCCAGCGTTTTGGGAGAACTGAGGTGAGAGGATTGCCTGAGTCCAGGGATTCGAGATTAGCCTGAGCAACTTGGTGAGACCTCATCTCTATAATAAATCAAGATAAATTAGCTGGGCATGGTGGCACACACCTGTATTTCCAGCTCATTGGAAGGCTGAAGTGGAAGGATCACCTGAGTCCAGCAGGTCATGACTGCAGTGGCCATGAGTGTGCCACTGCACTCCAGTCTCAGTGACAGAGTGAGACTTCAACTCAAAAAAAAATGCAGCTATCACATCACATCTCAGTCCCTTGACTGAAAGAGTGTGACTTTGTTCAGCAGCAAATACATCAGGATGTAACAGAGCACCTTGGAGCATCATCTAAGATCAGAAGAATCTTGAATGAGATATCTCTTTGCCTACACTGTTCTCTTGCCTGCAGAATAAAACAGTTAAAAAAAAAAACTGCCTAAGCCCGCAGGTTTGAGACCCACCTGGGCAACTTGGTGAAACCTCATCTCTACAATAAAATAAAAAAAATTAGCTGGGCATGGTAGTGCACGCCTGTAGTTCCAGCTACTTGGAAGGCTGAGGTGGAAGGATCGCCAGAGCCCAGCAGGTCGAGGCTGCAGTGGCCAGGAGAGTCTGGGTGACAGAGTGAGACTCCAACTCAAAAAAAAAAAGAAAAACAACAGTCTTCAAACAATGCCAACATCACACAGGCTTTCCTATGAAGGCAATCACCAACAGGAAGTGGATGCTTGCTCACATTCTTGAATGCACTGGGCCTCTCCACTGGTCCATCAGGAGAGGCTTTCATTTGAACCCTGCAGCATTTCCACCCAAAAGCAGCATTACAAAGCCTCTGAATGCCTTGAATTCTGGCATTGCCTTGGACCCTTGATGAATATATGTATGCTCCAGCATACACTTCCAGAACAAGCTCATTTTATCGATATTAAATGTTTCTTCTGGCAAATATTGCTCATCCACAATTATCCTACACATCTCTTCCTTAAAATCCTTATTACTTATCAACACTTGCTTCCTCACCACTGACCACATCATGAGGATTATGATGGTTTTTGCAGTGTTGGGATCACTCATGACTTGTTGTAAATATTTCTGTATAGCCAGGATCATCAGCATGCTCTTTTAGTGTATGGAAAAGACTTTTTGCCTCCATCTGGAGTATCAGTAGGTTACACAGTATGTGCTTATGTACTTTATCTTCCATCCCCGTGTCAATAAATTTTTCCATATCATCAATTAGCCCAGTCCTTTTTTTCAGGTTGGCAAGTGAATTTAACAGATACTGACAGTTTCACTGCATCACTGATTCGCCTGTCATTTTTATTTTTTATTTTTTTGAGTTGGAGTCTCACTCTGTCGCCCAGACTGGAGTGCAGTGGCCGCTCCCGGCCACCGCAGCCTCGACCTGCTGGGCTCCGGCGATCCTTCCGCCTCAGCCTTCCGAGTAGCTGGAACTACAGGCGCGCGCTACCACGCCCGGTTCATTTTTTTATTTATTGTAGAGATGAGGTCTCGCCTGCCCAGGCAGGTCTCGAACCCGCGGGCTCAGGCAATCCACTCACCTCATCGCCTGTTCTTTTTTAAGATGATCGTGGATTTTGAAAGTCCTAATTCACATGCATTGACTGTTGCTGATTTGCTATATTTACCCTGGGCAATCATCTTGAGTTTTATCTCAAGAATCTTGCGTTTTATCTCAAGAGTAATTGCCTTCCTCTTTCTCATCTCCCCAGACACAGATGAGTGTTTTGCAGTCATGCTGGGATGTGAAAACACAAAACACAGTTTCTAAAAACCATTGTCAACACAGTACACTGTAGAGTATCCATTGTTTACCCTCATGGCCGCCTTGTTGACTGGGACCTGTGGCTTATACTGTTCCCCAGCACTGCAAAAGAGCATTGCATCATGTTCCCCTACCTGTGAAACGATCAACATTCAAAATTTGAAGTATAGTTTCTACTGAATGCATTTTGCTTTCACATCATTGTAAAGTTGAAAAATCCTAAGTTGAACTATTGTAAATCAGAAACCATCTGCACTTTCATCTGAGTGACCTGAGAAAACACTAAAACAACTAAGCAACAAATAGAGAAAAGCTCAAAACCAAGGTCAGTAAACTTTTTTCAGTGAAGCGCCAGACAGTAAACATTTCGGGCATTTTGACTGTATGATCTCTGCTGCAACCCCTCAACTCTGCCCTTTTAGCAAGGACGCAGCCATAGACGATCCACAAATAAAGGATATAGCTGTGCACCAATGAAACTTTATTTGTGGAAACTGAAATTTGCATTTCGTATGACTTGCAAATGTCATGAGCTATTACTCTGACTTTCCTCAATTACTTAAAAGCGTACTAGTTCACACAAGAACAAGCAGTGAGCTGGACTAGCTTGTAGGCTGTAGATTCGAACCACTGTTCTAGGCCCTGAGATAGCCTGCTTAATATTATTAGCTCAGCTTCTGAAAGAAAAGCTAAGGACTTAAACTTGACTATGATGATTTTTTTTTTTTTTTTTTTGAGTTGGAGTCTCACTCTGTCGCCCAGACTAGAGTGCAGTGGCCGCTCCCGGCCCCCGCAGCCTCGACCTGCTGGGCTCCGGCCATCCTTCCGCCTCAGCCTTCCAAGTAGGACTATGACGATCTTAATGCTTATTTGGTTACGTAAAATCTATTTAGGTTGTTTTTCAAACGTTTATCAAGAAACACTTTGTAGGTACATAAAGATGCATTTCATTAAAAGGTAGTATATATATCCATCTCTATATAGATGTGTGTGTGTGTGTGTGTAGATATGCTTATACACACACACTGAGTAAACAGATAACTATGAAAATATGTGTCTTGTCTGTAAATAAAGGGTTACTCCTAGCCTATTAATTGCTCCTGAAATCCAGTCTGGAGCTGCTGCTGACACCAGGGAAATGCTCGGCATTCATATCCGAAGTCGACAAGCCTTGAGAAATCCTGCTGCTGGAAATGTGAGTAAATGTGCTTTCATCTGCAGTTTCTCTCCACTGTGCAGGTGGAATGTGCGTTCTGGCATTGTTGGGGGCTGTCAGTCACAGCACTTGATTCAGAGTGAGACTGTAATTGAGTCAGATACTTCAGATAATGGTCTCATGAACGATGCTATCTTTTTACCTACCTGAGGGGAATCTGTCCTTCTGAAAGGAGTTATTTATTCTATTCCTTACACACAGGCTTTAAAGTAAAGTTTGGGCATTATTAAAGTCACAGAGACAACAATTATTCACCTCCTTCAGTGATATGTCAACGTCCAGCAGTTGTCAAAAAAAAAAAAAAACGAGGTGATTTTAATTTAAAAGAAAACCTCAGATATGCCTCAGAGCCTGTTATCATTTTGTCAGCCTTAGTTTTGAGAAGCTCCCTAATTTTATGCTCACTGTTTTGGAAATTTCTTTTTAGCAGGAGGTAGCTGCATTTTTTTAACTTAAGGATGTTGTAAAGAACCACTGTGTGATTTTATGCCAAATATAGCTGATAGAAATAAAAACTTCTGATGAATAACTTTAACTTCATACAGTCATTTGTTCCCAAAGCTACTTTTTAAACTGCTTTTTTTTTTTAACTTTGTCCCCTAAAATACTCTATCACACTATTTTCTACATATCCACAAAAGACGAGAATTTTGTACAAAAGTTTCCTATGGGTAAAAAGTAGATATGCTTTTTCAAACTACATGAGCTTCACACCTCTCCCCTGAGATCCTCATACAATATTTCCTCTCCAGCCTTTGAGAAGCCATTTGCTTGAATGAGGAGGTTTGAATCACATCACTCAAGATTCTGTATGTCTCTGATGCTTAGATTTCTTCATAACTCTCATAGTGATTTACTATAAGCTATTGACTTATTCTTTCCTTCTCGAAAAAGATGTCACTAACCCATGTACGATTTGATACAGGGATAAGGAATGACATAATTCTCTTTCTACTGTGATTTATCATTGGCCACTATCAGAAAAAAAAGAACAAAATTAATGTCTGCCTAATGCAAAATCCTTACCAGAGGCCAACAAACTCAAAACAAAATTGCTCAGTTTCTCAGTACTCTAGAGAGGCAATCGGACCTCATTTGCATATTTCCAGCAGAAACATGGGAGCTCCTGGGGAGGTTAGGAGGAGAAAACACAGTGCAATTGGTCTTCCTGGCAATCGTTGGGACTGGATTTCCTTCCTGGCAGTAGTCCATCTCACTTTAACTCCATTTCCATGCTATTCAGCATATAGATGATAGATCCAGAGTTTAAGTAGGAATATTCCCTTGCCATGCATGAAGAAACAGGCCTAGAGAAGATAAACTCTGATCCAAGATAGACAGTTAGCAGGAAGAAGACTCAAGGCAGACACCAAGGTGGTCTGAAGCTATCCTTGGCCTCTCATCATGCCTCCCACACTGATTAAGCAGTGTGGTGAATGCTAGGGGGCACCACCAAGACCTCTCTTTGGGCCGAGGCATTCCTTCATCTCTGAGCCTCTGACCGCTGGAGAGGGTCATGCTTTCTCCCAAGGGTAGAAAGAATCGCCCTTTGTCTAAAGTCAGGATAACTCTGAAGGGTGATCCACTTCCCCGAGGACTGGCTACAGTGCTTGTTGTGAACGCATTAAGCGAACATTCCTACCTCTCTACATTCATCCAAATCAAAGACATTCTCCAACAAACTTCCCTTCTGAAAACGTCTCCTTGGAGTCTGCCCTTCCAAGGAACCCACTTTAGAACAAGCAAGAACTCCCCAGGACAGGGTTGTTTCCTCTTAAAAAGTTCATTCTCTTTTTTTCACGCATCCATTGTTTTTTTTCCAAGTCTCACGAGGTTTTAGACATTGCATTAACTTTTGGCAATTGTAAGATGAATAAGTGACATGTTTTGCCCTCCAAGAGCTCATAGTCGATTAAGGGAGAATACCATTTTTAAAGTAATGCGTAGAATTATCAAGCCATTTGTAAAAAATTGTGGAATCACAGAAAAGTGTACTGAATTCAACCTCCAGAGATGGAAGAAGGTAGAAAAAAATTCTGGAAAAAGTGATAATAGAGTGAACATTATATTATTCTTATTTGTTTATTGAGATTTAATTTTCAAACTATGGTATTCGTCCCTTTGAAATGCATAATTCCAGGGTTCTTAGTAGATTCACAAGGTTGTGTAACCACAACCACTATCTAATTCCCAAACATTTTCATCAGGCAAACTCTGATGTAGCTCAAATCAAAAGAGCTCTCCAAGGAAGCACTAGAGAGGTCAAATAATAGCAATTATTTGCGAATGGAGTTTTGAAGCCCTCAAATCTTTGCAGGAATCCCCATTACCTTCCAAATAGGATGGAAATTCTATTGCAGGGTCTGTAAACTTTCAGGAGCTGGTCCCTGCCTAAGTCCTCAGCCTCATCTGCTGACAAGCTACTTAAGGCCCAGAGGTTCCCTATTTTGTCCCTGCCAGTGGCTACCAGGCTGCAGGCTTTCACCTGATCGAGGACTTTTGTTTTCAAGACTAGGGTGGACACCCGTACGTGCATGCCTATCGCTGCACTATTCACAGGAGCAAAAACAAGGAACCAACGCAGATGCCCATTGAAAGAGGACTGGATCAAGAAAATGTGCTATATATACATGATGGAATACCATGCAGCCACAAAGAAGAACAAAATCATGATCTTCACAGCAACTTGGATGCAGTTGGAGACCATCACACCCAGTGAACTATCACAGCAACAAAAACCTGAATACCGCAGGTTCTCACTCATAAGTGAGCCCTGAACTAGCGTAAGAGCAGCACTCGCATAGGCGTAGGATTGGCAGATGCTGGGCACTTCTAGGGGAGGGAGCGAGCAAGGATGGGCAGGGGCATGTGACAACACGAAGGGTCCCAGGTACACTACCAAGGGGAAAAGGGTCAGCTAGGAGCCCAGACTTCACCTGCATGCAGCTTATTTATGTAGCAAACCCTCATTTGTACCCTATCACGCTAAAAAAAAAAAAGTCTATTGTGCTACCAGCCTGGGCAACTTGGCAAGGCCTCATCTCTACAACTAAAAAAAAAAAGTTAGCCAGGCATGGTGGCATGTGTCTGTAGTTCCAGCTCCTTGGGAGGCTGAGGCAGAAGGATCGCCTAAGCCCAGTGGGCCGAGGCTGCGGTGGCTGTGATCGTGCCACTGCACTCCAGCCTGGATGACAGAGCGAGACTCCAACTCAACAAAAAAAAAAAAAAGAAGAAGAAAGATTTAAAAAAAGATTATTGTGGAGCTGAAGAAGGGGGGTGGGACTACATCAAGTCAAAGCAACACCAAGCTTACTGTTTTTTTACTGAGATTCAGCTATTTTTCTTGAGAAATGCTCCCTGGATTGCTGCAAGTGTTTAAGTTCCAGAGTCCTGAAAACTCTCATTCTTACCGTTTTGTCAGTGTTCTCACTGTTTTTACGGAGGATGGAAGTTTTGGAGTATTTTACTCTGCCATCATTACTGATACCCAAACTGAAGGTTAAAGAGTCAATGGAGAAGTTTACTATGGAAGAGGTGAGAGCTTGGGCAAAGAACAGACGGGAGAAAGAGTCTGACATATGAAAGAAACTGTAAACAGTTTGGTATGGTTGAAGCAAAAAGTTGAGACAAAAGAGTGGAAAAGACTGAGGAGGTGGGCAGTTGTCAAATAATGACTGGTTCATGTGCTCCCTTAAACCATGTTTTAGCGTTTGTTTCCTCTCGCAGCTGTTCCCTTTCAAGGCCAGTTTCAGACCTCAGTGACTGTGGGAAGCTTGGCATAGCCACCCAGACCCACGGATTTTGAATGATCTGATACTAGGATCCTCCCCCACTATACATAAGCATTGTTCACCTACTGTCCATACTTCCACTTAATTTTGTTTTTAAAATTTCTGGATGTAACCGGGCTCGGTGGCTCAGCCTGTAATCCCGTGCCTTCGGGAGGCTGAGGTGAGTGGATTGCCTGAGCCCGCGGGTTCGAGACCTGCTTGGGCAGCGAGACCTCATCTCTACAGTAAATCAAAAAATCAGCCGGGCGTGGTAGCGCATGCCTGTAATTCCGGCTACTCGGAAGGCTGAGGCGGAAGGATCGCCGGAGCCCGGCAGGTCGAGGCTGCAGTGGCCGGGAGCGGCCACTGCCCTCCAGTCTGGGCGACAGAGTGAGACTCCAACTCAAAAAAAAAAAAAAAAAAATTTCTGGATGTAGGCCAGGCGTGGTGGCTCACACCTATAATACCAGCACTTTGGGAGGCAGAGGCAAGAGGATTACCTGAGCTCAGGGGTTCGAGACCAGCCTGTGCAACATGGCGAGACATTGTCTCTACAATAAATCAAAAATTTAGCCAGACGTGGTAGCGCATACCTGTAGTTCCAGCTACTTGGAAGGCTGAGGCAGAAGGATCGCTATAGCCCAGCAGGTCGAGACTGCGGTGGTTGTGAGTGTGCCACTGCACTCCAGCCTGGGCAACAAAGCAAGATTCCAACTCAAAGTGTTGTACCCGAATCCTGAATCCGAGAGACCACCAAAGAGCCAGCTCCGATGCAAATCACACGAGGGTCTTTATTCAGGCTCGAGTCTGGGCTCAGGTCCGGAGCCGGCGCAGCGGTACAGGAACGAGAGCCCCGACCCAGCGCAGCAAGCAGCTTATATACACAGTTACCAGGGAGGGGAAAGGACTTTAAACTTTTTCGCACAGGATTGGGTAATTTCTCCTACTGGGTACGGGGGCGTTTGAGATTGGCTGGTTTGTATGGTCGCGGGTCGCGGCTGACCGTGGCTGACCATCAACGGTCAGGCGGGCTGGGTGGAACTGGTTGGGACATCTGGAATGTGAGATTACTAGGGGAGTGGAGCAGGAAATGGGGCCAGAGGGTCTGAACCGAGACTTCGCGGTTTTCTTTTGGTATGTGAACTTGTTTACCAAAAGTACACTACTGGGCTTGGGCGGGAAAGCAAGCATATATCTGAGTTTTAAAAACAAGTTTCAATATACATTCAAAATAAGCTTCAACCTACACTTAAAACAAGTTTTATCACACAATTATGAACTAGATGGCCCTTGAGCTCCTCAAAAGTAAAACAAAAAAATTTCTGAATGCATATTTAGCAAGCTGATTCTAGCATTCTGTACCCACCACTGTGTCAGAAGCATGTGAGGTCTTCAGAAGACCCGTATTAATTGATTATTGAAGACTTTCTTTTTTTGAGTTAGAGTCTCACTCTGTCGCCCAGGCTGGAGTACAGTGGCACGCTCACGGCAACTGCAACCTCGATCTACTGGGCTCAGGCGGTCCTTCCACCTCAGCTTCCCAAGTAGCTGGAACAACAGGCACGCACCACCATGTCTGGCTAATTTTTTTATTTATTGTAGAGATGAGTTCTCACCAAGTTGCCCAGGCTGATCTCGAACCTGTGGGCTCAGACAATCCTCTCACCTTGGCCTCCCAAAGTGCTTGCTGGGATTACAGGCGTGAGCCACTGCGCCCGGCCTGGAGAGATTTTGAGAAGAGTTCCCAAGTTCTGACTTTGGGGTATAACTCTTGATGATACAACTGTGCCTGTAAGTGTTCGATCAGAACAACTGGAAACTATTTTAGGCATTTACACCAGGAGGAACTTAATATAATGATGTACAGGTTCATACAACTGCTGGAAGCGCAGGAAGATCAAAGGTCAAGACGGCCCCTTCTGGCTTGTAAATCTAAATTTGGGGCAGTCACAAGAGGCCATCCCTGATGATCTAGGCTCCCTGCAGCAACCACTGGATAGTTCGCAGAATCCCCTAGGCTACTGGCAAAACCCACATCTATCTGCTGCCAGAGCCTATGTTCTTGCTTGGCAGCTAGTATTCGAGCACAGTGACACATCTTCTGTCTTTGAAATCTCTTGCAAACACCTCTCATTGGCAGCCTGAGGATGCTTGCTACACCACTGAGATCCCCATTCAGCAGTGAGGGAACCTCAGCTGCTGGGCTTGTGGCCAGCTGAAACTGTTCAGATATCAGCTATCTTTTGAAATTCCCCTCTGCTGAAGAGAATGAGTTTTCCCAAGGTCGTGCTCCCTTCTCAAAGCAGCCTGCACTCAACAACTGGTCAGAGTAAGGACATTAAGTTCTCAGCTCAGGACATTTCTGAAAAGCCAGTCCAGCTTTGCCCTGTTTTGCATTTCAGAACATTGGGTTTCATAACAGAACAATTTCTCCCTCTGCCCAATCCTGTTTCCTTCACTTTTCCCACAAACACTGATCTCAAAAGCCCTCCCCTGTAAGCTTTTTGCACACCAATCTCCGTCTCAGAGTCAGCTTCTAGGAGCAAACTAACTTGCAACTAAGTCAAGCGGTCTAAGAGAGCAGAGGCTAAGATGGGTCTCTAAAGCTGGTTTACTTTCTGGCCAACTGGCAGTGAGGACCTCATCACAGGTGGTTGGTACAGCACGAATAGCAGTGGAATTGTTCAAACTTTCTTTGGTGGTTAACTAAATAACATATCAGCAGAAGGAAATATGTTAGCTATTATAATGTTTTATGTGTTAAAAAATATGGAGAGAGATAGTAGTAAAAGGAACAATTGGATTGGATGTCTAATATTTGGAAGAATGAAAGCTTTGGGGAAAGGTATTAAAAGGCCAACAGTGGGTAATCAATTAAAGGGTAGAAATGAAAGTTGGAATTCCTTCTTGGCAGCGTGGAGAGAGGTTATCATCTCCCATAGGTAGAGGACACAAAGAACTGAGAATCAGGCCCAAATTTTAATCGTGAAAATAACAAGTTTCTGGAGGTCATTGTGTAAAGTGAAATGAACCAGGCACAGAAAGATAAATATTTCATGTTCTCACTCATGTGAGAGCTAAAACAAACTTGATCTTATGGAGGTAGATCATAAAATGACGGTCACCAGAGGTTGGGAAGGGTGTCAGGAAATGAAAGGAGGCTGGTTAATGGGTACAAACATACGGTTAGGTAGAAGGCACATATTATAGTGTTCCATAGCAGAGCAGAGTGACTATGGTTAACAACAATATAGTGTATATTTCAAAACAGCTAGAAGATAAGATTTGAAATATTTCCAACACAAAGAAATACCAAGTGTTCAAGATGATGGATATCCTAATGATCCTACTATGATCCTTACACGTTTTATGCACGTATCAAAATATCATATGTACTCTATAAATGTGTATATATCGGTTTTAAAAACCTAAAAACCAAAAGAAAATAGCAAGTTCCAGAACAAGGATAACTCTCAATGGATAGGTCTGTTATACCAAGACTCCTGGGCACTTTTTGGGCAAGATTGGATTCTGAGATATGGGATAGGGACATCTTGGTTGAGGCACTTGAAAATCTTGAATTCCCCAGTTGTCCTGAACCCACTGGGCCAGCAGAAGCAGCCCACTCCTCTGACGATGATACCAAGGACTCTGCTTTGCAGGGCAACACACGTCCCTCTTAAAATCTTACCACCTTTCTTTCTGGCCACCATGTCAATAACTGGAGTTAAGTAGCCTCCACAATTCACCATGAAATGCTGATCCTGCTTGGGAAGGGAAGGGCTAGATTCCGAAGTGGGTGTAGGACATAGGCAGTATTTACCAGGAGAAGACCATATGTTTGATTTTGCATATATTGAGTTTGGGGTGACTACGGGGCCTCCAAAAGAAGATTAAGCACTGGATATGTTACAGCCAGAACCAGTGTAATACATTATGAACTAGATTCCAAAGATTGCGAATCAAGGGGAACAGAGCAGAAAGTTGATTAGAGAGAGGTTTTTTTCTTTTTTTTTTTGAGTTGGAGTCTCACTCTGTCGCCCAGACTGGAGTGCAGCGGCCCCTCCCGGCCACCGCGGCCTCGTCCTGCTGGGCTCCGGCGATCCTTCCGCCTCAGCTTTCCAAGTAGCCGGAATTACAGGCATGCGCTACCATGGCTGGCTGATTTTTTGATTTATTGTAGAGATGAGGTCTCACTGCCCAGGCGGGTCTCGAACCCGTGGGCTCAGGCCATCCACTCACCTCAACCTCCCAAAGGTGCGGGATTATAGGCTGAGCCACCGAGCCCGGCTGATTAGAGAGAGTTTATTAATCTGAGGGCACACTCCTTTAATTCAGGAGTTAACACCATGTCCTCAAACCCAGAAGATGGATCTAACACACGATTAGCGTGGCTCCTAGGAATGTTGGAAAAAGCGATGGTTCACACTAAGAAGGTATGCTAGAATTGCCAATGCCAGGTGGTAGGAGTGATCAAACAACGTCTCAGAGAGGTGAGCATGCCAGAGACATATACTATGTAAGGCCAGAAAACCCTCTACATGATCGTGACTGTGGAAGAGGCTGAAGGATCCTACCTTTACCAAAGCAAGAAGGAATGTGCTGGTGAGAGGGCCACAAGCATCACTCGGGAATTCAGGATTTCCTCTCTCTTCTGCAGGCCAGGGGCACCTGCAGAGAGATGCTATCAGACAACTTGGGTTCTCGGATAGCAGTGGGGGTGAGAGGAACCCCAAACAATAGAGGCCAAGAGGCAGTGCATAAGCATCAGACAAGGCACAATGCTCACAATAAGCAGTAATCCTAGAGCATCCGCCAGGGATCAGCATGAGTATGAAGGTGATTAATAGAACCTTGTCCCTCGAGGCAGTTTAGATAGGCAGCCAACAAGGGTTTTGTTCAATCTATATAACCCAAGGAAATAATGAATGGATACACAGGAGGTTGACGGGCGCACAAACAAAGTCATGACCCCTTGCCCAGTGTCTAAACTGAAGCCAGCATTCATACCCAGAATTTATTCATTTCAGGAAAAGTGACCCTCCACAGCACAGCAAGTGTGTACAGTAATGACTCTCCTGGTATTCCCCTAAAGTTACCCACAATTCTTTATTCAGGAAACCACAAACAGGGAAAAGGGACGAGTCCAGCATTTCAAAGATGTTTGGACACGGGAATCAAGTTAACAGTGACGCCCAGAGACCTGGGGTTTTGTCATGTTCCTGCCCCCTTTAGAGCAAAGACATGTGGAGTTCAACCATAAAAGGAGTTCTGGCCCAGGTCGGCCTCACAGCAGGCCCTCGGTTCTGCAGACCCACCTGGTAGTTGTTTGCCTGACTCCTGATTCAGGAATTGCAATGGGAATATTTAGCACTCACCTAATCCCCACCCTGGCTTCCTCTAGCACCAGAGCTATCACAGTGAAGAAGGCCAAGCGGGATCCTCTGCAAGTTCCCCGGCCAAGGTGGTAAAGTCAATGCAACTTCATCTCCTGGGGATAATGGCAGAGATTATAGCCTCCCTCAAAAACCCGACATGGAGTGGCTTTTTGGGTCATTAGTGAAAGAAGTTTTGGGCACCAGTGCCGACTCCACGCCGGTCTGAACCAAGAGATTTATTAAAGGGGCAGTTACACGAAGGGACTGTAACCGAGGAAGCACAAGAGAGAGAGAGAAAAAGAGAGACCGAGAGAGAAAGAGAGTAAGAGAGTAAGAGAGTGGCGGGGACAGAGAGAGAAAGCGAGAGAGAGAGCTATGCAGGGAGAAAGGTGTATTTATGAACCTTGCAGGGGCTGGCCAGTGCCGTGCCTGAGTCTTATTGGAGGAGACTCTGAGGTAGCATTTCTATAGGGAGAGGTTGTTTGAGCACAGGTTTAAGTTTCGCGCGGGCGGGAAAAACTGCTTAGGGCCTTTATTGTCTTTGGGAGGCAGTGCCATCTTGGGGACGCCCTTCTGACTGTTGTCTGTGCCTTTCAATTAGCCCCCAGTTGACTCTTTGGGTTGTTTCTGTTAATATACTCTAAGCTTGTTACCCTAGAGACCTTTCCTAATTGACCAAAATTCTTTTCATCCACGGCAGCATTAAATATTGGCTTTCCAGCCAGGCTCGGTGGCTCAGCCTGTAATCCCGTGCCTTTAGGAGACTGAGGTGAGTGGATGGCCTGAGCCCGTGGTTCAAGACCCGCCTGGGCAGCGAGACCTCATCTCTACAATAAGTCAAAAAATCAGCTGGGCATGGTAGTACATGCCTGTAATTCTGGCTACTCGGAAGGCTGGGGCGGAAGGATCGCCGGAGCCCGGCAGGCGAGGCCGCGGTGGCCGGGATTGGCCACTGCACTCCAGTCTGGGCGACTGAGTGAGACGCCAACTCAAAAAAAAAAAAAAAAAAAAAAAAATTGGCTTTCCCTTAGGTTTTGTCCTAGGCCACCATTTCTGCTCAAAATACTCTTTCCAAATGGCCACTACTCCTAGATGGTTTTGAATACTGTCTGTGTGCCAGTACCTGTGTGACTCATACTTTGAGGCTTCTAAAGCAGTCGGGTCCTATGAGCTCTAGACACACATATCCAGTGCCTGATCTTCGTTTGGAGACCCATGGTCACCCCAAGTTCAAGATGTATGAAATCAAACACACGGTCTTCTCCCAGCACAGACAAACAAGCAAAACCAAGTCGCCTCTGAAGTTCCTTTTCTTATTACGGCACTTGTATCCACCCAGTACATAAGCCAGAAATCTAAGGATCGCCATGGACCTCTCCTTCTCCCTCAACCTATGTTTGACCTTCCTGGGTCCTGGCACGTTAACTGCCAAGTATCTCTCGAATTCCCTTTGCTCTCTCCTTGCCCACCACCATCAGGTACTCTGAGTTTCTCTCACCTCCCAGCTGTTCTCCCTGCATGCATAAGGCCCCCTTCACCCTATCCTCACTACTGTAGCAAGAGGGATCTTTTCAAAGGCAAATCTGATTACTTCCTCCCCCTGCAGCCTCTAAGATGGCCCCAAGTGCTCCTGTCTTGTGATATTTACACCCTTGGCAAGCCCCTCCCACATCAGAGTTGATCTGTGTGACCAGTAGTTTTGCCAGAAATGGTGGGATGTCACTTTCAAGATGAGATTATAAAAGACATGACGCCTTTCCTCTAGGAAAGCCCAGTCAAGCCTCAGATGATGGCAGCCCTGTTGACAACTGGACTGCAACCTCATGTGGGACCCTGAGTGACAAGCACCCAGCGAAGCCATACCTGAATTCCTGACTCTCTGGAACGGTGTGAGATAATGCTGCTAAGTATTAAGGTGATTTGTTACATAGCAATAAATAGCAAATATATCATCCAGTGGTTTCCCACCATTCTTTAACCTGGATTTCAAGGCTCAATATAATCTGGCCATTACCTATAATGTCTGCCGCATCTGCTGCCACATCTTTTCTGTCCCAGACCTCTCTTAGATCATAACCCCCAGACCCTGCCACTACTCAGCACATACTATTCCCGCTGCCAGGAATGCGCTTCTCAACCTTGTTCGTCTAAATTAGAACCTACTTTTTAAAGTCTCTTCCTCAGGGAAGCCTTCTTTCATCTCCAAAAATGACTAAGAAAAATCCCTCTTTTTGAGTTGTAGTCTTACTCCGTCGCCTGGGCTGGAGTGCCGTGGCACGCTCACGGCCACCACAGCCTCAACCTGATGGGCTCAAGTGATGCTTCCTTCTCAGCCTTCCAAATAGCTGGAACTACAGGCGCACGCCACCATGCCTGGCTAATTTTTTGATTTATTCTAGAGATGAGGTCTTGCCAAGTTGCCCAGACTGGTCTCAAACCCATGGGCTCAGGCAATCCTCTCAACTCAGCCTCCCAAAGTGCTGGGGTTAAAGGCGTGAGCCACTGTGCCCGGCTGACAAATCCTTCTTTCACAGCCACGATGGCCTCATCCACCTCTCTACAAAAGCACTTGACTGGTTTAATAATAGCTAATGTCTAATGATGAATTGCTATGTGTCCAGGATAATCCTAAGTGCTTTGTATAACTCATGTAACCCTCACAACAATCTTGCCAAGTATCACCTTTTCAAAAATGAAGAAACGGAGGCACAGAAAAGTCAAAAACTTGCCCTAAGTCATTCAGCAGCTTTACGTATATTTTTGAATTTATCTGAAGGTGTCCATTACTCCAGAAAACTGTACTCTTCATAATGGCAGACACTTATCCTCTTTTTGCCCTAAGCCTCCTTTCCAGATCACACCAACCACACAACCATGCAGTTGTCAGCGAATCTAGGAAAGTCCCAAGTTACAGGATTTCTGTGGCGCTGGGAATGAACAGGCTTTTCAACCTCACTTTGGATAAGTATATGAGACATAAACGTGCAAAAGGCCAACGTGTGCGTGAACAGGGGCTTCTTGATGTGACTGGCTCTTCCGTTCCTTCCCTCTTCTGATACAATCCTCCTGTTGAGAATAAACTCCAGAACAGCACAAAGTAGAGGCCAAGGTAGGTCAGGATGGAGTGCTGACCAGAAGGGACAAGAGAGCCCCAGACTGTTTCTCTTTGGGCAGGAGGAGCCCATTTCCTGGATGGTGGGGGTGGGGATGGGTAGGGGTGTGGGGTGTGGGGTATGGGAGCCTCGGACCAAAGGCTGAGACAGACAGACTTCCAGAAGGACAAGACCCTCGCCAGAAGCCAATGCCCAGTACCTCGCAGCCATCCCTCTGCCACACGAGTCCTGCCAGACAGGAGCAGCAGGCACAGCCACCCAGGCAGAAGAGAAGGTGGCGTGCAGGAAGGGCACGATGCCAGACGGAAGAGCTGGACGAAAGGCCAGCCAGCCGGCACCAGCCTCGTGCCAACTGTTAGCAGAGCCCAAGGCATGCAGAGGCAGGTGGGAAGCAAGTGGGTCACGCCAGCTCCTTCTGCAGTGTCCAGGCCGGTTGCCCGGGGATCGCCCCTGGTGAGGCAGGACCCATTCCTTACTCTGCACAAGGAGCTCTGGTCCTGGGGTCATAAGATGTTGGTTCACATCCAGCGACATACTAGCAAGTCACCTTGAGCAAATCACACGATCGCTCCTGCTCAAGCTGATGCAGCGGCTGTCGTGGTGAGCAGATTCAGTCACACGGGCGGAGTCTGCAAACAGCAAACTGCACATGTGTATCTGCAGGGTTGCCAGGACATCCCAAACATTTGTCCACTGTTCTACGCTTGTAGTCGGGTTTTGAATACCAAACATGTGAGCCCGTTTAGAGGGATTACAGGGTAAAATGACATAGACCCAGTCGGTTGTGGTTACAGGTCCAGCACTACCACAATTTCCAGTGTCTCCAGTATCCGTTAAAGGGCTCTGGTCTTGACATTGGCACAGAAAAGTCAAAAACTTGCCCTAAGTCACTCAGCGGGTGTGCAGCCTTATGTATATTTTTGTATTTATCTGAAGGTGTCCATTACTCCAGAAAACTGTACTCTTCATAACGGCAGACACCTATTCTCTTTTTGCCCTAAGTCTCCTTTCCAGATTACACCAACCATACAACCATGCAGTTGTCAGCGAATCTAGGAAAGTCCCAAGTTACAGGATTTCTGTGGCGCTGGGAACGAAGAGGCGTTTCGACCTCTTTTCACCTGCCCCGTGTCTCTCTCTGAAGTTTACTGTCCTTGGTCTCTCATGAGTGTTGCAAGAGACGTGGCCCCTGGCCATGGCCCTGGCCATGTCAGGAGCCTCCCCACTTCTCCCTCCCAACAAGCTTATCTCCATCCACTCTGTTTCCTTTTGCTGGGGGCCCATTCACTCAAACGCTCTCTGACAGATGTTACACAAACAGTGTGTGTACTGATTGGTGGCAAAAATAAATTTACATGAGGGTCAAAACCAGG
This sequence comes from Cephalopachus bancanus, assembly GCA_027257055.1. Taxonomy (NCBI): domain Eukaryota; kingdom Metazoa; phylum Chordata; class Mammalia; order Primates; family Tarsiidae; genus Cephalopachus; species Cephalopachus bancanus. Next base: position 787,587 of record JAPVLO010000392.1, read on the forward strand.
CAGCCTGCCTGGGAAATGTTTTCCGTACACCTGTGTGCGCCACGTTTTGTTCGAACTCATTGACTTGCCCACCAGCTGTGTGATGAGGGCATGCCGCCTAACCTCTCTGGGAAAACCAGGGGGATAGATGCCGGGTGAGCTCCAAGGTCCCTGCTGTCAGGGCTACATTTTGAAAGGGCCTAGCAGTTTGAGTCTCTGCAATGAGATACTCTAGATTTTGTAATTCTGCAGAGTTTTGATTCCTCTTACATCAGTCGGTCTCTTCGAAACAGTTATGGTTTAGTGAGCCAGGCATCATGCTATTAGAAGCCAGACACACCCACGCCTTCCAGGAGCTCCCAAACTCTACAAGAAGGGCTTACAGGGTGATGAGCAGGTTCTCTGGGAGGTACTCGAATCTCTGTAGAGGAGGGGTTCTTTGAATAGGATCTTTTTTTTTTTTTGAGTTGGAGTCTCACTCGGTCGCCCAGCCTGGAGTGCAGCGGCCGCTCCCGGCCACCGCGCCTCGACCTGCTGGGCTCCGGCGATCCTTCCGCCTCAGCCTTCCAAGTAGCCGGAATTACAGGCATGCGCTACCACGCCCAGCTGATTTTTTGATTTATTGTAGCGATGAGGTCTCGCTGCCCAGGCGGGTCTCGAACCCGCGGGCTCAGGCCATCCACTCACCTCAGCCTCCCAAAGGCGCGGGATGGCAGGCTGAGCCACCGAGCCCGGCTTGAATAGGATCTTAAAGAAGGGCCAGGGACCCAGAATGTGAAGGCACACACAGTTGGGATATGGAGGGTGCTCTGGGACAGCCTGAGATGCGGAGGAGTGAACCTCACCAGAGAGGCTGCAGGAAGCATCCCAGCAAAGGCCTGGGAGAAGGACAATCAATCCTCCATTCCTTCTGACTGCAACCACGTGGAAGGCTGGCCCAGCAAGTCCTCATCTCTGAGCTTTCAAAAGAGGTCAGCAATTCAGATTTACAAAAACGCCCTGATTTCTAGTTGTGAATAGATAATTAAAAAAAACAAACAAAAAACAGGTGCGGTGGCTCATGCCTGTAATCCCAGCACTTTGGGAGGCTGAGGCAAGAGGATTGCCTGAGTCCAGGGGTTTGAGACCAGCCTGTGCAACTTGGCGAGACCTCGTCTCTGCAATAAATCAAAAAATTAGCCAGGCATGGTGGCGCGTGCCTGTGGTTCCAGCTATTTGGAAGGCCGAAGCGGAAGGATTGCCTGAGCCCAGCAGATAGAGGCTGCAGGGGCCGTGAGTGACAGCCTGGGTGACAGAGTGAGACTCTGACTCAAAAAAAAAAAAAAGCAAAACAAATCAGAACAAACAAAGACCGTTCAGGCCCATTGCAGCAGATATGATGGCGCCCTGGACACGGCCACACATCCTCCAGCTGCTCTGGTCAGGCTTCTTTCTCTTCCAGCCTGCACTTCCTTCACCTCTGCCCTGCCTCTCCTGTCCCCGCACATTTCTTCTTTCATTATAGGTGTTACTTTCCTTCTTTCATTTTTAAAGTTTAATCGAGGGGAACGATCACAAGCTTTGAAGCCAATCGTTCTCGTGAAAACACAGGCAGCCTTTTATCATGTGATTTTTTGGGGGTCTGTCTCAGTCTCGATGTCCTGAATGGACAAAAGAGGGTTGCAAGACCTCAGGGACATAAAAAGCCCGAAACACAGGTACAGAGTTGGTCCCCCTCCACCCAGCTTGTTTCCTTTGCTTCTTCTTCTTTCTCACTTTATCTGTTGATTAGAAGAATTGGGCTGAAGAGGTGAAATAGCAGGTAAAACTTTTTGCATCTATCTTCAGAAAAACATTCACCTGTATCAATGTTTTCTTGTCTACACAGATTCTAATTTTTCTCTTTTGGGGGGCACTGATGCACATAAATTAGTGGGGAGAGAGATTACATTCCCAGTGAAGAAAATGGTAGTCAGAAGTCAAGAGAATTTCGACAGTGGAGAGCCCTACTGCCACCCAATGAAGTCATTTCAGTGATACATGATGAATGATCACTTCCTGCCCAGAGGCTGTATTCTTTTTGCATTTACATCATTTTTACAAGCGATGGTATATTCTCAAGGGTAATGAACATGAAGTAACACAGACAGCATGCCAGATGTCCAATCCTTCTGGTCATAGGTGCTGAGATACAGTCTGACATGCCTCTTCCATCACACCTTCCATTTTATTTATTTATTTTATTTAGTATATATTTTTTTGAGTTGGAGTCTCACTCCGTCGCCCAGACTGGAGTGCAGTGGCTGCTCCCGGCCACCGCAGCCTCCACCCGCTGGGCTCCGGCGATCCTTCTGCCTCAGCCTTCCAAGGAGCTGGATCTACAGGCGCGCGCTACCACACCCAGCTCATTTTTTTACTTATTGTAGAGATGAGGTCTGGCCACGTTGCCCAGGCGGGTCTCGAACCCGTGGGCTCAGGCACGCCAAAGCGCAGGATTACAGGCTGAGCCACCGAGCCCGGCCACACTTTCCATTTTAAATGGGCAAAGGGAGGTACTAATGCCCAAATTCTGCTTTCATCCAAATGTTGTATGAGGCTTTCATATGCACTCTGAACCATCCTTTCGTTGGATTTATTATACAGGATAAATTCAGGAATAGCCAGATGGGAGAGATGTACAGGGCAGGGTATGGGGAGGAGGCAGCGAGACCTCCTATGTCTCTGGATGCGTCACCTCTCCCGGCGCCTCACTGTGTTCACCAGCCTGGGAGCTCCGTCAGCGTTTCTTGAAGATCATCCAAATTTAGACCCTGAGCACTACCTCTTTGAAACTGACCTGTTGCCGGGCTCGGTGGCTCAGCCTACCATCCCGTGCCTTTGGGAGGCTGAGGTGAGTGGATGGCCTGAGCCCGCGGGTTCGAGACCCTCCTGGGCAACTTGGTGAGACCTCATCTCTACAGTAAATTTAAAAAAATCAGCCGGGCGTAGTAGCGTGCGCCTGTAGTTCCAGCTACTCGGAAGGCTGAGGCGGAAGGATCGCCGGAGCTAGCAGGTCGAGGCTGCGGTGGCCGGGAGCGGCCACTGCACTCCAGTCTGGGCGACAGTGAGGCTCCAACTCAAAAATTAATAAATAAATAAATAAATAAACTGACCTGTCACCTGAGACACCAAGCATGGTGGTCTGCAGACCAGAGGAGGCCTTTGGAATACCAGTCTGAGACCCTATAGTTAGAGTTTTAGGAGGGTGAGGGAGTGGGATGGCCTGAGCAAAAGCAGGGTCGAGACCCGGCCTGGGAGACGAGGAATTCTCTAAGCAATATGGCTAGCAAAGGTAGGTGGTGCCTGGTTAGCAGTCATGCCTGTAATCGGCTACTCGGAAGGCTGAGGCAAGGATCGCCGGAGCCAGTCGAGGCTCTGGGAGCGGCACTGCACTCATCTGGACAGAGTGAGACTATCAGAAGACACAGATCTACCAGATTCTATGGGCTACAGTGGAAGATCAGTAGGATCTAATACTGGGGCAACTCTTGCTTGGATGATGCAGTTGTCTTCTGAATGGTCTTCCTGCATCCGTCCTTCCTTGTCCTACTTAGCCAGGCTTCAAATCAACAGCTGGAGAGATACTGATGAAATGTGAGTCATGTGTGATGTCAAAGCCTCCGGTGGTGCCTCCCTCGTGACCATGGAGGCCAGCGTTCTTACTCCAGCCTGAATCCCTTGTCAACTGAAGAATGATGAGGCTCATACGTTTGGAGAGGAGACTTTATTTCTCATCAAGGGTTGCAGCCTGTAGGGTGTCCATTTTGAGGACCAAGGGTGAAGCCGAGGTTGAGAAGACCCTCACTGCACGTCTTCCTTAGATTGGCCAGAACCACTTTGTGGTGGCTGGTCTCTTATCAGGAAGGGATGCTGGTCGGTTGTTCTGTCCAAACCATAAAAGGGAGGGAGAGTCAGGAGATTGGTTGATGTCAGTGAGGGAGAAGAGTCTTTTCAAAGGGCTGGTTTCTGTTTAGCTTTTAGGGAAGGAAGCCTAATGGCGGTTAGGGAGGGAAGGGTAGGAGGCGGCATGTCATAGCTGAGAACTGAGCTTCCAAGCTTTCTCTGGGGTCTCCTTGGCCAGGAGAGTGTCCTCTCAGTCAGCTGGGAGGCTAAAGATTTTATATTTATTTCTTACCCTGCATGACATCCCCCGAGGCTGTCCTCCCCTCCCTCCCCTGGGTCTCTCCACACTGGTCATACTCATGCAGCCACGTTGGCACCTGACGATGCTGGGTCCTGTTGTCAGTCAGGCTCTCTCCTCAGGTTGCTGCGTTCGTCCTTCTGCTTTTCCCACACCTTTCCCAGGGCTGCTGCCTCTCTCCTCAGGCTCTCACTCAAGTGTCACCTCCCAAGGAGGGCTTCCCTGGCCTCTCTGCACAATCACACATGCACACGCACACACAGGCAGGCACACATTCCCCACACATTCATAGCTGGGCTGCAGGGCACCATGGCTCCTGATCCAAAGAGCTGGCATGTTCTGAATGGAGTCCTTGCTCCACTCGCTAACCTGTACCCATGTGGGCTACATTCCCCAGGGGAAGGGTGCTGTGTCCTCGCATGAAGAACATTGTTTTTTAATCTGTCTGTCTGGAATCTAGAGATTGGGACTCTATTCAATGTTAAATGTGCACAAAGATGTCTTATCCTGCACACTATCTCCTTCCTTTTTGCTTATTATAATCTGATATGTTGTATAGTTGTTACAGTCCTATTGGGTTCTTAAGCCTGCTTTGCAGAAAAAAGTCAATATATTAAGACAGCAGTTGTTGGTGTAGTAGAGAAAGAATGTAATAATCGCAAAGCGGCTGAGTGAGGAGAATGGGAGTTTTCTCAAATCTGCCTTCCTGAGAACTCAGAGGCTAGGGTTTTGAAGGGTAATTTGCTGGGTGCTTGGCTAGAGAATTTGAGACTGCTAATTGGAGATGAAATCACAGAGGCATTGAGGTTATCTTTATGTGCCGAGTCAGTTCATGGGTCATTGGTTCGGTTGGCATCAGAGGGTCTACCAGAATGCAGAATCTGAAAAATATCTCAAATGCCAGTCTTGGGTGTATGTTATCTGCTGGAGTAAAAGGAGATGTTACAAATTTTGTGAACAATGGATGCCACTGGGGGAATCCTTGGTGATCACAGCTGCTCATGCCCTTTGGTCAATTGAACTCCTAGATATCATCAAGGAGGTTGGCATGACCTATATCGCCCATTGTTCTTCAAGAGAAAAACAAGCTCATTAATCTTGCAGGTAGCACTGGGGGCTAGGATATACACAGAGGGAGAAAAGGTCAAAGAGAAAAGAAAGTAAGAACAACAAGTATCTTATGTTTTAGCTATGCCTGTATCTTAACAAAATTTGCCCCCCCGTTACAATTCTAACCCTGTGGTTTTTTAAAATTAATTTTATGAAGGCAGTTCCATAGTGTATTTCTCTATCATTTATTTTTCTGTCTCCCTTGCTAAAATGTAAGTCCTATGGGTTTCATCAAATATTTCCCCAGAACCTGGAACAATGCCTGATATAAGGTAGATGCTCAATAGTAATTGATGAACGAATTATGAGTGAGTAGATGAAAGGAAGGCAGGAAAAAAGAATGGAAGGAAGGAGGGGAGGGAGGGAGAGAGAAAGAGAGGAAGGAAGGAGATTAGGATGAGAGGGAGGCAGAGGCAGGGAAATACAGGCTATTTTCATAATTCATATGAGAGAGAATAACAGCAAAGGTAGTGGCAGTGAGGGTAGAAAAAAGGGCTATGACTATTTTGAGGATAGCATTGCTTTTCTTTTGACCCAGCCAAGTCTATCAACCAATTGATCTGTGTAAACCCCTGGGTATCACCATTCCCAGTTTTGCAACTCCAAATTCCTACAGCCCTCGGTTTGCTGTGGCTTCTTTGTGGATTTAGTGCCTGTCATTCCCGGCTCTCGGTCCCCAGTTAGCTTTTGCATTTTAAAAGCCATTTTTAACATCCTGGACTTCATTTCTCTCATTTGAATTTTCACTCAAGCCCAAGTAATTTCCTAATAACCTGGGTTCCTTATTGAGTCGTTTGTCTCAGGGCCATCCTTGAGCCCAGAGGCTTTTGCTTATGAACCTGGGGTGTGGAGCCGCTGAAGAAAGTGCCCTCAGGCTGCGGCTGCCCTGCCATTCTGGAGCTGTGACCTCTCCTCATTGAAGGGAGGAGAGAGTCTTTCCCTGGCTCCTCTCCCCTCCCAACCAAAAAACACTTGCAATCTGGGTGGCAATTCACGCAATAAGGTTCACAGATAAAAAGCTAATCAGGCTTTGTCTTCTAAAGGAAAGCCCCATTCTGAAATGGAGCACAGCAGGCGGGCAGGAGCTGTCACACATCTGTGCACAGAAGCACGGTTTGTTTTTTTAAGCAGCATCAGCAGAAGCAGTCTGGGAACCACTCTGTGCCTGCTGTTGCTCTGGCTTGGATGCTTTCCTGCAAATTGGATGGGGTGGGAAGCTGTTTCCCTAGTGGGGAGGATCTCAGGGGTTTTCCTGTCTCTAGGGAGCGGCTTTGGAGATGGAGGGATTGCAGTCTCTACCTGAAAATCCAAATATGGATTTTCTACTTCTAAAAGAAAATCACTCCCACGAGAGCTAAGAATGCCTTTACCCACTGACCATACACACGTGTGTGTGTGTGTGTGTGTGTGTGTGTGTGTGTGTGTGTGCGTGTGTGCGTGCGTGTGTGTGTATTATACATATTTTTTGCCAAATTTCTCATCATCTTACCCACTCTCCTGAGTATGTCTGTTATAGGTGCATATAAAGATAGAGGATCAAGATTTTAGTAACTGTAGATGTCTTTTCTACTTGATGGAGGTTAGGGTGGGATGGGGTAGTTGTGTATTGGAGGACTCCACAGGTAGATTTTAAAATTCAAAACAGAGGGCTAAAGCAGCCATCTGGGCAAACCCAGAATTAATACATTAAAAACAAATACAATTTTAAAGTGGCTGAAATCGCCTCGCTCCTAGTAGTAGTATGTTCTGCATTTTTGGTTTTGTTCATGGAAAGCTAGGCCAGGATAGCTCCTAAGCTTTCCTGGTATCCTGAGAGAATTTTGGTTGGCTCTTTAACGTGTGGCTTTTTCCTGGCCAGTGGCCAAAAAGGCAATGTGGTTGAATTTGCCCTTTGGTCTTCCTCATGACCGTGCTCACCCCAAGGGTCTGTAGGAGTTACCGAATCCTCCTTCGATGAGCTTTCAGTCAAAGGAGGCAGAACCTGGAAGTCAACAGCAGCCCTTTCAGTGGGGCTTAGGCAGCTTTCCGGATAAAGAGAGAGGGCTTACCCCCAGCAGTCTGGTGTGCGACTCTTCAAGCTGAAACGCCTGTCATCTGATACAGATCAAATGCAGGACTAATTGGCACTCCTGAGCCAACTCATTTTTGGATGAATTTGCTTCTGATGTTTTAGAGCTTCTCAAAAGCCTCTTCTATAAATGGTTTTCAAGGACCCTCACAGAGAGAGATTAGTCTCTTAACTATAATGGGAGTAGGCTTTGGTCCAGATTTATAACCGTTCTGACTCCCATATTGAATACAAAAATCTAGGTTTAGTTTAATTTTTCCTAATTCCTTTTCAGTAAAGTATCTTAGAAGCTTAACCAAAAAGAGAAGAAGGAAATCAACTCAATTGCTGCTGTCAAAACAATTAAACTCAAAAATGATTTCAGACAGGTGCAAAAGGGATAATTAATAAATGTATCAAAACAAATGGGGAAATTTTAACATTGCAACCTAGATATTTCATAGAAACATGCTTGGAGAGAGCAAACTCTTTTTTAAAGAAACCATAATAATTATCATAAAGTCCCTACTAAGCATCAAACATCAGGCTAGACTTTTTAGAGGCGCTAATTCATTTAATCCTCATGAAGACTTTTCTTTTTTGTCTGAGTTAGAGTCTCACTCTGTTGCCCAGGCTGGGGTACAGTAGCATGCTCACGACCACCCCAGTGTCGACCTGCTGGGCTCCGGCGATCCTTCGCCTCAGCCTTCCAAGTAGCCGGAACTACAAGTGCGTGTTAACACATCTGGATAATTTTTTTATTTATTGTACAGACAAGGTCTTGCCAAGTTGCCCAAGCTGGTCTCGAACTGCAGGCTCAGGCAATCCAATCGCCTTGGCCTCCCAAAGTGCTAGGATTACAGGCTGAGCCACCAAGCCCATCCATGAAGACTTTTCAACGTAAATGTTATTCTCCCATTTTTACAGCTAAGGAGACTGAGACTCAGTGATATTCATTAACTTACTTAGTCGACAGACAGCAAGTAGATTTGAACCCTGGGCTGCTCAGCATCAAAGTACATATCCGTTCTCTTTACCTAGCTGTCTTTTGAAAAAGTAACAACAGTAACAACAACAGTAACTCTAAAAATGTATACAGCAAGGAATTCGAAGCACAAGAGTTTGCAAACAATTTGCACTTCTTAAAAATGAAATACACTGTGAGCTTTGAGCGTTTATATCAGTATTATCCAATAGAATTTTCTAGAGTGAAGTAAATGTTTAATCTCCGTGCTATTCAACATGGTAGTCATTGGATGGACGTAACAGGGAACACTGAACATATGTTTTATGTGATTGGAAATCTCTATTTTTAACTTTCGTTTTCATTAATAATTGATAATTTAATTTTTGTACTTTAAAATTGTTTAATTTTAATTTCAATAACCACATGTGGTATGCCTGCCATACCAGGCTCCCATACATATACTTGCAATGCTTAAAGACACATACTGAAAGAAGAAACTTTAATGTAAGCATAATGCCGATGTTGATATGTTTTCTTAATAGCATTAAAGAAATTCCTGGGCAAACAGATGAGCCTCATGCAACTGTAGACTTACCCATGGGTATCTATACTGTGAATGGAGAGCTAGTTCTCCTAATGAATTCTTACATGCCATCAATACCCACATGGATTTGGGAAACAGTTTTAATTTTCATGTCTACATTTAATTCTCATGTCTAAATTCTCACATAGATAAGAGACACATTTTATTTTAGTAAATTTAAGTATGGCAGAGAAAAGGTTTTCTTTGAAAAAAAAGTGTGTGTGTGTGTGTGTGTGTGTGTGTGTGTGTGTGTGTATTTTTTTTTTCTTCCTGAAATACTTTTCCTTATATTTTAAACACAAAATCTAGATTCTGGCCAATTAGTTCTAAAAAACAAAGCTTCTGGCTAGTATTACACCTGAAATCCTAGTAGTGTTTTGGGAGGCTGAGGTGGGAGGATTCCTTGAGGCAAGGAGTTTAAGACTAGACTGGGCAACAGAAAAAGACCCCTTCTCTACAAAAAAATAATAAATAAATAAATAAAAACAAAGCCTCTCAGAAATAATGTACTTTCTTTTCTTTGTGGTGCTCTTTATTTTGTTGTATATGGTAGTGGGTATGACTTCTAAAACGTCGAAGAGACTTTAACCCACTCAGGTGGGTTACAGCTCCCCTTTGTAGGAGAAGCTGTTCAGACCCAATCCAGATCATTTTGCTGGCCATCACTTGTCTCTCAAACTGCTGTGTGCTGCCTGCTAATGGCTCCAAGCTGCTCATCTTCCAAAGAATGGCCATAGAAAAACAGGAACCCCCAGCCCAGGAGATGATGCCCTCTTTCCCTGACTTCACTCCTGTTCACCCCATAGGTAACGATGGACTGACGGAGGGCAGGGTACCAAAGACCGACCCTCGTGCTCAAGGTGGAATTCCTCCTCTAGAGCTTCCTGTGAGATCAGGCTGGTGGAAGACTCTACTGAGACCATATCCTTGCTTAACACCTTGTCTTAGTCTGTTTGAGCTGCTATCATAATATGCCACAAACTGGGTGACTTATAAACGACAGCAATTTATCGCTTATGATCTGGAGGCCAGGACGTCCAAGATCAAGGTGCTGGCCAGTTCAGTATCTGGAAAGGGTCCACCCTCTCTTAGATATTGCCTTCTTGCTGGGTTTTCCCCTGGTGGAAGAGGTGAATGAGCTCCCTTGGGCCCCTCTTACAAGGGCACTCATCCCATTCCCAGTGATCCCACCTTCTAATACCATCACATTGTGGATTAAGTTTCAACGTAAGAATTGGTGGGGGGGACACTCAGACCATCACATCTCCTCTTCTGTCCCGTCTTTCTCCCCAACCTGTCCTCAGACTGCACACTTTCAATAAGTCGCCTGTACCTGCATCCCTGTATCAGGCTCTGCTTCCGGAACTCAAGGGCCTGAGTTATGTGCATGAACAAGAAACAAGTCAATATCTGGGCTCACCTGCCCCTCCTCAGAAAAGTATAGAAGATATTTTCCCTAATAAACTTTGAGAAACAATAAGCTTTTTTTTCCTGTGCAAAACTTTTTCCAAGACATTCCAGAGGTAAAGTTGTTTTATGATATCACCACAGACTAGATTTGGATTAAAAACTTAATTACAAAATCGAGTCTGTCACTCCTGCCAAGTTAATCAGTCAAAATGGAAGTAGGCAATTGGAATAAGTATGTATTTTGGCTACAGAACAATTTAGAATGGTGTTAATTATTGCCATAATGGTGGATAATGTTATGTGTCAACTTGACTAGACGCGAGGGTACCGCATAGACCTTACGAAGACAGGAGGAAAGTCTCTTCCAATGCCTGTTGATTCTTAAGGGTTTTCATTCAAAATACTCATTATACTAGGCAGTCATATTTTGAGATGAACTTCCTGTACTCCTTCAGAACAAACAAACAAATGATGATGCTTAGACCAGAGGAAAGGAGGTATGCAATCTGTATGTTCTGTGCTGGCCATGGTCCTACTGAATGTCAAATAAGAACAATAATTCTCATTTAGAATATGCAATGATTGCCAAGAGCTGTGGACCTTGCCTGGAATCCCAGCAATTTGGGAGGCGGAGGCAAGAGGATTGCTTGAGTCCATGGGTTCGAGACCAGCCTGTGCAGCATGGTAAGACCTCATCTCTACAATAAATCAAAAAGATTTGCTGGGCATGGTGGCGCATGCCTGTAGCTCCAGCTACTTGGAAGGCTAAAGTGAAAGGATCGCCTGAGCCCAGCAGGTCTAGGCTGCAACAGAGATGGCAGCCCCTTGCCAGAAGAAGTCTCTCTCATTCTCATTTTTCTGGACTTTCTTGACTGGCCAACTCCCTTCTTTCTGACTGCCATATTTCATTTATTTTTTATGTAACAATTTTTTGGTCCTAATTTTTCTTTGATATCAAGGGCATCTATGATTGCTATGAAACTTTTGGACCAAGTAAAAACTCCATACATCTAGAGATAATCACTGAGAAATAGGAACACAGAGAGTACCTGCCTTGTAGTGAAGAATAAACAAGCATGCATGGAATTGAGGACATTGCCCAGGGCATGGGAGAACTCAGAATCATCTTCCTCATATCTTTAAGCATTCGTTACATCAGTGTTCAGCTAACTTTTTCTTTAAATAGCCAGATAGTAAATAATTTAGACTTTATGGGTCCCCTGGTACAATTACTCAACTCTGCCACCGTACTGCAAAAGCAGCCATAGCTACAATGTGATGAATGCTTGTGTCTGTGTTCCAATAAAACTTTATTTACAAACAGCCAGCATGCCACATTTGGCCCATAGGCTATAGTTTGCCAACCTTTAATCTGCATCATCATCTAAAATAGTCCACAGTGAATCATACGCTTTATTATCAAGGAAAGTTTCATTTACAAATGCTTCTCTCACTTCTCAAGTACATTTTTTGTTCAGTCTCCAGATCAATTTATAAATAATTGCTCAATATGACTGCTGAGTGTTCAAGAGGCAAGAGAAGTAGGGCATGTTTCCTGGCGGCAATGTTGATAGCTCATTTACTCGGGCAGGGCATGCCTAGTGACCCAGCCATCTTCCTTCTTGGGATTTATCACACGTTTCCTAGAATGCATGCACAGGGATATTCATGGCAGAATGATATCATACCCAAGAGCTAAATACAATCCAAACACTGGGGAATAGAAAGTATAATTGTTGTTCTCTATATGGCAATGAGAATTAACAGGCTACAACTGCATACAACAGCATGCATGACTCATAAGCATAATATTGAGTGGAAGAAAGTGCAATTTGATTTTATTTTCATAAAGTTCGAAATTAATCCATGATGTTGAAATCACACGAGTGTTTTCCCTTAGGAGAAGGCTAGCTAGTGACTAGAGAGGGTGGTTGCGTCTTCAGAGGTGCTAATAATCATCTATTTCTTAGTTTGGGTGCCAATCTCATAAGCAAGTTTACTTTTATGGGCGTATATTTAAATTAAAAAAAAATTACAGCAGCCATAATAATAACTGACCTTATTAAAAGACAGCCACATGCCAGGTGGCACTGTGCACTTTATACTGATGGTCTACTTAATTCTCACAAAACTCCCCCAAGGGGGTTTCTCAGCTCCATTTTATAATAAAAACAAAGGTTCAGAAATGTTAAGAAACTTGCTCAAAGTCACACAGATAGAAAGCGGCTGAGCTAGTGTCTGCTCCCTCGATGATATTTTGCAAACAGGTTCCAGAAGAATAATACACAGCTTTATGCAATCAATCAATACATTGAGTGTCCTAGTGGGAGATCGTTATGAGATTTTGAGAGTGGGGAAGTCTTGGAGATGAGCAAGGAGTTGACGCCTATGTTGTGATAAAAGACAGGAAGAAAGAGGGAGATAGACACTTGGGATTGGGTGGCTTAATATCTAAATATTCCCCCTCTAGTCTGTGCCAGACAAACAGGGGGACTGGAAATAGGAGGGTTTCTTCTGCTCAGCGCATTGGTTCTTTATAAAAATATACACCAGCGCCAGCATGGCTCAACATGGAAGTGCTGGTTTCTTCTGGGAGGGACAGATGGTTTCAGAATGAATCCATGTACAAACACAGCCTCCGTAGGCTATGGCCTTGGATGGCTACGCTTGGAACCAAAGCAGAAGAAGTTCTCAGAGCCCTGCCTCTGAGTGGCTAAATACGGGAAAACCAAGAACTCCAATTAACCAGTCTTCCCTAGAACTATTGCGGGTCCCATCCTGTCCCTTCACCCTTCCCTCTCTCCCTGCTACAAACTCTTATTGGACAAGCCGCTTTTGCAAGCCCGGTGATAGGCGCTACAACACCACTTTTAAAATGATAGTCTCACTAGCTCGTGAAGTTATTCATACATCCCCAAATAGAAATAGAAGGGTCTATGGCCTAGTAAACAAATACGGCAAAAATTAGGAACTTTCAAGTGAAGCCTATTTGCAGAACAGGCAGTGGAACTTGAGAATTTGCAACATTTATCTGTGTCCCTGAAGGTATCCATAAACTTTTATATAGGGCAAACTGTCTAGATGCTAGAAAATATACACTATAATGTTTTATGTTTTATTTAGCTGCGGTACATAAATTCCCCCGGCCCCGCAGACAAGTACTGGTGGGTTGGGACTTCTGGCATTTAAAGGGATTCTCAGACATTCATCTTGGCCATTCCCGGGTGATGCTTTCTTCTTTTGTTGTGGAATCAGTTACTTCTGGCTTTGGGGAATTTGTGAATGCTGTTTTCAAAACACTCTTTGCAGAATTTAATGAAGTCAAAATTATACAAAAGATAATCATTTTTGAGAGCAGAAGTGAGTAATCTATTTTCTCTGTCCTAAGTGAGCATAGGAATTGTTGCTTTAATTGCATCTAAATACCTTCTCTTTGATACTGTTTTTGTTTACGTATATATACCAGCAGAGAGATAGCTATTAGGGTTGTAAATTGTGGCTGATACTGAGATTAATAGCTATAAAAATAGTCCTTGAGGGAATTAGGGGTCTGGTTTAACCTTCTCTGTAATGTTCCTACTCCAAGAGCAATATGTCATGGGTGTTGTAAAATTTATAAGCCTATATTCACAGCGTCTGCATGGTTCCAACCAGGCAAAACTAGAGGTTTATCTCAGCATTCAGTGCCTAATAGGAGCTGCCTTCAGGATATTCCAGGTGTCACAATAAACACACTGTCTAAATGTTTATAGAAGCTGCACTCAATACCACATCATGAGCCTATTCTGAAGGTAAAGGAAAAGTCAATGGAAAACCACCCTCCCCTTTCAATAATGGCTCAGGAGGGAAGGAGGGGGGAGGCTCACAGGCTGGCCAGGAAGAGGGGACAGAATTACTCCAAGTGCCCCTCCTTATAGGAATGAAGGCACCCAGCTGACTCCACTGGCCTGCTGGGACAGTTTTTTCAGCTCTCAGGAGCTTATTGTTAAGTGTTCAGGAATTTTGTGAGCCTATTATTCAATACAGCCATTACTAAAAAGAAAATCATGTAAACTTACAATTAAAAGATATTTTTAAAACAAAGTCAATAAACGCTCAACATTTCCAATTCCCTAATCAATTTGCTATATTTTACTCTCATCTGTGCTTGACCATTGTTTACGTCTCATGTATCTGTTTGGTGGATATACTGATAAGGTGTGTGACAGCATATGACTGTCCAACTGCACAAAGAAGTCAGACTGGTAGCTCGTCGTGGGCCTTGAGGGGAGTACTAACACCACAGAAACGGACAAATGTGAAATATCATGGTGTCTATTTGTGTCTGTTTCTGGCGAGCTGGTTGTTAAGCATTTGCCAGCACACCATGGCTGGATGGATGCCCTTTTAGCTGTTGTTTGTTTTCCCACCTCTGCCCCAGTGGCTGATTACAATTGCCCCTTGTACTTCTGCCCTTTCCTCTGCCATTCTCTGGCTTCCCTTTTTTGGAACAGTTAGGACAGACCTTCCTGGCGTGATTGCAAGGGAAATAAAAGAAGGAAAGACGGTTGCCGTCTTCCACGTGGCCCTTCGTGGTGAGTAAATTCTCATTACGAGCATCCTTATCGTCATTCCAAGGCCCATATATGTCACCCCCCCACCTCCCAGCCCCGGAACACTGCCCTTCTCCTTCTGCATGACCTGCCCTGGACAACCTCCCACCACACTCCGGGTTTAGGGCAGAGGAAGAAGGGCAGCAGGGATAACAGAAAGAGCTCGGAAATCAGAAAACTGGGATTTTGAGCCAGTGGTGTGTCCCTTTTTAGCCTGTGAGTCTTCCTAAGTCACATGGCTTGTGTGAGTCCCCATTTCCGCATCTGAAGGATGGGCGTGAGAAGAACATCTTCCGTGCCTGCCTTGCAGAGTGTCGTGCGATTGGGTGCAGCAGCGTGTCTGTGAAAAGATGGTCCGCCAACTCTCGCTCTGACATTTTTGGGTCTTCAAGTTGTCCCTGCTAAAAAAGCATTTTAAAATATTCTGCGGGAATAACAAGCACTAGCTGACTTTTGTTTCGTCTCATAAAATGTTCAAACTGGAAGAAATCTTTCAGATCATCTATCAGCCCAGTGTTCTAACTAGGGAAAATTCCAGGTCTGTCTCAAATACTGCCCCCTCAGAAACCATTTTATACAAAACCAAAAGGCTTATTTGGAATCTTTGGGTCATAAGAACACAGACTCAGTTGCTTCAGGAGGGAAAATAGAGCAAGAGCTATGACAAAGACACGTGGATTGTTAAGGCAGAAGCTCATGAAAATAACAGCAATGCTGATAATAGCATTTTAGTGCTATGTGCCATGTAATTTTTCATTTAATCTTCACATCAAATCTATGAATTGTTGTCTCCATTTTCCAGTTGAGGAGACAAAGGCTTAGACAGGTTCAATGCATTACACAATTGCACAACTTGTGTTGCTCCAAACTGAAATATGAACTAGGACCCGTCTTGACTACAGAACTGGGCTTGTCACTTGTACGACATGTTCTTCCATGAACACAAAGTGCAGGGCAGCCAGTCCCCTGGGAGCCAATGCCAGGAGGGGTTTGTTGAATCACAGAGGAAAGCATGGTCTCTCACCCTCAGCACCTGCTCCCTCTAAGCTTCCGTGCTGTCCTTTGCTCCCTGGCTTCGAACCTCAGCTTGCCTGTGGACCACAGTGTGACTCCGGCTCCAGTTGGCACGTGCTTCCATTCGCTCAGTCTTTGGGTTTTCTAATATCAGCTGCCAAGAGTGAATTCACATTGGTCCTACTCCTCTTTTCTAGCCTGGCCACTGGTCAGTGTTTGGGTCGGTCCTCTTCTCCTATTCCAATCAGCCGTGCACATGTGGCCAAGAATAGCCAGCCTCCCACACACATCCTTTACTTATTAGGCCTTGTGGATCTCCCCATGTTCGTCCTCCTTTATGGCTGTTTGTATATCCCTTCTATCTTCTCCACATGACAGCAAGAACCAAACGTACAGCATCTCCATGTGACTCAGCCTTGTCTCCAGCATTTAGCATGGTAGCAGGTGGTCCAGAAGGGTTAGTCCAAGAGGTGGAGTGTGATTTGGCAGACGGAGAGGCCAGATCTGCACTGGTAAAGAGAAATGTATAATTTCAGTAGTAATCCAGGGAATTGAAAGGTTTATTACTTTGCTTCAATTCTCTGTTTCAGTGAAAGTATTAAATTCTTGGTCTTTATTGTTCAGATTATTGAGTCAACTTTCAGTTTCATTTGGCTGGTATCCATTTGGCATAAGACACTGAGAGCAAGTGAAATTTTTGGCAGTAGTGACTGAGTACATCAGCGACCCAGAAAGGAAAAGCAGTCACTGGTGTCTCCTGGCCCCCAGGTTTTTCTGGGCTGTACAGGAAGAGAGCCCGTTTGTCCCTACTCACTACCTTCAATTCTTCTTCCTGGACACATGGGAAGACTTGGCTGTACTCCTTCCAGGCATATTGGGATCATGAGATTAGTCAGTCGGATGTCTTAGTTCACTTTTGTGGCTTATAACAGAATACCTAAAACTGGGTGATTTATAAAGAAAAAGAATTTATTTCTTACAGTTCTGGATGCTGAGAAGTTCAAGGTCAAGGACTACATCTGATGGGAGATTTCTTGCTAGTGAGGAAGCTGCACAGTGTATCACATGGCCGGGAAACTGAGTATGCCGACTTGGGTCTCTCTTTTTCTTCTTTTAAAGCCACCAGTTCCCTTCCTGCGATAATTCATTAACCCATTAAACCATTAATCTATTAATCCATGGATGAACTAATCCATTCATCTGGGCAGAGCCTTCATGACCTAATCACCTCTTAAAGGACCCAGCTGTCAACAACACCACATTGGGGATTAAGTTTCAACATGAGTGTTGGAGGGGACGTCTAAACCATCACATCAGGCCAATGGACTCTGAGCAAAAGTAAAGGGAGCTGCTTCTGGTTGGAGGACAGTGGATGTGAGTTTCCTATGCCCCTTTCCTTCCTTGCTATGTTCATGGTGAACACCCGTTGAGCAGGCAGAGCCACAAAATGAAGAGACACCTGACTTGCTTCTAACTCTGTGTGAGAAAGAAAGAAACCCTGGGTGTATCAAGGTGTTTTTTTTTAAAGTTGGGGTTAATTAGTTACTAAATAATAACATCACCTATCCTGAGGAACACCAGCTTTCAGAAACTTCAGCCAATAGTTCTGGCCTTCCGTGTGAACTTGCTCAGAGGTTACCTTTTCCTCCTCAGACCCTGTCAGGGTGGGTAGCTCAGTGTCTCAGGAATAATTGTGGTGAGGAACATGAGCTTTAAATTAGGTAGATCCAGACTGGAATTACCTCTGATACTCCATGGCCGTAGAAACTTGAGAGAGTAAGACTCTCTGCACTTTCTTTTCCTTGTCTGGAGAAAGGAGGTGATATAGTGTCACAAGTGATTCATGGGGATAAAATGAGAACATGCATACTTAGCATGCCTTCTATTATTTCAGAATCTCCACTTTCCCTCTTCCATGTCTACCATGCCCTGTTCTCTCATAAAGTCACCCAGGGGACCATCCTTGAGTCTCTCTCTTAGTATAGAGCTGTGTGCCTACTACAATTTCCTTAAATCAGGTTGTACTGAACTGAATTAAATTGGAAGATTAATTCAATTGATGACCAGTCTCAACAAAACCCAGACACAAATGGATGTGGCCACACTTTGGTTCTGTGGTGTCCAGGTGATATGGACACTCCGAGAACATTCCATGGTTTGCTTGCTTCCTCATCATGACTTTAGAGTGATGTATTGATCTGGGTAAGTTTTCAATGAGTGCCTTTAGCCTTGGTGAGGGTTCTTAGCCCAATACTCATCACTTGGGTTTCGATAACAGGGCATAATAAAATGTTCTGGCTCTTCTTTCACTGTCTTCTCTAGGTGATCCAATAAAATTACGGTGATGTAAGTCCAGGTTTCTTCCTTTGTGGTGCAGTGGAACATGTTTAAGATAATTTAGTGTAACAAAGTGTATGTGTGTATGTGGTGGTTTCAGAGGTAACAGTCACACTTGATGCATCCAGTTTTCCTCCCAGAGCATCTCACAATCTTTGGAGTTATTCCAGTTAGTTCCAAAAAATGACCTCAGTTCTGCAGTTTTCAGTTTTGGAAAAACCTAGACTTCGCATTTATTCCCTAAATAGAAATGGCAAAACAGCATGCAGGGAATTGCATGTCTGAAAAAACCAGGAAAGTGTACACTATGAAAAATAAAAAACAGGCCAGGTGAGGTGGCTCACACGTATAATCCCAGCACTTTGGGAGGCCAAAGTTGGAGAACTGCTTGAGCCCAGGAGTCCGAGACCAACCTGGGCAACATAGCAAGACCTTGTCTCTACAAAAAAAAAATTAAAAAAGTAGTCAGGCTTGGTGATGCATGCCTGTAGTCCCAGCTACTAGGGAGGGTGAGATGGGAGGATTATTTGAGCCCAGGAGTTTGAGGTTGTGGTGAGTTGTGATTGTGCCACTGTACTCCAGGCTGGGTGACAGAATGAGAACCTGACTCAAATATATTTATATTCTTTTGATGATATTCTTTTTTTTGGATATTAATTTTTTAAAAATCTAGAGGTAGCAATAGGTTTAGACAAACCTCCTCCTAGCCATGGATTCTGATCAGCCTCCTGCCATCATAGGTGGTCATTGTGTCATTTACAGTGCTGAAGATACTTTACACATGTGACTGAGGAACTTTTCCAAAAAGCACCCTTTTCATATGCGTTCAAGATATAACTATTTTCTACTACAAGGTGGTAGAAACCCAAATAGAAAAATTTCTCCTCCGAAGACTTCAACCACTGGATCTGTAAGAAAGGCACTGAAATTATCACCTCCACAAAACACACAGCACTCAAGTAACATAAGTTCAAGTCCATTGGGATTCCAGGCAGAAGCCGTGAGTAACAGCCTCGTTGTGCTGGGACCCTCTCTCTGCTCTGACCAGAATTTGGTTGGGGCTAATTAGATGTTAGTTAGGTCTTTCAGAATCCAATGATGGGGACAACTGTGAAACAAAAACACTTAGATGACTGGAGTCTAATAAAAGATGCATCTTCCTGCCTCAGCCCTCAATCTCCTATGTGCTTTCCTGAGAACTTTTTATTTTATTTTAGTTTTTTTGAGTTGGGGTCTCACTCTGTCGCCCAGCCTCGCCTGCTGGGCTCCGGCGATCCTTCCGCCTCAGCCTTCCAAGGAGCTGGAACTACAGGCGCACGCTACCACGCCCGGCTCATTTTGACTTATTGTAGAGATGAGGTCTCGCCAAGTTGCCCAGGTGGGTCTTGAGCCTACGGGCTCAGGCCATCCACTCACCTCAGCCTCCCAAAGGCGCGGGATGACAGGTTGAGCCACCGAGCCCGGTGAGAACTCATGTTTATAGGGAAGCTTCTGTCTGCTTGGGCTCCAGGCAGCTGCTTGTGTTTCCCCCTCCTGGTGAGAAAGCCAGTGTTGGAAAAGAGAGAGAGGGATACATGGGTATAGAGATCAAGCAACCTTTGCAGGCTTGAAAGAGTTTTCTACACAATGGTGTTTTTGAAAATGCCTTTAAAAGGGGTCTGTATGGTCTTTGTACCAATCTCCCTTCTCTTGAGCTTTTGTGTGCAGGCAGAGGAGAACAGAGACTTGGTCAAGATTGCCCAGGAAGACTCCACAGTCCCCCAGGAACTGTGACAGACAGAACACCTTACCTCCTCATGTTGAACTGGAGTTTTTTCCTCTTCTTGTCTAAGTTATTTTTAAAAATTTTGTCCATGGTGGATATCAACAGGTGAAAGAGGGGTTTCTAGAACGCCTCCGTTTTTTCTCCTCTACCTTTCTCTTGCATTCCCCAAAGGTGGAATTCAGACCAACACAAATCAGAAAGCACCACAGACTCTGCTGTGAGTTGGAACAAGAAATGAAACCAGGAAATGTTTAACCCGACAGGCACTCTCTTTGCTAGCTGGGGCCGTCTAATTAAACAGCTGATTGAGTGCATTCACCCACATCTGCTGCGGGCATCATGAAATCTCAGCGCTAAGCTACCGTTCTTATTTGAAAGATTTTTCACACAGTGTTAAGAGAGAAACAGCTTTTACCCTAACACAGCTCCACCTCCTTCCTGATGCTAACAGCCAGTTTAGAGGTGAAATATCACTTTCCTGTCTTCTCTCCTTCCAGGACCCGGCGTTCAGCAGTCATCTGGCCTGCACAACTCTCAATGAACTCCAAGCCAAATTAGGCCTGAGCAAGTGAAAATGACAAAACTGGCAGTTCTCTTTCTGTTGACGTGCCCACTCTCCCTGCAGTGTTAATAACCAAATATGAAATATTTAAATGGCTGCAAATTGCATCAATTAAAATTGCTTCCGTCCCAAGTAAGCTCAGATTGCTTGCCTGTTTTGACCCAATGTCTTTTTATGTTTGATATACTTTCTTAATTAAAAAATGCACAATGATCAACAGCCATGGATAATTGTAGCATTAAGTGTTTTTTAAAGCACAACATTAAAAAAAGAGAGAGGCTAAAGTTGAACTCTTTTGTAACATATATGTTTCATGTATTGCTCATTTGTAATTCAGTCAACATAAGGAGCCGTGGATATAAAAGACACTTTTGATGCTCAAGCTGACCTTGGTTTCTCTCTCTAGGACACACTGACTGTTTGGTGTGGCCAGGCCCCAAGGAGTGGAGAAAGCTCTCAAGGATGCTAAGAGCAGATGGTTCAAACTCAGTTCTGAACACAGGCCACTTCCACAGTATAATGTGGTCTTTTTTTTTTTTTTGGTTTGGTTTTTTGTGTTTTTTTTGAGTTGGAGTCTCACACGGTCGCCCAAACTGGAGTGCAGTGGCCGCTCCCGGCCACCACAGCCTCGACCTGCTGGGCTCCGGCGATCCTTCCGCCTCAGCCTTCCAAGTAGCCGGAATTACAGGCATGTGCTACCATGCCCGGCTGATTTTTTTTTTTTGATTTATTGTAGAGATGAAGTCTCACCGCCCAGGCGGGTCTCGAACCCGCGGGCTCAGGCAATCCACTCACCTCAGCCTCCCAAAGGCGCGGGATTACAGGCTGAGCCACCGAGCCCGGCTTAATGTGGTCTTTTAAAAAGGCAAATCATCCCACGCCTTGGAAGGCTGATGTGAGTGGATTGCCTGAGCCCGTGGGTTCGAGACCCGCCTGGGCAACTTGGTGAGACCTCATCTCTACAATAAATCAAAAAATCAGCCAGGCGTGGTAGCGCATGCCTGTAGTTCCAGCTACTTGGAAGGCGGAGGTGGAAGGATCGCTGGAGCCCAGCAGGTCGAGGCTGCGGTGGCCGGGAACGGCCACTGTACTCCAGTCTGGGCGACAGAGTGAGACTCCGACTCAAAAAAAATAAACATAAAAATAAATAAATAAATAATAAAAAAGCAAATCAGATCGATTTTTCTTCTATTTCATATCCTCCTATAGTTTCCCATTGCATTTAGAGCAAATCCTAGTGCTGACCACAGGTCCCAGGTCCCTACACCATCAGACCACATTGCTTTCTGCTTTCCCTCGTTCACCTCCCTCCAGTCATGTTGAGTGTCTTTGTTTCCTGGGGAACTGAGATTATTCAACTTTATTCTGAGGGCACCTTGGGTCTTTCAGTTCCCTCTGCTGAAATATCCTCCTCGGGTCATTTGGGGGATTTCTGACCCTTTCTATTCCTTCAGGCTCTGCTCAAACAACTCCTCTTTTTTCTCTGACCGCTCAATCTCCTCTCCTGCCCCTCTCACTGCCAACTCTATCTTGTCACCCTGTTGACCTCCTTTATGACACACAAGGCTCTCAGAAATTACTTCTTTGATCATCATGTACTTATTCAATACCTGCTTCTCCCAATTGAAATATAAGCACGTGGAAGGCAAGGGAACCACTTGTTTTGCTCACTTTCAAGTCTCAGAACCCAGGACAAGATCTACATATAGCATGTGCTCAGTAAATGTTTGTTGAATTAACCGGTATATGCTATGTACCAACACAGACATGGGATTAAACCAGTTTTGCCCTTGCAGTGCCACTGAAGAGGTTGCTGTTCTTAGTAAGGATATTTTATTTTTAGTTACCTATTTTTCCCTTCATTTTAGAGTTATGAGGTACGTGTGAGGATTTGCTATGTAAGTAAATTGTGTGTAGGTGAGGTTTGGGCTTCTAGTAAGCCTCTCCTTCCTTGGTACTGGATATGGTACCCAAAGGGTGATTGTGTGCCTCTTACTTCCTTCTCTCCTTCCCCCATTAGCAGGGCCCAGTGTTAGTTGTTTCATGTGCCTGCTATTGAGTAAGTTTAGTACCTGCTATTGAGTAAGAACTTGCAGTTTCAGATTTTTGTTTCTGTGCTAGGTCTCCAGCTGTATCCATGTTGCTGCAAAGGACATGATAGTAAGGATCTTTTATCTTGTCCTCTAGAGACATAGATTTCATTAGGTCTACCCATCTGGTTAACTGTATCCCAGCACCATGACTTGTACAGATTCCAACAGAATCTGGCATTTTAGGTGATACAGTCATGCATTGCTTCATGACAGGGATGCATTTGGATCAATGCGTTATTAGGCATTGTGCGAGCATCTTGGAGTATACTTACACAAACTGAGATGGCCTAGCCTACAGCACACCTAGGGTCTATGGGATAGCCTGTTGTTCCTAGGCTACAAACCTGTACAGCATGTTACTGTATTGAATTCTGCAGGCGCTTGTAACTCAATGGTAAATATTTGTGTGTCTGACAAATCTAAACATAGAAAAAGTGCAGTAAAAATATGGTATTGTAACCTTTTAGGACTACCGTTATATATACGATCCCTCATTGACCAAAATATCATTATGCAGCATCTGACTATAATACAATTTCCCTCCAAGGCTCCCTGATAAAATATGCTATGAGTGGTTCTTAAAGTGATTGAAAATGGTGGAAATAATACTTGACACTCAGACATTTAAATAATGCTACAAATTCACCATCAACACAGCATGTGCTTTGAATTATTTTCCTGCGTGGTGACTAACTTGAGTTTAGCTTTACTAGTTTCTTAGCTCTCGTTTCTCCTTTGACTACTGGACACTGACTTACTGGGAGATAGGGTCCTCGTTTCTCATGGTGCTGTTTTCACGGCTCTGAGGTCCATGGGAGGCAGCACAGCACATTGGAAAGGACCAGTCTCCAGTTGCAGATTTCCTGGGGTTTAATAATGACTTCTCCTCTAACTAGCTATGTGAGCTTGAACATGCTCCTTAACCTCATTCTGCTTGGTTTTCTCATCTATAAGCTGTAGACCAATAGTAGTGCACCAACTTCTTAGGGTATTATAAAGAGTAAGTGAAAGTATACACTTAGAATGGTACAAAACAGTGCCTGACACTTTGTGAGTGCTGTGTTAGCTATTATGCCTGCCCTTAAGAAATTTGCTATCTAGGAAGGGAAAAAATGACACCCAGAGGAAAAGATAATCAATGGTGGCACATCTGATAAATGCCAAATAAATGCCAGTGACCAGAAATACCACAGGACTTCAAGGAAAGGAGGCGTTTGCTCTGGGTGCTTAAAAAATACCTCTATCAGCCGGGCTCGGTGGCTCAGCCTGTAATCCCGCGCCTTTGGGAGGCTGAGGTGAGTGGTTTGCCTGAGCCCACGGGTTCGAGACCCACCTGGGCAGCGAGACCTCATCTCTACAGTAAATAAAAAAATCAGCCGGATGTGGTAGCGCATGCCTGTAATTCCGGCTACTTGGAAGGCTGAGGCGGAAGGATCGCTGGAGCCCAGGAGGCGAGGCTGAGGTGGCCGGAAGCGGCCACTGCACTCCAGTCTGGGCAAAGAGTGAGACTCCAACTCAAAAACAAGCAAACAAACAAAAAAAACCTCTATCGAGCTAGATTTAAGCTAATACCTTGAGACAAAAACACACTTTTGTCTTTTATTTTAGGAACAATTGATTGGGGCGTAGTAAAATCTAGAGATCTTTGATTCTAATTCCCTGCCTGACACTAGAGATAACCTAGGCTGCTACAATGAGGCTAGCCAGAAAGATAGATAGTCCTTGGGATAGCATCACCTCTACACAGAACCTCATCTTTATATCGTTGCTTTAACTTAAGATTTTAAATTAAATTGTTTCACGTTTAAGATTTGATAGATGAAAGCACTATTAAAGAGAAAGGAGACCTTTTTCTTATTCTGGCAGCTAGCTCCTGGAAGTCTTACAATTTTGGGTCTTATCACTACAAATTTGCTTTTATCTGGGACTTCTTGGGGTTGGCTTTTGTGAAATGGGTTAGCAAATACGATTTTTGCTTTCTTTACTAGCAAAGGACCAAGACAGTAACGCCCTGAAGCAGAGTCTTAATCTATGCAAGCAACTCTCTGTGGGATCGCAGGGACTTCGTCACCCTCACACTCCTGTCCGGCAAGCCTCTCCCAGGGCCTGTGCAGGATCCTGTCCAGCTCACAAAGCACTGCCCAGAACCTTGGCTGCTGGCCACAAGTGCCCTCTTGTCTGAGGTTCCCGCTGCTAGATGCCAGCGGATCAGAGTCAGGGAGGGGCCTGCATCTTCTGAATTCCCTTCCATTTGAAGTCAGAGGGAACTGACATCTGTGGGGTTCCCGGGTGTGGAGCCAGTATTAATCATTTCAGTGGAGGCTTGGTGAGGCGTTTGATGATGGCTTCTTTGCTATTGTGAGATAAGGACTAGAAGGACTTGCCTGGAGAACTGCATCTGAGAGCAGATACTTTATTAGTGACAGTCTGCCAGCTATACATATATGAGTGTGTGTGTGTGTGTGTGTGTGTGTGTGTGTGTGTGTGTGTGTGTAAGTATGGATGTGAGCACATATATTTCTTTTTCTGTCCAAATGTTGAATGTTCTGTTAAAACATCTGACAAAATGGCACCTCTGAGGGAAAATGAAAGATTGTCTCTTATTACAGGGCTGTTTCCATGGTAGCTTAATACCCTTGGGCAGTGCCCTAATGATGAGTTATTACTTTTTAGCTAAAACACATTGTAGGGAACGGATTAATAATATAACTCACACAGCAAAACAACAGGTCAATTTTTCTTTTATTTATTCTCAGATGCGAACACACACTGATACACGTGTGATAATTTATCCCAATGTCTGACTCGCTCCTCTTGGCTTTATAAAGTTAACAAAGGAAGGGGAGAGGAGGCATATTGACCCTCGGGGACTCCCTCAGGTAGAAGATGTAGGTGGCATCTCCGAAGCTGCCCTGAAAAAAAAAAAAGTTTCAATCGGAAAAGTCCCTTTCTAAAACTGCCAGGTCAAGGGTTCCAACAGCTATAATATGTCAGAAGTGATCATATCCAAGGCATATTGTGAGTTGTGTATCAGAACTGATATTACAAAATAGTTTGGCTGCTTACAAGGGCTTCTGAAAGAAATATGCCTGCCCTAATGAGAAACCTCTCCCCAGAGGAGTAGCCAAATCTCTGGCTTAGGGCAATATGCTCTCTGTGGTCAAGATGCACAGGTGGGCCAGATGCACAGAATTGCCTACAAGAGATGGGGAAGACAGGGGTTAATACAGAGTGGAGCCGAGGACAAGGCATTGGGCTGTGCCCCATAGGATCCTGAGCAGATGAAAGGCTTATGGATTTCTCTCTTAGGAACTGGGAATGTATTTGGTAGCTTAAAGGTTAAGTCCCTAGAGTTCACGAAGCTTCTGCATGCCTAGGATGCCTTTGCTTTCCTCTTTCCAAGTCCCATTTCTCCAGGGAAGCCCTGCCATAGGAAAAGACCCTTTTACTTAAATATTATCAACAAAGAAAAATAATCAACATAAATAGTCTACATGTTCATGTGTTCATGTGGAGATAGAAAATTTAAATTCCCCAAATACAGATAAATCAGATGACTGACTTTGATTTAGGGTAGAGATTTTCATATATTTGTCAAGAATAAAGAAAATATAGCCGGGCTCGGTGGCTCAGCCTGTCATCCCGCACCTTTGGGAGGCTGAGGTGAGTGGATTGCCTGAGCCCACGGGTTCGAGACCCGCCTGGGCAGCGAGACCTCATCTCTACAATAAATCAAAAAATCAGCTGGGCAGGGTAGCGCATGCCTGTAATTCCGGCTACTTGGAAGGCTGAGGCGGAAGGATCGCCGGAGCCCAGCAGGTTGAGGCGCGGTGGCCGGAAGCGGCCACTGCACTCCAGTTTGGGCAACTGAGTGAGACTCCAACTCAAAAAAAAAAAAAAAAAAAAATTGCAATATGCAACAAGATGAATACAAGTCATACAAGTTTGACTTCTGCAATTCAAGAAGTGCTCAAAGTGGTGACTATCAGTGTCCAGTCATCAGAGTCCAGAGATGGCGAACATCAATCTCTCTCTCTTTTTTTTTTTCTGAGTTGGAGCCTCACTCTCTCACCGAGGCAAAAGTGCAGTGGCAGGTTCACAGCCACTGCAGCCTTGACCTGCTGTACTCAGGCGATCCTTCCACTTCTACCTCAGTCTTCCAAGTAACTGGAGCTACAGGCAGTGCTGTCACGCCCGGCTAATTTTTTGATTTATCGTAGAGACGAGGTCTCGCTAAGTTGCCCAGGCAGGTCTTGAACCCCTGGGCTCAGGCAATCCTCTTGCCTCCGCCTTGCAAAGTACTGGGATTACAGATATGAGCCACCACACCCAGCTCTTAACATCTTTTAAAATGTGTACACATTTTTTGGCACCCCTAATATACATACGTGTGTGTGTGTGTGTGTGTGTGTGTGTGTGTGTGTGTGTGTGTGTGTGTTTAACAGCCTATGGAGAAAGTTGGATGGTAGAAACAGAATATTCTATTAGTAGATTTACTTATATCTTAATTTAGTTCACTTCAATTTTAAGTTCAAAAGTAAACCAAGAGAGAAATATATTAATAAGTAAGTAAGCCTTTAATTGGCTCAAGTGATTTTCAAAAACTTATTAAATTTGAGTTGCAGATCACTTTCACAGTTTGATAAATGAATATGTCCCTAGGTATTGTTTCTAGAAATAGCTTCCAGGTGACGACCAGGTGAAAAGTAAAGAGGAAAAGTAGTGATAAATCTGAGAGAAGGGAAAAGGCTGATGTGCTTATGGAAGACAGAAAATGGCTATTCTTGAAAGAAAAGACAAATATTTATAGAGTGTCTCCACATGAATTCATGGAGACTCTTTTATTTTACCCACAAAGGAACTCTGTCAGGCTTTCCTGTGCCCCCTCCCAGATGAGAGAAGGAGCTCAAAGCAGTGAAATGATTTGTCTGAAGGGAAAAATAACTGAGTATGCACAGGGGTTCTGAACCCAGATCCATTAAAACTAAGGAATGACTGCATTTGGCAAGTTCTCACCCAGATGCCTTCACACTTCTACAGAGAGCA
The DNA here is from genome assembly GCA_027257055.1 of Cephalopachus bancanus. Classification (NCBI taxonomy): domain Eukaryota; kingdom Metazoa; phylum Chordata; class Mammalia; order Primates; family Tarsiidae; genus Cephalopachus; species Cephalopachus bancanus. The sequence goes on from JAPVLO010000392.1 coordinate 815,251, forward strand.
GATATAAACTGAAGAGAAATAAGTCAAAATAAGAAAGACTTTAGGTTATAATTTCTAAATGTCATTTAAAGAAGAAATTAAAATGGATCGTGAGGGCAAACTAACAATAAAACAACTCAAAACGGGAATTAGAGGTGTTTAGTTATCAAAGGAAAGCAAGCAAACCGCATCTATGCTGGATCACAACTTGAAAGGAAGCACAGAGTACCTTCGTGGTTGTTTTAATCACTCAAGACCCCAGGTGATTTTGGTTTGGAATTGATGAATATGGTGTTTAGGTGCACTGGGTTTCAAGTCAATCTGCTGCTTTCTAATGTGTGATTAGAAACCTTCTCATTCTGAGTTTTAGCTTTCTTATATGTAAAATGGAGAAATGATATTGATTTACATATCTTTGTTTCATATATTACGGAAATATGTTATTAGTTGCAATATATTTATAATTGATATGCTTATTCATTGAACATTTTTATTATATAATATTCCTGTCTCTTGTAATAACTTCTATTTTAATAATTACTTGTCAGATAAATTAGACTACATAAAAATTTTAAAACTGTTCATCAAATGACACCATTAAGAGAATTTAAAAAATTAGGCTGTAAATGGAAGGAGATATATTCAACACATACATCTGAAAAGCGGCATTTCCCAGCATATGCAAAAAAAAAAAAATTGAAATAGATAAGAAAAATATCAGACACCTGGTAGCAAGATGGGCAAGACATTGACTAGGCACTTCAAAAAAAGAGATATTCTAATGACCACTATACATATAAAAATGTGCTCAACCTCACTGGTAATCAGGAAAATTCAAATCATGATGGGTAACCATCACAGTCACTAGAAAGGCCAAAACTTAAGTCTGAAAATATTAAGAACTGTCAAGGATATGGAGCAACGTGACCTCTTATGTAAACCTGGGGGCACACTGGTATATATTGGTAAATAAAAGCATATTTTAGTAAATGACATAAAACACTAAATTTCACCATACACATACACTGTAATCTAGCAATTTCAATCCTCTATATATAAGCTTATGAGAAACATATATTTGGTATATGTATATACACCAAAAATAAGGACAAGAATATTTATAGCAGTACAAGGCATAATAATAAAAAACTGGAAACAACCCAAATATCTATCAACAGTAGAACTGATAAATAAATTTGGGTATATTTATAACAATACTATATGGCAACTAAAATGAATAAGCTGTTTCATGCAACAATTTGGATGAATATTATAAACATGTTGAGAAAAGAAGTCAGACATAAGAAAATGCTTACCATATGATTTCATTTATATTAATAACAAATTCAAAAGCAGTTGTTTAATAGATTGTTTAACGATTAATAGATTGTTTAATCTATTGTGTGAGAGTACAGGATGGTGGTAGAGATGTAGAATAAATTTGGGAAGGGAACAAGGGGCTTTATAGGACTCAATAATCTTCAATTATTGACTTGGGAAGTGGTTACATGGTTGTGTTTACTTTGTGACAATTCATCAAGCTCTGAATTTATGATTTGTGAACTTTTCTATATGTACGTTGCACTTCAATTAAAAAGTTAATAAAAGTTCTTTGCACTTAGAATAAAACTAAATTAAATTTCTCCCGGGATTTATTGGCAGTGAAGCCACAGACTGACAATATAGAATGATGTCAAATTTATTTTCCAATGCAAAGAAAAATCTAGCTACCCTCAGTGGACTGTTTTTCAAGCCTTATTCCCAGGTATCATGTGCCTCTAGTAAGAAAACCCTTATAGAGTGTATTTGTGTCAGTTTCACGGGAGAAAGATTATGTCGGCTGGATATACATTGCGTGTTCAGTCCCTAGACCGATTTCTAGATCAAACTAGGTGCTCGACCACCTTTGTGGAATGAGTGAGTTAAGGAAAGAAAAAGAAAAACCTTGTCATTTGAAGTAGTTATAAGGATAGGACTGGGCACCAACATGAAGGGAGGCAAGGAAATGGTTCACACTAGGGAAAGATCCACAGTGTGGTCCCTCGTTTGTGAATATCTCTCTTGTGATAAACACATTTGCTGGGAGAAAGAAGCTCAGGAAATGGCAGGAGAGGAGCCTTCATTCTTTTCTTTTCCTAGCAGCCTGACAAGTCACGAGTACATCACAGTCGCCTACTTGAAGCCCACCTCTGCTTTGACTGCGTTAAATGTGCCCGCTGGAAGTGATTGAAAATGACCTCTCTCTGAGGTGCTGCAGATAGAGGCGTGTGTTTTCCAGCGAGCCTGCTTCTCAGCTTTCAACAGTGTCAGACTCTTTCTATTGAAAGGGATACCTTGGAAATATTCTGTAGTTGAGCCTTGGTCTTTCCATGAATTTTCCTTTGTCATTTTAGAGTGACTCATACCTGGACAGGTAGAAAATCCACACGAGACACAGGAAATAAACTATGGAGAATTTGTCTTAACATAGCTCATATTGCTTTACCATACATCTTGGCATCTAATCATTTATTGCCTCAATTATTGTTTGGTCTTTTCATAAACATATTCCTCAATTCCTCATCTCCCATCTAAACGGTAAGCTCACTTATACCAGAAGCTGTGAATATTTTGATTCTCAGATATCTTGCCTGGACACTGAGCCAGTAAGACACACACAGTGACCTGAGCCCTTGTGCTGACTGTGAAGGCTGGGCCAACTACCATCTGGCAGCCACTGCGTGTATGCCCATGAGGCCAAGTGCGTCAGCCACGGCCCATTCAGGAAGACAGAATCTACATTGATATTAAAGACGATAATACTTAAAATTCAAGGCATTTGTTATATAGGAGATGGGGTGTTGGGAGGCCTATAGAGGGACATAAGGTTCCTAGGTAAATAGCTGCAGTAGAAAACCAAAGCTACCCCTGAGCTGGAAGACAAAAAGAGGAGGTGGTGTTATAGGGTCCTAGGAGTCAAGGTCACCTAACATGTGCGGCAGCCATGTGGGCAGGCTCACTGATAGCCAGAGCCAGGGGAGGTGCAACTGCTGGCAGAGAAGCCACCCAATGCCGAGTGGAAGGGGAGAAAGCCATGGCATCTCCCTTCCTCTCATTCCAAGCTCTCCGCACTGCCTCCTAACAACCAGACCCAGCTGGAAGGGCTGGAACTGTTGCGAGAGGAAGGGGCATACCAATCCTTTATCATTTCCTTAGCCCTTCTCCCCAGCTCTCCTTTCAGATGCCTGCTCTCTGGCGTCATCTAATTCAGCTGTGGATTATTTGGTCTACTCTCTGCAACACCTGCCCTCACAGCCACCCTCCTAGCCAGGGGGGAGGTGCCCGTCTTTCCAAAGAGAAGTAAGAAGGCCAAGGTGATGGAGCTCAGTGAATGAAGGCATGGGGGAAGGAGAGGAGGTCATAAAAAACAGAGGTGGTGGTATATCAGGCAAAGCCTTGGTCTTTTCCTCTGAGTAAGTTGGGGAGCCATCTGAGAGTTTTCAGCAGACGAAGGATGGGCTCTGACACTTGAATTACAATAATCCTGGCTGCTGAGTTAAAAATCCGCTGGAGCCGGGCTCGGTGGCTCAGCCTGTAATCCCGCGCCTTTGGGAGGCTGAGGTGAGTGGATTGCCTGAGCCCGCGGGTTCGAGACCCACCTGGGCAGCGAGACCTCATCTCTACAATAAAATAAAAAAATCAGCCGGGCGTGGTAGCACATGCCTATAATTCCGGCTACTCGGAAGGCTGAGGCGGAAGGATCGCCGGAGCCCAGCAGGTCGAGGCTGCGGTGGCCGGGAGCGGCCACTGCGCTCCAGTCTGGGCGACGGAGTGACACTCCAACTCAAAAAAAAAAAAAAATCCACTGGAGGTGGAGGCAGAGGAAAGGGTGAAAGCAGGGAGACCAGATAGGATCATTGTGATGATAATTCAGACACAATGGTTCAGGCCAGCGTGGTCGCAAAGCTGGTGAGGAGCCAGGGTTGAGTCCCAAGGTCGCCAAAATTAGGCATCCCTGAGATGAGGAGCATGGGGAAGAACCCTGAGAAAGTATGGCCGAAGAGCAGGGATAAGGAATAGGAGGGTGGTGTCTTGAAAGCCAACCTGACTTTTTGAAAGTCAGGAAGAGGGTAAAGTCACCCCTGTCAATACTGCTGGAGGAAGACTGAGAGAGTGGATTGAACTACATAGGGCTTTTGGTGACGTCCACAAGAGCAGTTTGGGTGGCGTGATGGCGTGAGGGCTTATCAGAGTGGTTGAGACACAGAGGCTTGAGACGAGCTGGAGATGGGGAGTGGAGGAGAACAGACCACTCTCTCCAGGTGTCCTGCTGCCGAGGGGCGGGGGTGTGGTGACGCTGATCAGCGAACTGAGTTTTATTCATTTTATTGTTATTCTTGAATGTGGAGAAGTAAGAGTTTGTATACCAAAAATAAAGACACACTAGAAAGGGGAAGACGTGTTTTAGGATAGAAAGGAGAATTTTGCTGGAATTGATGTTCTTGAAAGGTTAAGAGAAGACAAAATTTTATTTTATTTTTTAGTACCAATTGTATTTATTCAAAGTATACAACATGATGCATAACTATATCTCTATAAAGAGAGGATATAACTCTGTCCTATATAGATATACTTATCTGTGTCTATATACATTTATACACATAGTAGAATGATTACTCATATCAAGCCAGTTAACATATCCATCTCTATTTTTGTGTGTGTGTGGTGAGAGCATCTGAAATCTACTCTCTTCGTAAATTCCTGCTATACAATACAGTAGTATTAGCTATAGTTTTCCTGCTGTACTTTTGATTTCTAGACTTATTTATCCTGCATAACTGGAACCGTGTACCCCTGGGCCAATAGATCCCTATTTCCCCCACCTCCTCAACCCTAGTGACCACCCTTCTACTCTCTGCTTCCATGTAATCAGCTTTTCTAGATTCTACATATAAATGAGCTCATGCAGTACTTTTTTTCCCCGTGTCTGGCTTAGTCACTTAGCGTAATGTCCTCCAGGTTTGAGGATGAAATTTTGGTGTGACCAGCCTTCTTGGTTTGCCCAGGAGTCTCTGAGCACTGATGATGCTGTTTCCCAGGAAACTCTCAGCTTTGGGAAAACCAAGACCGTAGGTCGCCGGAAGAGAAGTAAGAAACAAGGTCAACTGACCACAACACTGGGAGGTGTGCACCTGTGATCCCAGCTATGCCGGAGGCTGGGGCGGAAGGATCGGGTGAGCCCAGGAGTTTGAGTCCAGCCTGGGTTACACAGTGAGGGCCTGTTTAAAAAAATAATAATAAGGAAGGAGGTACTGAAGGTTTGGAAGCAAAGTGATTCCTGGGCTGCACCCACAACTGGGCCACGCAAATTACCCAACCCAGAAGAGCAGGAAAGAATGGAGAGAGGTGACCTTTTCTTATATATTTTTAGCTTCTGATCAAAGTGATCAGTCATGAGAGAAAATCTTTATCAACGAAGGCTTTGAGCTCATGTGGAGAAAGCCCCAACTAGTGTCCAAAGAGAAATAAAATAGGAGTCTTGGCTGATAGTCTATGAAAAGAGAAAAAATTCAAAATTATTACCCACATCACTTACCATATCTCTGTAGTTAATGGAAAAGCACATCGTCTGTGAGCTTTGGGGAAAGAGGTTTACGAGATAAGATCGTTTGAAAAAGTCTTACATAGGGAACTATTGACCATGTCATTTGTTTTCCCTTCATCTCTGACTGTGACTGTAAACTTTGCTTGCTTGATAAGAATCCTTCATGTGAAGAAGCCATAGATAACACCCTCATGGGTCCCTGGCTCATGCTCAAATAATAAATCATGTTAAGATAAGGAAGTCATTTGGTTCTTTAAAGTTGAAAAAGAAGATGTGATTTAAAATGTCATTCGGTGGATACATGAGAAGGTTTCCTATAATCAGTTACGCAAAATAAACCATATTATTTACCCGCTGTCTGCAGAAAGACAACCCAACAGATGTTTAAGACAGTGAAGGAAAAGCTGGAACCATCATGAACACAGAAGTGCCTCCAAATAATATGTGTTGTACTGATTTTGTAGTGAGGGGTAAGAGACATATGTTTACATGTCACTTATATGTTTATATGTCTCTCACTTTTTCACTAGCCTGGTATTGCTTTTATGGGACAGATTTTTTTCCCATGTAATGTAGAAGCTAATGCTGTGAACATTTACTTCAAGTCTAGGAGAGAAATAGGAGGTGTATGCATGATCAGGATTTTGAGCTAAAAAGAAGTGACTTGTATGGAGAATAAGTCTCTTTGAAATCCACAACATCACAAAGTGGAAATCACAGGTTAGCTGTGTCCAGGGGAGGTGTAAAGAAGAAAAGGAGAAAGATCTAGACACATTTACAGTCACAGTGATTTTTTATTGCAGTTTCACCCTAGAATATAAGGAAGGGGGTTTCTTTTGTGGGTGCAGTGACCCACAAATACAACCAACATTTCTTTTCCCCTCCCCCTTTCAGTCCGCTTTCCCAAACACCCCTTAGGGCTCTGGCTGAGACTGAGAGAACATTCCAGCTTCCCCTGCACAGGGGCTGAGCTCTGGGAGAATGGATCCAACAGGTAAATGATTCCAGAAGTTCTTCTCCCAGCAGCCAGGATAAGACAGGAAAAGGGGCTGATTTATTGACAAGATCAAGGAGCCAAGGGTGGGCCAAGTCTAGTGTCAGGAAATGGGAGGACGTTGCACGAAGCAGACAGTGTTCATTTCTCCCTCATGGCCAGGTCAACGCCCATGAGCTTCAGGCAGACCACAGCTGGGAGGCCCGCCCACTTTCCCTCCCACTCTCCCTCAAGAGCACCAGGGGGGGTTCAAGGATTCGAGGCAGGTCTGCCTCAGACACGTCAGTTGTTAGCCCTAAATCCATAAGCCCTGAACTGAGGAGGAGTTTTTGGGGTCACTAGAAGACAATTCCGGGTGACTGAAGAATTCCCCATCCGTGTTATCTGCTGGCCTGTCCTGATAGAAACTCAGGCTGGGCGAACTTGTTTACAAGGGGAGTTTCTGAAGAGGCAAAGACCCCACATCAAGTAGATGAGTCTCCTTTGCGCCAATCCCTGTTCAGGTCACACGACATTAAGGCACTCCTGGCTTCCAGGCGGTAGGGCAAGAAGCAGAGACTCACCTACCGGCCACTGAGGGTGGACAGTGCGACAGCCACGCGGGCAGCACCAGACGGGAGGTCGGTGGTTATGCTCCTGGAAGTAAGACACTTCTCAGCATCAGCAGGGGGGAGTGAACAGGGAACGCACAGGGTCCCCCGCCGTGATTCTGAGTCCCACACTTTGCGGGGGAGCACCTCTCTCCCTGCTCCCTGCCCCTCCTCTCCCGCCTTCTTGCCCCGTCACCAATCCAGAGCCCAGGAACATTTGTGAGTGTGTGTGTTGGTGAGATGTGGACGTCTGGGATGAGGGGAACCGTCAGAACCACATGAGGTGAAGGAAAAGGGGGTTTCTATTCTGGCTTCTTCTTTTCAACCTGGAAGAGAGGAAGTGAGGTAGTATCATTCTTTGATTACCACCAAGCAGCTTATCCAAGGGTAACTGTTCTCTCCCCTTCCATGAATGTAAGCACTTTGCATCTCCCTTACTTACTGTATTGCCGGGCAGATAGGAGTGTTCAGTGAGATAGGTTTGATGAATGAATGAATGAATGAATGCCCAAATAAAGAGGACAAACTGAGCTTATATATATATAAAATCTCATCCTCCCATAGCTAAAGAGCACCCAAGTGGGGCATGGCTGTCCAGCCCAGGCTGAAGACCCAGGAAAGTAGCTAGGCCAAGAAGGACCCCAAAGCTCAGGGCCTGGTCCCAGGGAAGCCCATCTCATTCTGCCTCTCCATGGACTTTCAGAGTCACAGGTTTACCCTTTCTGGTCTTACTAAAAGGAGGTAACACAGCATGAATATTTTCACATTATCAGCCCTCAGAGAACAGAATTTGATGGGCCAAGAAAGTGAATGAAGGGTTTAAAAATACACTCTGGTCTCCACATTAGACACTGGAAACTGAGCCACATGAAGGCTGAATGATTACAAGCTACAGCTTCTATCCTGGCAAACGCTGGACTAAAAGATAAATAAAATCAATTGAAGAGCTACTCAAGTTATGTCCTAGATCCTAAATGGTAATTAAAGAGAAACACAGAACCTCTTCACCCAGGAATGGCCAGTGCTGAATCTCTCTACCAATTTTTCTCCCTCTGTCTCTGCTAAAAATATGTTTGACCTAAATAGCTGGAAATCAGACTAAATAGGTAATAGCATGGATGGAGCCTTCCCTCCTCGTGAAGTTCTTTCCTTTTATATTCAGGGTTCTCTTCTTCTGGATGATAAAAACAGGATTTCTTCTTCAAAATGAATCCAGGGATGTCTTTGGGGTGGGGCGTGAGGGGTGGTGGCACCAGCATGTAGTTCTAGGAGTAATCATTGAGTGACTTTTTCTCTACCCCATGGGTCCCTCCAGGCTCCGATTCCCAGGCTCGACTGTGTCTCATTCACCTATGTTCCCGGAGCCCATCTCAGTGCCAGGGATGTGCTCAGTAACAAACAACTGTTCCTTTGGTGCTGTCTCCACCGACTCCGTTTCCTCTGTTGAGTTGGGCTCTTGCTTCAGGGGTTCCATCTTCCTCTTGCTTCAGGGGTTCCATCTTCTTCCACCCCTTGCAAACTTCACCTGTGCTGTGTTTCATACTCTGAGAGTGGAGCCTGCTCTCAAGACTAATTCCATAGGCTAAACTGCTGTCTAGAAGGCCTGGAGAGCTGCATTCTAGAAAAATGGAATTGTGTGGAGTAAGGAATGGAGATGAAGCATTGGAAAAAGAGAAGAACAGTTATCAGGCTACCACATTAACCTAAATGTGCAGTAATGAGGCCATCGGCTCACATGACTGTCTTGGGCTGGGTGATATTCACTGCAATCAGGAAAACTGAGGTGGGTGGGTGCAGCAGATAAGCAGGACTGCTTGTAGGGGAACATTATTCCTCTCATCATCCACCATCCATTCAAGGCCCCTCTCCTCTGCTTCTTCTTCCACATTCCATTACTCTGCCTGGCGAGAGGGTGAAAGGAACAGAAGAACCTCCAAAGAACATGAGTTGGGAAGTGACTGCCTTTGGCTGATGCCAGAATCTTTGGGGAATGAAGCCAGTCTCTGCTAGGTAGAAGCCTGAACCTTGCTCAAAAAATTTGCTCCCTTGGTAATGTGTCTTAAGCAGCCGCCACAAGACTTGCACTTGGCTAATCAGTCACCCATTTCAAAGAGAGGAAGCGGGAGTTTCAGGCATCATTTTCTGGCAAAGGGGATAGAGTGGAAGAAAGACCACAGTTTCCGAGGCCACAGGGCCTCCAAGCTGGGAGCACTCCCGGTTCGCAGCTCCGGAGAGCCTACGTGTTCCCTAATACCCATTATAGAGAAGCTCCCTTTCTGCTCCACCTACCTGGGATGGATTTCATTCTTGCAACCCTGGTTAGTGCAAGAGGATACCGAGAGGATTTGGTGAAGGTGATCTGCTGATTCCCAGACAAGACAGCAAGCACTTAAAGGGCCCCGTTTCATCTTCTTGACTACCCCTGCCCTCCTTAGACTGTATACAGGCGTTACATAAGTAGCGAAGATGACACAGGCTGATTGAGAATCTTCTGGAAGTTTTTAGAGCAAGATTGGGCACAACTCACACAAACTCTCAGGGGCCCCCAGAGCTCGCAGCTGGCAAGGTAATCTTTAGAGGAAGTCATCTGACTTCCTGGAAGCCCGTTTTCTCTCTCTGTAAATTGGAAGCTCAAGGGACTATCTAACAGGACCCAGCGATGAAATGCACAGGCTCTCGGAAAGGGCACTGCTTTAGACCGGGAACGGCTCAGGAAGCCAGAGAGGCATAATCTCTCCCACAGAAACAGAACTGTCTCTAAGGGTTGCTCTGACTGTATAAATTAGAGAAAGAATTTAGCATGAAGGATGTTTAAATTGGATCCTTTATTTGCCAGAGCAAATGCCTTGTGCATTTTTTAGTTTCATTTCCTGTTTTGTTTATCTTCAGAAGGAAAGAAAATAAGACAGCAAAGTCTCCAGCAGGTCCGAGGCAAGAAATGCTCATATTAAACATCCCATTTGCCTGCCTGGCCCGTCGGTGACCCCCATCCTGGGCAATGTTCTCCGCCTCCAGGAATGCCAAGGTAGAGGGGTACAGCAGATAGGCAGGACTGCTTGTAGGGGGCCACTGTCTTCCCTCATGGTCCACCATCCATCCCAGGGCTGTCTCCCTTGCTTCTTACCTGACACTCTTTTGCTCTGCTTGGCAAAAAGGTGCAAGGGACTAGGAGAAGAATCTCTGAGGAACATGGGAAGGTGACGGCAGTGTTGGCCAGACCAGGCACTGACTTTGTTAGTTGCAGAGGGAGAGACCTTGGATGCTCTGTGAAGACGACTAGGCCCAAGTGGATTTCGGGAGATGTAACCGGGGTGGAGGGGGACGAGGGGATTAAATGGCAGAGGCTTACGTGTCAAAACAGAGAGGAACCAAGAAACCGCAGCATGCAGGACTTCCCCAACGACCTCCTTGGCCTTTAGTCTTATCCTTTTAAATAGCTTTAGAAACCTCTCGCAGCGATCTGGCCATTTCACATAAAATTACCCACCTGCAGGAAGGATTTATTCAGAGTAAACCGTGAAGGGGGAAAGTACCTATCATTTAAATCTATAGCATACTCATTTTGATACCCTGATATTACTTCTGAAAACCTTAAAGTTCAGTGATGTCATTAAAGAGGAAATTTAATGAGTTGGTGTTGGATTTTCAGTCACTGAAATGTCTATTCGGGTGACTTTAGTTCTTCTTGGCACCAGTTTAATCGTCATTTATATGGCTTTACTATTTAAAATATTTCAGCCGGGCTCGGTGCCTCAGCCTGTAATCCCGCGCTTTGGGAGGCCGAGTTGAGTGGATGACCTGAGCCTATGGGTTCGAGACCCGCCTGGGCAACTTGGCGAGACCTCATCTCTACAATAAATTAAAAAAAAAAAAATAGCTGGGTGTGGTAGTGCACGCCTAAAGTTCCAGCTACTGGAAGGCTGAGGCGGAAGGATCGCTGGAGCCCAGCAGGTCGAGGCTGCAGTGGCCGGGAGCGGCCACTGAACTTCAGTCTGGGTGACAGAGTGAAACTCCAACTCAAAAAACAAAAAAAAACCAAAAAATATTTCCTGAACACCGTCTGATTTCTTAACATTCCTGTCTGATAGTTTTTCTGGCTTTCTCACTTTACAGATGAGGTCACTGAAGCTTAAAGAAAGAAAAGCTGACGCTTGCCTTTGACCCTAAATCCTAACTCTTCTCGCCATGCTTCCAAATCCTAAATAAAGGCGACTCGGGTGGACTTCATGCCAGCTTCAGCCTCCTGATGGGGTTAAGGCCAGTGTCATTGTTATTATGGTGAAGACGTGGATGGGACACTTGCAGTGAGAAAGAACAAAGTGCATTAAAATGACAACTGTTTGCATCTGTGCTATCCACTGCTATTGCAGTGCTTAAGGCTGACCTTAAGGAAGCTTGTCAGGTAAGCAGAACTTTGTCCACCGTGCGGAAAAGCACCTTTCAAGGAGCCCAGGCCAGATCCCAGCCCCTTGCTCTGAGCACAGTGCTCAACCCAGTGGGATTCCCAGGGCCTCCTGGAGGAAATGGTCATTATTTTCCTCCAGAGTCTTTTCCCTGTGCGAACAGACAGAACTCCAGGACATTCTCTGCAACAAGAAAACAGAGAGGAACCAAAATCTGTTTTCCTAAAACCAAGATAGTGACTCATGACATTAATGGATTTATATCATTAAGCATTTCTCTCTGAGGGCATTGTGGGATAAATCCGACACCTAGAAGTTGCTTTTGGCTAGGGTAGAGGAGGCAGGAAGAGCGCTGGGCCGGCCTTCAGAGGCACAAGCTGCCAGTGCAGGGCTGGAGTCAGAGAAGGCACAGCTAGTCCACATTTTTTGTTTAAACCCAGAGGATATTTCAAAAAGCAGACCGAGGTGGACTCTGCTACCACAGCAGAAACGGCTCACGGTGGAGACCCCGACAGGTCCCCAGCTCTGCAGCATCAGCAGAGATGAGGCTTGGACCTGGAGTGAGTGTCTTCACCCCGGTTGCTGTGCTTACTGACACTGCACCGTAGGAACAGTGGCTTCGTCTCCAAATTCAACCCTGGCTTTTCTGGGACAGATCTGAGGGGAAATTGAGCTGTGACTGATGGAAAATGCAAGGGCTGTGAGTCAAGATGTGTCAGGTAGCGCTCCCTGTGGTAACGCTAGCCTAAATCTGTCCAAACAGGCTTGCTCTTGTTTTGCCACTGGGGGTGGGTTGACTTTTCTTTAAATAAAGAGTACAGAATTTGCGTAGAACTCTCTTGGGTTTGCTTTGCTCTCCCTCCTCCTTTCCCTCCTGCCTTCCTGCCTTCCTCTTTCTCCGGCATTCCTGCTTTCCTTTCCTCCGTCTCTCTTATTCTTTCTCCCTCTTTTCTCCTCCCTCTCTCTGTCCTTTTCTTCTTTTCTTTTTCCTTCCTTCCATCTTCTTTCTCTTCTTTCTGTCCTTTCTTTGGCCACAATGGCTAATATATACAAGTTCTGTTAAAGTCTCCTTCCAAGAAAACAGAGAGGAACCAAGATCTGTTTTCCTAAAACCAAGGTAGTGACTCATGACATTAATGGATTTATATCATTAAGCATTTCTCTCGGAGGGCATTGTGGGATAAATCCGAAACCTAGAAGTTGCTTTTGGCTAGGGTAGAGGTGGCAGGAAGTGCCGGGCCGGCCTTCAGAGGCAGAAGCTGCCGGTGCAGGGATGGAGTTAGACCTGGTGGCCAGGCCCAGGGCACACTCTCCACTGGGAACAATCTTCTGGGTCTGCTGGTGCTTTCTCGAGGTTATAGCAGGTGGTGATGCTGGAGGCCAGCTCTCAGACAAAAGAGCTGATGGGGGCTGTGGGTCAGAGCGCTTGCTAATGGTTAATTAAATCTCCGTGGGATGGCGGCATTTGGAGGAATGGATTCACATTTTGCCATGAGTAATCGGTCCGTTTATCATCTTGAATGCCAGGCACTGACGGCCCCTTCCTTAACCTGTCTGTGAGAAGGTCCTGTTTAGAATGTCTCCAACAGGATTTCTTTCTGACTCATTAGAGGAAAGAGTTATGTTTTTTCCACCTGAAATTGCTATGATTGCATAACAGTTTACAGTGTGCAAAGATCTTTTTCACTTATTTTGTCTTAATAAATCTTAAAAATAATCCTGTGAAGTGGGTTTTATTTCCACTTTTTCATATCCCATACAATCTAGAGGTTAAAAATAAGAAAAGCAGTGACATTAGTGACAAATCAGATTTTTCTGGTTTCACCTCCATCTATTGCCCCAGGACTTCCGATATTTTCCTGATGCTGTTCCTTGACTTAAAAGCTACTCCTCAACTTAAAATCCACTTCCAGGCGAGGCTCAGTGTCTCAGCCTATAATCTCAGCACTTTGGGAGGCTGAGGCGAATAATATTGCCTGAGCCTGTGGGTTCAAGACCAGCCTGGGCAACTTGGTGAGACCTCGTCTCTACAATTAAAAAAAAAATTAGCCAGGCATGATAGCACACACCTGTAGTCCAACTACTTGGAAGGCTGAGGCAGAAGGATCACTGGAGCCCACAGGTAGATGCTGGGGTAGCCGCGAGCATGCCACTGTATTCCAGCCTGGGCAGCAGAGTGAGACTCCAACTCAAAAAAAAAAAAAAAATCCAAACCCAGCATCCCAATCACACAGTGGATGATGGGAGGAATTAACATTCATGTTCCATTCCATCTTACTTTTTGTGTGGCTTCCTGCATGGCAAAGCTGGAGAGCTTTTTTGAAAATACTGGTACAGCCTCTGTGGAAAACAGTGTGGTGATTCCTAAAAGTTCTAAAAATTGACCCTCCATATGACCCTGCAATCCCCCTACAGGGAATATACCCAGAAGAACTCAAAATACTCTATTAAAAAAATACCTGCACACATATGTTTATCACAGTATTGTTCACAATAACAAAGAACATGGAACCAACCGTGCTGCCCATCAAAAGAGGATTGGATAAATAAAAGTGATACATACACACAATGGAATATTACGTAGCCATAAAAACAAAATCATGAACTTCGCAGCCACCTGGAAGGACTTAGAGTCTATAATACTGAGTGATCTTTCACAGAAACAAAGAACTATCACATGTTCTCACTCACAAGTGGACCTTGAACAACTATTGCAATACTATAAGAAAAGGATTGGCAGTAGCGCGAAACTGTGGGGGGTGGTGGGAAGGTGGGGAGGTGGGATTGGCAGTAGTGGGAATCTGCCTGGGCAAGGGGGGGCACACCTCATCAACAAGGGTACTTGCACAATGAATATTTGTATACCTAACCCTGAATTTTACCCCACAATTTTAAAATAAAAAATATAAAAATAAAACAATAAAAATACATCTTGTAAGACTCTCTTGCGGCTAGAATTCTGGATGATTTGTTTATGATGAACCTGCCTTATTTGGAAGATGGAAGTGTGATGAGGGCTGCCTGCTTCTGGCTTCAGCTGTTGCTCCTGGAAGCATAGTCCTGGTGACACTAGGCTGCCTGACCCAGTGTCCAGGGTCCAGTCGCTGGCTGTGATGTTGTCTGTGCCTCACAGACAACAGCCTGTGGACAGCAGCCTGGCCGTGCATTCCTGAGCTCTGTCACTCCTGTGCTGGCCTCTTGAACCCCACCTCCTTAGCAGAGGCAGACTACTCTCCAGTGAGCCAATTTGGCATTGCTCTAGGAGTTATCGCACTCTTTGGCTCTCCCAGGGATTCTGAAAATTCCTCATTCCTGGTATTGAATTGTCTTTTTGCAGAAAACCTGAACCCCGATTGATACCACACCTCTCTCCTCAGTGCTGCCATGTTTGGAAGTCCCCATGGGTACGTCCTGTCAGCCTGCAGTCACAGCCACTCACCTCCCAGGTGACGGTGGCCATGCCGCACAGGCTTTCTTCTGCCCCAGACCCTCTGAGTGACCCCGACAGATACCCATGAAAACCCTTGCTGCTTTTGCGGCTGTTGAAAGCTGAAGTCCTTCAAAGGTCTCCAGCCAAAGGTATGCTCAGCTGCTACTCACCTACAGGGACCATCTGTCCTTTGGCACTCTCAATCCAGCAGGGTAGTGGTAGCTTCTGGTAAATGGGAGAGAACCTCTACTCTCCTCCAGTTTTGCTTCGCTATCCCAGTGACTCTCAGAGACTAGTTAATTATTGCGTAAATATATTCTTCAGTTTGACTTGGTGCTTCCTACTCTCTGGTTCTTGACCCCAAATTCACTCATTCAATAACTATCTCCACAAGGATTTGCTGGGCACCTAGCATAGGGTGTGCGTGGGTGACGCCTGAATTCACCTGTGTATTCTCACAATTGAGAGAAATGTGTGCCCCTTCAGGAGCCCTCTCTGGGCATGAACGGGCCCCTTCATCTGTGCATGCAAGCACTCGTCTGCAGGACGGGTCTGCACCTGGGTGAATGCGACTCCTACCATTTGGACTTGAGGACAGCATGGAGGATGTGAGGCAGCTGGGAAGGTTTCTATATGGATTCCTGGTTCTTACCGGAGTGACCTCCCCAAGGTCACGGTCACTTGTCCACACTGTCGTCAAGTGGATCCCAAGAAGGGTGGTATAGCTAAGTCTAGTCAGCTTGACTTAGGAAGCGATTGCTTTGCTGACTCCTCTCAATAGTGCAATCCCAAACCTTTTTTTTGGGGGGGCATGGCTTTTTCTGGAATCCATTATTTACTCCATCATTAGAAGATGAAAAAATATAGCCAGTGCACTCATGACAATGTTTATTTCCTTAAATTTTTTTCTCTAAAGACCCTCAGTATTGTAGTTAAAATATTGTCTGTTTCACCCTTTGAAAATGTTTTCTTTGATTTGTTTTAGATATAATTATTAAGACAAAGGATTATAAAACCCAAAGAAGAAAAATGGCATCTTAAATCTTTAATGGACTAAAATTTAAATTTACTTAAATTGTTTCCAGAGTCAGTGCCCTGCTCTGCTATAAACAGCAAGAAAAAATATATATATAAAAGAAAAGCTTTTCCGAAAATATCATTTGGGAGAAAGCTTCCTTCAGGAATATATCCAAGGGTCTTTTTATGATAGAAAAGGAAAGAGAAAGGTCTCTGGAACTTCTGAGAGGGAAAAATGATGTTTTTAATAAAAGAGCAATTCAAAGGATATTTGCCTATTTGTTTGCTCGGTTTCAAAAGATGTCCTGTAATGCTGAAACCCTGCGGAAAGCAATGCGATGCTTCCTAAAGTTTTTGGGAAAGGCGGGTAGGAGTTTTGAAATAGAAGCAGGTGGTTCACAGAGAGGATAAGGGGTAGCACTGGAATTGGCTGTTGGCCCCATGTGCCCACTGGGACCTAGAAACTGGGAGAGATGGTTGTTAAAACGGCAAAACGTTTCCCTGAAAAGAAACAACTTTGAGACAAAGGAATTATTTACCGTTTAAAGGTGTACGTCTGCAGGAAATTTTATGAGGGTGTGAGTGTGAGGGTCTCTCTCTCTCTTTTTCTCTCTTAGCTTTTAGGATTTTCTTTTTACCCTTACGTTCCAAACTTATACAAAAATGTGTCTCGATGTGAATTTTCAAAAAATTCATTTTGTACCGGATGTGGTGGCTCACACCTGTAATCCCAGCATTTTGGGAGGCCAAGGTGAGAGGATTGCCTGAGCCCAGGGGTTCGAGACCAGCTTGGGCAACTTGGCGAGACCTCATCTCTACAATAAATAAAAAAATTAGCTGGGCATGGTAGTGTGTGCCTTAATTCCAACTACTTGGAAAGTTGAGGTGAAAAGATCACCTGAGCCCAGCAGGTCGAGTCTGCGATGGCCATGAATGTGCCACTGCACTCCAGCCCGGGCAACACAGTGAGACTTCAACTCAAAAAAAAAAAGAAATTCTTTTTGCTTGACACTTGGTGAGATTCTTTTCTTCTATTTAAGGACACAGTTCTCTTTCTTTTTTTCTGGAAAATTCTTACTTTTCAAACATTGTCCCTTGAGAATCCTCTTTATTTTCCATGTCTAAAACTCATTGGATAAACATTGAAACTTCTAGATTAATCCTTCCTGCCCTTAACTTCTTTTCATCTATTTTTTTCTCAGTGATCCATTCTGGAAGTTTCCTTCAGTTTGATCTTCCATTTCATAATTCACTCTTGAACTGACCCAGATTAATATTTAACAAATCTACTGAGTTATTCTTTCAAAACCGATATTTTTCAATTCCGAAGTTCCTAATTTTTTTCTACAACTATCAATTCATGCTTGACGGATGCTGTTTCCTCCTTTATTTCCATGAGGATATGAAAGTCCTTCTTGAAGACAAAAGTTGAGTCCTTATGGCTGCGGCCTGTCTTCCTGCTGCAGGGCTTTTTTGGACGGCTGCTGCTTGCTTATGTGGGACCTAAGGACTCAGTGGGATTACGTCATAGTGGCTTCAGCCTGGGTCCTGTGGATACAGGATTCTGGGCTCCCACAGCATGTAAGGAATAACTCTGCCACAGGGTGCAGTTTTTTGCCAGGTCACAGCCATGGGAGGGCAGCTGAGTTCTGACCCCCAGCCCTCCTCACCCCACCTGGGCTTAGAGACCCCATCCCCTGCCCCACCAGGTTCTGGACCTGGTCTATTGGAAGGATGTCCTCATGTTCCCGCTTACAGCTGTGGGATTCCTTCTGCTTCTGTCTTTTAGAGAATGCTCCACATCTTTTTCCTTTTCTTGTTTTTGTGCACAGCGATGTGCTTATAAATACATTCGAAATTTAAAGTATTATGTGTTGGGGAAAAAGGAAGGTTACAGCCTGAGCTCTGTGCAATATCTGGACTCTGATATCTCGAGAAAAATGTCTCGGGAGAGGAGGAGAAGACTCGGGAGCTGTGCTGAACAGTTCCTCTCTTCATCTCTGTAAACGCTTACAGAGGGAAGAACGGGAAGGGGGAAATCACGTGGAGGGTGGGAGAAGCAAAGTCACCTATGGAGGACTAGGAGGAGGGAGTCGGGGCAGCCGCTCGGGGATCAGAGGTGCCAAAGTAGAGTTTCGCCATCATTGTATTTAAATCACAATTTTAGTCTATGAATCTTGGGGAAGGAATTTTAGAAAACGCTTAGTCAGAAACATTTTTCTCATGATCACTTCATGTCATAGCATATGTGTATGAACATAAATTCCATAGAATAAAACCACTTCATTAACTACATGGTTTGCAACATGTGGTTAGCATATATTATCTCATCTTTTCTTTCTTTATAATAAAAATCAAATGCAAACAAAGTCATTGAGGGTTTTTGACTGAAGAGAGATGGAAGGCTGTCTTCTAGCCTTCCAGAACTACTTTGGAAACACTGATAAAAATGTGCATCTAATATTGAGGTTAATAACTTTGTCTCAGTGTTGTTGAGTAAGACACTTTTTTTTCCTAACTCAAATGTGTTTGGAGCTAATAATTCAAACCAAAGTTAAGTCCTAAGGAGATAAGTCTGGCTTAATGCCCAGAGAGTCAGTAGACTCAAGATCTTGAATGTTATTCAGGAAAACCAGTCCTAAAACAAGATTTTCTCACCAAAATGCAGATTTAACACAGTTCTAAATGCGCATTTGGCATTTTCAGTAGATATGCTTAAGCAGATAAATACCAGCTCTGCTGGACTGAACCGAATGCATGTCACCAAATGCACATCCACACAGAAGGTCAGAAGGTGACTTTGGGAATAGGATCTTTACAGATGCAATTAGTTAAATTAAAATGAGGCTATACTGGATTAGAGTGGGCCCTGAATCTAGTGACTTACATACTTATGAGAAGAGGGAGATTTCAAGAGGGGGCAGAAAGCCACACGATAATGAAGACAGGGATGGCCATGGATTACCATGGATGACTGGCAAGCACTAGAAACTAGGAAGAGACAATGAAGGCATCTCCTTGCGTTCATCTATTTTGCATCGCCATGAACAAATACCGGAGGCTGGGTAATTTATAAAGAAAAGAGGTTTATGTGGCTCATAGTTCGACACGGAGCCAGCATCAGCTTGGCTTCTGGTGAGGCCTCAAGAAGCTTATAATCATGGTAGAAGCCGGGCTCGGTGGCTCAGCCTGTCATCCCGCGCCTTTGGGAGGCTGAGGTGAGTGGATTGCCTGAGCCCGCGGGTTCGAGACCCGCCTGGGCAGGAGACCTCATCTCTACAATAAATCAAAAATTCAGCCGGGCGTGATAGCGCATGCCTGTAATTCCGGCCACTTGGAAGGCTGAGGTGGAAGGATCGCCGGAGCCCAGCAGGTCGAGGCTGCGGTGGCCGGGAGCGGCCACTGCACTCCAGTCTGGGCGACAGAGTGAGACTCCAACTCAAAAAAAAAAAAAAAAATCATGGTATTAGACAAGGGGAGTCAGCATGAGTGGAAACAAGAGAGAGAAGAAGGTGCCAGTTTTTTTTAAGCAACCAGCTTTCACATGAACCAACAGAGTGAGAGCACACTCACTACAGAGAGAATGGTACCAAGCCATTCATGAGGGATCTCCCCATGACTCTGTCACCTCCCACTAGGCTCTACCTCCAACATTGTGGATGACATTTTCAACATAAAATGTGGAGGGAACAAACATCCAAACCGTATAACTCTCCTAAAACCTTTAGAGGGAGGGAGTTTCTGTTGACAGCTTGCTTTCAGACTTCTAGCCTCCAGAACTGTGAGAGAATACACTTCTGGGGTTTTAAGCGCCCAATTTGTGGTATTTGGTTAAAGGCATCCCTAGGAAACTAATACATCACAGGGGGAAAGTAGACACAGAGCCCATGTGACAGTATAAAAACTCACCGTTAACATCAAACACTAAGGAAAGCAAAGGGTTACCTTAGCAAAGGCACATGATTGTCAGACCCAGCACCTGGAAAGTGTCTACTCAATGGCCCAGAATCTGCTTTTATTGTGGTCTCTCCACTGTTGACTTGTAGGGCCCATGTTAGCTCTTGATAACAGATCTCCACTCATTGCTTGTAAATCCTGCCTGTCTCTCCCTTGAAAGCTTTCCAGCTCTCGATCTACAGCCACACTCTTTAACTTCAAGAAAGGCAGAATGTGGCCAGGGGCAAGCATTTGAAGCAATGACTCTGATTGTCTTCCTCCAACCGAGGCACGCATAAAGTTACGAAATCAGAAACCCTGCAAGTGAGGCTTAGCTGCCCAGTTCACCAGTTGCGTGTCTCTATGGAAGTTGTGTGACTACTTATGTCTTATGCCTGGAGCTTATCTTTTTATGTGTGTACTCAACCTACTAAACTGGGAAGAGGATCAAAACGGGAAAGAACAAGAACTGCGACAATGTTAGCTTTTAGTGTTTTGTAATAGTTGGCAAAATTTTTCCTATCTAATAGTTGGCCCCAGGATTCTTCTTGGGAAGGAAACCATCTTTACCTGAGACGATTCCTTGGTAAAGGCTTCCCAGATCCCTTTGGACCTGCATGTTGGTTGGTGCCAAGCTTCTGGCAGGAGAGTTGAGATGCTTCTAGAGTTCCCAGGCTATGTAGGAGCGAGAGTAGCAAGGGATATGGGGAAGAGAAGGAAGGATACTGCAAGAGCAGCTGAGAAGATGGCACAAATGTCAACGCTATGTGACTTGACTCATTCCCTCCTCTGAAAATATTCTAGAGATTCTAGGGAATTGGTGGATCCGTAAAGTGATTATTTGGCTGTTCTTGTGGCCATGGAGACTGAGTTTCCCATTACAGTTGATGTGTTCATTCATGTACCTAACATTTATTAAGCATGTACAGAAGACAGTATCTCCTCCTTGTCCCTACTCCAAGAATATACAGGTATCTTAGGGAGGGTGTTGAAATTCTATTGAATGCAGAATTATAGGGTTTGTGTTTCTATACTGAGACTTCAGGGAGCAAAACCTCCCTAGCTGATACTCAGTTACACTACATGTTCCTTCTTTCGAAGGCAATATACTGTTGTAGAGGTGGAAAATATCTTCCTTTGGACCTTCCAAGTTCATGGCTGCGGCCCTATAGCAAAAGACAGATTAACAAGAGGAAAGCAAACAAATTTATTTAATAGAAGTTTTACATGACACAAGAGCCTTCGTAAGGAAACGAAGACCCAAAGAAACCATTAATTTCAGTGTTTTATGTCGTAGGCTTGATGAAGAGTGAGCAGTCTTGGGAAAATTCATGGGAAAGTGCGATAGGGCATATGTTATGAGGTCAGTGTAGTAAACTGGAGGAACTGAGCAAGGCCTGTTTGTTCAGATTCTTCTGTATCCCATCATCATTGTTGATGAGGAGACTCTTTTCTTCCCAGTACAGGGAGGGCACCTTTCATTTGGGGGTCATATGGCCTGCTTCAGGAGAGGGTGAGAAAACCCTCCCTGGGGTGTTTTTTTTTGTTTTTGTTTTTGTTTTGAGTTGGAGTCTCACTGTCACCCAGACTGGAGTGGGCCACCGCAGCCTCGACCTGCTGGGCTCTGGCAATCCTTCCGCCTCAGCCTTCCGAGTAGCTGGAACTACAGGCGCGCGCTACTACGCCTGGATGATTTTTTAAAATTTATTGTAGAGATGAGGTCTCACCAAGTTGCCCAGGAGGGTCTCGAACCCGCGGGCTCAGGCAATCCACTCACCTCAGCCTCCCAAGGCGCGGGATGACAGGCTGAGTCACCGAGCCTGGCTCTCCCTGGGTTTTATAATCTGCTTCGGGAGAGAAGGGTTGGAAAAGTCAAAGAGTCCTTCCTGCATATTCTGTTTCTCAAATTTCTCCAGTTTAAAATAATCACTATACCAAGGTGCTAGAGTTTGGGGTTGCATGTCCAAAACCCCATTACTGTAACTGGAATATAGATTTTACCTTTTCACTCAAATGAGAGTGACTCTCTCAACAAGAGGTCAAACTCATGAGCAAGGAGGTGGTCTATTGGGCTTATAGTGAAAAAAGAATGGAGGCTCACATTGAAAAATTCAGAGATTTTGCGTAGAATCATCCAGATTTCAGGCATCTTTTGAAAGATGAGGACATAGAGCAGCACTGCCTCAGTCAGCCAGTGTTCAATGGCGTGCCCCTGCAGGGCGACTCCTGCTGTCTCGGCCACCAAGGCTGAGCACAAATTGTCCTTCAGCCTCCACCATGAACTATGGTTCTTCTTGCCACGGAGGACATGTCTCAGGATCCCAACTCCACCAAAAGTGAGAAAACAAAAGGTGGACTGGAAAGTTAGGATTTTTAGCAAAATGGGAGAGAGGCTATTTCTCTGAGGAAGTACAGATTCTTCTTGGATGTTTGATGTGAATACCTACTGCTTGTGATGAGAGAATGCAAACTGGGCCTGCTGTAGCCATGTAGCCCGGGCAGGCACAACAGAAGAAGGTTTGACCTCTAACAACACTCAGATCCAATGATTCTGCCCCTTGAAACCAAGAATACCAGGACATGACCAGAAGCTGACCACTGGAACCCTTTCAGAAACAAGGGATCCATTGACCCTGAAGATCCAGGGCTACAATCTGCCTCAACGAAATGGACTAACCTGAAGCCCTCCCATCAGATTCTGCCAAGCCGACATTCCTAAATCCTTTCCCTTGCCTTTAAATGTCTTAAAACTTACCCTAGATCTCAAACCACAGAGACAGAAATGAACCCATTCCCTGTCTTCTTGCTGGCTAGTCACACACTCAAGGCTTTTCTTTCTCAAAAGAGAAAGTATTCGTTTTTATGCACGTTGGGGAGTGAGCCCATTTGCTTGATAACAAGACTGGGCGTGGGTTTCTTCTGTGCATGTTGGGGAAACATAAAAATAAAAAATAGGCTGATTTGCTCAGTGGCGGCTTGGCATTCGGAGATCTAGAGTCTCCTTCTGCTTTTCTGAGGGACTCAGGTAGGCCCTATATCCTCTCTGAGCTCTAGTTTCTTCCTCTGTAAAATAGGGTCAGTCTAACCTGCCGAGGCTCCCCCACACGATGACAATGATGACTTAAACGGAAGGAAACTTGGGGAAGTGTGGGAGGAACACCAAGTGTCTAAGTGAAAGGGTGAAAAGCCAACATGGAATGACTTAATTAAATAAGCCTAACTAAAATGCAGCCATTTGGACACTGCCCAGTTCTGTCATGTGGTCTTAGCAAAATTACCTAGCATGCCCTCTAATCACTAGCCAAGGACAGAGCCAATTTCTCCGAGGTGGCCATTCATAATTGCTTACAACCTCAGTCCCAGCATGTTTTATATTAATCAGCCTTTATATTCCCAGTGTTTGCCCCCCAGCCACAAAAGACTGAGCTAAGCTAATCTGCTGTGGTCAGCCTTCAGTGACAGCCCACCTGCCCATCTGCCTACCTGCTGGAGTCACGCGATGTGTTGTCCAGGCGTGAGACTTGCTATGTCAGCACCCGTGGAGGCAGTTGCTGGAGTTTTTTACGAACCCTATTTCCTCATAGAACCCTTAAAAGCCTCCTTATCCCACCCCACAGGGCCATGCTGCTTGCAGTGTTGGCTCTGTTCAGACCCTGCCCTAAATGTGAATACACTCTTTTGCTTTTCCTTGAGATTCTTTGCATCTTTCCTGGGGCACAGCACGCAGACACCCCCGTCAGGTCTGACCTAACATGAAGCATGTGAATTAATATAGGGAAACATCCATCAGACTGATTGCTTGAGTGGTTAATCTGGCTTTCCATGCTGTTTAGGACTATTAACCATCACCATCGAACGAGCGCTGAGAGCACTGCAGATATGCCCCTCTTTGGTTAGAGCACAGTTGAATGAGCAGAAGCCGACATAAGCATTTCCTTAAAGCCGGAACGTCTCTTAAAGCATCTTTCAGTGGATCCTGTTTGTTTGTTCTTCCTAGTTCAAGTCTGAGTCAACATAAACACAGAGTGTTATGTGTGTGTGTGTGTGTTCAAAGAAGACGAGAGAGGTTATAGAACAGAGATAAAGGCAGAACTGAAATCACACAAAGCGGTATAAGCACAGGCTGAGTATGGCATTGTCTGAAGTTGGAAATGAAGTACGGCATCTAACGAGAGGAAAAGAGAGAGAGAGAGAGACTGGAAATAGTGCTGATATGTTTATAGTAAGCGTGAAACTGAGAATTATGTCAGTTTTAAATAGTAAAGGAGCTTAGCAATTATTGTATCCAGCCCTGTCATTTCACAGGTAAGAAAACTGAGGCCTGCAAAGTCTGATTTATTCACACCTGGTATAATAGTTCATTAGAAGCATAGCTGATATTGGAACCTGGCTCTTCTAAATCCTGGAGGGAAAAGATGTCAGCCTGTGAATGTCTTAGCTCAACTAAATTGCAAGTTTTGATTGGATGCTCCGGTTAGGGCATTTCTTTCAAGATCTGAATAAGACATACGTTTTACTGCAGCGCAGGGTCTCTTGATTAGAAGCCACATGACTAACTAAAGAAGACCAAAGTGAGCAGGAAGAGGACTTGAATCTCCAAACCCCAGTAGCGAGAGCTTGAAAAGAAAGAAAAAGAACTAGAAACAAATGACACAACTAGACAAAAATCATGACAGAGAAAAGTCTCAGGAATTTGTACGATTACATAGCTTCTGAAGGAAAAAAAAAAGATCTGCATCACCACTGCAGATTAAAATCCCTTGGAGAATAATAATGAGAAAAGAGAAAATTAAAAAGAAACCCTAGACAAAAGAGAAGACTCCCCAGAGGCAATGACACCAGAACTTGGGAGCCTGGCAGGCAGCAGCAATCAGAGATGACTCAGAGACAGCAAGAGACTGGGAGGAAGAAAACAAATGAACATCAAAGGGGCCACAGAACCGCAGTACCTGGGACTGCAGAGCCGGGAGAGTGGATTCACAGCACCAGGGAAGGCAATTTCTGACAAGGTGCATGCTAATAGGACCAAAATGCAGGCTTAGCGTTGCATCCATTATTCATGACTTGGTTTTTACAAGAAGTGCCCTCCTGCAGAAAAGAGGACAGAAAGGGAGATGATAAATGCCTCCGCGGTGAGGCCATTTCCTGCTGTCTACACCCCAGCGACCCTCTAAAGATTTCCCTGATTCCCATCTGAGGGAAGAAATGAAAGGAGCCTCCTTGAGAGAGGTCATTTATTTATTTATTTTTTTTAAAAAAGGAAAATGAAGCCAGGCCTGAGAGGTGTGGAATGACAGTGGGGTCCAACCACACTGGAGTGAGCCAAGGACGGGAACTAGGAACAGCAAAATTCATTTGTTTCCCTGTTGTCTTGCAGACTGCACCTCATATCACTCTAATGAGAAATAACATATAAAAGGAAACCCTGCCCATAATTTTTTCCCTGGAAGGGAATCATGATTTAGGCCAGGCTTTCATTTTTGCCTTGAAGCAAAAACCACACCAGGGTCTGGGTACTTATAATTTCCAGGGTGGCGGAGTGAGTCTTGGACATTTTCAGCAATGAGACTCAAAGACGTGTTAAGAGTTAAGACGGACACGGCACTTTCTAAGTCTCATGTTCACCCGAGTCTCCTGCTGAGATTGGAACCAGAATGGTCACCGGATAGCCTCATACCTCTTTGTCTTCTCTTCTCTAGACCAAACCATCAAGTCTTTTGAATTTTTTCCTATAAATGGGGTTTGCTAATACCCCCATGACTTTCATTCTTCTCCGTCAAATTATTTCTAAGTTTAATTCCCAGCTTCACTCAGTGCCAGCTTGAGAAAGGGCTGGCTTCTTCCTGGCAGTTGTCACTTCCCTGGGGGGCACACCAGTCCCTGGTGGTGTTCCCGTGGCCCGGCCTTGCATAAGGAAGACATTAAAAAACGTCTTTCTATTGGCACAGAGCCTCCTCCTTGTGGGTAACTGCCCAGACCCCAGACCCTGGGTCTTGCTCTTTGATTCCAAATGAAGGCATTGGTTGGTGGAATTCTTTTGTCCCTTTTATACAGAGTGCCTTCCTCTCAATCTTTCCGTTTAAATTGATGTATTTTTAAATGATCAGCTTAAGCTCACCCCTTCTTCGCAAACCGGCAAGTTGGAGTGTTCCTCTCTGTGAGACTGCTTCCTGGCAAGTCTGTATTTATTCACAGGCGACCCCACAAGGTAATAAACTTATGACTCTGAAGAATTATGTCTATACTACCATCTGTGGGTCTTCTGGTCTTGATTTCTTTGGTGTGGGTGTGCGCATATGTGTGCATTCCCATACAGTTGGTTCGGGATATGATGGCAAATCTGTATTTTTCTAATGCTCCCAGGGAATGCTGATTGCTCACCAGGTTTAATAACCACTGGAGGAACCACCTCCAGCAACATGATTTGCTCCATGCTGGGTTGGTTTGTCTGAATCCGTCCCAACTGAGTGATCAATCATTCCCTCAATAGTGTTGACTGAGGGCTTTCTGTGTGCCAGGCACGATTATGGAAGCTGAAGGTGGAAACGGAAGCAGTTCCTGGGGTTCCAGTGCTCCGTTTTACTCATGCTGAGAATGTCCTCCCCCTGCAGGACTTTTCTGTCATGTGTTCCCCTCCCACCTGTCTTCCCACCTCCATCTCCAGGGCATTGTTCTCAGATCATAGAGAAAGGGAAGATTCTTAATACAAAACTAGTTATCAGAAAAAAGATATTCGTCTGTTTTGCGTTGCAATAAAGGAGTGCCTGAGGATGGGTGATTTATAAAGAAAAAAGGCTTATTTGGCTCATGGTCCTTCAAGGTGCCAGAATCTGCTCAGCTTCTGGGAGGCCTCAGGAAGCTTTTACTCATGGTGAAAGGCAAAGAGAGCCTGCATGTCACATGAAGGGAGAGGGGGCGAGAGGGAACAGAGGCAATGCCAGGTGCTTTTAAACAACGAGTTTTAATGGAGCAAGAACTCAGTTACCAGGGGAAGGGCACCACGTCATTCAGCCTCCATGATCCAAGGCTCTCCCACCAGGCCCCACCTCCAGCACTGAGGCTTGGAGGGGGCAAATACCCAAACTGTAGCAAAGCTGACCAAAGGATCCTGTCCATATGCTGACATAGTGCACTGGGAACAAAGGATAGCTCAAGGAGGTTAGGGAAGGAGGAACAAGCTGAAGGTGCTAGTTTCCCAAGCAAAAAATTCTCCCGAACTAGAACTTGGTTGTTCTCTTTCTCAATAATTACAGTAATGAAAAGCATTGTCAATATTAAGCCAAAAACAAACCCATCACCCTCTCTGCATCTTCGAGTGGCGAAATACAGGTTGGAGTTAATGCCAGCAGCTCACAGACGTCCCGGTGAACTGGCCTGCGGGTGCAGTGTGTGTTCCAACATGTGAGATTGTGAAGAGGGAGTGGAAACCCAAACTGGACGCTTGCAAGGGTGTGGCGGCCAGTAGCAGTGAAAATATCGGCTTAAAAGTCGACCTGGGTGGCTAGAAAGGGGTGCATTTCACCTCTGGGTCCCAACTGGACACGGTCAAAGTCCCCTGTAGCCCCAGACACCACACAGGCAGGCCCTCCCTGCCCTGTGGAGCATTATGGGGGCTTCTGGGCCAGGGCAAGGCTGCACCTGGAAAAGACTCTCAAATAAACTTGGAACAGGATTCAAGTAAAATTTCCAGGCCAAGGCGTTTTATTTGCCTCTTGAGTGTCAACCTGTTTTCCTTCTCCATCAGTTTTGTCTCAATTTACTTAGTCTGAGCTCTGTGCAAGGCATTTTATGACCTTCTAAGACAGTCTTGGAGCAGGTCATTATACACGCCGAGGACCAGACCCAGGGCCTCAGTGTCCCTTAGGGTTTATAAAACATCTTACTATTTGCACCCTGTGTCCCTCCAGTTGCATGCCTTTGTCACAGCCCCTGCAGGCCAGCATTGCGCCAGACTCATCTCGGGGCACAACAAGTTCAGCCGTTCTGAGGCCAAAGGGGAACCGCGCCGCAGCTCCCGCTGTCGGCCAGACCGCAGCATTCTGCACATTCTGGCGACTGCAGGTGTGCTCCCTGGTCACACACTCAGCTTCATGGGGACGCTGGGATAACAGATGCTCTGCTTTCAACATTATTATCCTCGTCTAAACACTCAGCCACACACCGGCCCCAAATTTAAGGGATCACTTATAAACCTCTCATAACAAGATATATTCCCTGGCCTAAATGTTGATTAGACTGTTTTTGCTTTTCCACAAGAATTTTACCGAATTTGAATATAAGCTGATCACTGTAGCTATGTTGATGTAAATTTCCCCTCTCTCTAGTTTTCTGCTTTGGATTCTAAATCCTAGATCATCTTTCCAAACATCTAGCTGTTTCCCTGCCACTGTCAGCCAGGCAGGGACGTGAAGTGATGTCTCCTTAGAGTAAGCCAAGCATGATGAGAAAGACAGAAATGCTATGCATATACCTGGATATGTATTTAGATTTAGGCTGTTGATCTGAAGGGCCCAGATCTGCCTGGCATACCTGGATCTGCCCCTTCTAATAAACTGGTAGTTCTTAAGGCTGACACGACATCCCGCCACAGAGTCTTCGCCCATGCAGTGCCTGACAAAACCACTACCCTTTGTCTTGAGCCCAAGTCGCCACCAGGCCTGTCAGGAGCTCCCCAAGGATGGTCCTGTTGTTGGTGGGTCTTATTACTTGTCACAGCTTGGGCATATACCCGCTGACACGGGATTGTTAAGAATGAAATTGGGCCCCCTTAGCCAGCAAGTGGGAACTCATCCCTAGACGAGCCGTGACCGTTTGATGTCACACAGGCAGCTCCAGGAATTCGTGGCCAGGAGAAAGCTCTCAAACCCTCAAGCCACAGAGGCACTGCCTTGCTGGGTTGCTGATGGAGATCAGATGTGATGGCAGTCACATTCTTGCTCAATTAAGTGGCACCTGTGGAGTGCCTACTGTGTGATCGACACTGGCATGGTGTGCCACCAGGGAAACCAAAGTGAAAGACAAGAGTGTCCACCTGGAGGCCACCTGGTAAGTGCCGAGCACCAGCTAAACACTTTGCATGTGTCATCTCACTTAATCCTCTCAACAGCCTTCACCACAGTTATTGTTATCTACATATTCTAGATAAGGAACCGGATCAGAAGGAGGAAGTGACTTGTCTAAGCTCACTCAGGGAGAAAGTGACAGAGTCTCTAGGCAAACCCATGCTTTCCTGGCCTCAAACCTGTATTTTTCTACTACCTCAGTGTGTTTGCTTCCAACGAGTCCACAGAACAGGGAAAGACACATACATTTTAAGAAAAAAGCTACTCTGAAAGTTCAAAGGGATAAACTCTATAATGGAAGTATGTGGAAGAGAGATATTAAAATATCAACAGAATATAGAAGGTACAAAGTCAAGCGCAGAGGAGGAGGGTGGTTCATTGGACCAGGTATATCGGACAGAGCTGTCCATTGGGGATGGGACTGGATGAGTCTTGACGTATGCCTGTGCCTTGGGAGTGACCACTAAGAGGGACAGGCTCTCCGAGTGCTTGTGGAGGGTACAGATGAGGGTGTGTGCCCATCACCTTCAGTTTTGCCGTGGCTTCCTCTCGCTGACACAGCTATAGATCACGTCTTCTGATTGGTGAACATTGTACCAATAGCCCTCTGGGAAATGTCTTCGCTTTGCTTGGGTTGCACGCCCATGCCGGCCTGCCCTCACCCCAGGCCTGAGGGGCATGGCTTGGCTCCTGACTGGTAGAGCCCTGGCCTGCTCTGACTTGGGTCTTACCTCATCCACCCTCTGCTCATGCTGAAGTGTGTCCTGCTCTTCTCTTGCCACACAAGTCAATTCTTAACACTAAATGCCCAGTCCCACCCCAGCACACCCCTCAGGATGTTGGACTGGGCACAGCAGAGCCAAAAACCTCGTGTCACTTTGGATGGAGGCAGATGACTTCCTGGATAACAACAAGAGCAGTAGGCTGGACACCAAAGACCACGGTCTGGCCCAAGGTCTACCACTCACTATTTGTGTGACCTTCAGTTTAAATTGCTGGTCTGCTACCCCCTCCAGCTCTCATAGTCTGTGGATCTATTCCAAATGTCCAAAGTATGTTCCAGTGCCATATTCAACCTCCTTTTATCTTTGTCTTGACAAGGTTATATTCAACCCTTAACAAACCAGTTTAGTGATGGTCTGAGAAGTGGGACCCCTAAAAGAGACTAAGAAATCTGATTTGTGAAGCAGAAAGAACCAACAGCAAATTGATAGGAAAATGGAACCCCCAAATACGTGCAGTCACAGGGAAACTGAGAATGAGAACATTTTAGCAATTGCTTCGTCCCATTTCCACTCAGTTTTTCTCAAGTTTCAGAAAGAAATATGGGACCTTGTAGCAGTAGCCCCTTACTGATCTTTTGTGGGCCGTTTCCAAATTCCATTTCAGTTGGTGACCTCTCACTGTGTGGCATGCTTGTTGATGTACCGGGCAGGCATTTGGTAAGGTTGAATTTGATCTCTTCAAAACTTCAAAATTTCTCATATTAAAAACTAACAATTGGTTGCATTTTTGCAGTCCCTCCCTCCAAGGTATCCAAACACCTTATGGAGGGTAATTTTTTAAACAGGTCTTTTATATTTTCTATAAGAGTGAAACTGAGAGAATAATCCTGATTCCATTTTGCAGAGCAGAAAACTGAGGCCCAGAGACTGAAGATAACTTGTTCGCCTGTCCTGATAAGTCAACTGCAGTCATCAGAACTCAGACCTCTAATGTTTCTTCCTTGTGTATCATTGGACACATGATTTTTCAAACAAAGTGTGCAATGCAAGTTGTTCTCTGTTATTGCTCAGTGGAAATTGGAAAGACTAAACCAGGACAGAGAATGTGCACTAAGAAGTGTTGAAGAAGTGAAGAAAAGAAAGGAAAAAAGAAGGAAAGAAAAAAAGAAAGGAAGGGAGGAAAGAGAAAAAAAAAGAAAAGGGGGAAGAATTCATCCGAACTAATAAAATTTTTTGAGCAACTCTTGTTAGGATAACATTTCAGTGTTTATTTACATTGCTGAGAATGACTTGGGACTGAGAAGGGAAGAGAAAGGGGACAGTCTGCACTCAATTCAAGAGTCCTATGAAGCTTCGCATCCAATTTTAACTTGGAAGACGTTTATGTAATCGTCTAATTCAGCATCTCCATGGTGTGAGAAAGCTTGAGCTAGAGAATGTCTTCAGTGTCACAGGCTTTTAAATCGTAAGATCCAACCTTTCAAGCCTGTGGTCTTTGGCACTCCTTTGGCACAAAGCCGGCCCCAACAAGGGTGGGAAAGATACACAGGGGAATGCATGGACGATGCACCTCCTGCTGAGAAAATAAGCCCTCTTCTTCTAAAGTAGGCACAAGGGTATGCACAGACACTCAGCCCCTCAGTTTCTGCTGGGCAAAATCCCTGGCCAGGTCCATCTGTCAAAGGTCAAGGCCAGCATCCCTGTGACTGACCCTGTCCACTTGACTGATGGAAAATGACCGTACAAAGTGGAGCCTGAGGTCATGAAATGTGCAAAGTTTGCCTCCAAATCCCCTCTGCAGAATGAACTCTGGCACTCGTCACAGCCTGTATTGTCAAATATAGCACATGTTTATTCATATCCTGTAGAATTAACAACAAACCGTTGCATGGCCACAACTGTTCACAAAGACTACTCTCATTTTCGACCTTCTGTGATTCTTCTCTCAACTCTGTGGGCCTGGCATTCTGATAAGCGCTGCACATGTTGGACTGTGCTTAATCCCTTAGGACAACCCTATTGTGTACAGACTTTTTCAACCCCCATTTTACAGAAGAGAAAATGGAGACATAGTGATTAAAAAACAAATTGTTCCAGGTCCCTTACCTGAGTATGCAACTGGAATTGAAACCAGCTGTCAAACCCCAAAGCCTGTATTCTTTATTATTATTATTTATATAAATTTATGGGGTATAAGTGCAATTTTGTAACATGCATAGATTGTACAAGTGTCAAGTCAGGGATTTTAGCATGTCCAACGCTTTTAGGGTCTGAATAACATACAAAGCTGAGCCGGGCTCGGTGGCTCAGCCTGCAATCCCGCGCCTTTGGGAGGCTGAGGTGAGTGGATTGTCTGAGCCCGCGGGTTCGAGACCCGCCTGGGCAGCGAGACCTCATCTCTACAATAAATCAAAAAATCAGCCGGGCGTGGTAGCACATGCCTGTAGTTCCAGCTACTTGGAAGGCTGAGGTGGAAGGATTGCTGGAGCCCAGCAGGTCGAGGCTGCGGTGGCTGGAAGCGGCCACTGCGCTCCAGTCTGGGCGACAGAGTGAGACTCCAACTCAAATAAAACAAAAAACAAACAAAACATACAAAGCTGGCGGCAACACATTACCTGACTTCAAATTATATCACATAGCTGTAGTAACCAAAACAGCTGGCACTGGTATAAAAGCAGGTCATAGATCAATGGAATAGAATAAAGAACTCAGAAATGAAGTCACATATTTACAGACAATCGATTTTTTTTTTTTGAGTTGGAGTCTCACTCTGTCGCCCAGACTGGAGTGCAGTGGCCGCTCCTGGCCACCGCAGCCTCGGCCTGCTGGGCTCCGGAGATCCTTCCGCCTCAGCCTTCCGAGTAGCCGGAATTACAGGCATGCGCTACCACGCCCGGCTGATTTTTTTGATTTATTGTAGAGATGAGGTCTTGCTGCCCAGGCGGGTCTCGAACCCACGGGCTCAGGCAATTCACTCACCTCAGCCTCCCAAAGGCTCAGGATTACAGGCTGAGCCACTGAGCCTGGCGTCAGACAATCAATTTTTAACAAAGTTGACAAGAATATGCATTGGGAAAAGACCACCCGTTTCTATAAACGGTGCTAGGACGATTGGATGGCCATATACAAAAAAATGAAAGTGGATCCCTGTCTCTCACCATATACAAAAATCAGCTCAAGATATACTAAAGACTTAGATGTAAGATCCCAAACTATAAAAACATTGGAAGAAAACCTAGGAAAGACTTTTCTAGACATTGGTCTAAGCAAAGAATTTATGATGAAGACCTCAAAAGCACAGGCCACAACAGCAAAAATAGACAAATAGGAGTTAATTAAACCAAAACGCCGGTGTTCTTAATCACTTGGTTATTCTGTCTCCCTGTGAGGAAAGTGAGGTTAGAGAAGTGTCTGTTACTCTGTAGGCAAATGGGAGGAAGCAAAAGTAGGTCTAAGCATCCTATCGCATGCTACTTCCTTCAGCCTCACAATTCTTAGCTTAGAACTGCACAATATTAACGTGGAACAAAGAGACGCTGCAATGACCTTGTAACAGATGCCCTGCTGCCCCCAGCGCCAGTACCCACACAGTCACTGTGGTGACCTCCTGACTCTGAGCCACATCACAGCTGCCTTCTGATCCAATCAACAGAGCTCACGTCCGCGCAGGGCCCTACAAAAGCTGGCCCCAGTCACCTTGGGTTGCATCTTGTCCTCTTCTCCCTCGACTCCTCTGCTCCAACCACACTGACCACCCTGGTCACCCTGCAACATGGCAAGTAGGAATCTGCATCCATGGCCTCTTCACTTCCTGTCACTCTGCCAGGAAGTCTTTCCACAAATACCTGCATTGCTTGTTCTTTCACCTCCGTCAAGTCTCTGCTGAGATGTCTGCTCCCAAATTCTACTCTCTCAGGGAGGCTTCCTCCAAACTCTCTGTATCACAGCAGCCCCAAATCAGACAGGGTGCTTACATAATGTTTACCTATTCTGAAGAAATTGCCCAGAGGACAGGTTGATAAAGGTATGGGTTTAATACTACTTGCAAGAGGGAATCGATGGCGACTGGTCAGTATAAAGTTTACTGCACCCCAATAAGTGTAAGGAGAAATTATTTAACCCCGACATGGGAAAGGGAGATGCATTTTGTGCCAAGAAGAGGAAGGCAAAGATGTTTTCCCTTGGAAACTGTCTTGAGTTTGCAGATACGTATATCTCCAAGGGCATTTCAACTGAACACAGATTGGCCTTGGCCAGGGACCATTCACCCAGTCAGAAGACAGTTATCAGCAGAGGAAGGGGAACTGGGCACATGTTCTACATTTACTCTGTGCTTCTCTTACTCTCCGTGTCCTTTATGCATTATTTTCTTTGTCATTCATTGCCATCTGACTTATTGTTTTCTTTCTATTCTTAGCTGAATATGTCAAAATTGTACATATTTATGGAATAGTTTATATTTTTATATAATACTACAATGCATGATGATTAAATCAGGTTAATTAGCATATCCACCACGTCTAACATGGATTATTTTTTGTGTGTTGTGGACATTCAAATTTCCCTCTTCTAGCTTTTTTGAAAATATATACTAAATTATTGTTTACTGTATTCACCCTATAGTGCTTTGGAACACCGGAACTCATTCCTCCTATTTAGCTGAAATTTTGTAGGCATAACCAATCTCCCCCTACCCTCCCTGCCCCCACCCTTTCCAGTCTCTCATGACCACTATGAGTGAAGACATGCAGTATTTATCTTTCATGCTTAACTTAGTTCACTTAATGTCTTCCATGCTCACCCATGTAGCTGTAAATGACAGGTTTTCATTCTTTTATGACTGAATAGTATTTAATTGTGTATAAACAGATCACATGATCTTTATCTATTCATCTATTGATGGACATCTAGCCACCTAACATATGATATCTTCATTTGTTTATTGTCTGTCTCACTCTTCTCAAATATAAGTTCCTTGAGGACAAGAACTTAGTTTGTTGGGGGTGTTGTTTGTTTGTTTGCTACTGCTATATTTTCAGTGCCTAAAAGAGTATCTGGCACATGAAAGGTATTCAGTAAATGCTGGTTCAATCAATGCATAAACATTAGTCCAGATAGGAGCACCAGTACTCAGTATAGTGCCTAGCATGTGGTAGGAACTAAGAACAACTCATTATGCATTTAAAAATAGATATGACGCTGGGCTTGGTGGCTCAGCCTGTAATCCTGCGCTTTGGGAGGCTGAGGTAAGTGAATTGCCTGAGCCTGTGGGTTCAAGACCCACCTGGACAACTTGGCAAGACCTCATCTCTACAATAAATAAAAAAATTAGCCGGGTGTGGTAGAGCGCTCCTGTAGTTCCGGCTACTTGGAAGGCTGAGCGGAAGGATTGCCGGAGCCCAGCAGGTCGAGGCTGCGGTGGCCGGGAGCGGCCACTGCACTCCAGTCTGGGTGACAGAGTGAGACTCCAACTCAAAAAAAAAATAGATATGACTTGAGATGTGAATTCTATTTCCTATTTCATGTAATCAGCAGGAAAGACTATATAAGAGCTTGTCCAATTTGATTTGGTTTTCAAAGGCAATTCAGTGGCTACTTACAAAGTAAGAAGCCAACAGCCAAAGCCAAGTCAGAATGAATAATGTCTGGGAAGATGTCATGTGCCAATGAATACAGCAAAGATGTCAGTGGTCAGTGACACTCCTCATCCTTGCATTGTCAAGGGCAGCTGTGAGCCATGGGTTCTTCTGGGAATTTTGCAGAGGTGAGAAGGCAGATAGAGATGAGCTGTGAGTCCACAGTGGTTTATGCACTTTGCCAGGAATGATGCACCACCATTGCCTCTACGCTAGGAGGTCTGGGCTCTGGGAACTCAAAGCTCATTCCTCCCTCATTTGTGAACTTCAAAATGCCCCAAGAAATATCGCCAGGAAACTCATACCTGGAGCTTTATCCTTTTTGTGGAGTTTAGAACTCATTTGACCTAACCACAGCATAGGCAGGCAGAATAATACCTTTTTTTTTTGATCCATAGAACCAAATTAGAAAATGATTTTGCTCTAAATTTAAAATTCAGCCCATTGTTCTTTCTAATGTTCTTTGTGTCTTAACCTTAGTGTTCAGTACACCCTGGCCATGTATCTTGGTGTCCTGCCAACTCAGCCATCTCCCTTGTCTTTTACAACCTTTTCTTTCAAATTTATTGTAGTTGTATTGGAAGAAAGCCAAAGAAATAAGGGCTCATTATCTTTACATAATTTCTTACATTATGGTCCTGATAGCTGAGCTCACAAGTGGCCTCAGAAATTCAGAGAAGTTTGGCTTCATGGTAAATTTGTTAGCTCAAACATCATAGACCAGGCATTCAGAGAAAGGTCAATCTTATCCCACATAGCATTTTTCTTCAATGTACTAAAAATGCTTTTGTTTCTAAAATAAATAAGTCTTCCTCAACTCTACAAAAAAATCCTCATTGAAACACAAACATTGATTCATCTCATCACTTTCTTTGACATAAAACACTTTCTTTCAGAATATTTTAAGAAAGTGTTTTGAAACAAATTTGAATCTCTGAGTCGTTTCCATGGTCAGGAGCATAAGCACAGGAAGGGCTTCTGGGAGACCATGGCAGCGCGTGCGTGAGACCAGGCAGTCCGTAAGAAGAAACAGAGTTTAGATGAAGTTACAAGTAGAGCTGCTACTGAGCAGAGTTTTTCCCTTCTAAGCAGCAAGTGGGAAATTGTTTTTTTCGGACTCCAGAAAATCTCTGTTGCATTCTTGGCAAATATCCTGTTTAAAAGGAACTAAATTCTGTAACTTCAAACAATACCTCCCCAAGCTTGTTGTTCTTCCTTCTTCTACCCTCTCAAAGAGAGTTACTTCCTTCCCTCTCAAATGGTTTCCCTCCGGCATTTCTAATTAATTTAATCTAAGCTTCTCTCGAGGGCTGACTCATCTCTCTGTTCTCCTTTAGTTATTCACATTTCTACTTCCCAAATCCTCCCTTCTGTGCTTCTTGGACTCATTATTATCTTCCCTGTAACTGAAAAACATTTAAAAGGAGCTACTTGTTTTATGAACAGATTTACAGGATCCTTAAGTTGGAGACAGCATCGTTCAAAACAAAACAATCATCCAAGTCTAGGAAGAGAACTGCATCCCTTCCCGGTGCTGGTTTCTTGACCCATTGGATCAGAGTCAAGAGGCCCTGGATGATTCAACCTCAGCTAGGGAGAAGTAGCTGGAGGCTGACCAAAGACAAGCCCAAAGCTTGTTCGACAGACTCCAGTCCTCTACCCTCCTTGTACCCTTTCTCTGATCTCCCCATACGAGCCGAAGCAAATAAAATGTGGGTACAGCACCAGGGCGTTGCCAATAACAACATTGCAACACAAAGGCATGGCATTTTCTTCACGCCCTCCTTGCTAGCATTGCAAGACCAGTCATGAACTTCCTTTAGCTCTTCATTAGAGCTACCAGCTGTGGCACCTGAGGAACACAGTGTGACAAAAGACATGATTTTTTTTTTAGTCAAATAAAGAAGAGTGCTAAGCCAATTTTGCAAATAGTTCAGCCAACTTCTCCTCCCACATACCGAAGTAGTTTTGACCCACCTTCCCTGAAGCAAAGTAGCTAGAGAAAGCCTGTGAAGTATGACAGAATTTTTTAAAACAATAATGTCAGGACCTACCTAAAAAAATAGATGTCGACTTGAAAGGTAACTTTCTTTCCAGTCAATTGGTTATCTTCCTTGGAATATACTTAAGTCATTTTACCAGCTGCCACCTACAAAACACTTCCCTAGTGAATTATAACCAAATGAGAAGACTCTATCATCTTCTTATTCTAAGAGCGACCACTTGTTCCTCAAGGACAATTTCCCTTCCTGTCTTTTCCCCTCCTCAACCTTTTCATCCTATTTTGATTAGGCCACACTTACCTTTCTTTCCTTTCCTTTTCCTTTCTCTCTTTCTTTCTTTCTTTCATCATTCCTTTTTATAATTTAGACTTTCTGTCCAGTATACAACTTCTAGGTTTTTTTTAGTATCTGTGAATGGAAACTGTCCGTTTATCTGTCTTTATCTTATCTTTGTTTTTGAGCAATATTTACTATATTGGGTTATAGGATGTGTGTTATTTTCTATTGACATATTGAAGGTGCAATTCCAGTTGCCTTCTGGCTTTCATGGCAACTGTTAAAAAGTTGTTGATAAATCAAATATTAGTCTATTGCTCTTTTTTTGCTGTTTGTACAATCCTCTATCTTTTGGAGTTCTCCAATTTCACCCAAATGGATCTAAGACTGAATTTCTTGTTATTTTTCATACCTGGAATTAATTGGCCCACTTAAACCTGTGGGACAGTATCTTTAATTAGTTCTGAAATAGTCTCAGACATTATTTTGATAAATATTGCTTTTACCTTATTTTTCTCTCTCCTCTTTTTTTGGAACTATGCTTCTATGTGTGTTAGACCTTCTTGGTCTATTCTCCATACCTCTTAGCTTCTCATATTTTAATCTCTCATGTTTCTTGTGCTGCATTCTGGTTAATTTCTTATGTTATTTTATTTTTTGAGTAGGAGTCTCACTTTGTCCCTCAGCCTTGAGTACAGTGGCACACTCATGGCCATTGCAGCCTCAACCTGCTGGGTTCAGGGATCCTTTCATCTCAGCCTTTCAAGTAGCTAGAACTACAAGCGTGCACCCCCATGCCCAGTTAATGTTTTGATTTACTGTAGAGCTGCTGTCTCACCAAGATACCCAGGCTGGTTTCCAACCCCTGGGCTTAGGCAATCCTCTCACCTCGTCCTCGCAATGTACTGGGATTACAGGCTTGAGCCACTGCGCCTGGTCCAATTTCTTCTATCTTTCGGTATGCCAACTCTCTTTTCATCTGGGTTTAGTATGCTGTTATACACAAATATTGCACTTTAAATTTCAATTATTGACATATTTTAGAAGTTTGACATTTTTAGATCTGATAAGTCTTTTAAAATGTTTTCTATTTTTATGTGTAACTTAAAACTTATCTTTAATTGTGCTAAATGTGATTGCTTCATAGTTTGTATAGTTTGCATATAATCCTAACAGTGAGGATGCTGTAATTAGTTTTTTAGGGCCTTTCTCCCACTCTTAACCTTCTTGTAGTCAGAGCTGCCACTATCATGTATGCTTTGCTGCCGTAACCCTAGGGTCCAGCATAGTCCAGACCACATAGACCTTAGTAAATTGAATTAAGTTGTTTCTTTTCTCAGGGGAGTCAGTAGTGATCTCTGTCACCTCCAATAAACTTATTCTTGATGTTACCCTGGCCTTTGATTGGCAGAGTCTCCTATCTTCAGGTTTGTTGTGGCCCATAGGTGATTGTCAGGCTTCTAGAGAATGTACAGTGAGGTTCCACAGAACTCCTCAATCCTGCCTGGGGTACTGGCTTTCCTGTTAGGAGCTGGGTCACCTTGGGCTCTTTGAGGAGAAAATGAATGTAAGGAGTTTTGTAATCTGTGAGTTGCAGACACTTGTTTAATTATTTACCACATAGAACTTTTTGAATGTCAATCCTATGTAAAGCTCTATGCGAATGCTGGGCACACTAATAAAATGCAATCAGTGTAGTGCAATTCTCAAATAGCTTTGAGTCTAGGTAGGAAAATAGACTATACATATGAAATCATTAACATACTAAGACAGGTTTTCTAAGTATCACAACAGGATGCTAAATGGTTGGAGTCATTTCTGAGGGTTCAGGTAGCTGGAGAAGGTTTTCTGGAGCTGCCAAGTCTTAGGGTATACTTTAAGAAAGAACTTAAACTGTAGAATTGGGCCAATCTGACCAAGTAGGGTCCTGGATGATGATCACAAACTTAAAAACCTGCAGGGCAGAAAGATAAATATTGATGCGGGCTGGTAATACACTAGGGAGACTTGGCGACTATGGAAAACCAAAAGAGAACACTCTGTTTAAAGGTGAGGAAAGCGACTTAACTCCTTGATATAGCTCAGGTGTGAGAATATAGACCCATGATGCCAGAGCTTTTGCTTTTAAAACAAATGCTGGAAATTAGGTTTCTATGTGACGTTTCTCAATTTTTCAAACATGATTCCAATCTCACCCCTTTCATAAGCATGTCTGTGTAATGAATCTGGCCCACAGACCACCAGTTTTCTATTTTAAGTGAAAATACAACTCCGTTTACGATGGAAAATACTTTCTTTAGCTTTTCTTTTTTACAAAAAGCTAAAATACTGGAAACATATTTAACCAAAGAGGTGAAAGACCCCTGCAAGGAGAACTATAAAACTCTGATGAAAGACATTGCAGAGGACACAAACAAATGGAGACATCCCATGCTCATGGATTACAAGAATCAATATTGTTAAAATGACCACATTACCCAAAGTAATCTACAGATTCAGTGCAATCCCTATCAGACTACCAATGCCACTTTTCACAGAATTAGGAAAAACAATCCTAACATTTATATGAAACCAAAAAAGAGCCAGAATAGCCAAAGCAGTCCTAAGCAGAAACAACAAAGCTGGAGGTGTCATATTACCTAACTTCAAATTATACTACAAGGTTGTAGTA
The DNA here is from genome assembly GCA_027257055.1 of Cephalopachus bancanus. Taxonomy (NCBI): domain Eukaryota; kingdom Metazoa; phylum Chordata; class Mammalia; order Primates; family Tarsiidae; genus Cephalopachus; species Cephalopachus bancanus. The sequence goes on from JAPVLO010000392.1 coordinate 855,557, forward strand.
ACCAAAATAGCATGATACTGGTACAAGAGTAGATACATGGACCAATGGAGCAGAAATAAATTCAAATACCTTAAACCAACGAATCTTTGACACAGCAGATACAAACATAAACTGGGGAAAGGACACACTATTCAACAAATGATGCTTGGAAAATTGGATAGCTAAATGCAGAAAAATGAAACTTGATCCCTATCTCTCTCCACATACAAATAATTCAAGATGAATTAAAGACCTGAAACCATAAAAATCCAAGAATAAAACCTAGGAAAAACTCTTATGAACATCAGCCTAAGCAAAGAATTTATGGTTAAAGCCTCAAAAGCAAATACAACAAAAACAAAAATAAGCAAATGGGACTTAATTAAAGTTAAAAGCTTCTGCACAACAAAAGAAATAATCAACAGACCAAACAGGCAACCTGCAGAAAGGAATAAGAAATTCACAAACTATACATCTGACAAAGAACTAATATCTAGAATCTACAAAGGGCACAAACAAATCAGCATGAAAAAAAGCAAATAACCCCATTAAAAAGTGGGCAAACAACATGAACAGACATCTCTCAAAAGAAGATATACAAATGGCCAACAAACATGAAAAAATGCTCAACATTGCTCATCATCAGGGAAATACAAATGAGAACCACAATAAGTTACCACTTTATACCAGTCAGAATGGTCATTATTTAGAAAATCAGAAAACAGTAGGTGCGGGCATGGATGAGGAAAAAAGGGAATGCTTATACACTGTTAGTAGGATGTGTACATTAGTATAATCTCTGTGGAAAGCAGTGTGGAGATTTCTCTAACAACTAAAAGTAGATATACCATTTGATCCAAGAATCGCACTACTAGGTATCTCCCTTAAGAAACAGAGGTGATTATATAAAAAAGACACCTGCATGTTCATCGCAGCACAATTCACAATTGCAAAGATGTGGAATCAGCCTAAATAACCCACCAGCTGAATAGTGAATAATGAAAATGTGATGTGTGTGTGTGTGTGTGTGTGTGTGTGTGTGTGTGTGTGTGTATACACACTATGTATACTGTTCAGCTATCAAAAAAATAAAATAAAATAATTATCTTTTGCAGTAACTTGAATGGAATTGGAGGACACCATCCTAAGTGAGCTAACTCAGGAACAGAAAACCAAGCACCACGTGTTCTCACTTATATGTGGGAGTTGAATTAAGGATCTGTAAAGACGTAGAGAATGGTATGATGAACACTGGAGAGGGGAGCAACCAAAAAAATGTACTAACCAATACAATGCACACAGGTAGGAGTGGCAAGTACACTTAAAGTCCGGACCCAAACGGTGTGTACCCTCAAGGCTATTGAAATGAAAATAAATAAATAAATGAAAGCACAAGTGTACTGAATGGCTTCATTTCAAAGTTGCATGTTCATATCTTTTCGTTAATCACTTTGATAGACTGATGATTCCCACATCTGTATCCTCAACTCCAGTCTGCACCCAGAAATTCATATCCTTGTGTGTCGTTGCCTATTTGTTGTCTTCATCTGGAAAGGCACCTCAAAAACCTAACACGTCCAACACCTCACTTGTCTGCTCCAACCCCCAGCCTATTCCTACGACTTCATTGACATTGGGCCTCAATATTCAATCTGTAAATAGGAATAATAGTAACAACCTGTTTCTCCTAACTTTGAGGGTTATTTTGCAGATCAAATACGATGATAGGTGTACAGCACAAGAGGAATTAGATGAGAGAGATTGCACATTGAGTATGAACTTAAAAGCTAACTCCAAGATGACAATATCTCCGGCAACATGCTTGCCCACACCTTCCTACCGATGTGAGATGAGAAACAGACAGTGAGAGATACAGTTTTGTTATATCTTTCTGAATGTTGCTCTAGACTAAGAAGAGGTGATAAGACATGAATTTTGTAGCAACCTTTTGTTGCTCTGAGCAGACTGTCATCCAGAGGGGGATGAATAGTGCTGTCAGTCAAATAGCATCTCATTGTTGAGTGCAAGTAGCATGAACTCACTAAGCATTGTTTTTTGAGGATTATACAGTCTGGAAAGCGTTCTGTTGGCTTCCCATTGCATCGGTCTCATTACCTCCAATAAAAGATGCCTGAATCTTCATGAGATGGAAAGTGATTTGTGCAGCCTTGGAGGAGCTGCAGCTGCAAAGTGTGCCGATGGCCATGCTGACTTCTACAGAAGGTAGGAGTAAAAGAGGTTCATACAGTGAAGGCACATCATTTCTAAGAGTATATAGGAATATTAGAAATTATAGTTCTTCCGTATTTGGGCTCATTAATATTCAGCGAATGGCCCAAGGAGGAAATTATGGAGTCCTCTTCCCCCATTCTCTTGTCCTTATCACCCAGGTCAATCGGCACCAGTTCTGTCACGTTCCCTCCTGAATATGTTTAAAATCCATGATCCCATCTCCACGGGATGCATGATCCCATCTCCTCTGGTCGAAAATGGGCTCTTATGAGCTCTTACTCTTACTGTTAAAAGTCTTTCTGAGCAGTCTGCATTCTTCCCTCTCACTTCCTGCCTCCTTCACTCTTTTACCTAAATGCTCTTTCTAAGCACAAGCATAAGTCGTGACTTTCTCACACTTACAATGTTTACTTTACAATCCTTTATATGCAAATCCCAGCTACCATTTCAGTCTCCCCTTATGTTTTGCGTGAACCTGATCACTTGCAAGCTCCCCCAGCAAGCTTGTGTGTGCAGGTGCTGGCACAGAGGATCAGCCATGAAAGACCCAGGGCCTCAGGAGTGGCTCTACTGAGAGGAAGGGAGTGGGCAGGGAAGATGAGGAACTGCTGAGATAAGGCAGATTCTTCCAGGCCTGTCCCTTAGCCTAATGAAGCTCTTCTTGGGATGCATGTGGCTGCTAATGAATGCATCTTGAGTCTAAGCAGTGGAGCCAGTCAATGCTTCGTCAGCACATGTCTCAGGGATACGCCATTGATTCACTCTGCCACAGTAATTTCTCAAGTTTCTCCGATTAAATATTCACACAAAATAAACAAAACTCTAATGGTCAATACTAACAAGTGACTATCAGAAATAACCATAAAGTGGGTTTTAGAGAAACTATGTGAACTTACCGAGCTTTGCCTTGGTATTGTTGTTACTCAACTAACCTCTGAATTTGTTTCCATCTTGTTTTGCTTTATATCTGCGAGTATCACTTTGTTACTGATCACCACTCTTTCTGACTTAAGTTCTCTCCTTTCCTTATCTCCTGCCTCTTCTCTTCTTCTGCTTGCTGATTAGATTGCACATGCTCCCTGGTTGGTTTTAATCACCACTGCTTGTTCATGTGGGATCTGTGGAGGAAGGATTCCCAACTCTAACTTAAACATCTCATGTGATTTCAAAATTCTCTATCAACCATGTACTTGAATCTTTGCTTAGGTATCTCATAACCACCTCAAACTCAACAGGTTCCTAAATGCATCCGTTCTTTCCAACGTTCCATATCTCAGTAAAGACATCACTATCCTAAACTCCAATGTCTTGGCTTCTCTGTGTTCCTTCACTTCCCACTTCCTTTCAGTCAGAGAATTATGATAATTCTACCTCCGAAACGTGATCCATCCATTTCTTTCCCTCCCCACCACTGAGGGAGACAATGCTTCGGGTCGTAATAATTCACTTCAAGACACAATAACTTCTAATCCAAATTACTGCAGCAGTCTCCTAATTTTGTCCCTTTCCATCACCTTCTCTGATCCACTGCTGGAGTAGTCACTCTGGAATGAAAAGTTGACTATGTCACTCCCCACTTTACTATTAAAATCTCAGGCCCAAGCATAATGTTTTAGATGGAGCAAGAAGACCCAAATATATTTAAAATAACTAGATGGAAAAAGCTGTACCATGTTATCACTAACCAAAAGAAATTTGGAATATCTACATTAAAATCAGACAAAGTGTATTTCAAAGTAAAGAGTAATACCAAAGATAAAGAAGTTATGTCATATAAGGGAAAAAATTCACCAAAATTACACAGCATTCCTGAACACATGCACCTAATAACCGAATTTCAAAACACCCAAATATATAATCAATAAAGCAAAAACTCAGAAAATTACAAGGAGAAATAGATAAATTCAAAATTATGTGTAGGAAAGTTATTATCACCTTTCAATAATTAATTTAACAAGCAGACAGAAAATTAACAATGAGAGGAAGACATGAAAAATGGGAGACTCAGGTAGCTGTGTGGAAGAGCTACTACTTAGTCTTACAGGTGTTAAGTTCAGATTGCTTGTTGTTGACCCTATCAAATAAAAAGACTCTGCTTTTACTGCCTGTGTTGATTGTGCCTCTATTTGATCCATGTCTTAGTTTTAATGTCCTAGGTACACTGCCCTCAAGTCATAACCTGGCCAGTGTCATTTCTCATGAAACTCTAGACTTTGACAACCCTGGACTCTTTGTCTCTTTGTTTTCTGCCTAACTGAAAAAGATCCTGGACAACATTGCTATACATATCCTTCTTTCGGCTTGTCTTGTCCTTAACCTAAAACTCTTGAGGCAGCAAAAGCCAAGCATCTCATGACTAACTCTTTTTGGTGCTATGCTATAAAAAATCTTTCTAGATGTGATTTCAGATAATTTTCTTTTCCTTCCCTTTTTTTTTTCAAAAGTCTTTTCTGCTCTTAGCAGTCTTCTGTAGTTGTAACAGCGATAAGCGCAAACTCCTATAGATCACTTACTATGTGTCAGGCACAGTTTTTAAGCACTTTACATAGGAGTGTCACAAGAACCCTGGGGGTTGGTGCTATGATTATCCCATTTCACAGCTTAAGAAACTAAGTCATAGAGAGATTAAGTAATTTTCCCAAGAAGTAATAGGGAAACGCGTCCAATCCAAGCAGTATGTCCCGTAAATTCTGTATTATGCGCCCCATAATATACCCTTCTCACTTCTGAAATGCGAGAATAATTGTTTTTCAAATACTTAAACAAATAAGCTTTAAATGGTTTAATTGTGTGGCATCTACTGAAGTTTATGGACTACAAAATATCATTTGCCTCTTCCTCTCACTAGTCCCTTAGGTAGATTTAAATCATAATCAATGAAACATATCAATGCTTTTTTTTCATTTAGCCAAAAGTATATTTTGGCTGTCTCAGTAATGAGGAAAAATGATCCTATTAGAGAAAAATATTGAGTTAACTTGTACTTTCATGAGAATATTTTTCTTGTGCTACCCTGGGAGAGGGTAGTCCTTCCTTTGCAGCTGGTTGCAAAGTCTCAAGAAGTCAAACAGAACAGCACAGCAGCTTGTATAACTTCACACAGTGAATACTTCACACAGTGTGGCTGTTGTTAAGTCTTAAAGAGAGAAAGAAAGAGAAAAAAAAACATACTGGTGGTCAAGAAGGAGAAGAAAACTCCTCCCCATCCCACCCACTTCCTAGCTTTGTGCTTCCCCAAGGAGACAGTCTGAACACGGGCCCTGGGATCTCACGAAAAACCACATGGCAAAATAAAACCAATGTGGACAGAGAACTTTGTGTTGGAAAAATATTGAGGAAGGGAAAAAAAGCGAAGCTGTACCAGGTTACTTTTCTGCGATTATGCATCAAAGGATCAGACAGGGAAGGCCGCCCGGATTTGGCAGGTGCTAGTCCTTGGAATTAAATTTCCTCCTGTAGGAACGAAGTGGCCAGAGAGTGAGAAAGGAATGGAATGCTTACGAGGAATTAAAGCAAAAGTCCTCTTCTTAGAAAACAAGAATAAATATATTCTTATTTTAAAAATAAATATCCATTCACTATACAGGCCGAACCTTTTCTGTCTTGTTCATTCAGCAATTGTAATGTGCCGCATACCATCATTTGTGTCAAATGATTCAAAGAGCTAAGAGGAAGCTGTAACCCCATATAATGTCAGCTAACTGTCTTTTAAATATCATTTATTTATTTTTAATGAACACATTGTAATTGTACATATCTGTGGGATATGACTTGATGTTTTAATACATATCCATGTTGCATAATGATCACATCCACAGGTGTTCTCATAGCGACAGATACTTGAGGACCCAAATGGAGACAATATGTGACATATCTTCTCAGAAGAGGAAAGCGGTAGATATCTCGATCAAGGGCAGTGTACTTTAGTGGATTTAGAGGAGGGAGATATCCATTCACAGCAACTACTGCCAGGCATTCTGCATTTGTTATCTCACTGGATTCTCTGAACGATGGGAAGAGCCTGATTTCATTACCCAGAAAGGGGGAAACTGAAGCCAAGAAACTCAAGTAGCTACATCTCAAAGCTAACTTGTGGAGGGTCAGGACTGAAACCAGATCTCTCTGGCTTCTAAGACTATGAATGCTCCCACAGCAGGTACACACATGTCCGACCGCCCCCCGTCCACGCTCTGTCTGAGAAGTACAACATCGCACACAGTAAGTAAGTGAGTTCACAGACTGCAATGTCACTGGTAATCCTTGTGCTATGTTCTGGGCCTGGTTATTCTTCATTCTCTGATGGTGCCATGCGTGTGTGACAGAAAGCTTAAGTAAACATGCTCCCTGACAATAGGCAGGCACATCCCACCTAGGACAGATGGACCAACATGTGGGGGGAAAAATGGGGGGGAGGTAGGGGGAGGAAATGGGGGCCAAGCTACAAGCGGAGAAAATGATTTGTTATGATTTGATTGTAATTGAGGGGAGATGCATTAAAAACCATCCCAGACATCTATATAGTGTTATCCGGCAAGAAGATGCCCTTAACTCCGTAGGGAAATGAATTTAGGATTGCAGCCCATAGGTCTCATGTGAGGCCCTGTCATTAAAGACAGCTACTGCCCAGGGTTCTTAGCCTGACCCTGCCGGGCCTCAATTTCACAGGCTCTCAGGGCAGTCTGCTGGGAGTGACAGTGGTGAGACAAGGACCTTGAAAAGTCATCACCACCCTCATAATAGTGATGCTGTTTACAAGTCACCATCATCCTCACAAGGGTCATGCCTCTTACATTTGTTTAGTGCTAATAACATGCTTTCACATACATGACATCATCTAATCTTTGTAATAATCTCTGAGACAGTCATGGCAAGTATCATCATACATTATTATTAGGCAATAATGTGACAAATTTAAGAGTGTGAGGTAATATTATTACATCAATCTTACCCAAGAGGAAATCAGAGTTTGGCAACGTGTTGCCACTTACCTGTGTTCACACTGTTTTTTTGGTTTTTTTTTGAGTCGGAGTCTCACTCTGTCGCCCAGACTGGAGGGCAGTGGCCGCTCCCGGCCACTGCAGCCTCGACCTGCTGGACTCCGGCTATCCTTCCACCTCAGCCTTCCAAGTAGCCAGAATTACAGCATGTGCCACCACGCCCGGCTGATTTTTTGATTTATTGTAGAGATGAGGTCTCGCCTGCCCAGGCGGGTCTCGAACCCGCGGGCTCAGGCAATCCATTCACCTCAGCCTCCCAAAGGCACGGGATTACAGGCTGAGCCACCAAGCCCGGCTACACACTGTTAGTCAATGTAAAAGCTGGGACTCTAGTCAAATCTTCTGCTTCCTGGTCTGGTATGTCTTTGCTATAGTTCATCATGTCAAGGTAAAATGACAAGCTACTGTATTCACTAAAAGCCTTGTGTTTTATCATTCAGGGAGAATCAAGTGTTGAGAAATATGGTTATTTTTGTTCCTTTCATTTGTAGCTAGCATGTCAGTTCATGTTAATTTTTCTCTTTGTGTTTGTGACTTTATTTTATTTTATTTTTTTTGAGTTGGAGTCTCACTCTGTCACCCAGACTGGAGTGCAGTGGCCGCTCCCGGCCACCGCAGCCTCAACCTGCTGGGCTCCGGCGATCCTTCCGCCTCAGCCTTCCAAGTAGCTGGAATTACAGGCATGCACTACCACGCCTGGCTGATTTTTTGATTTATTGTAGAGATGAGGTTTCGCTGCCCAGGCGGGTCTCGAACCCGCGGGCTCAGGCAATCCACCCACCTCAGCCTCCCAAAGGCGCGGGATTACAGGCTGAGCCACCGAGCCCGGCGTGTTTGTGACTTTAAAAGATAATATATGATCAGCAAGTCTTTACCGACTGGGTATGTGGCATTTGGTCCATGATGACAAAATGTAACTCAGGTCACACATGTCCATCTGAGGTGGCCTTTAATGCAATAAGTGTTGCAGCTGTGTGTTTTAGAGGCTGACCCTCCAGAGCATGCACTGAACTAATTAACTGGGGCCTTGATGTCCTTACCTTTAAAATGGAGTAGAAACATCTGCCCTGCGGGGTTGTCATGCACATCAAAAGATATAATGCAGGTAAAGTTCCTGGCCCTAATGAGATGCCCCCTAAATGGCAGCTACCATGCTCATCCTAGAGTTCTTTGTCTTTATACTTCAGTTTCTGGTATTGACACCCTCTTCCTTATCAAAAATTCTCCACATACGGGATTTGGAAGGAAAAAATAAGATCCTTTCTAAATAGCCAACAGCTAATCATTGCTTTTAATTGTTCAGCTATAAAACCGACTTCAGAATCAGAGCTGAGTTCAAATTTCCCAAGTGCCCCGGGAAAGTCATCGTCCTTTTTTCCAACTCTGGTTCCCTCAACTGCAAAATGGGAACCATGATGCCTACCGCCTGTTGTGGTGGTGAGAAGGCACCGGTGGAGTGGCTGGCCCAGAGCCAAAGCCGGACACACAAGTCACCTGGTGTTCTGACTGTGGTTCGTTTCAGAGGCTGAGCCCGTGCACCCGTAGGAGATGACCCGGGAGAGGGGTGGTGGAGTCTGGGCTGCTGGTGTCTTGGTAGGGGCAGCGCTTCCCGCTCTCCCTCTCTGCTCGCCGCACTGCCCCTTCCTGCTGGCCTTTCCCGCCTGGTTGTGCAGCTTCAGAGAGTCTCCTGAGGGGAGACACAGGCAGGTGCCATTGCCGGAGTGGTCTGGAAATAGGGATGTGAGAATGAGCTGTACTCAGAGGGACCTTTGATGTGGGAAAAGCCTCCTGCCAGGGAGGTGAATTGGTCCCAGTCCAGAAGGCTGGGAAGCTGTCCCTGGAGACCTTTAAATAAAAAAGTGATGGACACTCAGCCTGAATGTCTTAGGTGGTGATCTGCGGCAAGACAGTCTGGGACCAAAGTCAATGATTCCATCTTTAAAGTGACAGAATCTCAAAGATATTCTGTACATTAGTAGTATATACCCACGACACAAAGTAAACTTGGGATAACACCCACAGAGGCGTGTGTTGTTGAGTGAGGACGTGCACACATGTGCACACACATACATACACACACACACAGACACACACACACACACACACACATACACACTCCTTTCCTTTACTCTTTGGGTTTAAGGGAGCATCAAGAGAATGACACTGGGTCCAGTAACTGTTGGCAGGTACTTGTGGGCTCTCTTAAACTAACCAAGTGGTAAAAAGAGAGAACAGAAGACTTGGCTAGAAGTGGCTCCATAGGAGAATCGAACCATTCTGGAAGTGTGTGTTGTGGAAATTGAGGGCTCCAGAATTTATCCCCTGTATGAAACTTGTGCAATTGACCAAGTTCTCCTTACCAGGCCCTCAGTGATACCCTGCACACATGAGGAAGCAGAGTCTTGATCTGTGGAGCCCTTAGTTTCCAACTTGAGGTTTTGAACTTCCCGCTTCCTTTTCCTGGATGCTTGAGTCTCCCGTGAAGGTGACTTCTTCTTGACACCCCGGTATGTGCTCAAAGGTCCCGCCCCTGAATGACTCTCTGTCATGCGACTGCTGTCCTTAAGCTCTGTGGGACACTCGTTGCCCTCTAAAAGTGTCTTGTTTGTTTTTTACCCTTTTATTGTCTGTTCCCCTGCCCAGAACATGAATTCCATGGGACAGAGATTTTACCCTCTTTTATCTTTCCACTCCCTCTCTATGTCAGGCAAGCAGAGGTGCTCAATGCGTGCTTGTTGAACAAAAGATCAAACTGATTTTCCCACGGTTCCACCACCAGGACAAAGCAGGACCCTTGACTCCCAAATCCAGGGCTCTTCCAACTTGCTATCTGCTTCCGGAAGTCAAATGGGTCAAACATAAATCCTAGATATATTGACTAAAACCTTCTGAGGGTTCTCCTCTCTGCCTTTTTCCTTTAGAAGCTTCCTTTGACCTTCTGTTCCATCATTTGTCTTGAAAAGTCATTCCCAGGGGATTTTTATGTCTAACTCAGCAGGCTGCCAATGAGAACTTTATTTATAGGTTTGCCTTTTTATATTGCTTGGGACTTGCTTGCCTGGGGGCATGTGGGTAGGACTCACCCTGGCATGTTGAACCTCAGCTCTTCCCTGTGAACCAAGCACACACTTGGCTGAGGTCTGACAAACCTTCCAGGGCTGCATTCTTTCCTTCAGAGGCCTGGGTGGGAGCCTGGGGCCTCAGACCAACTCATTCACTCCCATTAAGAAAACGGTACTCCCATCGGGGCCAATGCTGGACGCCAGAGAGGGGTTCCTTCCTTTCCCTCCCACACTACTGGCTGTGGTGTGTGAACCTGGTCTTCTGAGAACAAAAATAACATCCTGTGTTTGTTCCCACTTGGCGTCCATGTGGGTCCGGCAGGCCACTTGGCGGCGGGCCCTAGGAAGGAAGTCTCCAGGTATTGGTGAGAAAGCGGGAGGCGGGTCTCTGCCTGAAGAAAGCGCCATTTGTGCTGCAGTTGGCGTCACAGGGAAGAGGCAGCGCTGGAGGCCTCTGACCTTCTGAGCAGTGAGAGTTGGGAAGTGTCCCCACAGCTGTGGCTTCCAGCAGAGAGCAGAGACCAGACCCAGCAGCACTTGTGGAGATTTATGGCCTACGGAAAAGTGCTTTTGAGCCCACATGTTTACCTCAGTCAACTCTGTGGAGGCACCGAGGGCCAGGGTCAGCATAGCACCTCCGTGCCTTTTCTTTCAAGCTGTTTCAGACCACACTATTGTTTGGAAGGTAGCAATGGGGGGTGAGGGCCATAGACATTACAGAAAATTCACAGCCATGAATGGTTTTGGCAAGTCTAGGTGGTATCCAGCTAATGACTTTGTTCCCCTTTGTTCCTTACTCACTTAGCGGGGGGTGGTGGTGGGGGAGAAACTGATTTCCAGTTATTCTACGTCAAGGGAAGGCAAGTTGCCAGACCACTCTCCTTTTGCTAAACAAAAGAGCTTGCAAATCATGGTTCCCAGGAGATCTGATTTAACCTCCCTGACCTAGCCAAGGGAGAACTGTAACCCTGAACATAGCACCACTCTCCCAGTTGGTTGGTGCGCACAGCTTGAATGACTGGAGGAGATCTCTCCATTCCTCTTCCCATGCCCCCAAACTGGCTGGCAGCTTTTCCCTCCTCTGGGTCACCTCCTTCTGTTTCTCTGATCCCTCCCCCTCACACGATGCCTAGCGTCCTTCTGGATCAAGTCCCATAGATACCCAAGGGCAGGGGGGCTGCATCACCAGCTGAGGAGTGAGTGACCACTGGTCTAAGGGTAAGTGTCACTCTAACACCCTTCCATGAGCAAGCACTGTTCATGAGGCTTCGTGAAAGGTACAGAAGCTATGGAAATAGGCACTCCATCAATAATAAGTGGAATGAAAAACAGGAGCAAACAAGTCAAAGGAAGATGAGGTGGAAGGTCAGACAGTCAATTTTCTTTTACTTGCCCTCACATCCACAGAAGTCAAAGGAACAGCACCCTGACGTTTCATAATTAAATAGAACACTGGGAAGACTTCCGCAGGGAAGTCTCTTTGGGAGGAAATGCGGAGAAACTTGAGTTTACAAAAGCCAAAACCTACTTGGACTGGCTCAAGGAAACCTTATTGGAATTGTATTATAGTCACAGAAGCTGGCTATGGTAACTTTTTCGAGTACTCCAATTTCTGGCACAGCATTGCGCTTTTGAGAATTGTATCCACATACACACGTTGAAAACAAGCACTTTTAAGCCAGTGACGTTCAGTGAGAGTGGCTTCTTTGCAAAGCAAAGGCTGAATTTTGCCAAAGTGATGAGGAGGCCATTTTTTAAAGTAACCTCTTGTCATGATGCTGCTTTGCCTCAACAAAGCCAGCTGGATGTGACTGCAGTCCATAACGCCCCAAGGAAATGTACCACTAAGAGGAGGGGTATCTGCTTGGTTGGGCAACCTACACAGGACGGAGATCCAATGGGCTTAGTGAACAGAATATAGTGGCCAAGGGCACCCTTGTCAGTGGTCTCACCTCCAAGGCAGATTTGGGCCCTGGAAACAAAGCAGTGCCTGGAGTTTCTAGTATAGTTAAATGTATACCATGTTGAAACACAGGCAGGCAGAATTCTGACCAGGCTCACCGCTCCCTGCTGGTCACACTCTGTACTCCCCTCCCTTTGGGCAGGACCTAGGAATACATCGCATTAGATAAGATTCCTTCCTAGAGGACTAGGAAAAGATTCTCTAGCTGGCTTTGGAAAAGTAGGCTGCCATGGCTGGGAGCTGAGAGAAAACCCTGACCAGGAGCCTTAAGAAAGGAGAGAACTCAGTCCTACAACCACAAGGAACTGGACTCTGCCAACAACCTGGCTGAGTTTGGAAGGCACCTGAATCCAGACGAGAACACGGCCTGGCCAACACGTTGATTTCAGCCCAGAGAGAGCTTGAGTGGAAAGCACAGCTATGCTAAGCTCAGACTTCTCGCCTGTGGGAACTGTGTGTTAGAAACTGAGTGTTGTTTTAGCCCTGGACTTCATAGTAATCTGCAGTGCTGGCTCGACAAACACTGCCTTGGCTTAGCTCCTCCGTGCTCCAGCCAGGCGATCTTTTCAAAACAGAAATCGCCCCTGCCACTATCCTTGGTCCTTGGTTGCTTAAAATTCTCAGTGGCTTTCCATGGCACCTGAGATGAAGACCAGGAGTCTCTTCCCAGCCCACACAGCCTCATCCGCTAGATCTGCTCTCTCTGCCGGCCACACTGACCTGCTCTCAGCGTGTGACATCCCCCACTCACATGCTGTGTCCCTTCTCCCTTCCCACCTGCAGTTCCCTGTTTCAAGATAACACTCCCTCCATCTTCTGCCTGTCTTTACTTGCTTTCCAGGGTCTTCAAATAGCTGCTTTCTAACTATTTCTCCAACATTTCCCATCCTTATCTACCAAGAAGAGTTGTTTGATACAAGTCCCTCCTCACCGTATGAATTCATCATAAAGTCTTAAAAAAACCCTTACATGTAGGCATTCTCATTTAGTCCTCATCAAACACTACTAGGAGGACAAAAATGAGTTATCCCAACAGATAACTTACTTTATCACCTCCTATTTTCCAGGGATTATGCTGGATAGTGAAGGCAGGAAACAGATCAGCAGGGAACAAACCAGGTCTAGTGTCTAACTTTGTGGAGTTTATAAACGAACCCAAGAGTCATTTGCCAAACAAAGAAACTGAATTTCTGAGAGCCCAAGGGCCTCGTGCCAGATCCCATAGCTGAGTAAGGAGCAGAAAGGGGACTTTAAACCATGAAGCTGCCAATAAAAGTGACACCATTCACTCATTCATTCAAAATATTTATCGAGTACCTTTAATCCATCAGGAACTGTGCTAGACACAAAACATACAAAAGGGGTAAAAATAGAGAGGAATTTCTTCCTTTATTCTGCTTACATTCTAAAGAGTTATTACTTTCCTAAGTTATTACTTTCCTAAGTCATATGTAAACACCCTTGGTGTATCTAGACATTCCTCAAAAGCTGACCTTTGTGGAATTTGTGTTTTGTGTTCACTAGGGAGGCACATACCACCATGAGCTTCACTAAAGGAGGTTGAGACAAGGAATGTGATTACAATAAAGTGCTCTTTATAATAAAACCACCTCACTGTCTGGTGAATAGGCCACAGAAAAGATGCTTTGTTGATTTTTGAAATGAGTCTGTATTACCCAAAAGGACAAAAAGTAAGACCTAGATACATACACAAATTTATGCAACAACCACTTTCTAAATGAAAACAACCACGGCAAAACCTGATTATATACTATTTTCCCACAAAGATTCTAAGGAAGAATAAGAGAAGGACATAGAAAAACAAGGAGAAATAAGAGATTTATTTGAGTGACAATTTTTAACAATTCTTTTTCCCATTGTCAGCTTCTATCACCCCTCTCTATTCCAAACATCTCAGTTACTAAAGAAAAGACTCATTTACATTTCCAAAGATAGCATGCTGAATTCAAATATAAGCTGTAGTGTTTTCTTCTATGCCTTTCTCCCCATGTGGGCCCTCCCATGCACATTGTCATTTAACATAGCCTGAAACAGAGAGGATGAAGTCTTTTGTGACAGTGAAATCTCAAACATCAGCCGGTGGGCAGAAGACGATCTGAGGGGCATCAGGGTGCACACTTCAAACCATATCACATGTGACTGTTGGAGGCAGGAGGGCTAAACATTCCACCACAACAAATCACCACCCCAAAATGTAAACGTACTTTCACAAGGAAAAGGAGGGCAAGGTTGTGTATCTTTCCTCTAATGAAATTCGACTAATTCTTTTCACTTGCTAATTAACTTCAGAAACCCACGGTTCTACTTCATCCATCCCTAAGTCTAAACATTGAAAATAGTGTAATCATTTTAGTAAAAGCTATCCTTGCCAACTTATTTAAACATTGTATAACATTGTTCATTCACTCATCAAATATTTATTGCACAGCTACTGCATGCTTGGAGGAATGCAAAGATATACAAAAATATACGGCGTGTATTGGGAAATACAAAGATGAACTGAGGTCTAGTGTATTGGGAGAGTTTGCCAAACTTGTCATTGTTATCTTCTATTATTGGCTGTGGAAATGATTATAACATGGGGAGTTGAGTTAAGTGATACTTACAGGGAAAGATGCAGGGGTCATTGGGACAGCTCAGGTTACCATGGGAGCCCGACGCTGACATATGGTGGCCACTCAATCGACATTTGTTATATAAACAAATAGCCAAAAGAGAGAGAATGTGAGAAAGAGCATAGAAGTGTGACCTTGATAGGTAGACCAGGAAACTGGGTAGGAGAAATGGCAAGTGTAGAGACGCAGAAGAGACAGGCTGAGAAATGTGCCTGAGCTCGTAGCTGCAGGGAAGGGGCTGGGATCAGACACGACAGGATGTGACCTCTACCCACCTTTCTGGCACTATGTCCCTTACTGTCCAGTAGCCATTTCTTCACTCCATACACTGCCTTCATTTTTTCACTCCATTCACTGCCTTCTCCTCCACACTTTGTTATTCAATGACGGTTTCACTCCTATCTATTAGTCAAGCTTGAGTTCACAGGCAGTTGTAACTGCTCCGTTTCCCCCCCTGGACACCTGGTCAGAACACAGCCTGAACAATCTACCCTTGAAGTTCCAGTTTTTATCTGTCCCATCCCCCTGAAACTCTCAGAGAACAGTTAAGCTTCCCATCAGTCTTGTTTGAGACCCACTCTTCCTCACTGGATCTATGTGAAACCCTCTTAATTTTTCTTCTTACATCCAAGATTTCCCCTGTAAGCCATGCTTAACACAACTCTCAGATCGCTTCTCTTGAAGCAGAGTCCTGGTACAGTCCCATTCAAAAATCGTCAGGGACTCCCAATTAAATGCCGATTAAAGTCAAGGCTGGTGAGCCCAGCAGAAGCTGATGGACTTTTTGAAAGATTTTTAGCCATCACAGGAATTTAATCAGGTGATTCCCGTGGCCAAAACTATATTTGGAAAATATCCTTTCTGTTAAATAGGAAACAGATGGAAGGTAAGGCAAGCGTACAGGTGGGAAGTTGACCTCAGAGGGAGGCTTGAGAAGACCAGGCTACGGTTTAAAATGAATGAAAGTGGAGAGAAGTGGAGATGTGGAAGAGCTATTTGAAAGCTGGAGTTGACTGCTCTCAGTGATGGGCTGGATATATAGGAAAAGGTTTGGAGGTTGGGATGCTGTCCAGGTTTCTGAGTAGCTGACAGTTTCTTTGCCAAGACAAAGACAGAAGAAGGAGCAGCCCTGCTTGGGAATGGATGTGGGCAGGGGGTGAGGAAGAACGTCAAGGGCAGTTTGGGACATGCTGGATTCAGAACATCCAAGTGGCGATGTCCGTGGACCACCGGCCTTGTGAGACAGGAAGCTCAGAAGAGGAGTTTGAGCTTGTCTACAACACTTGTTATGTAACAACTACCCCAAAGCTTAGTGGTGTAACACAGCAACCATTTATTACTGCCTGAAACTTCGAGTTGGTTGGGTGTTTCTGTGGATATGGACGATCCTGCCTGATCTGCACTAAGCTAGTTCATGAACTTCCCAGTCAACTGATGCATCAGCAGGGGACCCGCTACCTACAGAGGACCTTGTTTACATGTTTGGTAGTTGGCTTGTGGTCAAAAAGATGGGGTATGGAATGTCTTTCATCATCTGCCTATCCAGTTTATCCACAGAACATCAGGGAAGGGACTGCCAAGACCAAAGCATATGTGTGCAAAAACCTCTTGAGGTCCAAGCTCAGAACTGGCACAGCATCATATCACCTGCATTCTGTTCTCCAAGGCAAGTCCCAAGGACAGTCAAAGATTGGCAGGATCAACTTCACCTCTTCATGGGAGGAGCAACAAATATTTCTGGTCAGGTTTTGCAATGTACCACAGAGCTGAGGAATCGATGTGGGAGTCATCAACATCAGGATGACAACTGCAGCAATAGGAGTGGGTGCAACCTCCCAGGGAAATGGGAGGATGAGAAGGAAAGAGAAGCCATCTGGAACTCACGGAACACTGTGGCACAGTTTGCAGAAGCGTTCTATATCCATTGGTCGGTATGCCTGTTCTTGTGCAAATACCAGACTGTTTTGATTATTGTAGCTTTATAATAAAGTTTAAAGTCTGGGAGTGTGGTATCTCCTGCTTTGTTTTTCTTTGGCTGAGGATTGTTCTGGCGATTCGTGATCATTTATGTTTCCGTATGAATTCTTGTATTGTCTTCCGGGTCTGAGAAGAATGCTGATGGTAATTTAATGGGTGTTGTGTTAAATCTGTAGATTGCTTTGGGTAGGATGGATATCTTAACAATGTTGATTCTTCCAATCAACATTGGAAGATATTTTTTCATTTATTTGTGTCATCTTTGATTGCTTTGGGCAGTGTTTTTAGGTTTTGTTAAACGTCTTTCACTTCTCTGGTTAGGAAGATGCCAGTGTAGTTCATCGTTTTGTGGTTATTGTGCTTTTTATTTGGGTTTCTGTTTGTTTATTTTTGGTGTATAGGAATGTGACTGTCTTTATTTTATACCCTAAGGCTTTGCCAAAGTCCTTTATCAGGGCAAGGTTTTTGAAAGATTCTCTTGGGTTTTTGAGGTATAGAATCATGTCATCCGCAAAGAGGGATAACTTGACTTCCTCTTTTTCTATGGATACCCCTGATCTCCTTATCTTGTCTTATTGCTCTAGCTAGGACCTCCAATACTATGTTAACAGGAGGGAGGAAGTGGGCATCCTTGTCTTTTTCTGGTTTTCAGGGAAATGGTTTCAATTTCTGTCTGTTTAGCAGTGTGTTGGCTGTGGGTTTCTCATAGATGGCTCTTACTATTTTGAGGTATACCTAGATGTTTGAAGAAGGGGTGCTAGATTTTATCAAAAGCTTTTTCCACATCTAATGATATAATCATGTTGCTTTTGTGTTTACATCTGTTGATGTATTTAATTACGTTTATGGTCTTGCGGATGTTGAACCAGTCTTGCATTCTGGGGATGAAGCCTACTTGGTCACGGTGGATGAATTTTGAGATGTGTTGTTGGATCCGGCTTGCTAGAATCTTGTTGAGGACTTTTGCATCTATGTTCATCAAGGGTATTGGCCTGTAGTTCTCTTTCTTTGTTTGATCTTTATCCATTTTGGATATCAATGTGATGTTTGCTTCATAAAATGATTTGGGGAGAATTTCATCTTTCTCCATTGCTTGGAATACTTTCAATAGGATTAGTATCACCTCCACCTTGTATGTTTTGTAGAATTCTGCTGGAAAGTCATCTGGTTCAGGGCTTTTTTTTTTTGTAGGTAGGTTTCTTATGACACAGTCAATTTCCTGAGTTATTATTCATCTATTTAGGGTCTTGATTTCTTCTTGTTTCAACCTAGGGAGGTTGTGTGATGCAAGAAAGTCCTCCATTTCATTTAGGTTTTCAAGTTTGTTTCCATACAAGTGTACATAGTAATCTTTTGTATTTCTTCAGGGCCAGTTGTAACTTGATATTTTGCATTCCTGATTGTGTTTATTTGGGCTTTTTCTCTCTTTTTCTTGTTTAACCTTTCAAAGAAACAGCTTTTTATTTTGTTGATTTTTTGCATTATATTTTTGTCTTTTTTGTCCTGAATTTGGGCTTTTATTTTGGTGATCTGGATTCTTCTACTGAAGTTAAGATTTTAGTGGTCTTGCTTTTCTAGCTTCCTTAGATGATTTGTTAGGCTGTTAACTTGTGATCTTTCCATTTTCTTCATGTTTGTTCATAGAGATATGAATCTCTCTCTCTTAGTACAGTTTTCATGGCATCCCAGAGATTTTGCTAAGATGTTTCTTCATTTTCATTTGTCTCCAGGTATCTTTTAATCTCTGTTTTGATTTCCATGTTGACTCAGGAGTTGCTCAGCATCATGCTGTCTAGTGTCCATGTCTTTGTAGGTTTTGGGGAAACTTTACGGGTGTTGATATTTGTTTATATGTCACTGTGGTCTGAGAAGGTGCATAGAAGTATTTCAATCTTATGGAATTTGTTTATGCTTGATTTATGGTCAAGGATGGCAGTCAATCTTAGAGTACCTTCCATGTGGTGATGAGTAGACTGTGTATCCCATGGTTGTTGGGTGGAGTGTTCTGTAGGTATTAATTAAGTCCTTTTGGTCAAGTATCATGCTGAGGTTCCAAATCTCGTTGACTTTTTTGTCTTGATGATCTATCTAGGGTTGTTAATGGGGTGTTTAAGTCCCCAGCTATGATAGTATTAGAGCCAATATCTGTTTGAAGTTTACCTAGAAGCTGCTTTATGAAAGTTAGTGCTCCTATGTTGGGTGTATGTGTTTAGGATGGATATTTCTTGTTGATGGATTAAACCTTTTATCATTATGTAGTGACTTTCCATATCTTTTTAAATTTTTGATAGTTTAAAGGGTATTTTGTCTGATATTAAGATCAAACTCCTGCTTTTTTGTGTTCTGTTTGCCTGAAAATTTGTTTTCATCCTCTTGCTTTGAGTCTGTGGAGTGTCCTTTCTGGTGAGATGTGTCTCCTGGAGACAACATATTGTTGCATCATGATAATTATCTAATTTGCCATTCTATGTCTTTTCACTGGTGTATTTAGTCCATTTACATTCAGGCAAATTATTGAGATGTGAGAGTTTATCCCTGTCATGAAGTTCTTATAGAGTTTGTTGTTGTTGCTGTTGTGTGTTAGTTTATTTTTTTGTTGTCTTTCTTTTGATTTTGGTGTTGATTTGTGTGTGTTTTCAATCTTTTTCCTGCATTTTTGGGAAGGTTGTGGTCATACTTTTTTTTTTGGTTTCTTCTGTGTTTAATACTTTCTAAAATGTTTCTTGTAGAGCTGGTCTGGAGGCAGCATAAACTCTTAAGAATTGAATGTCTGGGAAGGATTTTAATTCTCCATCACTGATGTAACTTAGTCTAGCTAAGAAGGTAATTCTTGTTTGAAATTGCTTATCTTTGAGAGTTTTGAAGATTGGACTCCAATCTCTTCTGCTTGAAGTGTTTCTGTAGATAAGTCTGTAGTTATTCTTTTTTTTTTTTTTTTTGAGTTGGAGTCTCACTCTGTCGCCCAGACTGGAGTGCAGTGGCCACTCCCGGCCACCGCAGCCTCGACCCGCTGGGCTCCAGCGATCCTTCTGCCTCAGCCGTCCAAGTAGCTGGAATTATAGGCATGTGCTACCAAGCCCGGCTGATTTTTTGATTTATTGTAGAGATGAGGTCTCGCTTCCCAGGCGGGTCTCGAACCCGCGGGCTCAGGCAATCCACTCACCTCAGCCTCCCAAAGGCGCAGGATTACAGGCTGAGCCACCGAACCCGGCTCGTCTGCAGCTATTCTAATTGGTCTTTCTCTTTTACTGCCTTTAGGATTTTTTTCTTTTATACCTACTTTGTGTAAGTGAATTACTATGTGTCTAGGAGTTGGTCTTCTCATTTGTTGTCCTGCAGGGGTTCTCTCAATCTCTTGTGTTTGAATGGTAGCATCTCTGATGAGGTGAGGGAAGTTTTCTTGGGTAATTTCATGGAATGTTTGCTCCAGGGTAGTCTCTGTCTCTCTGTCTGCCTCAGGGATTCCAATTAACTTTAGGTTTGGTCTCGTGATATAATCACTCATCCCTTGGATGCTTTTATCTGTCTTTTTAAGCTTCTTTTCTATGTTTTTAACAGTTTGGGTTCGTTTCATACTTTGGTTCTTAAGCTCTGACATTCTTTCTTTTGCTTCGCTTAATTCTGCTTTCCATGCTTATCAGTTTGTTGTTTATTTCATTCACTGTATTTTTTATTGCTGTTATCTCAATTATCAACTCCTTTCTTTCCTCTTGTCTCTCCTCATTTCTATTTATTCTATTAACATCTTGATATCTGGGTTTGTGGTTTGAGACAAGTCATTCTGGGGGCTCTTTACTATTTGCGTTCTGAAGTCTGTATACTCAGTTGTTGCCCTCTCAGGGGTCTATATGAGACCCATACTCTTCCTTTGTTTTTTTTTCATTTGTGTAGGCTTTCCTCCCCCCCCACTTTTTTTTTTTAACCTCTTCTTTAATTCTGTTGTTCAGTGATGGGGGATAGCTTTTACTTCTGTTTGCTCAATATCCTATTCTTTCTTATATAGATTCTCTGTCTTTGTTCAATTTTGAAACTGGACTGTGAGTAGGGGGCTCTGTTTTTTGCAGTTTTGATATTTAATTAAGAGGGAGCTGTGATTCAGAAGATATTTGCAGATCCCAGTATCTACTGATAGGTGTGTGGGCCCCCTGAAACCCACTACCCACCACCTTATAGTCTGTCCATGCAGTGGGAGTGTATGTTTGTCACCTGAAAGCATAATGAGATAAAAAAAAAAAGGAAAAGAATGGAAAAAGGAAGGAGGAAGACTAAAGGAAGATGGAGAGAGAGAAGAAGAGGAAAACAGACAGGCATACAAACTAACAAATAAACAGAGAAACAAACAATGACAGAATAAACAAAAAAACAAAAACATACAATCATATGAACAAAGACCCCTATTGATGTACTCGCCTTCAAAGATACTCATTCACAAGCAGAAAACCTAGAAAAAAATTAAAATAACAGAAACAAAGCAAGCACAAAAATGTAAGCAACAACAGAAAGAAAGAGAGAAGAAAAAAACTCCCAGAAAACAGACAAAAAAACTTGCTTCGTAGCCATTTCTGTAACTTCATTTTCCTTTCATCTGCTGGCACCATGCTGAGTGACTTTGGTCTCTAGCCTGTCCCCTTTGCTCTCAGCACAGGCTGATAGGATTGCTCTCAGCATGGGTCAGATGCCCATGGACTTCTTTGGGAGGAGGATGGATTAGATCCAGACTCACCCGACTGGTCTGCTGCTGTTGCTTCTGTCAAGTCTCCCACTTAGACCTGATGTGTCTACGCCTGTTCCAGTGTGAGGGAGGGGCATCTGTCTCTCCAAGTCTGATGAGGGGATAGCCTCTGAGTCCCAGGTTGGAGGCTGGACAGAACTGGGCAGGGCAATGCAGGTCTCTGCAAGGTCCCTGGACAAAGATTATGGCGCCTGTCAGTGTCTCCTCACTGGTGACAGGACTCTGTTCCAGATTTCCATGTTCTGCCATCCCCACAGTTCCTACTGCTAGTGCCCAGTCTGCTGCCACAGGTGATGCCAAGGGCCAGGTGCCAGCTGGTGAGGAGAAACTGTTTCCTGCTGCCTCCCCTCAAGAAAGTCCCCAAAATGGCAGATGACCTTATGTACTGGGGCTCAAATCTCAGGGCAGTGGTGGGTTGCAGTCACCTCCCAAAAAGATCGATTCTTGGGAACTCAAGTCTCCCCTCAGAGGGACTTCCACTCACCCACCGGCACACATCAAGTCATGCAGAGCATCTTAATGACCACTCACTTTTGCAGAGACTCTCACACTCCGACCTGTTCTGTCACCATCTTGCCTTAGTTCCCCCGGTATACGGTTTTTTATTTCTGTAATAATTCACTTAGAATGATTATCTCCAGCTGCAAAGAACATGATTTTGTTCTTTATGGTTGCATAGTATTCCATCATGTATATGCACCACATTTTCTTTCTCCAGATCATTTTTGATGGGCATCTGGGTTGGTTCCAAGTTTTTGCTATTGTGAATAGTGCTGCAGTGAACATATGTGTATAGATGTCTTTTGGGAAGAGCGATTTATGTTCATCTGGATATATTCCCGGGAGTGGGATTGATGTGTCAAATGGTAACTCAATTTTTAGTTTTTTGAGAAATTGGCACACTGTTTTTCACAAAGGCTGAACTAGCTTATATTCCCACTAATAGTATAGAAGTTTTCCCTTTTCTTTCAGCAGTACCCAACACCCATTACTTTTTTGACTTTTTAACGATACCCATATTGACTGGTGTGAAGTGGTATCTCATTGAGTTTTGATTTGCATTTCTCTGATGATTAGTGAACCTGAGAACTTTTTTTCCATGTTTGGAAAAACATGCTTGTATGCCTTCCTTTGGGAAGTGTCTGTTCATGTCCTTTACCCACTTTTTAATGAGATTATTAGTTTATTTCCCTGTCAATTCATTTGAGTTCCTTATTGATCCTGGATGTTAGGTCTTTGCCAGGTGCATAGTTTGCAAGTATTTTTTCTCCATTCTGTGAGTTGTCTTTTTTATTTTCTTGATGGTCTCTTTTGCTGTGCAAAAACTGTTTAGCTTGCTAAGTTCCCACTTGTCAATTCAGATTTTGTTGCATTTGCTTTTGAGAACTTGGCCATGAACTCTGATTTTAATAAAAAAGAAAGAGACATTTCCCAAGACTTGAGTGGAGTGAGGTGTGCAGATGACAGAACAATGGCATGGCCACCCCTCTGTTTCTCAGCAATCGTCTAGGAGAATAACAAGCTCACAGAAAGAAGTGGCAAAAATTGGATCATAGGGACAGTGGTTCCTAACCTCACTCAAGAGTCCATGTCCAAAGAGGCATCTGGTCTTGAGAGGGACAATGGATGCCCCAACAAGTACTTGGTTGATAGTAATGACCAGGGGCCGTCATCAATGTACTGGCTTATCATGTGAGCTCAGAACCTTAAAAAGACCCTGGGGAAATTTATGTTCCACATACAGCATGTGAGATGGAATTAAAAACTAGAGAGAGGAGGCTAACTTATTCACAAATAAAGAAAGGTGCTATTTCTCAAACACCTAGGTTTGTGGACCAAGAGGCACCCTTGTCATGCCCAGACTGTGCGATGGAATTCATTAAGTGTTTTAAATTCATCGTCTCATTTAAATTTTCCAGCAGCACCATGATTTGGGGTCTTTTTGTGTTGTTCTTTTTTTGGAGTTGGAGGTCTCAGTTTGTCACCCAAGCTGGAGTGCAGTGGCATGATCACAAAAATCATGGCTCATAGAAATCTTGGCTTTTGGGGCTCAGGCAATCCTTCTACCTCAGCATCCCAAGTAGCTGGGACTACAGGTGCACACCATCACGCCTGTCTATTTTTTTTTTTTTTGAGTTGGAGTCTCACTCTGTTGCCCAGGCTGGAGTGCAGTGGCACACTCACGGCCACCCCAGCATTGACCTGCTGGACTCCAGTGATCCCTCTGCCTCAGTTTTCCAAGTAGTTGGAACTACAGGCACACGCTACCATGCACAGCTAATTTTTGATTTATTGTAGAGATGAGATCTCGCCAAGTTGCCCAGGCTGGTCTCGAACCTACGGGCTCAGGCAATCCACTCTCCTAGGCCTCCCAAAGTGCTGAGATTACAGGCTGAGTCACCAAACCTAGCCTCTAGCTAATTTAAAAAACATTGTGTGTGTGTGTGTGTGTGTGTGTGTGTGTGTGTGTGTGTGTGGAGATGAGGTTTCACTGTGTTGCCCAAGCTGGTCTCAAACTTCTGAGCTCAAGCAATTTGTCTACCTTGGCCTCCCCAAGTGCTGGGATTACAGGCATAAGCCACTGTGCCCGGCAAGTTGAGTTCTATTTTTATTCTCACTCTATAGATAAGAAAACTGAAGAACAGAAAAATCAGTTATGGTTTTACTGGCTTAGACTAATATGTGAGAGAGCAGGAAGTTGAACCCAGACAATCCAATGTCAGAGACCTCCACCGCAACCACTGTGCCATTAGGTTCTAATGGTCTAAAAATACTACCCGAATAACTTAGGCAAAATGATAACCAAAACAGATGTGATATGTATACACACACACACACACACACACACACACACACACACACACACACACACCATCAGTAATCATGCTATCCTCTTTTTCTGGAATTGGGCAGAATTTTATCTGTGCCTCCTAGTGAATGGACAAGTCCACTAATTCCCCTGACCTTGTACAGAAAGAGGCAACCAAGGAAATAGCAAAACTGGTGACAATGGCAGACTTGGAGAGGGGAAAAAAAGTCCAATAAGAAAAAGGATGAGGAATGATAGACCATCTTCTCTGCAAATACTCAGAAATGGGTTAAGAACGGTCCGTTGGAGTCTCTTTTAGGAATAAGAAAGTGATGGAACGGGATCAACAAAGAATGAAGTGGCGAGGAAGAATACAGTTAAGGGAGGACCAGAAGGAGAGAAAATGACTGGTGGCAAGAAAGAAGCTAGAGGGGGGAGAATGCTGAACAAAGGCAAGGTGTACAAAGCACATGCCAGACTCTGCTTCCCAGCACTCCAGTCTCTGGGGAGCCTATCTGAAAGCAAAAATGAGATTATTGTATTTTTGCTTCGCCACGATATGCAAACGACGCCATTTAGCTGTTAAACAGGTCGTTATTGAATTCTGAGAAATTCCCTTCCTAAGATGTAATATTTTTGTGACAATATTGTCCGCAATGCCAGATTGCTTTTCTATTTTGGTTAAGCTTTTATCCAAGTCTGGTCTATGTCGTCTATTCCCAGATTCCAAATGATTGCTTTTATGTAATTTTTGTGTAAGCAAGAAATAATAACATGCTTAGAAATGTGAGAAATGTGTTAACCTTCTCATTATTTTTCAGTGCCCAGGAGAATTAGAGGGTGGGCCGCAATGAGGAATGTAATTATTTCTCATGATGAATTTTTATGTATGTTAATATCCTTGAGAGCCCACATATCTGTTATTAACCACATTTGTCTGTTTTTGTCCAGTCTTTCTAGCCCGTCTTTCATCGCTCTTCGTCTAGAGGCATTTTGCATAACTGACAAAGATTTTAAAGCTTATAAACAAAGGATTGTGAAATCACACTTTCTATCTCTGACACCTATATTCCTTCTTGGTGGCATCACTCTAATTGCAGCCATATTTAAAAAAGAGACTAGAGTCTTCATTCCTGCAGTCCTCGACACTGTGATATCAAAACTGAATTACAAGTCTCATGATTTCTCTACATTACTATTGATTTTGAGAATTTCTCTGATAGAAACAACTTCCCACCCACCCAGCATTAATCAACAAGAAATGAAGAGGGAAGTGAAGGCAAGAAATGTTTCGCATGATCCATTAGTCACAAACAAAACACACCTGCCCAGATCAGAGCCCTTTGGAAATCTGCTATATCCAGCTATTTAATCCTGGACAATGAAACTACTTGGTCAGCAACAATAGTGACTTCCTTAAGAATAATAGTTTGAGCCGGGCTCGGTGGCTCAGCCTGTCATCCCGCGCCTTTGGATGGCCTGAGCCTGCGGGTTCGAGACCCGCCTGGGTAGCGAGACCTCATCTCTACAATAAATTAAAAAATCAGCCGGGTGTGGTGGCGCATGCCTGTAATTCCGGCTACTCGGAAGGCTGAGGTGGAAGGATCGCTGGAGCCCAGCAGGGCAAGGCTGCGGTGGCCGGGAGCGGCCACTGCACCACTCCAGTCTGGGCGACAGTGAGACTCCAACTCAAAAAAAAAAAAAAAAAAAAAAAGAATAATACTTTGTCTGGTGATCTACTCAGCAACAACAGTGTGATGGTTCATATTATGTGCCAGTTTGGCTAGACCACAGTATGCAGATATTTGGCCAATCATTATTCTAGATGTTTCTGTGAAAGTATTTTAAAGATGTGATTAGCCTGAAATCAGTAGACTTCGAGTAAAGCAGGCACCCTCCACAATGGAGTGGATCTCACTCAATCAGTTGAGTAAAAAACAGAAATAGAAAAAAAGACTGACTTCCCTCTAGGAGGAAGGAATTCTCTCAGCAGACTGCTTTTGGACTCAAACTGAGTCTTTCAGCTCTTTCCTAGGTCTCCCGTTTTCCAGCTTATCCTCCAGATTTTGGACTTGTCAGGCTCCATAATCTCTCTGTCTCTCTGTCTCTCTCTCCTCTCTCTTTCTCTCTCTCTCCTTTCTCTCTCCCCCTTTTCTCTCTCTGTCTTTGTCTCTGTATATATACATATATATGTATATGTGTGTGTGTATTTCAAAATCATATAGACGCACACATCCTATTGATTCTATTTCTCTGGAGAACTATATGACTAACACAGGCAGCTAGGGCCTCCCTCCCAATTATTAACCATCAATGGTCTGAGATCATTCTACACTAGCTGGATCATTGCTGGTATCAAGGTTGGCCAAATAACAGAAGAGTAGGTAGAATTTCCTGAATAATTTTCCTGGAAAATAATTTTCCTGAATTACTGAGACTGTTCCTTCACTTCCACATTATTAGAAATGCTTCGGTAAAATAAGATCTCCAAGGAGATTCTTAAGATAATTCTTGCCCCAAGCAAGGCCATACCTGAACACCCACACTGCAACCATTTTTAAAACTCCCAGCATAACATATGACCTCAGCTCAGTCAGAGACATTGAGGCAAATAAGGACTGACAAAGGTCCCTAGATTGATATAAACTAAGTCATCGGGGGTATATTCAATTCATTTTTGCTATGTGAAAGGGTTTTTATTATTATTCTCAAGCCTGTAAGTTCACTGAGCGGTTCCACAGACAGCCATTGAGTTGACTGGGTGCTCTTGGTCTGCGATTGTTTACTCAGTGCCTTGTAGTTGGCGCTGGATGTCCATTGGCCTCGGGGTGACCGGGCCACATGTCTGTCATCATTCAAACCCCAAGGACTTTGTGAGGTTTATTGTGCTCTAGGGCAAAGCATTCCGTATTGCCTGCAAAGGACAAAACATTTCTGAAATCCCAGGCACACATACTGTTTCGTGCCAAGAGATCTGATGGGGAAGGAGCAGAGGTCTCTTCTGGTTCCTTGAGCTATGGATTTGAAATAAGTCAAGCGACACAGACTGTGTCTTTGTGCTTGGTAAATTATTCATAATGGCAATTTACTAGAAAATAAGGACTGCTCAGTGAACCCGCAGACTTGGGAATAATACTTTTAAAAGGCTCATATGGATCTATTAGGGAAATGTCATGCTAATCCAGGATCCACCATCACTTCAGCCTGACGGCAGCTTGTCCACAAAGCCTTTTCTAGATTTAAGGAGGTTTGAGGAAATAGATGCTCAAGCAAAGAAAGAAAGCAGCACAAATGTCACCCCCCAAATGTGGCATGAAATGCCAGGCAATCCCCTCTGCTTAATTGTTCATACCATGTTCCCTGAATTATTATCCAACAAAGCCATTCTTCTAATAACAGGTCCCAGGGCTCCAGAAAACATGCTTTTTCTCAGTGCTGTCCTCTCTGGGCACACACCCTGTGGAGACGGCAACATCACACGCCTTCTGAAGAGCAGTCTGCGCAAAGCAAACATTTGCCCCAAGCACTTTCGACAGGCTGCAGCATGAGAAGTTAGAGATGTGTTCCCACAGGAGCCCGTGTGAGTTGATTGTAACCAGACTCCCCCAGTGACAAGTGACAGACAGCGGGTAATGCAGTAATGTCAGGTGGGCTACCAGGCCCAAGGCCAGCTGCTCCTTGGAGCACATCAACAAGGGACAGACGTTGCAAGGACCAGGTCTGCAGCCACCACCAGGTCAGTCGCCTTCCACCGGTCACAGAGGGGCATGACAGTTGGTGGAAACCCAGACTCTTGGTGTAACTCTGACACCATGAGAGTAGAGGAAGGTGAAATGAGGGTTTTGCTCTTTAACAGAACTTGGATTGCATATTAAATGTGTCTCTTTCTTCTTGTGTTTGATCCCCAAATGAAAAGAGTTGAGATTAATCTCCTGTCTGAAAAGAAGCTCTTCCCCTGCTCTGCTGATATCAACAAACTCTGATCATTGCCTGAGTTTGCTGAACTTCTCAGTACAAAGGCTTCCTGAACGAGAAAGATTGAGAAAAGACTCCTTTGGGCTGGGGACCCCTGCGGGGTGGTGGGGAGCAGAGGTCTCCCAGAAGGGAGAGTCCTGTCTGATCCTCCTTCCTACAGTCTGCTCTGCAAAATGATATGGGAGAGATGGGGTCACGGCTCGGGTCTTGGAAACAAACCGACTTAGAAACCTAGGAGTGCTGGGACTGGACTGGGTCCCCAAACTGATTCTGCCAAACATTCTTCTCCCAGCTCTTCTGACCTTCTCACTGCTGTTGCAAAGACCCCTCTGGGCACAATTATGGGCAATTTTTCTTTTCTAGCACAGACCGTGAAAACTGAAAGCACCAGACTGAAGGGGCACTCCTCACACAAACATACACACACGTACACACACAAACATACACACCACACACACAAATACACTCGGAAGCACAGTTAAAAACTTCTTTATAATCCCAACTCAGCAAAATAAATTATTCAGAACCTGGTTTAAAAGAGTGAGAGAGACAATAAAGTAGAAAGGTCTGAACGGGATGATTTACTCTTCAGTTTTGGATTTCAAAGCAACCTCTTCACCTTCTAGACTCCTGTCAGTGTGCTGACATCATGTGTGACTTCAGATCTAAAATAGAGCTCAGTTCTTTATCAGACTTCAGCCCTAAAGGCAATTTTGTCACCTCCCAGTCCCATAATAAATGTAATGGGTTGTTGAATTACCTTCACGTGCCTGGGGCCTTGGCAAGCCTCGCAGTCTATAAATGGCAAAAGATAAAATACTGACTTTTTGACCTTAGACAAATTTCAGATTCTGTTGTGATTGACTGGTTAAATCAGTGAGGTGTGAGATTAGGCAGTGGTCCTTACGGTGTTTTTCACCTGAAGGGGACATCTGACAGAAATAACCTTTGCCCTCCAAAAGCTCAAGCTACTACCAGATCTCCAGCCTGGTCAAATCTAAGTACTTGGCAGCAGAATATGCAAGCGATGGCTGTGACCCAGGACTGGCTTCCTCTTCCCAAGCGGACAGTTCTCCTTTCCCACCATGGTTTCTGTCTCCATCTTTCCAGGTGGGATGGGAGAAACTTTGGTTTCAAGATCTGGAAATTCATTTTGGCAGCCCTGTCTGGGCCATCCCCTACCTGTTGACTGTCCTCTCTACACCCACCTATATGTATCCCTTTCCACCGGTGCCTCAACACCACAAGATGCTGGAGATCTCAGCTTTAGGAGGGAATGGAACTGGCTTCATCAAGCTGTTGGAGGGACCCAAAGAGGAGGACCATTGATGTCTTTCTCAACCAATGGCTGGTTTTGCAGGAATCAATACAATAAGCATTTTCACAAGGCCACGTTATCCTCTTTTTGGGGATTCCTCCAGAACAGTATTTGTTATTCATTTATTTAAAATGCTTTTTTATTTGTAAGTTCATTACATTCTAGGCACACTCAATCCTTTCACTATGCAGATGGGTCAGGAGAGGGGTCATATATGCTTATTTTAATGGTTCTCAAACTCTGCTGTAAAGAGAAGCTGCCTAGGGAGCTTGCCTCCAGCTGAGATTGCTGTGCCTTAACTTGAAAAATTCAGATTCAGAGGGTCTAAGGTTGGGAACTAGAATCTGCTTTTCTATAAATAGCCCAGGAGATTCTGAGGTATGTGGTCTAAGTAACATTGCTTTCATTAACGGTTTACCATTTGCAGCTAATCCATTTTCACAGATTATAATGTTTTAAAGATGGACCAACAGCAGGAAACCTCATAGAAGTACAGCTGCCCTTGAACAAGATGGGTTTCAACTGTGCAGGCCCACTTGGATGTGGATTTTCCTCTGCCTCTGCCACCCTTGGGACAGCGAGACGACCCCTCCTTCTCTCCCTGTTCCTCGGCTACTTAATGTGAAGACTTCTGTGATGATCCACTTCCACTTAAGGAATAGTGAATATAGTTTTCTTCCTTTGATTTTCTTTAAAAAGTGTTTCTTTCTCTAGCTGACTTTATTGTAGGAACCCAGTATATAGTACGTATAACATGCACTTGTATCAATCAACAGTTATGTTATTGATAAGGCTTCTGGCCAACAGTAGACTATTAGTAGTTAAGTTTTGGGGGAGTCAAGAGTTACGTGCCTGTTTTTGACTGCATGGGGCCGGCACCCCAACCCTGCGTTGTTCAAAGGTTAACTGTATAATTTAAAATGACTTTGAGGCCAACTATCTGAGCATTCTGTTCTTCTTCGGAAAGCTTTAGGATTTCCACAGTGTGAAGAACCAAGTGACAGTTTCTGGTGGACCCTCAGATGCCAGGGCCCCACCACATACCTGATGTTTACATGGAAGACTCCATGGAGGCTGGGAGGCCCCTGTCATTTTGCCGACCTTGGGTGGCCGCTCGGTTACACCTGTCCCAGAGGTGTTCTCCCTTCACCTGCACTTGGCCTGGCAGAAAGTCTTTGGCTCACAAAGAAACACTGGAACAAGGAACAAGAAGATCATGGATGGATTGTTTGCAGTACCTCTCTTGACTTAGAGCAAGTGGAAGACAGGAGACACGACAAGCAGAACTAGGCAGGCTAGGCTGAGGACAGAGACAGCCAGTGTTTGTTTGATCTCTCGGGTTCATTGTTTGCTTGATGTTCTGTAAATAAGTGAGAATTTGCATTAAACCATCGCTTGACAGTGTCCCTTTTCAGCAAACACTGTTAAGGGTCTGTCTCACCTGAAAACTAACATATCACCTTTGAGAAAAAGGCCAGGCACAGCCATTCAAAGGCAAAAGCACACGCGCGCTTCAACTGACATGGTGGGCCTGTTTTGGAGTCTGTGTGCATGGGAGGAGTGAGAGCAATAAAGATGTAATGCGGAATTTCATCTTCTGCCTCCACAGCAAATCCTGAAAGTAACTAGGAACCATCAGCAGGCCATGACCAGCAGGACCTAACCTCGATGGTGAAGACGTGTTGTGTGGCTGTGTCATTAACTCCACCAGTTAAAATCACTGAGGCTGGTGACAGGGAAGGCAGGTCAGAGAACAGATCCCTCCCCACACTGAAGAAGGTACCCTGGGAGAGAGACTTTCAAAGTCTTTGCGGGTTTAGCCCTCAGAAATTCAAACCTTGGTGCCTGAATAGATACATGGTATGTGAGACAGAAGGCAGCTGATAAATTACTTAATTAACTTATTTTATAGGTGGGTAAACTTTTCCCCTCCAAATGAACTGACTTGCTACAAAGTGAACATATAATTAGTGCAAGAGTTGCCTGAGATGAGCTGCTGAATTGTTTCCTCACCAAAGGAAGCCAGATAAGCAAGTCTGTCTTCCCTAAATAGCAAAATATTTCCTCAGGAGTATTTTTTGGGGGGTGGGACAAGAGAAAGGGCCAAGGAACAGAAACAAAGAAACTCTTCAAAAAAAAAAATGCAATGAACTAATTCAGATGTTCCGATGGTGGTAAGCATTTGACATTTTGATATTTAAAGGGAAATGAATCTCAGACTCTGGATCTTCATAACCTTCATTGCCCTTGGCAGTGCTTCTTCCTTTCCATCCCCGGACGGCCACTTGAAACTGCCCTCCTTACAAGTGGGGCAAGTGGGAACTCTCCTTATTTCCGTAGTGTGGTAGTGACAAATTATCTGCAAAGTGTTCTGGCCAAAGGTAAGCTTTTGTTTTCAGGAGCTGGAAGATGAGGAAAATCAAGATCATCCTCAAATCAGTGGGAAGCGAGATCCAGCAAGGCTGATGTACATGTATCTGCCCTGTTCTGAAATCTCAGTCTTGTCTAGAAACTCCATCTCTTGGTCAAGTCACACCAATATAATGCACTTAGATTTGGAAGAAACGCCCTGTAGTTCTGTGGGGTAACCACTGGGTAGGCGTGAGCAAGAAGCTCAGTGTGAACTCATAGTGAATTCGCTTCCCAGGGGAAATCCTGGTGGTTCTCCAACCTCACCAACATCCACAGAGGCTCCCCTTTGGGCTGGACTGAGTGCACCCTGAGCTTAATTCAACTCTAAGTCAAGGACTCTGAGAAGGACATTGGAAAATGTTCCTCCTAAACACCCTGCAGAGGAAATACTGCTCAGAATGGTGAAAAAAAAATTACTCCCGATCCTGACAGGAGGAATGATAGAAAATACCAGAGATATTTTGCTTGGAGAGAAAAGAGTTGAGAGGAATGCAAAAGTGGTATTCTGACATATGAAGAGCTTCCCGAATGAGTTGAGGCTTTTCTTCCTCCTTCCTTCCTTCCTTCCTTCCTTCCTTCCTTCCTTCCTTCCTTCCTTCCTTCCTTCCTTCCTTTCTTTCTTTTCAGGGTCTTTGGCACCCAGGCTGGAGTGCAGTATCTTGATTACAGCTCACCGCAGCCTTTGTCTCCGGGCTCAGGTGATCCTTCTGCTTCAGCTTCCTGAGTAACGAGGACTACAAACAAGTGTCACCACACCTGACTAATTTTTAAAATTTTTTTGTAGAGACAAGTCTCGCTATGCTGCCTAGGATGGTCTCGAAATTCTAGGCTCAAGCAATCCTCCTGCCTCTCTAAGTGCTGGGAGCACATGCATGAGCCGTCACTCCCAGCCTGAGGTTGTTCTTAGTCTTATGGATCCAAAGAGCGAAACTAGGTGCAGATTTATTTTCCACATAAACACAACCTTTCTAACAATAACAAAGCAGCCTCAATATTGAATAAAGTTCATAAAGCAATTAGCCTCCATACACAGGAGGCTTCAAGGAGAAACTAGGAAATTCTAAGAAAAAAAATAGATATAGAGGGGATTTATTCCTCTTCTAAGAGTGGAACAGAAGATCTTTAAGGCTTCTGACAGTCCTAAGTTTTAAAGGCTCTGTGCCTAAAGGTTAGAAAAAGATAATTTCTGAACCTCTATATGACATTTCTTTTTAGTTTCCTGGGATGACACATCCAAGTGGATTTTGTGCAAGACAGAACAAAATTCAGGAAGGCCCGCAGTTGCTTAGAGTATGTACTCCTCACCCCTTGGGACACCTCTTCTTGTATGTGACTCATCCAGTGGGGTAAGTCTTTCTGTTGCCATTTCAACTCATCTTCCCTCCTCCTAATTACCCATGAAAGGTTGTCCTCAGGGGTGTGAGGACCCAAAGTCATCACTAGAAGGGATAAAGACAAGGCGGATGACTGTCAGCATTTCATTGGGTTCAGACCCTGCCTCATACAGACAGTCTCACGGGGAAAATTCTTCTCTCACTGTATACATTGTATTTTTACTCTCTGTTTATAGGATTTTGAAGTCTAACCTTGAAATAATTTTTACAATAAAATGCTTCTAGAATAAGCTGAGCAGGTAGCATTTGAAGACAGTAGAGTCCCTCATAAGCTGAACTCTACAGAGACTGAGTCAAAGAACCTCCTTCTTCCTTAAAAATAATAAATAAAATCATAAATTTCTCATATCTCCACTTCAGGGATTGACAGGACAAGAAAGTCCTGAGCAGTCATGGCAAACTCCAACCTTAACACATTTAACTTTTACAAGGGGGGTGTTGGAATATCTTAGCCTGATTTTACAAAGTTTACAAAAATTAATGTTTAGAACCTCCAAGTGACCCTTTTACTATGAGAGGACACAGTGAGAAGACACCATCTATGAGGAAGCAGGCCCTCACCAGGCACTGAGTCTGCAGGCCCCTTGTTCTGGGACTTCCCAGCTTCCAGAACGATAAGAAAGACATAAGACATTTCTGTTGTTTAAAAGCAGAAAGAGCCGGGCTCGGTGGCTCAGCCTGTCATCCCGCGCCTTTGGGAGGCTGAGGTGAGTGGATTGCCTGAGCCCGCGGGTTCGAGACCCGCCTGGGCAGCGAGACCTCATCTCTACAATAAATCAAAAAATCAGCCGGGCGTGGTAGCGCGCGCCTGTAGTTCCGGCTACTCGGAAGGCTGAGGCGGAAGGATCGCCGGAGCCCAGCAGGTCGAGGCTGCGGTGGCCGGGAGCGGCCACTGCACTCCAGTCTGGGCGACAGAGTGAGACTCCAACTCAAAAAAAAAAAAAAAAAAAAAAAAAGCAGAAAGAGAGAGAGAGAGAGAGAGAAAGGAAGAAAGAAAGAAAGAAAGAAAGAAAGAAAGAAAGAAAGAAAAGAAGGAAAGAAAGAAAGAAGGAAGGGAGGAAAGTCCAAGTGGCTTTCACAAAGACTCCTCAGCAGCAAGTGGTAGAAGTGAGACTCGAAACTTTGTCTTCCTCTTCTAAGGTCAGTCATCTTTCTGCTATGAAGAACCTGTTCCCTGTAACAATCATTAATTTCTATGTGCTTGCATTTTCTCCATTTCTTTCTTTTATTTACCTTGTCAGCTGTGTTGTTCCTTCTGCAGATTGTTGACTAAGTTTCAGCCTTAGTCAACGCACAGTGTTCATTGAAGATGTACTTCATGTTGATGCCAGGGAGGCATTGAGGCTTGGAAGCTGTGTGCTAGAGATGCCGTAACAGAGGACCACAGCCTGTGTGGCTTAAACCACAGAAACAACGTACTGTCTCATAGTTCTGGAGGCTGCACGTCCAAGTTCAAGTATGGGTAGATTTGGCTCCTCCTGAGGGCTGTGAGGGAAGCATCTGTTCCAGACCTCTCTCCTTGGCTCACAGATGACTGTCTTCATGTTTACACAGTGTTCCTGTGACCAAATTCCCCTTTTTATGAGGACATCAGTCATATTGGAATAAAGGTCCATGCTACTCTCGTGTGACCTCATCTTAACTAATTACATCTGCAATAACCCTGTCTCCCAATAAGGTCACTTTCTGAGCTGCTGGGGGTTAGGAGTTCAACATACCTTTTTTTGAGAGGCATAAATCAACCCATAGCAGAAGTTATCCTAGAAATCACTATAAGAGAACATTTATAAGTACGAGCTGGTGCCATTACCTGCTTTTTTTTCAATCTAATACATTTATGCATGTGTTTAAAGTTCATTTTTATGTTTAAAGTGCATAAAATGTGAGCATGAGTATTCGAATATAGCACAAAGAATTGATAGTTAATAGAGTTACAAGGCAGAATGACCCACCAAACTCCCATGATTGGCGGTAAGGTTAAAGAGTATCAGTAGCAATCCTCATTTCTCTGGTTTTATTCTCAAAATGCCCTCTTCAAAAGAAGAATCTGAAGATGGGTAATTCAGACAGAACCATACACTGTAAATGCAGAAATATATTTGCCTTTCAGAAGTATTTGCATATTAGAGAGGATGTCTCTCTACCACCAAGGATGATGGCTAACACCTAAGAATGCATTATTTATGATGGAATTGCGGGCTCCATCCAATAAACATCACAGGAAATATTTGGGGAGCATGCTTCCCTGCTCTCTGGAAGAGTGGAGTCTGCCTGGCCATGGAAGCCTCCCACCCCATCCACCACTCAGAGTAAGCTTCTGCTTCTGGAGAGAGATACTTGCCCCACCCAAGTATGCTCTGTGCTTCCAGTTAGACTGCGAGGCAAACACCCCCCCCCCCGCCGGCACTGCCCTCTCCGGTTTCCATGGGGAAAACACTTTCCACTGTTGGAAACATGAACTGGGCTCTGTAAAGTGTGAAAAATAAATCACAGTTCTATTTGGGTGGAATTTTTGGACAATATAAAAAGTATAAATTCATCATCAAGAAAGAAAATGAGACACACAATATAGTGTGCTTTCCCTCCCACCTCCTCCCTCCTCATTGCTCCCAAAATGTCTGCTCCATGCGCAGCTCAAACACTGGCCTTGGCCAACCCCATTCAGAATGCCTGGACTCATTGATTGTAGTGAGTTTCCAGGAATCTCCGGAGTATCCTATGAAATCAAAAGTCAAAATGCTTGTGACTGGCTGCTCCAATCACACCAGCCTGTCTGGATGCATGCAGATTGTGAAGGCATTGGCCCTAGGGCCTTCAGGAACCATTCAGTGCAGGTGCTACCATATGGAGTTTATCTCTGGGGCTCAATGGAATTGCAGTGACCTACAGATGTGTGCACAAGGAGCCTCTACCCAGGTTAGAGCTGGTTGCCCTCGCAGCCTAGAAGTATCTTGCCAATACATGTGACAAACACGTTGGAGAGACCCCCCCTCCCGCCCCGGGCAGCAAGGGAGGGGCTGCCTGCTTTGCCCCAAGCGTTATCAGGCAAGGCCAAGGCCAGGTCTGATGGGTTCCCTAGGCAAGTCCTGCAGCTCCTTCAAGATGCGTGTGTCTCTCTGGTAAGCCGTGTTACGTGAGCCACCAGAAGTCTGAAGATAGTTAGGTGAGTAATTTCCAATCCCACCCTAAACATCACCATGAAGTCCATCTGGGCACCCCGTAGATGAGAGAAGTGAAGTTTACCTGAACCCTGACCTCAGTAAGGGGGAAAATGCAAGGATCTTTCCCCCTCTTTTATTCTCTTTGTCACATTCCACTTCTGCAGGTCTGCAGCCAGAGCTCACAGGAGGGTTGTTTTTTGCTTTTGTTTTTGTTTTAATCATAAGATACCAAATGAGACTCAGCTGAGTCAATCTAATGCAGACCCTGTAAGACCAGCTGGGCCCAGATTAGCAGACCACGCCAAAGGCCTGGGAAATGCTCTCTTCTCTGGTCCTGGGGGACATGACCTTCTTTTCATTCCTGTGGTCACAAATAGACATATGGCTATTAACCTTATTAGGTCTCAGACTGTCTAGCTTGGGAGTCTTATACAAAGATACAAAGCTCTGAGATGTTTTCAGCATCAGCTGGACTGCAAACCCCATGAGGCCATTTTTAAAGGCGTCTCCCTGTGACCATTTGTGGCAAAGGTCGAGGTCTTCCCAAATAGCACTAGAGATCAAGAGAGGACACGATGGTGTAAGCCTGGCTGCAGGTTGAAGAACAGCCCCAGAGAAGTCTATGTGGCATTCACTCTCTCTGCCTGGTGTTGAGGAACTTGACAGAGGCCATTCACCTGCCCTTTTTCTGGGCGCTCAGGGCCATCAGAGGTGCTGGTGGGAGTGGACAAGACCTCTGTATGAGGGCAGAGGGAAAGGCTAGCAGCCTCTCTTAGCTGTTCTCTATCCATCAAGGGTTCCAGCAAGAAATTAAGCTCCTACGGAAATTATTTGTGTGATGATTTCCTCGGTATTCCCAAGAATGGTACTGCACTAGAGACCTGGGAGAGAAGTTAGTACACTAAACAGCTGAGAGCATCAAGTCTTCGTTCTCTCAGGGAACCCCAGGTGGGAAAGGCAGGTTGTGTTTACTTTGATTGCCAGATTTTCTGGTGGCCCTGCTGACTCGACTCCTTCAATGACAAGAAAACGCAGACAACCTTCTGTCTCCATGCACTGGTGGGTGGGCCATGCCAACGCACCAGTTGGGAAAAGGAAGCCTGTGCTCATTAAGAGACCTGTGGGTTGTGTCTTGCTGGGATGCTCCTGTGTCCAGACAAACACCTAGCTCCCACTCGGCCAGCTAGAGACAAGTGGAAGGTGTGAGCCAGGCTTGGTGCAGCTCGTTGTGGGCACCTTATCATTTTAGGGCGTGTGCCATTATCGATGGCTTTTGCCAGCTTTGGCGTCTCCTAATTCTGACACCTCAGCTAGCGTCGCTGGTCCCTGGAGTCTGTGTACCTGTCGATGGCTGGCTCTCATTGGCAAATCCAGCTCTAGGGATACTTGACCAGAATAACAGTCCACTCTTCCCAAGCCACAGCTGGATAACACGCTGACTGAAACAGGGCTCGGAATATCGATTTTGCTTCTTTCTGACAGGGGAGATTAGTTCTTGTTGAAGTCAATGTTTCGTCTAATGGAATACAGAGAAACAGGGAGGAGAATTTAGCCATGATACATCTGGAAAGGGAAGAATCAAGTGAATCTATTGCTCGACCAGGGAGAGGTTTGAGTGGGAGTGGGGGCAGAGAAGAGGCCAAAATTTAGCTTGTTAGCATAAAAACAATGTGGATGAGCTTTCTCCAGTTTGAAGGTCAGTATTATTTCTCTGAATTGACACTGGTTTTGCAAAGGTAAAATTCAATGGAAGGCAGCGATTTTATTCAGAAAGGGCGGAACAAGACTTGCCCCTGGCAGTGTGCTTGCCAGATGAGATACGGGATGCCTCGTTAAAT
The DNA here is from genome assembly GCA_027257055.1 of Cephalopachus bancanus. Taxonomy (NCBI): domain Eukaryota; kingdom Metazoa; phylum Chordata; class Mammalia; order Primates; family Tarsiidae; genus Cephalopachus; species Cephalopachus bancanus. Next base: position 894,042 of record JAPVLO010000392.1, read on the forward strand.
TTGAATTTCAGAGAAGGAACAAACGATTGTTTAGTGTCATCATAAGCATGCCTCATGCAATATTTGGGACATTGTTATACTAACACTAATTGCTGTTTATCTGAAATTCAAATGTAACTGGGTGTCCTGTATCATTTTTTCTTTTTGCTAAATCTGGTGACCTTGTAGCGAGTGGCTGGGAGACTCGTCCCATTTTGGGTGTCAACCACCAGTTTGCTGTTGCTGGACCGTGCCTGCATGATTGAGCACGCCTATGCTTCCATTCATTCCTCTGAAAAATGAAATGAGAGTACTGCCAGGTGGCTATGGACATGGACATGTCCAGGATCTGTTTATGAAGCAGTTCAAAATGAATTGGCCCTCAAATGCAGGGCATAAGGTCAGAGGCCTGTGTTTCGAGGGGGTGGAAGTCCAGATGAATCCACGGGGGTCTTAACATACTGACAGAGCTCGTGTAACTCTCGATTAAGGAGCATCCATTGTGTTCTGAGACCGCCAGACTCGGGCTACAGCTGGGGTGGGGGGTTTAAATAAGGTCTTGTCATCGAGCAAACATTTTTGAAATTGCTGAATTCTTGTGCAGTGGAACAAGTGGCCAGTTGTCCATCTCAGAGGACTGAGGACCTCCAGCAAACAAAGCTCATTTCAAGGCGAGGATAGGCCAGACCCTAATGAGCTCGGCCAAGCAAGAAACCTGTACTTCTAGGAGGGGAAGGGAGGGGAGGGGCCCTTCTAAGAAACATGGTGTGACTCCTTGGATTTTGTCACTGGACCAGCATCTGAGAGCTGAGGACTTAATAAAAATAATAGGCATGACTAAACACAGAAAGTGCTAGAAAGTGCTAGCCACCCCCACCCTCTCCCTTCCCCAAATAAAACTCTCAGAGCTGTTCTTACAGAAAACAACGTGGAGGAAAGAAAGATGGTCTCCTAGTGTTACTGTGAATTCCCTGGAGCCCTCACAGCGCCCTAACCAGATGGCAGTCCCTGGTGATCTAGAGAGGACGCCCTCCTCCTCTTTGAGTTGTTCCCTGTGTGCGGGGGGGTCGTCTGCAGCTGGCAGAAGCCCAAGGTGCCAGAGGGAGCCAAGGGAGTCCAGCAAGCCTCAGCCCCCGACAAGCAGCTGTCATTCCCAGGGAGTGGCAGAGATGCCCCTTAGACGAGGCAGTGCCAGCAGAGCATGGTGCCCGCATCTGGCAAGACTTGGGGGTGACAAGCAGTGCCTTTGGGAGCAGAGTCAGCACCTAGCAGCACTGGACATGGTGCCCATGGGCCCAAGATTCCAGAGGTTTCTGAGCCTGCCTTGCACAGTGGCTGCTCAGCGTGTGAATGAAGGAATGCCCGACTCGAGTGATGTTCACACACGAGCGGAGAAAATCCAGCTACAAACTGAGTTGAGACACAGGATCGTGTATGAAGCAGACTTTTTTTCCGGTAATTTCTAAACTGTGGCTTTGGTTCACTTCCCATCTGGCACCTTTCTCAGCGGTAAATTGATCTCAGTATTTTTTTTGAAAGCCTCATCACGAAGCTTCTATAGTTAGGTGTAATGCATCAAGGTTTAGAATTAGCCCAAATTTCTCCAAAGCCTTCTTTATTTTTTCACACAAGGCTTCATGATTGTTGGTTTGGAACATTAAGATGCAAATGACAGAGGAAGCGTTACACATTTAAATGCGCAGGGTTGGTGTGGCATTCAGCAGTCCTGGAAGAGAACCACAATGCTCCTCCGCTATTTTAAGATGAAAAGGAGGGCCGTGAGCAGGGGGAGACGCTAGGTTTCCTTCAAGTCATACCTTGTGGGTCGGGGTGAGAGAAGCAACTTTGCGAGCTTTCCACATCGCCATCACTGATCGACGGACCCTCCTCGCCTCGCTCCCGACTTGGCTGGGCCGAAGCAGGCACGCCCACCCAGGAGCTGGAGGCCACGTGGTGGTCTGTTTTCTGCAGAGACCTTGCACTGAGGTGCCCCGGGAAGATCTTTCGCTTCCCTGGGGAAGCCCGGGGGAAGTCCTCCTCACAGAGTTCCTGGGTTACCTCCTGAGAGGAGCAGAAGTGACAGAGGAGATAAGGCACAAGGACACGGCGACAGAGGCCAGACGGCCCAGACGTGTCCCCCTGGAGCGTGCCTCCGTCCGCGGTCTCACTCCCCTGCTCCCTCTTTCCTCACTCCTGCTCAGCTGCCCCCACCTCCTCCCCTTCCCCCCCTTTTCCTTGCCGTCTCCCCCCAGCTTTTCTTCTCCTCCTCCCTTCTTCTCCTTCTGTTCCTTCCCCTCTTCCCCCATTCTCCCATCATCCTGCCCATCCCCCCTCCTCCTGTCTCCAGCCCTGTCCGCAGTGGCTAGCCCTTCTGGTCTGCAGCCCCACCCTCCATCTCTTCCGGGCCTCCCTGCCAGAGCCACACACACACACACACACACACACACACACACACACACACACACACACACGTTTGCCCTGGGGCCCTGTCCGCAGTGGCTAGCCCTTCTGGTCTGCAGCCCCACCCTCCATCTCTTCCAGGCCTCCCTGCCAGAGCCACACACACACACACACACACACACACACACACACACACACACACACACACGTTTGCCCTGGGGCCTCTGGGCCGGGCTGCTCCGAAATCCACCCACCCTGGGAGGGATGAGCCACGTGTTCCCGGGCTCAGGCCTGTGAAGGCGGCCCTCAGGAAGGGTGAGCGTTTCCGTCCCACGCTGAGCCCAGCTGCGCCGGGGAGAAGCACCTCCCTTCCGGTGGGCTTGATTTGCCCGACCAGAGGGCCACCGAAACCCTGCCTCCCTGGGCCCGCCTAGGCCTCGCGGACAGGCAGGTCTGTGTTGTCCGGTTGCCCTGGCCTGGCAACACAGCTGGGCGTCTTGCCAGCCAGTCACAGTTTGTCTCTTTGGAGGGAGCGAGGAATGGCCGAATGCTGGGCGCCTGGAAGGGAGGAAGCTTTGGTGAAGCCCGAGAGGCTGGGTGGTTCAGGGAAAAAACACAGGCCCGGCTTCTGTTACCTTCACCTTGGGACCGAGGCACTCGGTCTCCCTGAGGACTAGCATCTCCTCGTTGGGTGGGGTTGTCAAGCTCCCTGTTTCGAGGAACTTTCTTGGTGCGGAAAGCAGATTGCTGTAAAGGAGGAAGAGCATCGCTTCTTGTTCTGTGGGGATGTCTCGGATAAGTGATCTCTGTCGACCTGTTGACAAAGGGGTTGAACAGAAGGACAGGCATGGGGTGGGACCAGCCCCTTCCTCTCCTTGTTCTCTCCTGCCAGGGTTTTCCTGCGTCAGTCCTCCTGCTGCTCCCTCCACTTGCCTCCCGACAGGCTTCCTCTGCCCTGTAGCTGCCTGGTGCCCAGCCCTTCCCGGGCCCTCCTGTCCTCTCTCGACTTCAAAGCACTCAGCTTTCGCCCCCGCAGCTGCCAGGCTCCGCTCCTCCTTTGCTGGGTGTGTCTCGCGCACATGTCCAAGAGATTGCCTCTTGCGCTGCTGGGCCACGGTATGGGCAGCCAGGGAGGGGCAAAGCCCTGGCAAGCCAGCCGTGGAGGAAGGGAGGGGTGGTGAGACATGGCTGCTTCGCCAACTGTTCAGCAGATGCTGTGGGAGGCCCCTTCTCCCCGGCAGGCCTGGGGGTGGTCGGTGATTGACGTCTCTACCCGCAAGGCACAGGCACTGAAACCAGAACCACAGAGAAGAGAGACAGCTTCCTTAGACACCAGAGGAGGGTCTGCACCTCGCTTTGATTGCATCCTAAGTGTCACCAGAGTACAGAGTGTCTCCAGGTCCTCTGGGCCAGTGGAGGGTCTGAGCTAACCTCACAGTGTCCCTGGGGGAGGCGTCTGTAGTGTGGCCGTTGGTGCTTTCTTATTTGTCAATCGTATTTTACAAGACGTTTGGGTCAGTGGGATCTATGAGGCAATTCTAGAACTCCACAGAAGTGCGACATTCTATTATAAATTCCCAGGAAGGTAGGTATAGTGCCTGGAGTTCTTTTTGTGCCCAGGGCTTCAAAGAGGGGAAGAATTTGCTCACCAAGGGTGCATACTGAGTGGGGCCAACTTTTGGGGGCCTACGTGCTGTTTAGGGGAGCCAGAGTCATCTCCAACTGCCGCCCCCTTAAGTTCTTGGTGCGCTCTCTGTCTGGATCTAGAAAACAAATTGGCACCAGGCAGATTCACAGAGAAACACACACACACATTGATGAGAGGGGACCCAACAAACCTGGAATTTATATATTTAGAAAATGTGTATTTATTCTTGCACGTTTAAACTTCAGTCACCTGCAAAGTACTCTCTATGTGATGCCAAACACCTATCGAGACGCTTTTTCCACTGCTTAAAACAGTTCTTGAACTCATCAGTTCCGATGCCTTTTAGTGCTTTTGCATTTCTTTTTTTTACCTCTTCCCCCTCAGCAAAACATTTCCCTTTGAGAACTTTTCTCATCCAGGGAAACCCCAAAAAAGTCGGTTAGGGCACTATCAGGGGACTAGGGAGTATAGGGCACAGGAGTCAAGCCGGTTTTGGTCAAAAACTGCAGAGCACTCACTGTGGCGTGGGCAGGTGCCTTGTCAAGGTGGAAGAACCCGTCAACCAGCCACCTGTTTGCCATAACTTGGGATGTTTCTTCCAGATAAAAACTTTGGTTGAAGGTTTGCCCTGGAGGAACAAATTCCAAGCACACTTCCAGAGGTTTGCCCTCCAAAAAATAATTCCAATTTTTCCTGGGGGAGTCGCTCTCCTATTAGTTTTATACTTACACGGGGATCTTCACAAGAGAGGGAAGCCTGAAGACATGGCCAAAGCAAGATTCTTTTATAGAAAGAATGATACATTTGAGGAGAAGTGACAGGACAAAGAAAATAAATAGGGATATGTGGGGGTGTAAAACTAGTGGAAGATACTTTGTTAAGTATATACATTAGGGTCCATTGCAGCCCACGATTCCCAGTCTTTGGTGACGAGGACTGTTTCCTCGCTGTGGTAGGGTGAGTAGCCTCCCAGAGGAATCTTCATGACATACCGCATGCAGGAAAGACAGGTCAGCTCGCCCTTTGTGAAATGACAATGTCTCCAGTGTTTTCACCTCGAAATAACCAATATACCAATGTGGTATATTTTGGAATGTCAGGCCCTTCACTATCAAGCACATGTATAAAATGCACACCTGTGTCCTTCAGGGGCTTCTGTGGAGACAGAACATCAGGAGAATTCCTCCAAGGGAATCTATTCTGCCAATAAAGCCAGGAGAAGTCAGAGATCTAGAGACAGCATGGGAAGGAGGGGTGGGGCGTGGGGACGGGAGAGAGACAGAGTGTGACTCAGCAAGACGTCAGAGAGCTGAGCCCTGCAGGAGGGCACCCCCTTCCAGCCCCCAAGTCTTCCTGAAGCCTACTAACCACATGGGTTTGTGTTGCTGTGTGGTGATGACGGTGGTTGACAACAAAAGGTGTTCATCTGTTATGTTGAAGAAACTGCAAGGGAGGTGGGGTCCCAGAGGCAGAGGGAGCCAGTCTCATCACACCTTACTTCCATCGCGGTGGTTTGAACATTTGTCCCCTTCAAATCTCATGCTGAAACGTGATACCCAATGTGCAGTGTTGAGAGGCGGGGTCCTTCAGAGGTGATTGGGTCAGGAGGGCTCTGCCTACGTAAATGGATTGATCCATGTGTGAATTAATAGGCTATTGTGGGACGGTAACTAGTGACTTTATAAGAAGAGGCAGAGAGTCCTGAGTAGCCAGCTCAGTCCCTGCACCATGCCTCGGGACGCAGCAAAGGGTCTCCACAAGCAAGAAGACTCTCAGGCTGGGCTCGGTGGCTCAGCCTGTAATCCCAGCGCTTTGGGAGGCCGAGGTGAGTGGATTGCCTGAGTCCGCGGGTTCGAGACCCACCTGGGCAAGTTGGAAAGACCTCATCTCTACAATAAATCAAAAATGAGCCGGGCGTGGTAGCGCATGCCTGTAGTTCCAGTGACTCGGAAGGCTGAGGCGGAAGGATCGCCGGAGCCCAGCGGGTCGAGGCTGTGGTGGCTGGGAGCGGCCACTGCACTCCAGTCTGGGCGACAGAGTGAGACTCCAACTCAAAAAAAAAAAGAAGGCTCTCAGTAGATGTGGTCCCTTGACATAGGACCTCTCAGTCTCCATAATTGTAAAAAAAAGAAAAGAATATATTTTCTGAGTAAATGACACAGTTTCAGGTATCCTGTTATAAGCAAACAGAAAACAAATGAAAACACCACCCTACCCCGAGCTCAGCAATTAGGAGAAATCCTTGGGAGAATTTTGATATTCACCAAATGTGATATTTAAGGTGCACCACAAGGACTACAGATGTTAGAGAAGAGCTACAGAGTCATGCACGTGTACACTGCAGTCCCAGCACCCAGCTTTTCTATTGTGCATAGCGTCTTGCAAACAGACCTTCAGACACAGCACACCAGTTGGCCCAAACACTCATGGAGGGCTTGTTACACACTCATGAATCAGTCTGTGTGAATCAGTTCAGTGAACTCTTATGGGAACATCCTGCAACGTGTATTATGATGGATACCCCCCTCCCAATGTTACAGACATGGAGAGTAAAGTGCAGGGAAGTGAATAATGCCACGGGCCATGGGGCTGGTCACCACGGTGGTGAGGCCAGCGCAGATGTTGGTGGGGACTGGAAAGAATGTTCTTCACCTCCATGGCACACTGTCTCTTCATGTGTCACAGACCAAGCTGTGCTGCAGAACCGTCTCTGTCTTTCTCTCCAACCGTTGGCAGGGCTCATGCCCCATCATCACTGTGTCCCCATGCCGAGCAGCTGTGCTCTCAGCGACTTGTTGCTTAGGTGAGGTAAGCAGGTGGGTTTTAACTACTCGCTACTCCGTATAGGAAGCTCTATACCCCAACACATCTGGGTCTTTACCATAAGCCACCAAAAGAGTCTCTGCATCTGAGATTCTTCAGAACAGAGGGCATGGTCATGAGTGACGGGTCAGGCTATAGAAATAAGATTTCTGTTTTATCATGATGTATTTTAAGATACTAAGTCTAGGAATGCTTATCTCCAATCTTGTTTTGAAAAAGGCAGCACATTAATACAATTCAAGAGAAAAAAAAATCTAGGAGTCTTGTCATATTATATCACATGATGAATTCCTGTGTTGCCGACTTTGGAATTTAGAGTAGAAATGTATCTATCCCCAGGGTTTCTTCTTTTGAAGGGGATGGAACTTTATGGCCAGCATCACCCAGAGTGAAGCCTTGGTCCATAGCAGTCTGCGTGTGTGTCTCTTGTCTTTGAGCCAAGTCACACCACGGGTCCCAGGGTCCTCACGTCCTGCTTAGCTGAAGCAGATAGTGTCAGCATGGCCCTGGGTGCAGGTGAAGCATTGCCTGGCAAGACCAGCACCTCTACACGTGCCCTACTTTGTTTATGGTGGGTAAGAAGGAGGCACTGGTACAACCGGCCTCACTCACCCAGCAGCAATATTCTACTCCAAGCTTAAGCCTTCTGGTGTCCTAGCATGCTTATTCTCCTCCCTTAGCACTGAATGATGCCCAAGAAAAGGGAGAAGCTGATAAGTATTTGAAGAAGAAGCAAGGAGAGCCACCAGACTATTTCACCTCAGTGGACAGATATGACCTCACTTTTAGATTATTCCAGCATCCAGAAATAAAAGCTTACCAAACAAGGAATGAAGGGGTAGTGTATATTTTAGAAAAGCTATCTATTAGTAGATAAATCTAGTGGTTAAAGGGAAATATGACAAGATTATATAAAGCCATGCTTGCATATAATCTATAAGCAAATTGTTATATTTGAAGCAGGTCTTCCTAGACACCAGTTCTTCCCCCATTCTACGTCATGACATGACACACAGTATGACAAGAGACACCTCTAGCAGATGGGACGGCCCTCAGAAAAAATCATGAATATATATGTAGGCAATATCTGTGTTTACGCATATTTATACATATATTTATATGTAAAAGAGAATACATTTATGAGCTTTAAAACTATAGAAATACCAGTCTAGACAATTGCACTATAAGGAGAGACAGAAAGTACCAGCTTTTCTCTTAATTTGTCACAAATTCTGCTGTAAGTTCTTTAAGTTCAGTATCTCTAACTGTAAAGTATGAGTCAGAATACCAGCTTGGTACAGATTTCTTTGATGCGAGTTGTGAATCATCCTATGAGACCATGTCTATGCAGTTCTACAAATTCTTCCCAAAACAAATATACATATTTATTGATAATTTTCCCGGGGAACTAAATTCTTCTCAAAACCAAAAGTGATTGATGTTTCCTGTGTACCCGGTTGTTGCATTTCCATTCTTTGGAGTATCTTCATCTGGATTATATGAAAACGCTGTCTCTAAATCCATCAACCATTCCCCACACGACTGTGCCTTATGAGTTCCAGAATTTGTGGAGGATAAAATACCATTCGAAAATGCTGTACATTTTGACTTCCTCTGTTCCCAGCCTTCCTCTGACGCCAAGGGGCACCCTCCTCCTCCAGTGCAGTGGTACATAGGTGTCGCATTTGGCTTTTTTGCCCCATTTCACCTCCAATCGCTGCTCCTGGCCACCCGATTGTGCAGAACTGACAGTGTTCTCCAACAGCCCCATCCCTCCTTTTTTTTTTTTTTTTGAGTTGGAGTCTCACTCTGTCGCCCAGACTGGAGTGCAGTGGCCGCTCCCAGCCACCGCAGCCTCGACCCGCTGGGCTCCGGCGATCCTTCCGCCTCAGCCTTCCGAGTCGCCGGAACTACAGGCGCGCGCTACCACGCCCGGCTGATTTTTTTGATTTATTTTAGAGATGAGGGCTCACCAAGTTACCCAGGCGGGTCTCGACCCCGCGGGCTCAGGCCATCCACTCACCTCGGCCTCCCAAAGCACGGGATGACAGGCTGAGCCCCCGACCCGGCCTCCACCCCTCCTTGAGTGTGACATAGGATCAGAGAATGCAGCTTTTGCCTGGAAAGTGTCTTGCACACTCAGTGGAACACTTCCATGAGCACTTGGTGATGGTGGCATTGCAGTGAAGTGTAGAGAAATGGCCTGTGGGATTCAGAGCACTATCATGCGTGAGGCAATTTCCCGCTAGCAACCGGGGCCTGCTTGACTTCGAGATCAAGGCCTGCTTGATGCTGGGAAGCACACAGTGGATACAAAGCAGGAAGCACGTATGGGATACCAAGCCACGAGTGGAGCAGCTAGTGTGGGCAGGTGAAGGATAATCCCAATTCCAAAAAACTAGGGGATTTGCAGTTTTGTGTCATTGTATTTTAATGCTTGAAATGACTGTTATGAGTATTGGCTGCTTGGATTGGTCTGATTTGTTTTTCCAGACTCTCTTCTCCAGTTATACTTCCAACCAAGTCTCTTTTCAAGAACCAAGAACATTTCTATACCTAACCCTGAATTGTACCCCCCATCTTAAAAATAATTTTTAAAAAAGAGCCAAGAAATTCTAAGCCATCTCCTTAAGGGGTCAGCTCTTTCTTACCGAGATAAAGGGAGCTGACACTGGTTTCATCTTGCCCAGATCACAGCCACAGCCCAGAAGGAAAATGTTTCCAGAGAACAATGTTAGGAGGCAAGGGCTGCCAGATCGGCTGCCCACTGTTGACTAGCTGCCTCGCTCCTGCAGACTGATTCGTAGAAGAATCTGGGAAATGCCAGAGCTAGTCCCTCCCCGCTTCCCGCCTCCCTGACCAGCCCTCTCTAGCCTCACCCCAGGTACCTCCGAGCTCTGGTCAGTTTCATTCCCACTCCTCCAAACTCACCGCCCCGATGCTCATGATAGTCCTGCCCTCTTCTCCTGCATGTCTGTTTTCCACCTCCTGTCCATTTTTCAGGTCCCACAGAACGTCCGGTCTTCTCCTCCCTACCTTTCTGGTCTACATACTCCACTATGAACTCCATCTATGCCTATGTCCTAGATTGCTCATGCTCGCACTTCATTGTGGGCAGCGTTGCAGGCTTTGACTTATTTTGTGTCCATTTAAACATCTACCACTGAGAAGAGACACTAAGGAATCCCAGGACAATTATCAATCTAAATTCTTCGTAGGTTAGTGGAAATTGTCTACAGGACTTGTCTATACAAACTATCTGTAGGCAAAGCTCATCCTCAGAGCTGCACGTTCCTGAAAGCAGAGCTCCTGTCTGCTATTTCTTGGAAACTTCCAGGGTGTCTAGCCTCAACTCAAGATTCAGTTGACTCTGTGCATATTTTGATACTTCACATCATTGTTTTTTTAAAAAATTGCAGCTCAACCTTGAGAAACTTCTCTCCTATAGAACGAATGTCATTTCAGGTTCCTCATTGAGTGCCTTACCCGAAATATGACGATGATGGTAATCATCTCAGAGAGTGACAGAGTTGATTGTATAAATTCTTTTTTTTTTTTTTTTTTTTGAGTTGGAGTCTCACTCTGTCGCCCAGACTGGAGTGCAGTGGCCACTCAACCTGCTGGGCTCTGGCGATCCTTCCGCCTCAGCCTTCCAAGTAGCCAGAATTACAGGCACGCGCTACCAGGCCCGGCTGATTTTTGGATTTATTGTAGAGATGAGGTCTCGCTGCCCGGGCGGGTCGCGAACCCGCGGGCTCAGGCAATCCACTCACCTCAGCCTCCCAAAGGCGTGGGATGACAGGCTGAGCCACCGAGCCCGGCTGATCAATTCTACGTATAAAATATCCCCTGTAACACAAGACATGGCCAAAATGAGTACTCAGTCAATGCAGCGGGTATTGTTACTCCTCATCCTTGGTGGCCTTCTTGTAGCCGACCACCTGCCTTATCGCTCTACTCATCTTTCCATGCAACTGAGGTTTGACCGAAGATCCTCTACGTCAAAAAAGGACAGGCATACTTTAGAAATTTGGGGTCTCATTATTCTTCCAGGAATGTTTAAAGATGGAAGTTTTGAAGGGTGTGTCAGATCTCTGAAGTCGGAAGAGTTCAGTGGGATATTCGAGGGTGTTCAGATGCAATTATTCTTTGTTTACTTGGATTAAAAACACAGGCCTTTGGTTCTTGGACTTCCTGTAGATCATTTATGTTGTAAAGGGTCTTGGAGCGTCACCGTAAAACGCGGTGGCCTGTCTTCTGGACTTCCTGTCTTGAGGCAGCATGGCTTTGTATTTTGGCACCAGATGGCCGTTCCATTCCGTTTCCTCTGAGTAGAGCTAGGGATTAAAAATATGACTCTTTGCTGGACAGTTATCATTTGTCCAGACATATTCAACTACAGGACTATGTGGAAAAATTTGAGGTTGTGTTCAAAATAAAAACTATTAGCTTGCTGTTGGGTTGGGCATAACAGACCCAGTGGGAGCCTCAGCTCTGAGTCATTTAACTTGGCTGTTCACCAGGACATCTTTTATCTGAAGACAGGCAGGCATAGACAGAGACATAGACAGAGACACAGACACATCTAGGAGTGGACAAAAGTCCTTGACTAAGGGACATGGTTCCTGCGATTGCCTTTCCTGCTAACTTACTCTGGATGCAAGTCCTGGAGTACACACCTGTAAAACTGGAGTCAGACTGCCCAGGTGTTACCCTTTGTCGAGGTTCATGTACGGAAGGTCAGGGAACTGAGACGATGTAACGGCCCAAAAGTTCCTTTTTAAAAAAGCAAAACTCTCTTCTTTGCTTGAATGTTTACGGTTAATCCTGGTTTTCCCCACAAAGAGTGTAGTAAAAGCGGAAAATGATCTGTACAGGATCCTGATTTTCATTGTCCTGGGCTCAGCCCTATCGGTCCTAATTGCTGGCTGTGAAGAGCCAGAAATAACAAAGCCGGCCAGCCTTATTTAGGTCTCGAGCCAGGTTCCTAGGCGGAAGGAAGGAGGAACGAGAGCAGCACCACGAATGGCCCAGCTCCTTCTAATGGTCTCATTGCCTGCAGAGTTGGGCTTTGCCACTGTCCCCAGGTGTTTCTTTTTAATTACTGTGGGGCCATGGTGAGAACAAGACTGCTGAAGCCACGGCTGCTCCCGGCAGGGCGAGAAGGGCAGGGACAGATGGGAGTAGCCGGCCAGCTGATGTCCATGCAGCTGCGGGTTGATCACTCCTGCAGCATTGTTGGAATAGAATACAATACTGAGAACCTCTGGCCGAGTTTGAAACTCCAGATCAGGGTCTTGGGAAGGCTCTGGCCTGGGGAGGTGGTAGTGGATGGATAGTGTCTAATTCATCCAGAGTTGAGTCAGCTGGAGCACGCTCCTGGGTGAGAATGCTGGCGAGAGTTATAATAACCAGTAAAATCCCGGCGGATGACACCATCTGCAACTGAGCTGATGAATTAAAACCGAAGCGGTAGTGGCAGGGGCTGGGGAGAACATTCTGCAAATAAGGCTGATAGAGACGCATGCTAAGGGAATCGAGCTTCCCTGTTATAATTGTGCCATTCTCACGGCGTTTCAGCCCAAGCCTGCCCGACTGTCACAGATTAGAGTACCAAGGACAGAACCATGCAATCTGTAGTCAGTGGGTCTTCTCCTGACAGAGTGGGAAGTTCATACTTTTTTTTGTTTGCATGTTTGTTTTTTTCTCCACCCTGGGCCTGAAATGTCAAGACTGTGGGATCCTGATTTTGCCTGGTAAGAGCTACGTTAGTTTGGAAGAGACTAGTCTAACTTAATCTCCCCGGGCATCGTTTTTATTATTTCTAGAATTGAGGTGACAGTGCCCACCCCACAGTACTGTTGGGAGATTAGTATGAGATAATCTGTGTGAAGTGATCAAAGCTATTTTGGTTTTGAAAAACAAGGCTTCCACTTTGAGGCAACATGTAGAATTTTTGGATGAGGGTGCCTTGAGGATCTCAGATCAGTTAATTGAAGGAAGGGGGTGCACTAAAAAAAAAAAAAGAATATGAAACACAAGTTCATCATTTCCAAGAGGTCTAGGAACCAGGGGCTTGAGGGCTACAGAGTTTCTCGTCATTGCTTACCTCTCTCCTTGAAGGTTTCATCTCTCTCTCTGGAGACTAACTTCCTTCACCTGCCCGAGACCAAAGCCAGTGACACCTCCCAACTTTCACATCTCCTGTGTCACCCACAGAGGAAACTGGCTCTTTCTCTGCTTAGCAGAATCTTAGGGAAGGCCTCTGATGGGCCTGTCTTTATGCAGGTGACCAACCTTGACCCAACCAACGGTGACCAGAGGGACAGGAGCTGTAAAGTGTGGCTGCCCCGTAGGGCCCTCACAGTGGAGTTGAGGAGGAAATACCCCAGGAGATGGAGTAGTGGTTCCAGGAGGTGGTGGGTAGACTGGTGACACATGTCCTACCCAGGGTTTTGTACATTATAAAGGGCACTCATGACTGAATGCAGTGGCTCACGCCTGTGATCCCAGTGCTTTGGGAACTCAGGGCAGGAGGATTGCTTGAGGTCATGAGTTTGAGACCAGCTAGGGCAGTATAGCGAGATCCTGTCTCTACAAAAAAAAAATTTTTTTTTTAATTAGTTGGGCTTGGTGGCACATACCTGCAGTCCCAGTCTCAAGTCCTGCAGCTACTTGAGAGGCTGAGGTGGGAGGACTGCTCGCGTCCAGGAAATCAAGGCTACACTGTGCTAAGATCGTCGCACTGAACTCCAGCCTGGGCAATTCGGTAAGTGCCCATCTCTAAGACATAAATAAATAAAAACTAAAAATAAATACGTAAAAAAGCCCCCTTCAGAGATGATGTCTTGGCAATGGGTACTAGACAAACATACTCAGTGTAGCATCTTGTGTACCAAGTATCAATCTCCATTTTGTGATTCTAAAAATGATACTTGTTCCCTGTACTTTGGGACCCCTATCTTGAAGCAGTAGTTTTATACTTTCTGAGCTCTACTTTAGTTCCAGTTTAATGTTAATACTCCTAGGGAAAAAGTAGGAAGAACTCTATACTCTGAAGGTCAGTTAGAGTTTGGAGGGACACATTGAATGGAACAATAATCAGAAAAGATTTTTTTTTTCTGTGCTTAAATGGGAAAAAAATCAGTTTGTTGATAGAATATACCACTCTGCAGCTAAACTATTTAGAGTGCTGACTCTGAGATATTTACCACTGGAAAAATTATGCTTTATAATCCAGCATTGCCACTTCCCTTCCAAGAGCTTTATCTACCTTAAAATAAATGGTCTGTGATTTTGTATTTCTCCATGCTTTCAACTCTTCAGCTAGCTGGAATCAAGCTCCTCTGAGTGTCCAGCTTGGAAACTGGTATTTGGGTTGGCAGTCACCAAGAGCTACCTGCACTGACCAGACCATGTAAACGTCTGCCTGTATTTCCCGTGGCATATGCTTGGCAATTCCTAACAATAAATTCTTCATAATTGAATAATTGACCCAACAGGGTGGGGTGTTACAATTCTTAGAATGCAAACCCCCTCTTCATCTGCATCTGGCAGTCTAGACGCTACAACTAAGTAATTGCTTCCAAAGGCCAAATGCAGCCAAATTAAAATCCATCATTGCACTGATCCAGGACTCATTTGTATCTGGAAATATCCTATGCGCAAACAGTGTGCAATCTGAAGACCCTGGCCGAGGATGAGCAACCACTGGGTCTCCAGCCGCAGTTCTGAGGATCCAGCCCATGGGCAAGGTTGATGAACTTGGCCGCACATGGCACCAGTCATCACGCTGCCGTGAATAGCTCTGCCATCATGCCCGTCCACTCGCTGCCTTTGCAGTCTCCATAGACAACAGGAAATGGGCCAAGGGCCAAGGAGCAATGAGGTGCTGTGACTGACATCTTTTCACCAGGCAGTGGACTGAAACAGGACTGAGAATGTCAGGCACCTATCCTCACCCGCCCACCTGGGCGCCAAGTTGATGATAGGAGACTGTCTGGCCTCTCCCTGATTTTATGCGACCATAGATAAAAGGAGAGACGGGAGTGTGAGTGTAAATAGGAAGCACTAGGCGGGCGGTCAGCAACACTGTGAAGGAAGCAGCCGTCAAGGCTTGACTGAGACAAGAGACAGCGGGCACAGGACAAGGCTCACAGCTTAAGAGAAAGATGTGGAGACACCAGAGCTGAAGGCCCAGCCGCACAAGAAAGGCTCTTTCTCAACCCAGGTCTGCACTGGGCTGGTGGCTCCAACTCTTCCTCTGCTAGGAGTCTAATTCCTGCCACCCGTGTCTATGCAAGAGAGTCACTTTTCTACTTTGTGACTCACTTTACCTCTCTGCAACTTAGCCTGTCTGCGACTCTGGACCTTGGACTGGGGTTCCAAAGTTCTCCAGGTGGCAGGCATTCCAGACAACACTACGGTGGCGGCTCCTCTGCATTCTCCTCAGTGGATGCCTTGAGGAAGGTGTGCTACCGATCTAGAAAGGAATCCTCGTGTTTGTGTCAAAATCAGGGCTGCCTAAATTAGAATGTAAAGTATAAGTGCGATTCAAGCACATTCTGTTTTAAAATTTTAAGTAGCTATTGTAAACCTTAGAAGACATGATGAGCCGGCTCAGTGGCTCAGCCTGTAATCCCAGCACTTTGGGAGGCCGAGGTGAGTGAATTGCCTGAGTCCAAGGTTCGAGACCCGCCTGGGCAACTTGGCGAGACCTCATCTCTACAATAAATAAAAAATTAGCCGGGCGTGGTAGCCCGCGTCTGTAGTTCCGGCTACTTGGAAGGCTGAGGCGGAAGGATCACCGGAGTCCAGCAGGTCGAGGCTGCGGTGGCCGGGAGGGTGCCATGGCACTTCAGTCTGGGCGACAGGTGAGACTCCTATTAAAAAGATACCTGCACGCATATGTTTATTGCGGCATTGTTCACAACAGCAAGAACATGGAACCAACGTGGTGCCCATCAAAAGAGGACTGAATTTCAAAAAATGGAGTACATATTTTACACAATGGAATATTATGCAGCCATAAAGAAAAACAAAATAAAAAAAATAGAAGACATGATGATGGTTAGGAGAAGAAGCTACCCACTGGGGCTCAGACAAGTATGGGTGAGGAATCTCACAGGCAAAAATGCAAAGGCAGAATATGTGAAAACTAGCCAGTCAGAAAGTAATGTATCACAGCCATCACTTCGGAACAGCACGGTCCATTCTGCTTCTCAGCTTCAAGATCTGCTGTGAACTTTGCAGGGCATGAGACAAATGGAAGGTCATACACCGTATGCAAAAATGTTTAGAGTTTTTAAATTCAGCCAACAAACTGAAAAATAAATATGTGTTCTCTCCAGTCTTGGGAATTATTCTTTCACAATGGATGGCATTAGAAGAAAACATAGGCATAACCTTAGATCAAGCAATGGTTTCTCAGATGTGATACCAAAAACATAAGCAATGAAAGATAAAAACAGATAAATTGGACATTAACAGAATTTTTAAATGTTGTGCTTCAAAGGACACCATCAAAAGAGTGGATGGACTTAGAGTCTATAATACTGAGTGATCTTTCACAGAAACAAAGAACTGAGTATCACATGTTTTCACTCAAAATTGGACCTTGAACAACTATTGTAATTCTATAAGAAAAGGATTGACAGTAACGGGAAACTGTGGGGTGTGGGGAGGTGGGAAGGATTGGCAGTAGTGGTTGCTGCAAAGTCCATAATTTTGTTATTCTTTATGACTGCATAATATTCCGTTGTGTATATGTACCACATTTTTTTTTAGCCAGTCCTCTTTTGATGGGCAACATGGTTGGTTCCATGTTCTTGCTATTGTGAGCAATGCTGTGACAAACATACGTGTGCAGGTATCTTTTTTATAGAATGATTTGAGTTCTTCTGGGTATATTTCCAGAAGCAGAATTGCTGTGTTGTATGGAAGGTCAATTTTTAGATCTTGTAGGAATCTCCACTCTGTTTTCCATAGAAGTTGACTAGTTTACACTCCCACCAACGGCATAGAAGTGTTCGCTTTTCGTCACATCTTCTCCAGCATCTGTTATTTTTTTGAGTTATTGTTGATGGTCATTCTGACTGGAGTTAGGTGGTATCTCAGTGTAGTTTTAATTTGCATTTCTTTGATGACTAGTGAGGCTGAACATTTTTTCATGTATCTGTTGACTGCTCGTATGTCTTCTTTTGAGAACTGTCTGTTCATATCTTTTGCCCACTTTGTAATGGGGCTGTTTGTTTTTATCTTTTTGGCACGTTTGAGTTCCTTGCAGATTCTAAATGTTAGGCCTTTGTCAGACATAGAGTTTGCAAATATTTTTTTCTAGTCTGTGGGTTGTCTCCCTGCTCTCTTGATGTTTTCTATGGCTTTGCAGAAGTTTATCAGTTTGATGAGGTCCCATTTGTCTATCTTTATGGCATGGCACTTGGGGTTTTGATCAGGAATTGGTTGCCAGTTGCAATTTCCATAAGGGTGTCTCCTGCATTTTCTAAGCTTCTTATAGCTTGAGGTTTTACGTTTAGGTCTCTGATTCATTTAGAGTTGATTTTTGTGTATGGGGATAGGTAGGGGTCCTCTTTCAATCTTCTGCAGGTGGCCAGTCAGTTTCCCCAGCACCATTTACTGAATAAATTCTCCTCTCCCCAGTGATTGGTGGTGGAGTCTTTGTCAAAGATGAGTTGGTTGAGAAATTGAGGTTTTGCTTCTGCCATCTCAATTCTATTCCATTGGCCTATATGCCTGTTCTTGTACCAATACCAGGCTGTTTTGATTATTATAGCTTTATAATAAAGTTTAAAGTCTGGGAGTGTGATACCTCCTGTTTTTTTGTTTGTTTGTTTTTTGCTGAGGATTGTTTTGGTTATTCATGGTCGTTTATGTTTCCATATGAATTCCTGAATTGTTGTTTCTAGGTCTGAGAAGAATGTTGCTCATAATTTGATAGGTATTGCCTTAAATCTGTAGATGCCTTAGGGAGAATGGACATCTTAACAATGTTGATTCTTTCAATCCATGAGCATGGGATATTTTTCCACTTGTTTGGGTCATCTTTGATTTCTTTGAGCAGTGTTTTGTAGTTTTCATTGTAAAGGTCTTTCACTTCTCTGGTTAGGAAGATGTCAAGGAATTTCTTTTTTTTTGTGGCTATTGTGAATGGGATTGTGCTTTTTATTTGGGTTTCTGTTTGTTTATTATTGGTATATAGAAATGTGATTGTCTTTTGCACATTTATTTTATACCCCAAGACTTTGCCAAAGTCCTTTATCAGTGCAAGGAGGTTTTTGACAGATTCTCTTGGGTTTTCTAGGTGTAGAATTATGTCATCTGCAATGAGGAATAACTTGATTTCCTCTTTTCCTATTTGGATACCTCTGATCACCTTCTCTTCTCTGATTGCTCTAGTTAGAACTTGCAAAACTATGTTGAACAAGAGGGGTAAGAGTGACCATACTTGTCTTGTTCCAGTTTTCAGAGGAAATCAAAATTTTTTAATAGGTAAAGGATTGGAATAAATACTTCAACAAAAAATATGCAAATTACCAAAAAAACACATGAAATGATGTCATTAGTCATTAAGAAATGCAAAAAAACCATAATAAAATACCATTTCACAGTCAATAGGATGGTTCCAATCAAAATGACAGACAATAACAAGGGTTGGCCAGGATATAGAGAAACTAGATACTCCATACGTTGCTGGTAGGAATGTCAAATGGTGAAGTTACTTTGGAAAAGAGTCTGACAGTTCATCAAAAGTTAAAATAAAATCCCATGACCCAGCCATTCCATTGCTAGGCATATACCCCAAGAGAACTGAAAGCATATGTCCCCATAAAAACTCATGAAAGTTCATTATAACAGTATTCCTAATTGCCAAAAATGACAATAACCCAAATGTCCATCAATTGATGATTGAATTTTTAAAATTTATTTTTCAGTCTTTTATTTTAAAGATGTGGGGTACAATTCATGGTTAAGTAAACAAATGTTCATTATGCAGGTGCCCTTGTTGATGAGGTGTGCCTCCCCTCCCCCAGCAGAATGCCCCTACTGCCAATTCTGCTACCCCCAACAGTTTCCCACTACTAACAATTCTTTTCTTATAGTAGTACGATAATTGTTCAAGGTCCACTTATGAGTGAGAACATGTGATACTCAGGTCTTTGTTTCTGTGAGAGATCACCTAGTAATATAGACTCTAAGTCCATCCAAGTTGCTGTGAAGTTCATAATTTTGTCCTTCTTTATGGCTGTGTAATATTCCATCATGTATATGTACCACAGTTTTTTTAATCCAGTCCTCTTTTAATTGTTCACAATAACAAAAACATGGAGCAAACTGCTGCCCATAAAAAGAGGACTGAAGATTGGATTTTAAAATGTGGTAAAATGGGATATTCTTCAGCTTCTATTGTGGTATTGATACGTGAATGCACCTTGAAAACATGCTAAGTGAAAGAAATCAGACACAAAAGACTGCATCTTGTATAATTCTTCTGATATAAAATGTCCAGATTAGGCAAATCTGTAGAGACAGAATGAATGCCAGGAAAATGACTACTAATAAGTGTGGTGTCTCTTTTGGGGGCGATAAAATGTTCTGGAATTAGATAGTGATTATGATTGTTCAATCTTGTGAATATACTAAAAATTATCAAATGGTTCACTTCAAAGGGGTGAATTTTATGGTGTGTGAGTTAAGTCTCGATTACAAATGACTTGGAAAGTCAGGTTCAAATTTAGACTTTTCCCCTCCTCCTTCTCTCTGGCTCCCAATCTGGGCTCTTGCCCCACACTTGGCTGTTCCTGCCTCTCAAGCGTGCTCACAGGCACCCACGTTGCACTCTCTGCCCTCAAGGCCGGCTCCATCCACACCTCCACCAGCCCCCTCGGCTCCCCTCACACCTGGAAGTGAAGGCACAGGCAGCAGAAGCTGCCCAGGAAGACATCCCTGGGCCGGCGGCCCAGGCAGTCCCCAAAAGTGGAGTTGGGACATCTGAGCAGGGAACGTTGGCATCAGCATACTTGGAGTGTGTGGTAGTGGGAGCCCACAGGGTAGGCAGTTCTTTTGGCCCCAAAAATGCCCTCTCGTAGGGCACAGCTGGAGAAGGCACAGCTGGAGAAGGCACATCTGGAGAAGGGGCCCAGAGAGGCGCTTTGGAGTGTGTCAGAAGAGCCCCATCCAACCGGCTACGGAGGGGGTGGGTGGTGTCAGCACACTTGTTATATCATGGTAGCAAGGGAGGTGGCTGATGGATTGTTCTCAAACACTAAGGAGTGGGGAGGGCAGTCATTCTCCAAGGGAGTCTCTCATAGTGATGCCCAGAGGACAAAACAAAGCTCTTCCTGGAGAACTGGCAGAAGAAAGGAAGATCCCTTACAAATAAACTGGGGAGCATCTAGGGGCCCAGGATGGTAGGCCCAGGGCAGAAGCAAGATACTGTCAAGACAGGAGGCCTAGAGCTCAAAGGCATGGGCTTGATAGGAAGAGAGAGGGCATCTAGATTTTAAAATGTGGCATTTGCCTCTGGTTGTGCTGGCTCCCTGGGGACACTATCCTATGACACCCTCCTCTGGCTTTCACTGAGGTTCTACCTACCTCCTGATAAAAGGCCCAGGCAGCAGTCAATTTCCCCAGTGAGACAGGAACTGCTGGAAAGAATGAGATTGGGGTCAGAGGCAAGACACCTCTATCAGCACCGCCCGCCCGCTTAGAGCAGGAGCGATTGCAATCACCTTCGGGAGCCATGCAGACCTATTATCTTGAGCAGAACACTTAGGGAGGAAAGTGATAAGAGCAATCTCCTGTCTGAGGTATCACTGTCTCCCCTCTGTGCAGAGCATGAGGCTGGGCAGGCCATGCAATTGTAAACTTGAACATGACACCACTTAACAGGAAATGTGCTTGCTAGGCCTGGGATGGGCAAACCCCAGGAAGACCACGGCAGCCCTTGCTATTAAAGAGGAGCCCAGCCCTGACCCAGTGGAGAGACTGGCTTAGGGTTCTCCTTCTGCTTCTGTCTAGTTTTTCAGCTGCTGTGCTAAACAATTATTGAAGGTTCAACAATTATTGAACAAGTATCGACTTCATTGCCAAAAGTAACAGCTTGGAAATGCTCCAAGCCACTGGGTGCAAGTGGGCGATGCCCTTGTGTGTGGGATGCCCTGCTCATCTGCCATCCTAGTGATGTGATCTTTCATCCTGGTGATGTGGTCTTCCGTCTTGGTGGTGAGGTCTTCCATCCTGGTGGTGAGGTCTTCCATCCTGATGATGTGATCTTCCATCCTGGTGCTGCGATCTTCCATCTTGGTGCTGTGGTCTTCCATCTTGGCTCCATGGTCTTCCATCCTGATGGTGAGGTCTTCTATCCTGATGGTGTGGTCTCCCACCTTGGTGGTGAGGGCTATCCTGGTGGTTTGGTTCTCTGTCTTGGTGGTGAGATCTTCCATCCTGATGATATCTTTCATCCTAGTGGTGAGGTCTTCTATCCTGGTGGTGTGGCTCTCCATCTTGGAAGTGAGGTCTTCTATCCTGGTGGTGTGGTTCTCCGTCTTGGTGGTGAGATCTTCCATCCTGGTGGTGAGGTCTTCCATCCTGGTGGTGAGGTCTTCCATCCTGATGAGGTGATCTTCCATCCTGGTGCTGCGATCTTCCATCTTGGTGCTGTGGTCTTCCATCTTGGTTCCATGGTCTTCCATCCTGATGGTGAGGTCTTCTGTCCTGATGGTGTGGTCTCCCACCTTGGTGGTGAGGGCTTCTATCCTGGTGGTTTGGTTCTCTGTCTTGGTGGTGAGATCTTCCATCCTGATGATATCTTTCATCCTAGTGGTGAGGTCTTCTATCCTGGTGGTGTGGCTCTCCATCTTGGTGGTGAGGTCTTCTATCCTGGTGGTGTGGTTCTCCGTCTTGGTGGTGAGATCTTCCATCCTGGTGGTGAGGTCTTCCATCCTGATGATGTGATCTTCCATCCTCGTGCTGCGATCTTCCATCTTGGTGCTGTGGTCTTCCATCTTGGTTCTATGGTCCTCCATCCTGGTGGTGAGGTCTTCTAACCTGGTGGTGTGGTTCTCCGTCTTGGTGGTGAGATCTTCCATCCTGGTGGTGAGGTCTTCCATCCTGATGATGTGATCTTCCATCCTGGTGCTGCGATCTTCCATCTTGGTGCTGCGGTCTTCCATCTTGGTGCTGTGGTCTTCCATCTTGGTTCCATGGTCTTCCATCCTGATGGTGAGGTCTTCTGTCCTGATGGTGTGGTCTCCCACCTTGGTGGTGAGGGCTTCTATCCTGGTGGCTTGGTTCTCTGTCTTGGTGGTGTGGCTCTCCATCTTGGAGGTGAGGTCTTCTACCCTGGTGGTGTGGTTCTCCGTCTTGGTGGTGAGATCTTCCATCCTGGTGGTGAGGTCTTCCATCCTGATGAGGTGATCTTCCATCCTGGTGCTGCGATCTTCCATCTTGGTGCTGTGGTCTTCCATCTTGGTGGTGTGGTTCTCCGTCTTGGTGGTGAGATCTTCCATCCTGGTGGTGAGGTCTTCCATCCTGGTGCTGCGATCTTCCATCTTGGTGCTGTGGTCTTCCATCTTGGTTCCATGGTCTTCCATCCTGATGGTGAGGTCTTCTGTCCTGATGGTGTGGTCTCCCACCTTGGTGGTGAGGGCTTCTATCCTGGTGGTTTGGTTCTCTGTCTTGGTGGTGAGATCTTCCATCCTGATGATATCTTCCATCCTGGTGGTGAAGTCCTCCATCCTGGTATTGTGGTCTTCCTTTTTGCTGCTGTGGAGATCTTCCATCCCGGCCATGAAGTCTTCAATCCTATGGCCATGTCTTCCATCCTGGTGGTGAGGTCTTCCATCCTAAGCAGTAAGGTCTCCCATCGACATTGACGGTTTTATGTGATGCGCTGTAAGGGTGGATTCTGGTCCAGTCACTTAGCCTCAATTTCTTCATCCTTAAAAATGGGAGCTTTAAGCAAGATTTCATATGTACATTACTTAGCTCAATCTCTGGGACATATTAAATACTGGAAAACTGATGATGAGTATAACTGATTGGGTGAAGGCCAGGAGGTAGGAGGAAGGCTGGACAGGGCTGGGGCCCCTTGGTTCAGCCCTGGCCACAAGCAGAGAAACAGCAAGTGGCTTCCCACACCTGATCCACTGGGGATATGCCGGCCATAATTATTCATGGATAGAAAAGTTATTTCTCAAAGGACAAATCAGTCCTTCCTTTATAGTATAAATAAGTTCTGAGGGTGGAGGCATGGATGTTAAAGTATCTGCTTTGGAGAGTGATTTCTAAGTATTCCTTTTCAAATAATGAACTAAAACTCTAATCACTCAATGAGTTCTGAAAAGACTTGGGGTGGGAGTGGGGTGCCACATATCCATAGCTTTAAAAAGCTTTCTTCTCAGAGTATTTTTGCCCTGAAGGCTTTGTCAAACACTCTCCTCCCCCTTGCTCCCACCTCCCAGGTTGTTAGCTTTGGAAGTGTTATAGCTCAGCTCTGGGCTGCCCACCAACACCAGACACCCACCCCCTACCCTCTCAACACTCCCCACACGCTACAATAGAAGCGGAAGGTGATCTTGGGTTTTCTGGCTACGGCGCCTTGTGCAGGGCGGAAATAGAGGGATGTAAGACGGAGATTAACCCACATTCAGTTTCTCCACTAAGTATCAAGAAAAGGTGCCCCTCCCTTCCAGAGTATTACTCTTGGCCTTTTTATGTCCATGCAAGGCAAAGGCACTTGCAATTGTGGGTGAGAGGTGAGGAGGACACCACAGAAAATTCCAGAATTCAGATGGCTCTACGTTTTGCTATTATTTCTAAACTGCTATCTCCCATTCACATGCTGAGCCAAATGCTATTTTTGTAGCACGTAGCATGAAGCAGGGATGATGAATTGTTTGGTGCCAGGGACATAACATAAAGAAGGACAATGTAGGTAAAAATAATGCAGCTGTGATTTATGGAGCTTCCTTGTGCTTTTTCTCTCCTTCCGATAGAGATTCTTCCCAGTGATTTCACTTCTCTCGAATAGTGTTTCTCACTCCCAGCACGTGGTCTTTCTTTTCCCTTTGCAAAGTTTGTTTTATAATAAATAACTTCCCCTCCAATAGCATGCTCTTAACCAGCCAATGACGATTCGTTCAACCAAATTTTTCTACCACCGTCCATGCACCAAGCACTGGAGAGATATCAAAGATGAGCCATCCACAGGTGCAGGGCTAAACAGTACCCCAGGGGTGGGTGATACAGTCTGCTGTAAGTGGCACAGCCTTGGACTCAGGTTGGAAGCTCCCTTACCCCCATCCCAAGTAGGAGAATGCAAGCACAGACCGAGGTTGAGTTGGTGTCGGACCAGACTTCCAGAAAGCCCAGCAGGGTGGTTGGAAGAATCATCTTCAGTGGGGAACCCTCAGTCTAGCACCCTGCAAAGGTGCTCGGGAAGTCAGGTAGTGGCTTTGAGAACCAGGCTGTCTGGGTTTGACTCCCACTTCTGCCACATGCCGTGTGGGTGACCTGGGCAATCTACTAAACCCCTCTGAACTCCAGATTTCACCTCAATAGAATGGGAAAGATAATAGCTCCTACTTCACGGGGTAATTGCAAAAATGTCAATGTAGAGCTCTTAACAAAACTAGCTGTGTAGTAATAACAACAATAATGTTGTGATACATTATTATTATTATAACAAGAATACTAATAACTCAACCCCCGACTAGGATGAGGTCTGTGGTCAATGATGAAACTTTCCAGGAGGAAAGCATTTTGAATAGCTTCTGGTTAGCACAGACCTCAACATTAGAGACAGTGGAACAAGTGTCAACCCAGGGAGGAAAGGGGACCAGGAGGCTACTAGATTTGGGTGAGGAAGTCAGGACATTTGGCTGACCAGTGGGCATGCGGATAGGGATATTCTATTCCTGGAATGGCTGTGAGAGGGGACCGGGTGCTGAGCTTATGGGTAGAAGGTGAACACTCAAGTCAGTGGTTCAGGCAGAAGGACCACACCAGCCAGCGAGTGACTCACAGTGGCCTGGGGTAGGGAGGCCACGCCAGCAGCTCAGCACCCAGAGGCACTGCTGGGAAGATGCCAGACCGGCAGGCCACAGTGCATGCTCTGCAGGTCCTTGAGTGGAGCTTTCACTTGGCCCAGGGACAAGGAGAGGCTATATCTGCAGGCATCAAGCAGTAGAATGGTGGCTAGGAAGGCAGGAGCTGAGACCAGCGGGAATTTTGTCAGATAGTCAACAAGCACAACCAGCAAAATCCCTGCTCTCAGGAAATTTATATTCCAGGAGGGAAGACAGAAACTAAATGAAGTCACCATTTACAAGAAGCAGTCAGGCTCTCTCTCTTGTGAAAACCCTCAGTATATTAAATTTGTGACCTGTTTACGCTAGGGAGGTCTTACAGCAATTTGATGAACCTGGCCTCTGGGCTGAGCTTGCCTGGGATGGAAAGTAGCTTCGTCATTTACCAGTCACGTGATCTAGGCAGAGTCCTTAGCGTCTCTGCACTTTTGTTCTCTTGTCTGTAAAATCAGGATGATAGCAGTAGCCACATCGCTTTGAAAGGATTAAGAATGAGGATAAACTGCTTAGCACACAGATGATGAGGACAATGACGATAATGATAACTAGTTAAACAGGGAAGATGTGCTTCAAGACCTTCAACCAATCATTTTTTTTCTATGAATATTCACTGGAAAATATTTGTCAGAGCAGCCCTGCTCCTTGCTTGCCACGGTTTGAAGGCTAATAAACGACTTGTG
Source organism: Cephalopachus bancanus (assembly GCA_027257055.1). NCBI lineage: Eukaryota > Metazoa > Chordata > Mammalia > Primates > Tarsiidae > Cephalopachus > Cephalopachus bancanus. The sequence goes on from JAPVLO010000392.1 coordinate 919,679, forward strand.
GACAAAAAAGACAAAGTTGGCATGGGACACGCATGCCCATGGGTGGGACACAAGTGCACATTAAAGGCAGGTGACAGTAAGTTGTCTGAGTAGAAGTAAAGCCAGATAAGGTAGCAGAGAGAGAAACAGCAACAGCCTCTGCAAAATGAAATGTAAGCAGAGAACAGAATGAAATGCGTGTCCCTGCCACGTTCATAGCGGGGGAGAAGCCTTCTAGGCAGAAGGAATGGCCAAAGCAGAGACCTGAAGGTGGAGACGTGTTTGAGGGACAGCTACACTCAACACTCAGCATGTGGGGCTGGGGTGGACAGCAAGAGAGTGAGAAATGCAGTCTGAGAGGCAGCCGGGCCACGTCTGTTTCTATTCTCGAGTCAATGGGACGCCACTGGAAGGTTTTAAACCAGGGGACGTTGTGAGCTGACGCTGGGCGATCACTGTGGCTTCTTCTTTGGGAAATAGACCACAGGGAGCGGAAGTCGACCAGAGAAAGCAGTTCATCATCCACGGCAGCTGTCAAGACTTAAGATGGTGGTGGCCCAACCAAGGTGGTTGCAGTGAGGTGGTGAGGCATGGTTGTATTTAGAAGGCAGAGTCAGCAGAGAATGTTGGTAGGATGGAAGAGAAGAAGAAGAATCAGAGGAAGCATGGCTTTAAAATTTGTCATGCCAACTGAGACTTTTGGCAGACAAGATTTTTGAAAGGGGATGTTTAAGGACCGTCAGACAAATTGGGATGGGCAGTTACCTTAATCAGGGAATTCTGTTGTTTTTCAACTGGGAAAACACCCTACCAGTTTCCTGAGATAAAGAGCATAAGGGAAAGAGTAAGTTGTCGGGGTCCAGGGATTTGATGAATCCAGTAATTCTGTGTAGAATATGTAAAGTTTAAGATGCCTACCAGACACAGCTTAAATATATGTTGGACGTTCGTGAAGAAGTAGTATCATACATTTGAGGATTACGGTTCTGATGAAAGTTTTATGTATGTGGAGGAGGGAAGAGGCCCACGGACAGAGCCCTCCAATACTCAGAGGTCAGGAAAGGGAGTGGAATCCAGAAAAAAAAAAGATATTGAGAAGGAGCAAGAGGTGTGAAGCCGAGTACCTCATTTCAAAATACATCTTAAAAGGTTTTTCCCTTCTATCTCTTTCCCCCCTTTTCCCACCAGATGCTCCCTTGTGTTGTATTCATTTACTTAACGATGTGCTTGCTTAGAAATTCCAGGGGCTAGTCTTGAAACAAACCGGATAGCAGTGGGATTCTTCCCCACCTGGAGATGGCGCTAGCCCATAAACCAGATGGGTCAATAACTCAAGGTAGCCGTTGGAACAAGCGATGTAGACCAGCACCCATTGTCGCTCCGGCAAGTTCCCCGCACCCAGTTTCCCTTTTAACCCTCTATATGTAGCTCAGATGGTGAAATGGTCTGTTGAAGGCATGAGCCTGGCCACTTTTCCAGGAATGTAGTCACCTTCCTTCCACCGACTCTCATCTCTGAGGAGTTTGGCTTTGGGTGGCGGGTGGCCCGAGCTTGTGGTTGGTTACAGTGACACAGGAAGAAAACCAAGAAGACAGACTGTTCCAGAAACCAAGTAAAGAAAGCGTTTCAGAGAAGAGGGGATGACAGACTTTGTCAGCAATGACTGACACTGACGGAGTAAGTAGAACTGAGAATCCCCATGGGAAGATTGTTGGTGACATTGGTCATGACTTCAGGGCAATGTTGGGGACAGAAGTGGGGTTAAAAGCAAATGAGAGGACAATAAATACAGAGAACTTTTCCAAGGAGATTCAATGGGTGCAGTCGCTGGAAGGGAGTGCTTTTTAAAGATGGCAGAAACGATAATATTTGTGTCCTGTTGGGAAAGAAACAGCAGGTGGAGAGTTTTGATGCAGGAGAGAAAGGAGTTGATTGTATAAGCAAAGACAGGTGGGAAGAGATGGGATCCAGCACATATGCTACGGGGTCTGGCTTCACGGGGTACAGCACAGCTCATGCTCTGAAACAGCAGTCCACCAGGCAGGGGACACCATTACAGGCAGGTAAGTGTGCAGATGTGGCTGTAGAGTCGAGATTTTCTTCCTAGCCTTCTATGTTCTCAGTGAAATGGGAAGCAGAGTCATTGGCAGAGGCTTTAGATGAGGCACAAGGTGTTAGAGGTTTGAGGCGGGAGTAGACGGTCCCAGGGGTTAAGACAGTGAACTGACTGGGGACCGTGGTAGGACTGCAAAGCAGTCCTGAGGGGCACGTTTCAATATCCGGCCATAAACTTGATGCCAAGCTAGTTCAGTTGTTCTATCACTCTGACCATAGTCAACTGCTCAGGTATAGACTCGGAGTACACCTGAATTTAACTAGTTTTTGTCAAGCATTCTACAGTAGGAGGCAGACAAGATTGTCGAGGGTGTATGTACAGGAGTGATCAAAGGGATAGGCTGTAAGCTGAGAAAAAAGAAAAGTGAGACAATGAAGGCGGCCATGGCGGTAGGGCTACAGATTTATAGTCCTCGTAGCACAAAGACTGGTTGAGTTCAGGACGAGAGGGAGAGAACTGGAAAGATAGGCGGTGGCGGTCAGAAATCAGGATGCTTGGGATGGTTATTCCAGAGTTGCTGTGGTTAAGAGCAGTGAAGTGGGTGGCTGTGGTGGACTGGAGGACAAGACCACTGGTAAGGATGAGGACATCCAATGAAGTGTGTGCGTGGCTTTGAAATTTCCAAGAACGAGCCGGGCTCGGTGGCTCAGCCTGTCATCCCGCGCCTTTGGGAGGCTGAGGTGAGTGGATGGCCTGAGCCCGCGGGTTCGAGACCCGCCTGGGCAGCGAGACCTCATCTCTACCATAAATAAAAAAATCAGCCGGGCGTGGTAGCGCGCGCCTGTAGTTCCGGCTACTCGGAAGGCTGAGGCGGGAGGATCGCCGAGCCCAGCAGGTCGAGGCTGCGGTGGCCGGGAGCGGCCGCTGCACTCCAGTCTGGGCGACCGAGTGAGACTCCAACTCAAAAAAAAAAAAAGAAATTTCCAAGCACGATGACAGTGAGTCGGCGCTCAAACCTTGGCTAAATGAGGCCAAGAGTCTGCAAATCCTCACAACTGGGGGTGGGGGGAGCTGGAGTATTTTACGGAGAAGATAAGATCAAAACGAAACAGCAAAGAACCCAGCCCCCATCCCCCCTGGCCTGGAGTAGGAGAAAGGCTGTCGAAGACAGCCATGCTTGAGAGGGGACGCTGAGGCAGGGGCCTCAGGAGAGGGCCAGGTCTGCTTTGCAACGAGAGCCCGACAGGAGCTGAGGTTGGGGGCGGGGCGCTCATGGCTGAGCGTGGTTTCCAGAGTGCAGGGCTTGGGTGTCAGAGGCCTGGGAGTCAGATGGGAGGATGGACGGAGCCCCGATGGGAAAGTGGCCCCGAGGAGGCATGGCCAGAGAAGCCGGGGCTTCCTGTGGAAATTACAGCAACGTGGAAAGGCTGGCTGGATGCCCACCGTGTACTTGGAAGTGGGTGCATGGCCTGCTCTAACTTCATCCTCCTTCTTGCCACTGGCCTTGCTACAGAGACAGAGAAGGGAGATGTGAGGGCTCGGTGGCTTGACCGAGAGAAGGAACAGCCATGTAAACCTCCCTCAGTGCCGAAACGGAGCTCACCGGGTCACCAGGCCTGCTGGGGGACAAAGATGGAAAATCCCAGAAGGGGACAAACTGGGCTGGGTCAAGGCAGAGCCCAAGATCCCAGGTCCCCGCCTGCCTGGGGAGCCCAGACCACTGTGCATCTTGATAGGAAGGAGACCAGACAGCTCTGTCACAGGAGCTGGGGTGCCCCGGGACATGAGATGCTCTCACCCACGTAGAGGGAGTCGAGCTGCTGAAGCCCTCCTGGTAACATCCGCGCTGCCGCTCCCGTCACTACGTTGGAAACGGCCATGAATTAGGAACAAAAGATGAATGCTGTTGGCCTGGTGTATTTATATACTCAACTTCCATGGAAACCCCGCAGGTCGTAAATCAGCCAAAACCCATATTTACTACTCCTAGTAAAACCCAATTTACTCACCTGCCAACCGTGGAAAAGTTGATTGCTTTGTCAGAGAAGCCCCATTCATTGTAGACTATTGTAACCGCCCCAGACATAAGAAAAGCAGCTCCCTTTTTTGGAGAAGGATGATGCGTTGAAAATGAGCCATAAAATAGCCTGGGAGCGACATGGCTGCTGTTAATAATAGTGCTCGACTACTTTATTTGTCATGGACTCCAGATCTGCCTGCATTAGTAACTGGCATTGTTCCTGAATTTTTTTCTTTTTTTTTTTGAGTTGGAGTCTCACTCTGTCACCCAGACTGGAGCGCAGTGGCCACTCCCGGCCACCGCAGCCTCGACCCGCTGGGCTCCGGCGATCCTTCCGCCTCAGCCTTCCGAGTAGCCGGAATTACAGGCGCGCGCTACCACGCCCGGCTGATTTTTTGGTTTATTGTAGAGATGAGGTCTCGCTGCCCAGGCGGGTCTCGAACCCGCGGGCTCAGGCCATCCACTCACCTTGGCCTCCCAAAGGCGCGGGATGACAGGCTGAGCCACCGAGCCCAGCTGTTCCTGAATTTTTAACAAGTGCCCCGATGGGGCAGCAAGAGAAGGCAGATAAGCACAGGCCCGAAAAGAGAGACACAAGGGCAATGTCCTTCCCGGCTGTTTAAAGCAAGTCACTTGTCCTCGGCCTTTGGGGAAGATATTAGCTTTCTGAATCCATCTTATCGTTTGGTAATTGTACTATTAGGTTTCCTGGGGAATCTTTCTACCTCACGACCTCTGGCTTGGTGATTGGATTGATCAGAAGGAAGTGATTGGAAGCTTTTCTTCCCACCTCATTGATTCCAACACTCTATGGATCTGCCTAGCATTTTCTCCAACTTTGCCCTCTTTCATCAACAAGCTGCTTGTTCCTGAAAAAATTACCAGTGCTCTCCAGCTGTTTCCTGGAGGCAAGTGCACTTTGATACAAGAAATCTAAATCAAGAGAGTAGATCACCGGAGAGGATGCTGTTTCTGGATCATTTAGTGCCTGCCCTGCATCATGTGTTTTTTCTTTGTCTATGGGAACCAATCGTTCCAGGGAGGGTAAAATGCTTTCTGCCTCTGATTGGATTTAAGTTATAGAGCTAATATATTAAAAACTTAAGAGTTCCAGTATCTCTTAGGTGACAAAGAGCCTGAAAGCTTTCATCAGAAAGAATTTAGAATCCAAGACTGTAATGGAAGACTAAGAATTTGGGCTCTGCTTCCGCCTCCATGATTGGCACCAATGGCCCAGGATGCAGACCTTTCCCTCAGGCTGTGAATTTATGTCTATGCTGAGCTTGAGCTCATGTCTGCAAATAAGGCAGTAAGTCATAATCAATTCACTAATTAGAGTTACAGACGCTTGTTTGTCGTGGACCAGACTCATCTCCCTGGCTGAACTAAGCCTCTTTAGAATTTTCTCACAGTCATAAACACGAGGGTGTGAACTATACAGGCCTCACTATTAATAGTGGGAGCCAAGACTCGTTCAACATTTTGGCATATAATCGTTTTTTGCGGAAAAGCTGGAGTATAGTATTTCGCAGTTTAGGCTGGGTGGAAACAATCTTAGGAATCCAAATGTTTGAGAATGCATTGCTTTATTTTTATTGTTTAATGTATTAGTATTTTGCGAATACTATAAAACCACCAGCATATGTATATTTTGTGATCATCAGTTCGTAACTACAGCCTGGGTTCTATGTTTTCATTTGGGTCACAGTTTGTATACTGGCACCAAATACAAGCTTCCTTGACTCTATACCATGTACTAATCTATACATTTTTTTTTTGAGTTGGAGTCTCACTCTGTCGCCCAGACTGGAGTGCAGTGGCCGCTCCCGGCCCCCGCAGCCTCGACCCGCTGGGCTCCGGCGATCCTTCCGCCTCAGCCTTCCAAGGAGCTGGAATTACAGGCATGCGCTACCACGCCCGGCTGATTTTTTGATTTATTGTAGAGATGAGGTCTCGCTGCCCAGGCGGGTCTCGAACCCGCGGGCTCAGGCAATCTACTCACCTCAGCCTCCCAAAGGCGCGGGATGACAGGCTGAGCCACCGAGCCTGGCTTCTATACATTTTTCATGCATGCCTTCATTATATCTTCTTAGCAACCCTATGAGGTGGATTCTATTAGCACCTGCATTTTGCAGATGAAGAAACAGGCACAGAAACGTTAAGTGACATGGTCTATTTCTGAAGCTGGGACATGCTGGAGTCGGGGCCCAGCCTGGCAGTCTTGCTTCAGAGTTGGTAGCATTTAACTGCTAAGCTGTTTTACTCCTCTGACTGGTAGCACTTCACTGCTACCATGGTGTACCATGACATGGGCTCCTCAGAAACTTGGAGTCTTGTGGATATATGTTCAAGAATTATGGAAGGTTGTTTTTGTCAAAATAAATCTGTATGTTTCTTAAATTTGCAAAAGCATTGGCTTTGGGGTAATACTGTCTGCGGTTCAAATCCAAGGGGTATTTCTTTCCTGCCTCTGTTATAATGGGGCATTAGTCTCCTTTGTGGATTTATTGTCAAAGTTTGGTGAGGCAACACATGTAGAGTACTTGGTATACCATGTTCAGTGAGGTTGCTCCCTCTTCCTCTTTGCTTCCCCATCCCCCATCTTCCTCTTGTTAGCTAGGTACAATGTCTGTGGTGATCAAGGTACCTAAACTGGTGGAACTACAAAGAGAAGCTCAACCATTAGGTTCATTAGTCACTGCTCTAGGTCTGACAGATGAGCCATTTACACAGAAGTGAGAACATTCATTGACTAGATCCGATCATTCAAAAAAAAGATAGTTTGTAGAACGTTGTAAAGATATAGCAAGGCTAAAGACAGAATGAAAGACAAAATACTGCATTTTTCTGGTAAACAAAAGGCAATTATTCTAATTTTGATTCTGCCATAAGCTTGTGGTATGTTCACAGGCCAGCCTGAGCTTTCATTTGTATCTCTAAAATGAGGGAATTTTAGTAGATCAGTGGTTTTATAATTCTTTTAAACACAGAATCCCTTTATCAAGAAAACATATGCCCCAAAAGCAGATTAGTTTCACAAAGCATGACAACTTTGACTAAGTGCACAGTGGCTGTCTGGATCCTAATGTGGAGAAAGTTTTTTGTTTTTGTTTTTGTTTTGTTTTTGAGTCAGACTCTCACTCTGTCACCCAGACAGGAGTGCAGAGCATGACCACAGTTACCACAGCCTCGACTTGCTGGGCTCAAGCAATCTTCCACCTCAGCTTTCCAAGAAGCTGTAACTACAGGTGTGCACCACCACATCTGGCTATTTTAAAAAATTTATTGTAGAGATGAGGTCTCATCAATTTACCCAGGCTGGTCTTGAACCCCTGGGCTCAGGCAATCCTCTTGCCTCTGCCTCCCAAAGTGCTAGGATTACAGACATGAGCCACCCTAGAAACCTGTGATTGATTAGCAATGTCTGCCAGGGTCACAAAAAGTAGACAGGGCTCCCAGTGAACACCATTCTGTCCAGAAGACAAATATGATAAATAGATAAAAAGGAGCATTTCACACTCAACCAGGCAGAGATGCCAAACCCTGGTTTAATCTCTTCAGTCAACCGTCCTACTATAGGAGATTTCTCCTAGTCTCTCTTCATCTCTACATTTTTAAGTCTTGGAGGTAATACACTTTTTTACAACTATCCAATAGTTAAGGCTGTGAGAAGAATTTGATACTTAATTACCCAAACTGTCTCAACCAAACTCAGCAGATAAAGTGAAACTAATGTTCTCTGCATTGAAACATCAGGCCTAGCCACAACAATAACATTTTTGCCTAAAGCCTCATTTTAATTAAGAGACAAGAATAAATTCAACTTTCAGGAAACAGGGTTAGTACCGGATCATCATATTTGGCTGTGGAATGTTTAGTCCTCTCTTGGAGACACCTGCTTCATGTAATTTACTGTCTTATGGGATGTTTTAATAGCCTTTTTCTAGGGGATGAATAATGTCCCACTGTATTGCTCTAGGAGCAAAAAAAAAGGCCACAGCTGGGTGAGCTGCTTAGCGACTTTTACTGTGTTGAAGAGATTTGCCAAGCTCAGCAACTGGAGATGGTAGAAATTCATCATTGTGTCCATGAGTTGCCTCAATACCAAGTAGCATGGGGAAATCTCCAGCAGGTAAAGAAGTAGCCTTCATTAACATCCTGGGGCGAGATCCACCTTCATGCTCTCCAGGCCTCCGACTCTTGGCTCTTCAGAAGTCAGTGCAAGTTCCTTGCTCCAGGTATAAAATGTTTAAGCAAACTAGAAAAAGATGAAGGGGAAGTAATACTCAATAGCTGTACTCAGATGGCTGCAAATTGTATTTTAAGAGAAAAGGAGAGAACTGAAAGCCCATGGATGAAGGACATTTAACAATGTAAATACAATACCAGACTTCAAACTTTACTATAAAGCTACAATCATCAAAACAGCTTGGTATTGGTACAGGAACAGGCATATAGATCAATGGAACAGAATTGAGATTCCAGAAGCAAAACCTCAATTTCTCAACCAACTCATCTTCGACAAAGCCCCCACCACCTACCACTGGGGAGAGGAGAACCTATTCAGTAAATGGTGCTGGGAAAACTGGCTGACCACATGCAGAAGATTGAAACAGGACCCCTATCTATCCCCATGCACAAAGGTTAACTCCAAATGGATCAGAGACTGAAATGTAAAACCTCAAACCATAAGAACCTTAGAAAAGGAAGGAAATACCCTAATGGAAATCGGAACTGGCATTCAATTCCTGTACAAAACCCGAAACCCACAGGTCATAAGAGAGAAGATAGATAAGTGGGACCTTATTAAACTGACAAGCTTCTGCAAAGCCAAAGAAACCATCAAGAGAGCAGGGAGACAGCCTACAGACTGGGAAAAAGTATTTGCCAACTCGGTCTGACAAAGGCTTAACATCCTGGATCTACAAGGAACTGAAACATACTGAAAAGAAGAAAACAAACAACCCCATTATAAAATGGGCAAAAGATATGAACAGACACTTCACAAAAGAAGACATTCGAGCAGCCAACAAACACATGAAGAAATGCTCAACCTCACTAATCATCAGGGAGATGCAAATCAAAACCACACTGAGATACCACCTAACTCCAGTCAGAATGGCAATTATCAACAACTCAAGAAATAACAGCTGCTGGAGAGGGTGTGGTGAAAAGGGAACACTTCTACACTGTTGGTGGGAGTGTAAACTAGTGCAACCTCTGTGGAAAGCAGTGTGGCGATTCCTAAAAGCTCTAAAAATCGACCTTCCATATGATCCTGCAATCCCCCTACTGGGAATATACACTGAAGAACTCAAATCACTCTATAAAAAAGATACCTGCACACATATGTTTATCGCAGCATTGTTCACAATAGCAAGAACCTGGAAACAACCATGCTGCCCATCAAAAGAGGACTGGATTTTAAAAATGTGGTACATATACACGATGGAATACTACGCAGCCATAAAAAAGAACAAAATCATGAATTTCGCAGCAACCTGGATGGAACTAGAGTCTATAATACTGAGTGACCTCTCACAGAAACAAAGATCCAAGTGTCGCATGTTCTCACTCATATAATGGACCTTGAACATCCAATGTAATACTATAGGAAAATGACTGACGGTACTGGGAAACTATGGGGGGGATGGGATTAACAGTAGCAAATATCTGTCTGGGGATGGGAAAACACCTCTTATCAACAGGGTGCCTGAATGAAACATAATTGTATACCTAACCCTTAACTGTACCCCACAAAACCATAATAAAAAATATTGATTAACAATGTAAATAAATAGTTTTTTAAAGTATTCCTGAAACTTAATTTTAGAGAGTGGTATTTCCTTTATTATTTTCTGTGTTTATACTAAAAAAAGTAGTTTGAAACCTACTAAAACACCTGTTTGAGGGCTGGACAAACATAAGGATTTTATGAAAATACCTGATACCATAACACATTATTTTAAAAAAGATTCTAACAGTTGTGTTCTTCAAAAGACTTAAGTCAGTGTTTTCAAATATTTAGGTTACAGAGTATGTGCAAAAAGTCCACAAATATATTGTGAAAACTGAAAACAGACCTGCATTGTAAATAGAGATGTTATGTTTCAATGACACATAAATCATGTCATTTCATCAGGAAAATCATGCTCCTAAGTGTTGGTACCCTCTCATCTAGTGCATACACCTTGTTTACTCAATCGGCTCGTGAAAAGATGCTCAACTTCATCTACCATGCTGGGATCAAAATGGCGATGAAATACCATTTTATGCCCATTGCAATGGCTATAATAAGTAAGACAATGACAAATATCGGCCAGGGTGTGATAAAATTAAAACCCTCATACAGTACTGGTAGAACTGAAATATTGTGTAGCTGCTGTGAAAACCATTTTGGAAGCTTCTAAAAGTGAGGTTAAGCATGGAGTTACCATATGACTCAGCGGTTCCACTCCTGGGTATATATTCAAGAGAAATGAAAATACATGTCCACATGTACATGAATTTTTGTAGCAGAATTATTCATAAAAATCAAAAACTGGAAACAACCCAAGGTCCTAGAAGCTGATATATCCATGCAATGCAATATTATATGCAATAAAAAGAAATGAAGTTAAAAGAAAAAAGAAAGTATTGATACATGGGTGAAGCTTGAACCCAATATGCTAAATGAAGGAAGTCATTCATAAAAGACCGTACCTTGTATGGTTTCATTTATACGAAATGTCCAGAACAGGCAAGTTCATAGAGACAAAAAGTAGAATAGTTATTGCCTAGGACTGATAAGTTTGGGGAAAATGGAGTTCTATTGAGTTACAAGGTTTCTTTTATGGGATGATGAAAATGTTCTAAAAGTGTGCTGATGGCTGTACAAGTCTGTGAATATACTAAAAACCATTGAACTGTATACTTTAGATAAGTGAATTACACGACCTATGAATTATAGCCCAATAAAACTATTACATAAGGAGAAATAACATGGAGAACCCCCCGGATATTCATAGCCCAGATTAGACAAATAAAACAATGAAACAGTGGATCAAAAGAGTCAAGAAATATACCATTAATTTGGTATGTGACAAAATTTGCATTCTCAATCAACAGAAAAATAAAATTATTTTATTAATCAGTTATGACAGAAAATGGACTACTCTTCTGTGAAAGAAGAATAAAATCACAGTGTATATAAAAACAAATTCCAAGTGCGCTAAGAAATGGACAAAGTAATACATGTAAGTTTTATAAAAATAGGCAAATAATTTTATAATTTTGGCATGTAGAATATTTTTCTAAACAGAAAAATAAGACCTAAATGATCTTAAAAGATGGCAGACAATTCTGTTTACCTGAAAATTAAAACAATTTATGGCAAAAATGATATAAATTTTAAAAATAAGCAAGACTATAAAATATTGGTACAGAAAAATCATTAATGAACAAAATACAGAAAGTGTTTTTACAAGTCCAAAAGTTTAAAAAAATGTTTTTGAAAAAGATATGAACAAGTAATTCACAGATAAATAAATTCATAAGGCTAATAAATATTTGAAAATATACTTCTGGAAATCCAGTATAAACAACAAATTTTTTTACCTACATGACTAACAAAAGTTTAGAAGATTGAAAAACATCTAATTTTGGTGGGAAAAGATATTCACTCTTCTACCATGGTGGTAAGGAGATAAATTAGTATATCCTTTTCAGATCAAAATCTAGTGGCTTCTATGAAATTATATATTCATATTATCTTTGCAGTTCCAATTTAGGAATCTAGCCTTTAAAAAAACCTCACGGGCCGGGCTCAGTGTCTCAGCCTGTAATCCTAGCTCTTTGGGAGGCCGAGACGAGTGGATTATCTGAGCCCGTAGGTTTGAGGCCAGCCTGGGCAATTTGGCAAGACCTCGTCTCTACGATAAATCAAAAAAATTATCTGGGCGTGGTAGCGTGTGCTGGTAGTTCCAGCTACTTGGAAGGCTGAGACAGAAGGATCGCAGAACCCAGCAGGTCAACGCTGGGGTGGCCGTGAGCGTGCCGCTGCACTCCAGCCTGGGTGATGGAGTAAGACTCCAACTCAAAAAAAAATGCTACACTGGTGCATAAAAGTATAAAGTAAAGATTATTTACTGAAGCACTGTTTGTAATAGTGAGAAACTTGCAACATCCTGAAGAACCTATTGCGGGGGATTGTCACATGAACTGTAGCACGTTCTCACCACGGAATACTATGCAATTATTAAAATAATATACAGTGACATAGAAAGACCTCCGAGATACAGTCTTAAAGAATGAATAATAAGCCTCAACATAATGAACATGGACAGATCTCATTTATACAAAATGCCTAAGCGTAGCCCATGATCCTCGGGGAAGGAGGTGGCAGTGCGGGGGAGGGAATGGCCATGCCCACAAGAGGCCTGGAGTGTGTAGCATGACAGCGTCACTGGAATGGAAAGGGCTGTGGAACAACACAACCCTCTCCAGTAGAGTCACACTCATTACTCAGGCCCCTACCTTGGTGTTCCAGAGAAGAGACACTCTGCTTCAGCTGATCCCAGTTTCGAACTCTCCGCGACGGCAATTCTTCTTGGTGTGGATTCTGAGCCTTGCCTCTCTAGGTCCGCCCACTCTGCATTCTGGTCTCCCTCTCCGAGTCTCATCCACCATCAACTCTGGGAAGACTCGGCAGGGTGGGGGCGAGTTTCTTATAACCTATTTCTGAAAGTTATACTTCCATACACCTGTGAAATCAGCAAAGGAAAATGCCTCTTCTGTCTAGACAGCTCTTCCACTCCACAGACTCCCTCTGAGTCACTTGGTGGACTGGTGGTTTAGCTGCTGAGCTGGGATTCCTTAACTCACGCATTCCTCCATTCAGTAAATGTTTGTTTTGTGTCTCCTGCGTAATAAATACTACACTAGATGCTGGGCTTTCCATGTGACCATGAGACACAGTCTCTGTCTTTGGGGAGCTTGTGGCTTAATGGGAATGTGGGTGTTTGAGAAATAATCACACACGTGATGATCACCGTGATGGGCGTGTTGTGAGAGAAAACACAGGGACCTCTGAGACTGTGGAAGAGAGAGACCAGCCCGGGCTGGGTGACGAGGAACCTGTCTGCTCAGGAAGTGACGCCAACGTGGAAGGATGGAAGCACGAGGGATGGATCCAAGTGGGAAGCGCCGCCACTGCGTGAAAGCAGGGAGCACCTTCCGGGTCAAGAGGCAGGAGGGAGTTTGACCATGTGGAGGAATGAAAAGGAGGCTGGCCGGGCTCGGCGGCTCAGCCTGTCGTCCCAGCACTTCGGGAGGCCGAGGCGAGCGGATTGTCTGAGCCCATGCGTTCGAGACCAGCCCGGGAAACTTAGCAAGACCTCGCCTCTACAATAAATCAAAAGTCAGCCGGGCGTGGTAGCGCGCGCCTGTAGTTCCAGCTCCCTGGAAGGCTGAGGTGGAAGGATCGCCGGAGCCAGCAGGTCGAGGCTGTGGTGGCAGGGAGCATGCCACTGCACTCCATCCTGGGCGACAGAGTGAGACTCCAACTCAAAAAAAAAAAGAAGGAAAGAAAAGAAGTTGGCCCTGTTGGGGGGTGAGCAGGCAGCAGGGATTGCAGAGGACCGAGGAGGCTGCAACCACGGCAACAGAGCATGGCCCAGAGCACGAAGGAGAGGCATCTGAAGCTGTAAAGCAGGCCAGTGAGGTAACCATATTCTTATTTCCAACAGATTCCTCTTTCTGCTCTTTGGAGGGTATGTCAGAATGGATGAGAAGAGACCAGGAAGGAGGTCCTACCAAACTCCAAAGGAGAGACAGTGGCCATTTGGACTACAGTTGGCCCCGGGGGGTTATGGGAGAGGGCAGAATACTTGGAGAGAAGTGGATGCATTTAAATTATGTTTTAGACAGAATGAGAGAACTTTGCGTTTATTTGGAAGGGAGCGTGAGAGGTGATTCTTTTTTTGTTTGTTTTTTGTGTTGCAGTCTCCTTCCTTTGCCCAGGCTGGAGTGCAGTGGCACACACGCTCATGGCCACCTCAGCTTCGGCCTGCTGGGCTCCAGGGATCCTTCCATCTCAGCCTTCTGAATAGCCGGAACTACAGACATGCCCTACCATGCCCAGCTATTTTTTTATTTTATTGTAGAGACAGGGTCTCACCAAGTTGCCCAGGATGGTCTCGAACCTGCAGGCTCAGGCAATCCACTTGCCTCGGCCTCCCAAATTGCTGGGATGACAGGCTGAGCCACCGAGCCACAGGTGATTCTTTCTGAGATCTTTATTGAGATGAAGAGTAAAAACAGCGAAGAAGAAGACTAAGTTTAGTGTGGAATCCAACACATAAAAGATCCTCAAATATACCCCAATAGAGAAGTCAGGACCCTACATGGAGAAAATGCCTAAGGTCAAAGTCTGGAGTACAGTTGTGCATCGCTTGTCGAAGAGGACACATTCCGAGAAATGTGTCACTGGGTAATTTCATAATCGATGAACATCAGTGGGTGCTTACACAAACCTGGGTGGTACAACCTCCTACATGCCTAAGCTCTATGGTACAACTTGTTGCACCTGGCCTACAGATTGAGACAGCATGTGACCGTACTGAATATTGTTGTCAACGATAACACAATGGTCAGTATTTGCGTGTCTAAACATAGAAAAGCTGCAGTAAAAATATTATATTATAATCCTCAAGGACCACTGTCCTATTTGAAGTCCACTGGTGACAAAACGTCATTATATTGGCGCATGACTAGAATCTCGTGGGTGGCCACCATCTGATGTCACTAGCAAATTCCCTTCTATGAAGACTTTCCTAGGTGGTGTAGTTCTCCAGTCTAGTAGTCATGAAAATGTGACGACAGGGCCGGGCTCGGTGGCTCAGCCCGTCGTCTCAGCACTTTGGGAGACCGAGGTGAGTGGATTGCCCGAACCCGCAGGTTTGAGACCAGCACAGGCAACTTGGCGAGACCTCATCTCTGCAATACGTTAAAAAAAGAAAATGTGGTGACCCAAACACAGACAGCTGTTTTGTGAATAAAGCACCTTGAATGTTTACCTTTGGATTTCTTGAAATGGAGAATTTCACGACTCAGCATCATTTTACTTTGATTCCACAATTTTTTATACCTTCTCATCCCTGCCCACTTCTTTCCTTGTACTCTCCCCACGTGAATGAGTTTATGACGGACTCTAGAGCCGACTGGGGGAGGATGTGGTTGTTCTGTGGCAGCTTCAACAGGACAGGCTTATCATTAGGACCCAGTCTAGGAAGTGGGATGCCTGCAAGCACTGCTCTGATAAGAAATAGCAAGTGACACTTTCAAAAAGAGTTGACCAGAAACCATCTGCTCAGAGCTGTGGTGGACCAGAAGCCTAGGGCGAGGGCTGGTGCTTGGAGCATGTGCCTGTTGGCCGAGGGGCCCAAGGCCCTTGGAGGCAGAGCACAAAGGACATGAAGAGGAAGGGACAGAGGTGGGCGTGAGTTCAGGCCTTCTGAATTCCAGACCGCAGACCGTGCACTTCTCAGCACCTCCTTTCGTCCCATCAAAGCCTGGAAGAGAAGAAAGGTCAACTGCAGACAGTCTCTAGGGTCTGAGAGCCCCCTGTAGTTGGTTCAGCAGACAGATCCCTACCTTTCCATCACCCCCAGGGACCCGGAATCAGTGGCCTGCGGCACTGCCAGGAATCTGACTTACCGTGACTAAAGGTGATTCTTTTTTTTTTTTTTTTGAGTTGGGGTCTCACTCTGTCGCCCAGACTGGAGTGCAGTGGCTGCTCCCGGCCACCGCAGCCTTGACTTGCTGGGCTCCGGCGATCCCTCCGCCTCAGCCTTCCAAGGAGCTCCTCTTCATGTCCTTTGTGCTCTGCCTCCAAGGGCTTTGGGCTCCTCTGTCAACAGACACATGCTCCAAGGACAACCCCTCGCCCTAGGCTTCTGGTGCACTACCACGCCCGGCTGATTTTTGATTTCTTGTAGAGATGAGGTCTCACCAAGTTGCCCAGGCCGGTCTCAAACCCGCGGGCTCAGGCAATCCACTCACCTCAGCCTCCCAAAGGCACGGGATTACAGGCTGAGCCACCGAGCCTGGAGACTAAAGGTGATTCTGAAGCAGGTAGTTCCCAGACATTTGGTCTTGAGTCTCTTTATTTTTCCCTTGCGGTGTTTTGACTGTTGAGATTTAGAGTTCAGAGTGCTAACCATTACACGATGGAACCCCTTGACTGTTGAGTTTAGATGACTGTCAGACTTTCTGGGTTCCTACTTCCTCACCTCCAACTCACCCTTTTAATTTTTTTTTTTCTTTTGAGTTGGAGTCTTACTCTGTTGCCCAGGCCAGAGTGCAGTGGCACACCCACGGCCACCCCAGCCTCAACCTGCTGGGCTCCGGCGATCCTCCTGCCTCAGCCTTCCAAGAAGCAGGAACTACAGGTGCGCGCTACCACACCCGGCTAATTTTTTTTTTTTTTTTTTTTTGAGTCGGAGTCTCACTCGATCACCCAGACTGGAGTGCAGTGGCCGCTCCCGGCCACCGCAGCTCGACCTGCTGGGCTCCGGCGATCCTTCCGCCTCAGCCTTCCAAGTAGCCGGAATTACAGGCATGCGCTACCATGCCCAGCTGATTTTTTGATTTATTGTAGAGATGAGGTCTCGCTGCCCAGGTGGGTCTCGAACCCGTGGGCTCAGGCAATCCACTCACCTCAGCCTCCCAAAGGCGCGGGATTACAGGCTGAGCCACGAGCCCAGCCTAATTTTTTTTTTTTTAAATGTATTGTAGAGACGAAGTCTCACCAAGTTGCCCGGGCTGGTATCGAACCTGCGGGCTCAGGCAATCCACTCGCCTCGGCCTTCCAAAGTGCTGGGATGACAGGCTGAGCCACCGAGCCCGGCCTCACCCTTTTAATTGATTTGGTTTGAAAGAAAGCTTTGGCTCAAAGAAACCTCTGGCTCATCTTTAACAAACGCTAACAGGCCCTCACTACGGGCCCAGCATCTTCTCTGAAGGACCATGTCTTAATATGTTCGCACTCAGGCTGCTGCTGATGGATCTGTGGCCCTGGGGCATGAGGGCTGTGCCTCTGGCCAGCTTCACAAGGGACTGTGTGACCTGGAAGGGGGTTCCCAAGGCCACTTGCCGCAAGGGAAAGAGAGGAGCAGAAATGCGACTGAGGTGAGGGCGGAGCCAGGAGGGAGACAGGTTAGGGTATCCATTTGCACAGGGCACATGGCTCTCTCCCTTCACTTTCCAGAAGGGGATGATCCTCTGGTGTTCCAGGACTCTCCTCAGTGGCTCCATTGCTGTGCCCCAGTGACCACAGCACTGACTCATCACAGAGACAAAGTCATTTCTGTTTTGAGGCTCCATTTGGCCGGAGCATGCCACACAGCCTGTGGGCAGGGGGGTCTTTTCCAGTGGCCTGGCGAGAGGACATTTTCCCTCTGGCCCTGGAAACTGGCCTTGATGCTGTTGCTGGAAGACAAAAAAAAAAAAAAAAGCCTTCATCTGAGGCTGGGCACAATGAAGAAGAGAGGGCGGCTTCTGTCCTGGCTCGAACTGCTCAGTCCTTTCATTGCCTGTCTCCGGAAAGCATGGCCATGCTGGTGACATCAGCGTGGCTGAGGTCTGCCCACTAGCCAGACTTTGATTTGGAAGTGCCACTCAGAGCAACTTCCAGGGGCAAGAGTCCGGCTCCCAGATGGCTTCTCACCGGTGCCTGGGCCCCTGGACGTTCTCAGGCACACGCTGTTCTGGAAACACAGAGGGCTCAGCAGAAACAGCCTCTTAAGCATCCGTCAGCTTAGAATTCAGGTGCAGGGAAAAGGCCACAGCCAGGCAGAGGGGGCATTGTCCGAAGAAGGCAGGTGGCCACATAGCCAGGGCCCCCAAAGCATCACTGAGGTTGGCTTCTGGCTCCTGTCTTGCTGCCTCAGGGATCGAGAGCCACTGGGACTGGGGATACGGACTTGCCCTAATGAGATTCATGAGAAAATGAGGTATGCAACCAAAATGCCGCTTTTAAGAAATTTTAGAATGAGAAATTTAACTGTCAGCTGGCCCAGCGCTCGCCTGGGCCTGACGAACACCGTTTCTCCCTGCGGTCAAGTCAGCGGGAAGCGACATGCGAACACGTCTGGTGAGAAGAGAGCTGGGGAACAGAGCGCTACGTGGCAGGGAGCCCCAGAATATGTGTTACTCAGGACTGGCGAGACACACAGACACGGAAACGACTGTCAGGAAGGAAGACGTTCACACCAGCAGGTCCCTAGAAGCAGGAGGAAGGATGCTCCACACGGGACCACGCAGGAAAACACCAGGTTGGCCGGGAGGGGGAGGAGCAGGGGGAGAAGGTGGACCGGAGCCTCGATGGCGGTTTCCACGGAGGGGGTGGGCGGGGCCAGCAGGCTTAGGGCTGGCTGGTTGGAATCATTTCAAGACTCTGGGACAGAGGGGCTGTCCCTCGTTGTCTGGGCCTGGCCCTGGGGTGACGCGGGCCGGGGGTGGGGGTGGGGGGGTGGGCGGTGGGCTCTGGCTGGGTTGGTTGGCCCATGAAAGGTTTGCTTCCAGGTGAGCTGTTTGTTACCCCTAGGAGTTGGCTGACCCTCAAGGGGCGGTCCCCCCAAGGTCAGCAAGACCCCAAGGTGACAAAACATCTCAAATACAGACTAAAAAAACAAAATGGATTAATGCAACATATAATTTTTTTTTTTCAGTTGGAGTCTCACTCTGTCGCCCAGGCTGGAGGGCAGTGGCCCTCGACCTGCTGGGCTCCGGCGATCCTTCAGCCTCGCCCGGCTCATTCTTGATTGATTGTAGAGATGAGGTCTCGCCAAGTTGCCCAGGTGGGTCTCGAACCCGCGGGCTCAGACAATTCACTCACCTCAGCCTCCCAAAGGCGTGGGATTACAGGCTGAGCCACTGAGACCGGCTTGCAACATATAATTTACATCTGCATGTATATGAAGGACTTGAACGTTCAAAAGAGTCAATCAGTTTATTTCACGAGCATGTGCTGAATGCCTGAGAGCATCGGGCCCTAGGAACAAGTTAGATATATTGTCCCTATCTTCTTGGGACTCACCATTTCACATCAGTCTCCAAAACCCACTAAGTTCACACCCCAAATAAGGTATACCTGGCAGTGGACCAGAGACGGTGCTCGGTGGTACTCGGAAGGGCTCTGCCAACATATGGCTCTGTGTCTCTCCTTTCTCTAACTTTCTGCTTTTGCCCTGCCCATATTCTGAAGGACACAGTCCTTTTTTTTAGGACGTTGAAGCATCTAGTTATCTCATAGACTGCTCTCTCTGGCTTCATAGTCTTTTGTGTTCTTTGTGTGACTTCCTATGCCTCAGTTCTGATCGGTTTTGTGCTATTTTATGGTTTGAAGGGTATTTTTCCAAGATCTGTCTTCAGGCTAGTTTCACACATTCCAAGAAAGAAGAATTTGGGGACGGATTGCAATATGTGATTCCCGGGGTGAAGATGTCCCAGAATCACACAGTTTCCACTGTCGCAGGGAATAACCCTTATCACACTCCCAGGTGTGACTTTCAGAGGGGAGGGGAGAAGAAGGTTGGAATACAATCTTCCCTCCAGAGACGGCGGACTCTGAGACCACGCGAGGGAGGCTGTGTGTCTTCAAGGGCCTCCGGCAGATGCATTCACGGTGTGAACAGCATCACGACCCTAAAGAGACGGCCAGCATGAACACGGTGCCATGTGCGCATGTTTCTAGCAATTTTCATCTCACAGATGGGTCCAGTTCTACAATATGATTTTGAAGTATTTTGTAGCTCAAAACAGTGTTCGCTACAAACAATGTTAAGAAGTCGGGATCCCAGGCCGGTTCTCCAAAACCCACTTCCCTTTCCCAAGGAGAGTCACATCCAGAAAGGAGCAGCTCGAACAGGAAGCACGCAATACCCTGATGGGTGAAAATCCCAGGACAGCGGGGCAGCCAGGGTAGTGAGATCACCAGCACAGCAATGTTGAGAACCATGCCAGGGAAGGCCCAGGGTGCACAGCAGGAAGGCATCACCACGTGCCACCCTCTGCAGACTGGAGGCGTGAAGGTGCAAAATCACAAAGACCTAGATGGGTAAGCATCGGGGACCCGTGGGGCTACCCCTTCCCTAAGGAGTTAAGTCTGGCCTTAAGGAGTGGCCATCATGGTCCCTGTCAGCCCTGGGTCCTTCCTTCCTTGGCTCTGCACTCTCTGCCACAGATCCATTATCGTGTCAAGGCAGAAAAGCCCAGATAGGCTTAAACAAGACTTTTTTCCCCTATAAAAATGCAGTTCTGGTGGCCAGCAGGGCAGGGGTGGTTTCAGGAAGTCTGCCAGTCCCCAAACTTGTCTTCGATCTTTTTTGTTGTTGTTGTTTTTTGAGTAGGAGTCTCACCCTGTAACCCAGACTGGAGTGCTGTGGCCGCTCCCGGCTACTGCAGCCTCGACCTGCCGGGCTCCGGCGATCCTTCCGCCTCCGCCTTCCGAGTAGCCGGAACTACAGACGCGCGCTACCACGCCCGGCTAATTTTTGATGTACTGTAGAGATGAGGTCTCGCCAAGTTGCCCAGGCGGGTCTTGAACCCGTGGGCTCAGGTCATCCTCGATCTTGAACATGTGTCCCTTGTCCCCACCTTTCAAGGTGGCCACAGCATTTGGCCATCAGTGGGGTGCCTGGGTGGCAG
The DNA here is from genome assembly GCA_027257055.1 of Cephalopachus bancanus. Lineage (NCBI taxonomy): Eukaryota > Metazoa > Chordata > Mammalia > Primates > Tarsiidae > Cephalopachus > Cephalopachus bancanus. Next base: position 940,420 of record JAPVLO010000392.1, read on the forward strand.
GAGGGCAGCGGGGAGAAAGGCACCCTCTTCTGCCAGATGGCACCCTCTTGCTACTTACATCTCATTGGCCACAATGAAGGACAAGGTAAATTGGAAGAATGGCTTTTAGCTGGGCACCCAATCACCCAAGTCCAATCGGTGCTCTCACATGATGGTGGAAACAAAGAACGATTGTTCATGTGGACACTCAGCAATCTCCGCCGTTGGGAACATGCGATTAGGACTTCTTACGTCAGTGTCACGGGCCACAGCTGCAGTCATAGCACTGTTTGCTTAGTGTTTACGATGCTTGTGCAGACTACCGGGCTCAGCATGTAAAATGCCTTCTCTCTCAGGTCTCATAGTGATTTTGTGAGTTAGGCAATGATTAACCCAGTTTAGTGATGTGGAATCTGAGGCCCAGAGCATACGCCAGTAGACAGCGGAGCTGGGATGTGATTCCTGAGATTCTCACCCCTCTACCTCGAGACCTGCGCTTGTTTGTAACTGTGGTGGGAGCAGGAATGGCATTTCCCAAGACCCAGGCCAGTCTGTGCAGGATACGCTCTGCCCTGGCCCGCGGCCCCAGACGGGCGCATTTCCCATGCTGAACTTGGGCGTCTCTGTTTCATCCTCGCTGGGGGCATGCCCAGCTGCCAGGGCAGGACTTAGAGGAGAATCTGACTGTTCCCAGTCCCCTCGCCATAGTTTGGCTCTCACGGGCTCACCCAGTGCCACCTGGACAATCCTGCTTTCTTTCTGTGTCAGCCACTGGTGGTTCCTATTACACTATTCTAGCCCGGAGGAGACAAAAGGTCACCAGCAGCCGCACCTGCCAAATGAGGAACGTGCTGCTTTGCCAGCAAATATCAGGGATCAGAGCTGAACACAGCAAACAGGAAGCAGAGCTGGGATGCAGACCAGGAAGGGAGCGTGTGGAAGGGGGGAGGCATGTCCACAGCTGCACCGTCCACTCCAGTGGGGCCCTTACCAGGGGACCCAAGCTGGTGCTGCAGGTGACTGAATCCAACGTCACCCTATGCAGGGGGCTCTTTCTATGACTATCCCCACCCTACAGACAGGACCGAAGATGAGAGAGGTGCAGTCACGTCCCCAAGGCCATGCAAGTCAGCCCATCCAAGACTGGGCTGACTCTCTCTACTCCCCCAGAGAATCCAAGGCGGACACACGATCAGGCATGAAGAGAAGAGCCAGCTGGATGTGGCAGAGGGGCAAAGACTTCCGCACAGCCAAGCGAAAACCAGCAAACAAGGTCAGGCCGAAGCCAGGGGGCAAAGGCCAAGTCAGGAAAGGTCGCCAGGGCGTGAGAAGGCTGCGGTCCTGTGGGAGGGCTGACACCGGACCCTGGGCCACCAGTCTCTTGGACGGAGCCCGTCTGTATGCTGGTGCAATGGGACAGTCACTCTGGGAGGCAGACAGACCACCTGCTTCGTGTGCAGGTGCGCAGTTTGGGTGCGGGGGTGAGCGTGCCCCGAGCTCCAGTCTGGCGCGGTCACCTGGTGGTGGGTCTGGCCTGAGGGAGGGCATCCTTTCTAAACAGTCCACCTAGGGACACCCTTCCTCATTCACCCAAAGACACATCAAAGTCCCGGAGCAGCCTTGGAAATAGGTGTGGGTCAACCAGGGGAGGTCTCCAAGTCTTGACCTCTGCTACCTAGGCCACCCTGCCCTAACTATCTCCAGCGCGTACACACACACACACACACACACACACACACACACACACAGATGTCTCCTAGATGGGTGAGGGTCAGACACCTGGAGGTGAGACGGGCTGTCTCAGGGGACCCGGGTTGGGCAGGGGCCCCTCCCAAATGCTGCCTTCGGAATGAGGCCTTCCGGCCGGACGCATAGCCCAAGTGACGCTGTCCCTACAGGCTCCCAAAGCCCCTTGCCTGCCTGCCTTGTGTCAGATCACTCTGGATCTTTATACCCGAGCTCTGCAGGTTCACGGGCTGGTTCAGCCTTCAGAATACCCAGCCCAGCCCAGACACTCAGTCAGGAGGCAAGAATATTGGGGGATATTCCCACCTCCCTCTCTCTGTGACCTCGGCTTTTCTGGCCTTCACGGATCTTCACGGCCGAATGGAAAAGGAACGAGTCAGCCTTCCTTCCACCCCACAATGATCACACGATGCTCCTAAGAGACTCGGCACATCTGAACCTGCTGGGAAATGATACTCAGTGAGCTCTTACCACTGGCCAGACGTTTTAAAGACGTGACGTCATTTCATCCTCACCATGGCACCAGGAATTTCACGTTATTACATTCACTTTACCAATGCAGAGCCAGCAGCTCAGAAAGGTTCAGTGATTTGTCTAAACACACACAGCAGAATTGGAACTCTAAACGGTTTTTACACTAAAGCCCATCTATTTCTCTCTCTCTTGTTTCCTCCTTCCCATTGAGCATTATTATTTCAGTTCACCACAAACCTTTATGGAGCATCAAGCATAGTCTCTGTGCTGTGGATGCAGTGGTCAATAAGATACAGTCCCAGCCGGGCTCGGTGGCTCAGCCTGTCATCCCGCGCCTTTGGGAGGCTGAGGTGAGTGGATTGCCTGAGCCCGCGGGTTCGAGACCTGCCTGGGCAACTTGGTGAGACCTCTTCTCTACAATAAATCAAAAAATCACCCGGGTATGGTAGCGCAGGCCTGTAATTCCGGCTACTCGCAAGGCTGAGGCGGAAGGATCGCCGGAGCCCAGCAGGTCAAGGCTGCGGTGGCCGGGAGCGGCCACTGCACTCCAGTCTGGGCGACCGAGTGAGACTCCAACTCAAAAAAAAAAGATACAGTCCCTGCCCTTAAGATATCACTTATGAGCCGGGTTCGGTGGCTCAGCCTGTAATCCCGCGCCTTTGGGAGGCTGAGGTGAGTGGATTGCCTGAGCCCGCGGGTTCGAGACCCGCCTGGGCAGGCGAGACCTCATCTCTACAATAAATCAAAAAATCAGCCGGGCGTGGTAGCGCATGCCTGTAATTCCAGCTACTCAGAAGGCTGAGGCGGAAGGATCGCCGGAGCCCAGCAGGTCGAGGCTGCGGTGGCCGGGAGCGGCCACTGCACTCCAGTCTGGGCGACAGAGTGAGACTCCAACTCAAAAAAAAAAAAAAAAAAAAGATATCACTTATGGAGTCAAACAAAGAAAAATGGTCTGAGCAAAAATAATACACTCTTATGAGTGCCGGCCAGTGCATGACCAAGCATGATGGCTTCTGCACGTGTTCCTTTCACTAAGGCTCTATGACCCCCAGGAAAAAGCAGCAGGCTTCCCACAGCCCTGTCAGTGTCAGGGAGGCGTGTCCCCATGCCTACAGGAAGGCACAGCGCTGGTGTCCACAGGCAGGTTTGCAGACATAAGGTCGGTCTGAGGTGAGCATGGCTTGCTCTGGGGCATGCACACGGCCTCGGGAAGCCTCCCGGGTGCTGGCCCTGCCCAGAGCTGATGGCTGGAGGCAAGACAGTGCACCAGCCCGCTGTCCCTTCCTGATGCCCCCACTGTCTTGTCAAAGCACACAGCAGCCTTTGAGAAGGAGGAAGGGCCACAAAAAAGCCTGAGGCCTCCTGCGGCTCACGGCTCCTGGGAACTTGAGTCACATACACTTGGTCCTCACAGCCTCGGAGGCCAGAGAACTGCAAAGTCAAAGTAGCTCAGTCAAAAAGGTTTCTTTTCGCTTTTCAAAGGAATGGCGGGGCTGCCTTTGGCCCCTCTGCTGGGCTCCAGGCCCAAGGGGGAGCCCTGCTCCTTCAGCCACTGGGCAGGGGACACCTGTGGGAATCCCTTCCGAGAGGCCCTGCCGGGTCTCCCAGGAAGGCAGCCCACCTGGGCATTCCCAGGGGCTGTCACTCCCTGTCAGCGGTTGGGAGGGATGGCAGCATTTGTGCAGTTGTTGTTCCTTGAGGCATTTCCCATTGTCCCAAACTTAACCCAGGGAGCTATTTTGCAGAGCAAATAGCAGCAAGCAAATAGCAACTGGTCTCACGCGTGGGTTGGGGTGGGTGCCTGAGAAGGAACTTGGAGCCAGGACTTGAGCTCACAAAATATAAACTGCAAGAAGCCGTCAGCTTGTCATCAAGTCATTTCCTGGAGCCCGAGACGGGTTGCCAAGTGGCCGGCCCCATGGACCTCAGCCTCCTTTCCCCCTCTTCCCGTCCCCCTCCACGAGGGCCACTCTCATGACCCCTTAGAGCTCCGTGGAGACCCTGACGACTAAGAAGTCGGCTTGCCAGCCTGGGAATGAGTGCTTCGGGAGGGAGGCTGGTGGCAGACAATGCAAGCCCAGGAGGGACGCTGACCAAGCCAGTCTGCACCCAGGGATGGTCATTCCATCTCCCGACACCAGCGTGGGAGGCTCCTGGGGACAGCTGTGCTCCCGTGGAGACCGGGATCTTGGAGATGTGGGCTCAGCGTGCCCCTGTCAGCCTTGATTTTGGAAAGCGGTTCCCTTTCTCAGACTTGGCCACTTCTGTCCATCCCAGTGCCAGCATGTGCTTTTGTCTTTAGGTGGATGAACAAGACCTTGAAAGAGAACTGCGTTCAAGGGAGGGAGAGAGCCTTGGATGCAGCCTTGGGTCCAGCTGGAGTAAGCTGGCCATTACCAGCAGACAGGTGTCCAGGGCTGTGAAACTGAGCACCTTACTCAACAGCCCCAAACAAGCCAAGATCCATTTTAAAAATGGCGCCAGCCGGGCTCGGTGGCTCAGCCTGTCATCCCGCGCCTTTGGGAGGCTGAGGTGAGTGGATTGCCTGAGCCCGCGGGTTCGAGACCCGCCTGGGCAGGCGAGACCTCATCTCTACAATAAATCAAAAAAAAAAAAAATCAGCTGGGTGTGGTAGCAAGCGCCTGTAATTCTGGCTACTTGGAAGGCTGAGGAGGAAGGATTGCCGGAGCCCAGCAGGTCGAGGCTGCGGTGGCCGGGAGCGGCCATTGCACTCCAGTCTGGGCGACAGAGTGAGACTCCAACTCAAAAAAAAACAATGGCGCCATGGCTTATGGGTGGGGGCTGGAGGAGGAAGGGTATAGTGTGATGCAGGGGGGAAAGTGTGAAGACCCACAGCAGACCCTGAGTGCCTTCACTCCGTGGGTACCATCAGTCTACCAAGGTGAGGAGGGGCTCTCACTCAATGCTCACTTGACAATCAGCTTTTCCTGGATATCCTTGAGTATGTTTTCCTTCAGGAGGTGCATGTGACACCCTCGCCAAGATCCTTCTCATCAGACAGCCTCTACTCAAGCAGGTATATGTGCATACACTCACATACACACAGAGGCACAGGGACACAGACATAGATACAGACACACAAGCACACACGGGTCACACCAGGCTCGCTTAGGGTCTGGAAGCTATAACCCCTGGAAACAGGATGCAAGCCACCTCTGTAATTTTAAGTTTCCTAGTAACCTGTTTAAAAAGCAAAAGAAACAGGTAAAATTCATTTACTAATATATTTTGCTAACCAAATACACCCACAATATGATGATTTCAACATGGAGTCAAAATAAAAATGATCCATTTGCCATTTTACACGTCTTTACTTGCTTGTCGTAGATCGTGTAACCCGGGGGTGCTTTTACACGTGCAGCCCATCGCAAGTGGCACCAGCCCTCTCCCAGCTCCCCGTAGCCGGTGCAGCTCGTGACATCCCCAGAGGGCGGCCTGGCTGTGGCCCACACACAGCCTGCTCGCTGTTGTGGGCGGAATGTTTACGTCCCTCCACAATTCATATGTGGAAGTCCTCGCTGGCAAGGTGATGGTCTGAGGAGGTGACCAGCCCGTGAGAGTCCAGCTCTTGTGATGGGACTAGTGTCCATATAAGAAGGGACGAGAGGCCGGGCTCGATGGCTCAGCCTGTAATCCCAGCACTCTGGGAGGCCGAGGTGAGTGGATTGCCTGAGCCTGAGGGTTCGAAACCCGCCTGGGCAATTTGACAAGACCTCACCTCTACAATAAATCAAAAAATCAGCCGGGCTCGATGGCTCAGCCTGTAATCCCGGCACTCTGGGAGGCCGAGGTGAGTGGATTGCCTGAGCCCGCGGGTTCGAAACCCGCCTGGGCAATTTGACAAGACCTCACCTCTACAATAAATCAAAAAATCAGCCGGGTGTGGTAGCGCACGCCTGTAGCGCATGGCCTGTAGTTCGGAAGGCTGAGGCGGAAGGATCGCCGGAGCCCAGCAGGTCGAGGCTGCAGTGGCCGGGAGCGGCCACTGCACTCCAGTCTGGGCGACAGAGTGAGACTCCAACTCAAAAAAAAAAAAAAAAAAAAAAGGGACAAGAGAGAGCTGCTTCCTTTTCCTGCCTCGACCAAGTGTGGCCACCACAGGATGGCATCACCCCGATCCAGAGCAAGCCCTCATCAGACACCCAACCTGCCTGCGCCTTGGTGGTAGATTTCCAGCCTCTGGGAGGTGGAGGAATAAGTTTCTGTTGTTTCAGCCAACACATCTATGGCATTCGGTCATAGGAGTCTGCGTGAGGACACCTGCCTTCCGTAAAAAGAGGCTCTGTGGGAGAAAAGGCACAATTGGGGAGTCAGGGAAACCAGCCACCGTGCAGTACGACCTGGGGCCAGTCACTGTGGGATGAACCTGCCAGATAGTCCGCCCATCCCGTAACATCACGCCCTGTCTCCAAAGGGTTGCGAGGCTTCACCAACCAGCCTATCCTCTTGGTATCTTAGCGAGGTTCCAAGCCCCAGTCTTCCTGCCCTGATGTGAGCCCCTCGGGATCACGTGCACATCTGAGGAGAAGATGCCAGCCAACAGAGCTGCTTGGACCCTAGAAAAGGCCATCGTGAGACGATCAGAGCTGGAGGGTCAGGGCAGGGGGTGGGATGAGGGACCTCACCCTCGCCTGAGAAAGGGATGTCTTGTACAGCACCTGAGGACATTCAACGATTGTGTTAAAGGGAGCAACAGAGAAAAAGGTTATGTTCAGTGTCATGCCGGTGGTGTGTTTCGTGTCAACAGAAACTGTAGGTGCCACAGGTGGGAGGGAAGTATGCCTCTAGCTATGATTTGGCACTGACACCTCCCTCGGTCTCTCTGTGACCGGTGCAGTTTCGGGTCTGTCGAACAGGCCAACAAGGGAGAGAAGAGCTGAAAATAACTGTTCATGACTCACTAAATAATGACAGAAGTGATGCCTCTGACTGAGAGGCCAAGCCAGGGCAGCCTGGCTCCAGCCAAACGGGAGTGGAGCATGCCACCCAGGCAGGCTGCTCTCGCATGCACCCGTTCCCCACCTGCAGACTGACCAAGGAGACACGATGGGCTGGGCATACGCCTCGTGGAAGCCAGGGGCCACGGCTTCAGGACCCTCTGTGGCCAGCGGTGGCTCTAAACTGTCTCTTCTCCTGCATTCAGGAGCCACCACTTGGCTCAAGGAGGGAGATGGGGACTGTGTCTTCAGCTGGGGTCTCTCCAAGCCCATTGCCTTTTGCTTCCTTGCGATGGTTTTTTGGAGTGAAGGCCATATGGGAATGCTCAGAGGCGTGTAGTCAGCCAGCAATCCTGGAAAACGCAGCCCTAATTGGTAGCACAGTCCTGATGCAACTGCGATCAGTAGCAATCTCACAGTGGCCGGTTCCAGGCTACCAACGGTACAACCGTATAGCAGACAGTAATAATGCAAGCAGCTCTGAGAAAGACCCCACGGCCAACCCAAACTTTGACTCCTTATCTACGAACCCCTGAACCCTGGCCCATTCTCTGGGACACAGGACGTGCAAGGAACCTAGGCCCTTTGTTTGGGGCTTTGTGTTTTGCTAGGTGAAGGGCACTATATAAAACACATGCCTTTGGCAAGGGGCTAGCAATGACCCCACCAGTCGGCCACTCCTGGGTCACCTGGTATGTAAGTCCCCAGTCAACCTAGGTCTTGCTCACTGTCTTCTGGTCTTTTCTTCAGGCTTTTGGATGCTGTGCTGTTCCTACTCAGTGTGGTAGGGGAACAGGCCACCAGCAACTGGCTTGCAAAAGTCCTGACCATTTATTGTTTGGCTCATGGAGGAGAGGCACATGCAGGACATTGCGGAGAGATTCTCAGCTTCTTTCTAGAGGAGGAAGCAGATCCATCATGGTAAACACTAGGGCAGCTTCACTGGCGTGAGACTACGGTCATAGCACAGGAGTTGAATGCTCTGTGGTCACTGTCTAGAAATTCCAATGATTTTAGTTTGGATTTGTGTTTTTTTTTTTTTTTTTTTTTTGAGTTGAAGTCTCCCTCTGTCGCCCAGACTGGAGTGCAGTGGCCGCTCCCGGCCACCGCAGCCTTGACCTGCTGGGCTCCAGCGATCCTTCCGCCTCAGCCTTCCGAGTAGCCGGAATTACAGGCACGTGCTACCATGCCTGGCTAATTTTTTGATTTTATTGTAGAGATGAGGTCTCGCTGCCCAGGCGGGTCTCGAACTGGGTTCCACGGGATCCTCCTTCCACAGCCTCCCTGGGATGGTCCTCCTTGCCCCCCGATCCTGGGTCCCCTGGTCTTCCTCTCCCCAGGAACCTCTGCTGTTGTGGGATAGCTCCCAACTGCAATTGCATTGGGATTGTGGTAGCAATCAGGGCTGAGTTTTCCATGAGAGCCTGACGGGAACACGGAGTCTGGATATGCATGCCCCACATACCTTGGCTTAGGGTATGGAATTGGCTATCCTCAATTCAAGATGACAATCACAGGTGACCCAGCACATGGGAGTTTCTGGCTTATATCTGATCTGGAGCCGATCTTGGCCTTGGCCTAGAGGTGTCATCCTTTGGGGATGGCTGGAGCCAGGGGTGGAAGTCCTGTGGAAGGGAAAGTTGAATTCTCCACCCCTGGCCTGGGCATGGTACGTCCACGTGAAGGCTGACAGAAGGGGACACCTGCCTAGTTTCAGGGTGGAATTCCAGGTGTCTGTGAGCGTCTGCACCCACCTGTGGACACCACTATGCCCAAGGGGAAGGCATTACATAGCCGGTTACAAACAAAACAAAAACAGAGAACACCATGGCAGGTAGAGAGAAGAGAAAGACACTTGGGAAGAAAGGAAACATTCTCAACGTTGGTGACGTTAACAGCACTCATTTTCTGCTTTTTGAACAAGGAGCCTTCCGTTCTTACTTTGCCGTCGGCTGCAGATTGTATGGCCAGGGTGAGCTGCGTGCCCTGGGGTCCTGGACGAACCCACTTGGCCGTGCCACTTCATCTTATTCCCTGCCTTTAACAGAATGGTTATCGTCAAAATATCTGCACTCAAAGTGACATCTGGCTGACCCCAGCAACTGAACCGGTGCTGAGTGACAGGCCAAGCGTTTCCTTCCGAGACTCGGTCCTGTTTTGTAAGCTCCCGGGAGACACCCCAGGGAGCAGAAGCACCGCCATGAACATCAGTCATTGGCATCTTTCAGGATGACCATTTTCAGTCGAGACCCCCGATTCTGCTTTCTGGATGGATGTGGGCAGTGGGGCCAAGGGCTAACGCCTTCATTTAGCAGGGCTGACAAGCGCTGTGTGAAGACGGCGAGGGAGGAAGTCTGCCTGGGTGGGCAGACCGTGCAGGCAAAACTTTCACCTGAGCTGCTAAGAAGCATGGAACTCATCAGATCCAACTCCGCTCCCTGCCTTCTTTTTTTACGGGGGTACACTACTGAGTTGGCCAGTCCTACGTTCAGGGCAAGCTTAGATCCACGGAAGGTCACTCTTTTGCCTTCTTTTCTTTTACTCTTTCCCCCTTAGCTCCCACCCTCCATCCCACAGTCCCTCCACCTGCACTTCGACCCCTGGTCACTTTCATGAGGTCACCGTCCATCCACCCACTACTGTGTAATGAACTTGTGTGTATTTACATTTACAGAAAATGCGCTTATTTGCTCTGTGGTGTGTGACTGCAGATGAGATCAAAATGGCATCGCGACACGAGTCTCATCCGTTTACTTAGTTGTGCACTTAAAATGACATCTTTGAGGTGCCATCACTGGCTCTCAGCAGACTGGGCTTGCGGCTTCCGGTGGCTGCAAGGAGTCTGCTTGTGTGAACCGCTCCACATCCACTGTCCTTCGAGTGACGGGCACCTCGGCGGCCAGCAGAAGCAAGCCAGCGGACATCCTCAGACATGCTCCTTTGTGCACACATAGGTGTGTGTGTATATGAAAATGTGTAACATGGTGGTACTTCTCCCCGGAATCTCACTAAGCACTGCCTGGCTGCGTCCAAGTGGTGCCTCTGTCCACGCTCCTGCTGGCTCTCGTTCTTCCCACATCAACACCAATTGCTCATCTCCACCGTTCTGGCTCTGGCCAACCGGTGCTGGCGATTCGTACTTCCCTGTGATTTTAATTTATTCTGCTCTGATTTTGGGTGAGGGTAAGAATCTCTTTATATACTCAGCCTTCTGGGACATACCTTACTCGCATGCATTGCTTATTCTTCTGTGGCATTTAGCTTCTCTTGATAATGCTTTTCCCATTCGAGTTACAAAGATATTCTACATTTCCTTCTAGCTTTATAATTTCCTATTGATTTAAAGCTTTTTGTTTTTTTTAACTTGATAGCTTTACCTTTTATGGTGAGGTAATTCATCAGGAGTTTTGAAATTGTAATTGTGTGACACACCGGCGGTGTGGCTTTTTGCATTTCCGTGACTTTTCACATCAGAAGAAGTAAGGTTGAGCATCAGTAAGTCAGCAGGGAGAAGCTGGGCACCCCTCCACCCTTAATGGCCAAGAGCACTGATGAACTATCACGGCCCACAGTTTGGTAACTAGACCCACGCTGTAGCATTTCTTACTCAAGCTAAAGATTCCTAGATGGAGGTCAGCTTTCAGCTTTCGGTTTCAGCTTCATGTGTAACCAGTTATTTGTCTCTTTGGCTAATACAGTCAATCCTCCATAATGTGGGCTCCACATCTCTGGAGTCAACCCACCTGAGCTAAAAAATTTCGAGAAAAAAAAAAGAGGATTGCATCCGTACTGAACACGTACAGACTTGTTTTTCGTCACGATTCCCTAAACAATACGTGGCAACAACTCTTCACATCGCATTGATATTGTATTAGGTATTACAGGTCATCTAGATCGGGAATCCCTAACCCGTCCGTGGCCTGCTAGGAACCAGGACATGCAGCAGGAGGCGAGCGGCCAGCAAGCGAGGGAAGCTTCATCTCTCTGTATTGACAGCCGCTCCCCATAGCTCACAGATCAGATCAGCGGCAGCACTAAAGAGTCTCATAGGAGTGCGAACCCTGTTGTGAGCCGCGCAGGTGAGGGATCTGGCTTGCACGCTCCTCATCAGTCGAATGCCTGATGATCTGAGGTGGTGATGCCAGTGCTGGGGAAGGGATACAAATACAGATTAACATTAGCAGCGAGGTTTGAATCCGCAGAGACCATAAAACATCAGTGGCTTGCAGACGCATATCAAAAGAATGGTCTCATAATAATTAGCTCATTCTATATTACACTGCAATAATAAGAGAAGTACACAACAAATGTAATGTGCTTGAATTATCCTGCAACCATTTCTCACCTACCCAGACTGTGGAAAAAGCGTCTTCCACCAAAGCGGTCCCTGAAGCCAAAAAGGGTGGAGACTACTGATTTAGATGATTTAAAGTATACGGAGAATGTGTGTAGGTTACATGCGAGTGCTGCAACCGTTGTATATAAGAGACTTGAGCCTCTGTGGATTTTGGTATCTAAGGGGGTCCTGGAACCACCACCCTCCGTGGATAACGAGGGACAACTGTATGGTCATCCTTTGATGTAGGTCAGCGCTTGACTTGAGGCCAAGGAAAAGTGCCCAGACTGTGGCCAAGAGGGGCTAAAAACAGTTAAAAGTAAAGATCAATCTGCAAGCTCTAAAAACCCGCTAGACAGATTTTTGCTTGAGAAAACTAAATAGCCACAAGGTGCTTTCCTGGAAATGCAAGATAGTAACCAGTTCACAGCCTTAACCCAAATCCTCTTTGTGAAGTTATTGGTTTACAACCCCTGCTTGTTATGCATATCCTGGAGACCATTTGTTCTTTGGAAATTTAGCCAGGCTCAGTGGCTCAGCCTGTAATCCCGCGCCTTTGGGAGGCTGAGGTGAGTGGATTGCCTGAGCCCGCGGGTTCGAGACTCACCTGGGCAACTTGGCGAGACCTCATCTCTACAATAAATCAAAAACTAGCCAGGTGTGGTAGCGTGCGCCTGTAGTTCCAGCTACTTGGAAGGCTGAGGCGGAAGGATCGCCAGAGCTCAGTAGCTCGAGGCTGTGGTGGCCAGGAGCGCCCACTGCACCCCAGTCTGGGTGACAGAGTGAGACTCCAACTCAAAAAAAAAAAAAAGAAAAGAAAGAAAATCTGGTTTTGCTAAGTACAACCTTGCAAATTCCAAAGGAAAATGTATAGTCACACAACCCGACCCCCTCCCTTACCTAAACTAAGGTATAAGACCCCTCTCTTCCTTCTCCGGGTGGCTCAGCCTTGGAGCATTAGCCCACTGAGTTGTGCTGGTGCTAATAAACTGCTACTTCCTAAGATAGTCTCGGTGTCACAGCCTCTCTGTTTTCCCACAACAGGACTGCACACCCTTCCCTGACACACGCACAGTCATGCACTCACACATGCACACACTGGCTGTGACCCCTGAGGCTGCTTCTCTGGGCACAGGCCGGCAGAGGCTGCATGCTCTACTCTGTCTTTCTGATCTTCTCTCCATGTAGGCCTTGGCCTTTCCCCTAACTTCAACAAGGGAACTTGGTGCAGGACAGCAAGGATGAGACGTCTGTGGGGTTATAGACCCTGTCCAGCCACTGTCTGAGACAACTCACTTCTGCACTTCAGAATGGAGTCTGCCCCAGGGACTGCCCCTCCTTCCAAGCCTGTCAGCTGAGAAGCAGCAGCTTCTTAGGAAGAGCAGGTTAGACGCCCTTTGTTTCTGCAGCACTGAGGGCACCAGTGAACACGTCCTGGCTTCCCTAGTAGCAAGCCTGGACTAGCATGAGCCCACGGAAGTTCTGTGAGACACAGAAAGGCTGCTTGATTTGCCTTTTGAAAACTGCTAATGGTGCTAGTTACCTATGACCTTCCCAAGCAAAGGCACACAGGAGTGGGTGAGTCAACAGGAAGTCCCAAGAGGCTGAACGGGTCAATGGGCCCTCACCCTGTGTCTTCCTAAGCACAAAACCCATCTGCTTTCCCCATGGGCAGTCAGCTAGCTTAATATTTCTCCTCTTTGAAGGTCAAAGAAGTGGGCAATGCATCCAGCACCTCTGAAAGGGTGATACAGGGCCACTGGGAGTCCTGATTCTGTCCTGTCCAGCGCCTGGACCTTTATTAGGACCAGGTGTTCAATGACAGGGTTGAGGTTGTGAATTACTGTGGGAGCCAGGCTGTGGGCAGGTCCAATACTGCTGGCCTAATGAGTGAAGGCAGTATTGAAAAATTAGATTTTCCCCAATAATTCCTCCTCGCAAAGGTATTCAATAATGCTTTCTTAATTTTACTTGCAGGTCTTGATTGCCCTAACTTGACTGAGATGAATGCAGATATCCTTACCCCAAATACAAATGGCGCCCTATAATCAAGGCACACCACTTCCTTTGACACGAACCAAGAGCAACCATATTCCAGGGCATGTTATAGACTTGATTCTGCCTAGTTCCTCAAACACCCCTCCATCGCATTTGCCCTCTTATGAAGTGAAGGGATTAGTGTCTTCCAGCTCTGTGGTTCTTCTTCCTTCCGGCCAGGGACGTCTCATAATGGCCACTGTCCTTTCTTCTTTCCAAGTATCTTCTTTCCCCCGTGTCCAGGCTTCCGAATCCTCAGGCACCCCTGAAGCTACTCATTTTTAATCTCTTCCCTGCTGTCCTGGTGTCGGATCTCATTCTGTAGCTCATCCAACCTTGCTGTCCTACCAGATGCTCCCATTGTAGAGCTGAATGTGAATGTAGGGCCTGGAGCCACATTTCAGAGCCATTCTTCCTCTTCTACGCATTGATTACCAAATTAATGACTCTCCAGAGAGGACTTCTTTCCCAGGGCTCATCTCCCACAGGCCCCCAGAGTAAAGCTTCTCGGAATGACGTCTCTTCTCTCTGACTAGATGGCCATTGATCAAAGTCTGGCTGCTCTTTAACATCCAGAGAGCACTTCAATGGCATTCTATGCTTTTCTGCACCTGTTTCAACAGGTCTTTATTTTGTACAAGATTAGGCTTCCTGGTTGGTTTCCCTGTGTTTATCCACCCCAAGTTCCTGAAAACTCATTCACTCAGGTCGCATCCCTAATCCTTTTTTTTTTTTTAATTATTTATTTTTGTGGTGGAATAAACAAAAAACTTGTCATCTTTTTTTTTTTTGAGCTGGAGTCTCACTCTGTTGCTCCGGCTGGAGTGCAGTGGCACATTCACGGCCACCCAAGCATCGACTTGCTGGGCTCCGGCAACCCTTCCACCTCAGCCTTCCAAGTAGCAGGAACTACAGGTATGCACTACCACACCCAGATAATTTTTGATTTATTGTAGAGACAAGATCTCGCTAAGTTGCCCGGGCTGGTGTCGAACCTGTGTGCTCAGGCAATCCACTCACCTCGGTCCCCCAAAGTGCTGGGATTAAAGGCTGAGCCATGAAGCCCAACCGAAACTTTGTCACCATAATCACTTAAAGTAGTACAGGTCAGTGGCATTAAGTACCTTCACAGTGTTCTGCAACCATCACCACCCACCATGTCTCAAACTCTCCATCTTCCCAAACTCTGGACTCGAGAAACAACTGCTCAATCCCTCTCCCCCCAGCCCTGGTAACCACCACTCTATTTTCCGTCTCTATAAATCTAACTACTCTACCACCTCATATAAGTGGAATCATCCAGCACTTGTCCTTTTGTGACTGAATTATTTCACTTAGCGTACAGTCCTCAAGGTACATGCATGCTGTATCATGTGTCAGAATTTCCTTCTTTTTAAGGCTGAATAATATTCTGCTGTAAGAATAGACCACATTTTGTTTACTTATTCATCTGTTGATGGAAATCTACGTTGTTTCTACCTTTTGGCTATTGAGAATAATGCTGCTAAGAATTTGCATGTATAAATTACCTCTTCAAGACACTATCTTAAATTCTTTAGGATGTGTACTCGGAAGTGGAATTGCTGCATCCTATGGTGATCCAATGCTTCATTTTTGAGGAACCACCACACCATGGTCCACAGCAGCTGCACCATTTTACTTACCCCCCAAGAGTGCACCAGGGTTCCCCTTTCCCCATGTCATCGCCAACACTTATTCAGCCCCTATCCTTTTCATTTATAATGCAACTCATCACAAGCCATGATTTAGGAGAGAACAAGACCATGCACAATGAAGTCTCAGAGAAAATGCAAGTTTCTATAAAAGGTCCCTAGAAGAACCAAGGGTCCAATTTTCCAAGCAAAAATATTGAAAATGGTCATATAGGTTGGCAATTACTTTTATAAATAAATTGTGTCTATAAACACACAAGTTCATATCCATTAATGATACGGGAGAACTAACTTCGTGCACCTAAACTGGTTCTTTGGACAAGTGAAGGTGGGATTCTTACAGAATTTTTCCTTACATGGCCACATCTTTGGATACTATTTAAACATACAATTTTGCATTTGAAAATCGTGTCTCTGGTAAGAATACTCTCTACACAATGAGATAGTAGCCGATGAGGGTAGCCAAGTACAGTTCAATTTTATATTTCAGGACAACTAAGAGACTCCAATTTTGGACAAACAGAACCAGAACCTGTTCAATTAGAAAGGAAAACTCAGTTTCAGAGCTCACCTCGACACTGGAATTAGTATAAGCAGTGCGGTCTGCATGTGCCAGGGTCCCTACATGGGTCACCACCAGGCTTCTCTCTTACCCTTCCGCTCCTCACAACCCTCAGAAATGAAATGGTTTTAAGATAATGTTGGCAGAACAGCGGCCTTCATAGTTCAAGGGCATCCATCAAAATGGCCCAGTAGGCGCTGAAGAGTTAAACCCATGGACTTCCACATCCAGTTACAGGAAAGCGCACATGCTCTCCTGAACAATGCTAGCGATTTGAGTTCTCAAGTAATTTAAAAGGCTATAGCACGCCTGTTTGGGGGATATTATATTCATGGAAATGGGGACTGTGGGCTGTAGCCTGCTGTTTGGCAAGCCCTCAGCCCAGATGGGGTTGCACAAGGTGTTTAATCAGTTCCTAGAGCAGCACACGGCTGCCATGTTTAATTACTCCAATTTAATGGAGCATTCAACAAGATCCGCTTGGTTTGCCATGGATTATTATGGTCATAGGAAAGAGGGGTGAGGACCCAGACACCCAGGACCAGCTTATTTTACACACAGTGATGAAGGAGACTCTGCCAGGGCCTGAAACCTCCACCTGCAGTTGTGTATTTACAGCCAGCACCGATTCAGTTGAGGGAACTGACTGAAATGCTGTAACTTCGAGGCCCTCTCTTGTCCAAGACCCTCCTCGTGGCTTCCACTGATCACAGGAAGGCTGGAGGAGCAGCTGATACGACAAGACTGCCAATGCCGGGGCCCAGCAGTCTGATTGATGGGTGCTGATGTCCAGGATACTGGAAGTCTTACCCTTCATTTTGCTTTTTACTAACTCAGCTGCAGTTGATCAGTCAAAGGCCATTTACATGTCAAAGGGGCTCATTATTTTTCATTTGTCCTTCCGAAAAACCCGGCTGCTCTGCAAATTTCCAGTAGGTCTTGATATCAAAAGATGAAAAACAGAGATCAGTGTTTTTAGAGTCTGCAAATGCTAACAGCTGAATCAAAACTTTGACTGTAAGGATTTAAGAGAGCAGTACATTCTCTCGTATTAAGATGAACTAAAGAGGGCTTGCAGGACTCATTAGTTCTTGTGTGATTTTTTAAAAGCAACTTAAAAGTCCCCAGATCACGTGTGTCAAAATGTAGGAATGTGACATTTGGGAGTGATGCCCATTTAAATCTGTTACGAAATACACGAGGAGACAACTTTCTTTCTGCTTAATTCCTATAGCTGAAAGTCAGAAAGCTTAGCCTTTGGTGCAATTTGAAGGCCACAGGTCAGAAATCAAATGCATTCCTTGGATTTTGGCAGATCTCTTACCATTTTCCCTCCTGTGGATCATAAACGAACACATTTCCTGCCTATCTGCCTCTAACCAGGTGTTGAGTCAAACCCATTCAGCTTATCTACTTTCTTTTTTGGGAGTGAGTGGCCTGCCTGAACCGCTTACACCAGAATTAGGAAAGCAGTTTTAAATTTGTAAGCACAAAATCCAGATACTCAAATGAACTAACCTGTTTCTTGCAAACCAGTAATTCAAAGAAGCAAAGTGTTTGCAAAAATGTAATTTTTCCCCCGTACCCAGCCTCTGACTTGAAAATTCTAAAGAACAAATGTTGTCTTATTTCAGAGGATCCGAGACCATTCAATGACCACCTGAGGTTGGTCTAAAAGTGGTGGGACTTTGTGTCTTAGGAAGATTCACACAAATGTATTTCATGGTGAGCAGTGGCTGTCGTCAAGAAGGTGGCTCTGTTGCAGACGGTGGTTTGTTTCTCGTGACAGGTACCTTCCCCTGGTTGGAAGCAAGACTTAACCCTTCAAGAGGTTATAGTCACAGCTTCTCCAAAAGTAGAGGTTTCACTTGCTGATCATTCCAAATGTTATGCCAGTTCTTTCCGTAAACTACAGTTCCAGTTTCCCAGGCCAATATTTCACATCAGGAGTAAGTGATTCTCCTACTTAAGGACTCCACTATTGATCACTGGTATAGGTCTTTATTCTTGCTGCTTTTATAGCTATTCCTTTGATCTTTGGCCGTGCAGACAAGAAGCTATGGTCTATGGCTTCATGACTTTGAGGACTCCTGGTTAATATGTGATCAAATTCCGCTTTTTAGTGTGCTGGCAGGACCGTAGACTCCTGGTATTTCAAAAGAGAATTGTGAGCAGTTAAAGGCAAGATTGTACTATTAATCCCTCAACTGTAACGTATTTTTAACGACAAGCCTTCTCCTTGCTATGAAGAATAGCAAGATAAAAGCCTCTATTATGTTAATTAACTTTAATTGTCACATACAAAAATGCCCTTAATACATAATAGTTCATAGGGTGAGAAAAACAAACCTGCTTAATTATTCTAAAGCAAAAATCATTTTTAGCGGATACAGTCCAACATTTAATTTGCATCCAGTTAAGTCCTTAAACCAAGTCAACATGGTTAGCTGTTGATGCGCACATTTTGTAACAGCCTTCACTAGGAAGCCAAGTTGCTCAATACTATGTATACTACAGAAGCGTTAAGGGGAATTTTCGATGGCTTGATTGTGGACTGGAAACATCTGTCTGAAAAGTTTAACAGACCCAAATCATTTTGGCCGTGTTTTTTAGCATGGCCCTTCAGAGACAGACTTAAGAGATGATTCATTCTTTTGCTAGTATAGACTGAGAACTATATTTTGAAGAAACATCTTCTGGTCTTGTCCGCAGGTAGGTCTTGGGAAGATGGGATGGCTTTCCATTCAGCTAGGTTCTGGTTAGACTCCTTTATGTTATCTAAATGATGCCAATCTTTCCATCTGGTCAGCTGCTCTCTCAAGCATGCAGAGGGACTAGACTCCAGACCCCTGCCGGAAATGTGACTGTCTGCTCTTAAGCTGTCACTGAAGGCAAGAAATATTTATGAAAAATCATCTGAAGAACACGCAGTTCATTGATTACTTTGAAGGTGAGGGCTTGTCCCTGGATCCAGCGTTTTCCTCATCTCCAGCTAGCAATTCTGTGAGCTTCACCTCCAAGAAATCCTCATGCGTGGCCTGCCGCAGGCCATGTCGGAACCTCCTCCCACCTAGACAGTCTTCTTCAGTCTACTTTTCGCCTTGTACCAGGCTTGGTAAACTGTGCCAGCAGGTGGCCTGTTCTCGTACGGCCTCGTGAGCTACAAATGGCTGTTACCATCTTTAAAGGGCAATGAACAGAAATTTTAAAATATGCAGAGATGGTGTGTGACTCCCAAAGCCTAAAATATTTACTATGTACCCCACATGGAAAATGTTTGAAGACTGGTATGATTCATTCTCCTTCAGAAGTCACCTCCAGGGCTGCTAAGTGGGTAATAAAAAGCACGGGAACTATTCAAATGACAACAGAGCACCTTATGATTATTTAAGGGAGTCCATCCCAGGCACTCTTTTTATTGCTGCCTTTCATGTTTGAAATAATCTTATATCTGTCTCCCCATCCTAGACTGCACGTCTGTGAAGACAGGAACCTTGATGCCTGCTGATCATTCCTGGATTTTCAGCTCCTAGCACAGTGCCTGACACAGCGATAAGAAAGAAAAGGCGGCAGGACAGTATCCACTTGGTGCACAACAGCCTAATTCTCTGGAAAACTTCACCCTGGAGGCATCTTGGAGGTGCGCCTGTTCGTTTCAGGGAGGTGGCTACAAGAAACAGCTTCATGAAGGAAGCCTACTGCCATCTGCTTCAGGAACGCAAATTGGTCAATGTATCTCACATGTGAAGTCCACGTGGGAAATCCCTTCTAGGGCCAATTGTAAGATCTCTTGCTTTCTCCAAATTCTTAACAGTCTTTCTGTTCTCAGGAGGTGGAGTGCAGCAACCTGAAAGGGTTCCCTTCCCCATGGGGAAGGAAATTTGATACAAATTTACAGTTTACCTCAATCTGATTATTTTTCAATTTTGTACTGTTTTATTGCATGTATTTTCTTGTAAGCAATAACAAATTCTTTGTTGAATAAAATGCCAATTTAAAAAAAAAGGCCACCCTGGGGAAATTACTTCACTTGAGCCACAGTTTACTTGGTTGCATATGGGGTCCCAGTCCCTTCCTACTAGGGATACCATTTAGGATTCAAAGACACGGGAAACTCAGAGAACACTGTCTGGCAAGAGTCACTACGAATAAACACTAGTTTCTCTTTACTGCAAATCAGTCTGGGATTCTACAAAAAGGTGCTAGACAGTAGTTAATACAGACCAAGATCCTAAATGACCTGAAATGAATCACACAGACTGCTGACATGTCAGATCGTAAACAAATCTACATTCACCTGACAACACCATTTCTTATGTGGACTTCTTTTAAACATTTATTAAAAAAGCAAGATGTATGTTCCTCTCAAATATAACAGTTAAAAATGGTAAAGCAATACAAACAACTTGTTCCTAGCAGCATCCAGTTGTTAGCGTCTCCCACCTGCTTCTCGGCGTGTTCCAGGCAAGCTCAGTCTCTTCTGAGCTTGCTGCCACCTCCCTCATCATAGTGCAGGTCAAACCGAATTTTTATAAAATTAACACTTTAAGGTTAAATAAGCTTAAATAAGGGTGTTAAATACAAGACACTTCATCCGAGCTTCTGTACAAAGATAAACACATCTGGCATTGTACAAGTGATTCCGCTGGCTCACAGCACGCAGGGGAGTTCTAGTGAGTAAGCAGATTGACTCTGTTTTGTTTTTCAGCAGAGCGACTGTACAAAAGTGAACTAAGAGCTGACGGGACTACTGACAACCTGGTGAGCCATTTACAAGGCATATGTATCTGTTTTTTAAAAAAATCAGAACACTGTTAATATTCAGGCACCATTTTTTCCTGCAAATAAATAAGTCTCTAAGGTAACTGCATTCGAACTAGTGTTAAACATATCAGTGCTTCCTCTGAACACCAAAGCTTTCCCAACTACTTACTATGCCTCCTTTCTTATTGCTATGATAATGTGGCTGTGGAAATAAAACTACTGTACATCCAAAAAAATAGAGCACCTTTAACATTAAAGTATATGTCTGATTATTTGTTTTCATGTTTATTTTACAAGACTAAAGCCCAAACTACGGTGAATTGCTTTAACGTCTCTACCAGGTCTCCTGATACATAGGAAATAAAACATGACTGTTTTCCCTCTTGAGGTAAGCCTGAGCCAGAGCGCCATTTGAGTAGAGTCTACGAGAAAAAGGTCTCAGCTGACACCAGGGTTTACATTCATCCTCACTCTGGGAGTTACATTCATCTTCACACTGGCACTGCACTCGCTGCGGCTACCAAGAAAGGGTCACGGCTCCCTACCCTGCTGGGGCGAATGGTGCTACACAGAATGGAACAGCAAGAACATCTACGACTGCTTGAAAGCACACTGAAAAAACCACGTTGGCGACGTCGAGGGGACAACAGGCATTTCCCGATGGTCCCCTGATGAGGTGCGGACTGGCTAAGGTTTTTTGTCGATGGTGTTGAAAAACCACTCTGTGAATTTGCGCAGCTGGGCCGTGGCGGTCTGGGACTCCTCCTGCAGCCTCATGTTGTCCTGTCTCAGGTGCTGCACTTCCGCCTGGAGGACCGCCTTGTCCTGCTTCTCCTGGTGTGAGCAGAAACACACTGAGTCTCAGATATCGGCCGATACATTCTCTCCTCCTAAGCTTGGGTGCAAGAATCCCTTGTTCTTACTTTTATGGATCTCCTTTTTTGAGAAGAGGGGACTTGCCTGACCCTGCTTTTTTTTTTTTAACAGGAGTCTGACTTGACTGCAGACTCCACCGGGCGCCACCCACAGCTCTGGGCTGGAGCGTGGAGCATGGTGAGTGGGACGAAGCCTTTCCAGGAGACATTCCCACCCTTGGTGTGTCTGGCCCACCCCTGAGGTTTCCTCCTGTTTCCTGATCCCTTCCCAGACCCTCCTCAATACCACCTCCTCACCACTGGCCTGTAAGACCCCGGCCCCAAGAGGAGGCCTGAATTGGAGCTGGTGACGACCTCTCTGTGAGGATCAACGGCAGGCCACCCTGGACCCAGCCCTCTTGACACTGCCCACGACCACGACTTCCACTCCCACACAGCTCACAACTCCTGGCCTGCCCACCTCTCCCCGGTCCTGCAGACCTCCACCTGACCCCGCGAGCTTGGATTCTATCGTGAAGCCCTTCTGCACTCAGTCTGTCCTCTGAGGCTCGCTTCACCTTTGTGCTCTGAGCCCTGGCTCTCTCCTGAGGACATCGTCCAGCAGCCGGTTGGGCAGACACTCCTCCTCTTGCTCGGCGCCCCCACCGCTCCCTCCTACCATTCTAGCTTTGAACAACATGCCATTAGGTTATGAGACCTGCCACCTCTCCCACTGCAGTTTTCTACCGATTCACCCCAAGTCCTGTCCATCATGAATGCAATATTCTAGAACCGAGTTCACGCTTCTTCTTTCCCCACCCTACTTCCTGTCATCTTTGTCGACGATTCCAAATCCACTGAGAGGTTCCATCCAACACTGGCCACTCAGCCTCTCCATCACTTCCTTTCAACGTTCTTCAACTCCAGCCCTCTATAGCCCACACTCCCAGGGCTACCACCCAAGCCTGTTATTGCTGGCAACTGTACGCCTTCCTGAAATAAAGTTGAGTTTCCCCATCCTGATCACCACCCCTTCCTTGTCTTTACAAAGTCACATCTCCAGTGTCTACCTCTCCTATAACTCTCTAACTCACCAATCTTACTCTTATTTTCACCATCCATCAACGGCTTCCCCCAGATCCCCCCCCAACTTGCAGTGACATTATTTCTCTTCACCCACCTTAGACTCTTGGTCCCTGGTTTAATCACGGATATGAATCCTGTACAGACTCCAGGGTTCTAGTCTTTCTCTCTCTCACCTTGACTTCTTGCCTAACAGTGATTAAGTCCAACTTTCCGACGACTCCATACTTATGGCTAGAGACAAGTGACACAGTCATCGCAGCCTGCCTGGGACTTTGCTGGTTCTAGTCCATGTCCTGGGAAACTTCTCTATCTGGGCAAACAGGCCAGTGGGTCAACCGAGCTGGAGAAAAATGCACAACTCGGCCAACGTGCATCACTTTTATGTTGCAAATTCCAATGTGCCTTTAGCCTTGTTTGGCAATTCTATCAAACACACTTGGTCAACTTACTTCTGCTCCACACCTTATTCTCTATCCTCAAACTCTTACACTCCTTCCCGTCGCCCGCTCTCAGCTTGCGACTGGACAGGGAAACAATCAGAGGAGAACTCTGCCAACCTGCCTCGGTCCAGACTGTGTGAGAACGCATGTGTGCACATCCTGGACTCTGGCGGCTGCGTGAGCTGCTCCTCCTCCTGTCCAAGGCCTGCTCTGTCCCTGTGACTGGGCCAGCCCTTCACCCTCGTCATCTCCTTCCTATTTCCATCAGCATTCACGCCAGCTGTGGTTTCTCCCTTCTTCAAAAACCAAATCAAACCGCAACAAAAGCCTTCCTGTGACACCCTTGCGCCCCTCCCCCTCCCACGACCGTGCTCTGCTCCCGCTCCCTGGACAGGTAATGGCCCAGGGCTGATGGTACACTCAGGGGGCTCTGCAAGCATTTGAGGGATGCAGGATGCAGCCCCTTTGAGGTCCAACCACACTCAGGCTGACGCGTAGAACGGTTCTGAGGGCTGTCAACCTGATCCTGCAAGGGCAGAGCTCACGGAGACCAGGTGCAAACGAAAACTCACGGAGGCAAAGCAAGCTGGTCGCCGTGCCTCGCCCTCACACCGAGACCGGCCACACCGAGCCACGCTCGACCTCAGCGAGTCACCCACTGGGATCCCTGTGTCCCTCAAAAGGAAATCTATCAGTCACAGGTCAGAAAACAGAACTCGACCTCAGGAGTCTCCGTTTCTGTCTACTGTTGGGTTTTACTTCGGGCAGTTTTCTTTCCTCCCTTTATCTGAAACAATGAAAGGGGCTTGATCGCGTGAGAGACAGAGCTCTGATTCTGCTCTCCCGAGGGAGTCTTTTACCTTGTGCAGGTCAGTCTGGAGCTGGCGAAGAATCAGTTCCAGCTGGTTGACTTTCCCAGTCAGTGTTGATGGTGAGCGCTCCCTGGAGAGTTAAGGACAGAGTTAGGCCACAGAGAGGAAGTCCCGGCATCTCATTCAGCACTGCTGTTGGTGAAGATTTTACCCGTAAATTCTTTCATGTGCTTAGAGCCCTGCAAGGAGATCAATTATATTACGCCATACCGGGAGAGTGTCTATATTGCTGCTTTGGGAGAAAACCCTTCTTGGGACTCGACCGATTTTTAAAAAGGAATTCCGAATCTCTATAGACATCTAGGTTGGTAAGAAGACAAAGCAGCTTACTTATATTAGTTTGGCCAACCAATACCCAGCAGACTCAAATGAAGTCCTGGGAGCCCAAAACAGGCTCAGTTCCCTCGATTTGCCTCTTTCTGAATTACGAAAATATTATGAAGTTCATTACCAAGGTGAACGTGCACATTCGCAAAGAAGTTGGAACTAGGAACGGATGACACGAGTAAAGAATACACAGTTTGGGTGATGAACACATGACGAGTACAGGGAAGGAGATGGTGTATTCCGGACGCCCTTCAACGGAGAGTGTGAGGCTGGATCAGGAACCAGGCTCTGCGAGGAATGGTGTCCTTGGCAGGCCTGCACATGTGGCCTGGCGGGTGGAAGGTCTTGCCTGGTGCCATCACGTAACGAGGCAGCCGGTGCTGACCCTGCGCCCCATGCATTCTCTCTGCCAGTGAGGCTGGCCACCGTGGGTGCCAGGCCACTAGTCTGGGCAGGCAGGACCCCCCCACGCAGCTGAACAGTCACGTAGACAAGCACCATCTCCCCCGGCAGGGCAGGGAGCCAAGTCAGCCCCATTCCGTCCCTCCTCGGGCTTCCTCAGGACTTGGAGAAGCCTGGCGGAACATGGTCTCCTGTCCGGACTGGGATTAGCCCAATTCCTGCTCATCACTGGTCCGGGACAGTAGGGGATAGCGGTCCTCAGGGGCTCACGTACCCAGTTGTGTCCATGAACTCCTTGCTGCTCCCGGGATCTACACACAAGGGCAGCTCCTGGGCCCCTTCCAAGCCCTGCCCGTGCTGCATATCTGTCAGGGTGCAGAAGGATGCCACCCTCTGGTCTGAGGAGGGGAGAAATACACACAGAAGGTGGGGTTAGTAGTAGTTGTAAGGCAACATTTCTTTGTGGAAATGAACGTAGTAGCTAATACAACCTTTTCCCCACTCCAAATCAGTTACCGCCCTGCTTTGAAACAAAACAAAGAAAAACAAACTCAGGCAAGCAGCTGACAAGGAGAAAGCATGGAAATCGGCCACCCTACCGGGTGGGCTATATAGCATATGCCCCTCACAGCCACGGGGACAACTAGCAGATCCTCGATTTGCCAGAGCCAATTTGCTTTCTTCTGTCCACATCCCAAGAAACGCCAAAGCTGCTGGCGGCACACGAAATAATAGCTGGATGATGACTTGGCTGGCTGGCAGAGCCCGGAAGAGGGACTTCTCCTCCAGCTCTCCCCAAACCCAGGGAACAGTTTTGGGACAGAACAGCCAAGGGCACACGTCCCCCTGTACATCCCAAAACCTCAGAGCATACACGTGCATGCAGACGTGCAGACACACGCGATATACAGAAAAGGTTACAGGATCGGGAGCCAACGAGCAGCCCCAGACAATCACCTAGATAGGATGTGTGGTGACAGAGCAGCCCAAGTTCTTCGTCTGAGTCAAGACCTGAAATAAGATTTAGAATTTTCCCGTGAACAGGAACATTTCTCTGTGCTTGAGAATCTCTGGGGCCCACATATGGCTCACATAATGGGGTCCCATGAAGTGTAACTCTGTGTGTGTGGGCGGGGGAGACGTTTTCACTATCCTGGCTGGAAGCAGGGCTGTCATGTACAACACAGACATGTGGCATGCAGTGGATCCCACCATGAGCACACACCGCAATCTTGGGCTTACTTAAATAACTTACTCCATGAGTGTAAGGAGCGGGCTGGCGAGGGAAACGAGCTGAGTGATCTCACTGGACGCCGTTTACCGAAGGTCCGAGGGGCCCAGTATTCCCAGCACTAGCACCAACGATCAGTATGACTGCAATGCCTTATCTCAGCACAAGGATATTTCTATTCTTGGCACTAGAACTTCACATCCGACATTTCAAGAGACAGGAAGGAAAGGGACTGTCTTCAGAATGGGCACCAGATTGGCTTAGCTCTGGGGACTGAGTCTTGATGGTCAGTGGTCCAGAATGCCAAACGGCATGCAGGAAGAAGTCCTGTTTTTGAACCCAGTGGAATGAGAACCAAGCAGGCTTCCCAATGATCCGTTCGCCCGGTCCCCGGTGTCTCTCTCCTTGGTTTCTGAGCACACAGTGCATCTACGATGGGAACCTAAGGGGTATGGTATGGCCAGCGCATTAGTGCTGTGGCAGTCCTTTCACAGAACTGATTAATGGGGGAGAGGCCGCACTTGGGTCTGTGTCAGGAGTTCTCTGTTCTTAATTTATCCCGCTCCGTCTCCTTCTGGCTGCTGGATGAGCCTTCTAATGAGGCTACCTGCTTGTGTGGTTTATGGAGGGTCACACACTTCCAGTTAATTAAAAAGGATGGCAGTGTCGAAGCTGCCAGAAGCACACAAGGAAGCCTGGGACCGAGGACTTGGGCATGGCACTGAAGGCGCATTCAGCCACCCCCCACGGGTCTCGCCCTCCTGGAGGTCATGCCACATCTGCCTGGCAATCCATCACATGAGGAGTGCTCTGGCCACGTGGCCCCTTTCCTGACACCTGCCGTAGGCACACGGATGTCCTTCAACTAACCTTTCTGTAAAGCTCCACACATCAAATCTTCTACAACCATTCTGTAACTATACGTTCCTGAGAGACAGTCATGTTAGCAATTTAGCGGCTGAATAACAGGCTTTTTGTACATGACGACATCATTTGCAATTTAGTTAAGAGGAACAGCATACGCTGGGCGCTTTCCACCTCTACTCATGAGGTGATGTACACAGCAGGGGTGGGGCAGAAATGAGGGAATCCTGGCTGAGGCCAAGCAGCTCTAGGGAATGGGTGGGGCGGCTGGGCCCGGTAGCATCCAACATAATCCTCGACTCTGTGAGTGCCCCTGAAGGGAACAGTCCCTTTAAAAAATCGACAGGAGACACAGCTACAGTAAATTTAACTACTAACAAACAGCAAAAAAGTCAAAAGAAAATGGATCGTTTATTTTTCTCACTTTTAAAGAGTTTTACTGGCTCGTCCTCATTTTATACAGCCTAGTGATAATTCAGTTATGTTTCCGTCTTTCTTACTAGATTTGAGTCTGATGAGTGTAAATACCTGGACGAAAACGTCTTAACTGGCTTCATCTATTTGTGTCTTAGTTGATAAACTATTCACCTATCTGACAGAAACAGACTTTGCTCCTGGCAGTCATTCAGACATTCCTTGAGGAGAAACAAGGTCCTACCAGTCAGGAGGCAAGATGCCAAAAATAGAATTTTGCCAGCAATGTAATTTCACAAAGAGGATTTCACTTTGGATCTGAAATGCAAACAGAATGCTATTTGATTAAGTACAGACACCAAACTACTTTATAAAAGAGCCAATCTTAGTGACAGTTTCCAGGGGAAGTTGTATGCCCCCACAGCTTATTTCTGTGATGATAAATATTCAGTAATCAAGTGATTACTGACATGGAACCAAATGGCACAAACAAAAGCATCAGAAAAGACATGCACAGGAGTATGAACTTCATGTCCACCGTCAGTGCAGATCTGATCACTTGCACGCCCCATGTTTTTTCTCCTGTTCCTTCCTGCGCAAGCAAATCCGGTCAAGGTGGGACACTGGGCATGGCTGACATGCAAAACAACTCATCCCTTTATATAATCATTTAAAAAATCGTATTTCAATGTCAGTTTCTTATTTTAGAGCATGTAGCACTAAAGAAGATGATAGTCAATCAGCTATTTTATATCAATCTAGAGCTGAGAAGTAAAACATTTGACTACAAATTAGTCCATGACTCCATCTAGGATGCCTGCTGTACTGAGAACATCAGAGCAAGTCTGCATTGGTGGGGGTGAGTGGTCTCATCAGCTAGACACGTCAGCCTAGGGTAAGGACATACTAGTCTGAAGCTAGATTAAACCAAACCTATTTCCACAAACAAAGCTGTTCTAAGATTTCTTTGTTAGAACTACAAACTAAAGACAAGCTGGGGCTCTGTAGCTACATACAGAAAACTAGAGATTTTGATTTTGACACCTGTGTTTATTGGATTGTAGAAAAATGACTTAACTGACCACCAGAAAATTTTTTAAAAAGGCTACACTGTACTTTCAAATAGAATAGTTTGGTTCATGCCAATAGCAGCTCACTGGTGAACGTAGAAAGGTAATGGTCTAGAATCTGTCTTAAAGTAATTAACAAGAAAAAATCCTGAAATTACTCTTTACTTAAGACATGACTACTGTGTTGGCCTGAAAATAATGTTAATTTACTTTTGAGATAATTTAAGTCGATTTACTATATTAAATTTGACTTTGCAGTTTTCATTTATGTAGTAGTCATTTTTCTTTTCAACTTTTTTCACTAACATGTTGCCATTAGGAGTTACCCAGTATGTCACATTTTATTTATGCTTGTGTAACACACACACACACACACACACACACACACACATGCAATAACTTTAACAACTTGATCAGCTTTAAGCTGGAGTTTCAGAAATGAAAAAGTCCTCATCACATAAATTGATGTTGATTAAGCTCTAAGAATCCAAGGGCATTTGGAACATAGTACATTAAAAATACAGACTTCCATTTTTGGGGAAAATACGAATAGGTGATGCTTCGTAGACGAGATGTTAACCCTTTGCGTCTTAGACAGATATTCTCACAGGAGCATACACACATCCATGTGCCCAGACAGCTATGGAAAACGATGACCTCACCACCAACAGGAAAAGTCTGAAACCCAGAGAGGAGGACAAGCATTCACGAGGCAGGGACATGGAGCCCCAGAGTCTTCGGTCGCTCCTTGGTCATTTTACCCTTAAAGCCTGTTTTCACCTAAAACAGTACATCCATTCAACACGTGTTCAAGAACACACCAATGGCCTCCTCCTGACATTGTGACCAATGGCAGCTACTTTGACTATTAGAACTTCTGAAGACCCCACTTCCGTTTTCTGCTTTGCTGTGTGACCCACAGTGGTTTCGTAACTGGTTTTCTAATCGGGTTTGTTCCCATTACCATGCTGGAGGGGGATGGAAGCTACTGCATACATTATCAGGTGCTCCTAAACCTGGCCCACTTTATATAACAAGGAATATGATCACTATAGGGTGGAAAGACGATGATCTTATTGTAAGAGAGAGATCATCAACTTCACTTCTGATGTGCAATGCCACTCATCACACAAAGGAATTGCATATATTAAAACAAATTCTACAACGGAGTCAGTGACTCTGCTAGCTTTTCAAACTTGACCTTCACAGCATGGGGAAGTTACAGGGCATCCAAATTGCCTTTGCCTTCTTGGACCCGTAGAGGACTTTGTTTTTTTTTGACATTTAGTTTTAGTTTTTCGTTGGGTTAGAGATTATCCATCTAGTTATTTATTAATTTTTAATAATGCTGCATAATATTTCTCTGTGGGAAGCTTTTAAATTCTTTTGAATAATATCCTGTCAGCAAATTCTCAGGAATTAGATTTCTGGTCAAAGGGTGGGTACAGTTTTCTGGTGCTAGCTACACATAATCATATTGCTTGAACAAAATGATGGATCACTTTATAATCTTCATAATGATACCAGCTGTGATATTCTTCATAGCTTCCCAGAGCTGTTGCATCATTTTTCATATTCAAAACGTGTGAGCTGGTAGCTCATTATCCTTTAAATTTACAAGTGTGGCTGAATATTTTTCACCTGCTTATTTAATGTGCATTTCTCCTTTGTGGACTGTGTATCCATACGCCTTGACCATTTGTTTACTGAGGGCTTGGTTTTTGTGGTTTTTTTGGGGGGGTAAGTTTCTTTATGTACAATAGATATCCTGGTTTTACTCATCACATTTATCACACATCTTTTCCTATAGTCTAATATTTTCCTTTTTACTTTAATGATCTCTTTCAGGTTCATAAAAGATCTAAATATTTAAATACTTTATTTGGCCATATTACATTTTGTATGTTCTCTCACTCTTCCATAATTAAAATATGCTTCCAAAATGGTAATCCTTCTTTTACTTTTTCTAAAATTGACTTTTCTAATACCCAAATCCAAATGAAATACATAAATTCCTTTCCCATGTAACTGTTAAATATATTCAGATTTCTGTATGAGCTCTTTATTTTTCTTCAAAAGTTCTTATTCCCGGTTTTGAATCGTTATTATACTGTTTTAACTATTACTGATTTATACCAGATCCTTTAATTGAATATTATTGTTCACATATTTTCCAAATGAATTCAATTACATTCTTTAACATATCTTACAGTTATTTGAATTGAATATGCATTAACTCTACCAATTAATTAAAGAAGAACTGTCATCTTTACTATAAAGCTTTCTATCCATTCCGATCCCTAGCTTATATTAAGATTTTTCAGTTACTGAAGTGTTCCTTGGAATTCTCTCATTATAATTCTGGTGAAGGCTTAATTCCCAAGGAATGTATAATTCAATCTCACTGATATATCTAAGGCGTCTTATGACCATTACAGTGCAAGGTTGTCTGCAAAGATGGCTGCCAGCAACTCCTCCCTCACTATGTGCATCTGCTACTCCTCACATCAAGAGGTGGAGTCTGTGTCGCATCCTTGGAATTTGGTCCTTGTGACTTGCTCTGACCCAAACAGAATGTGATGAATATTATGTTCTGTGACATCCGAAACCAGTCCTTAAGAGATCACAGAGCTGAACTTTTGCTCTTCTGATTCCTTAAGCCCTTGTGTGGAAAAGTACAACCACCCTGCTCAAGACAGGGGTCTAGCTAGACCTCAGCCATTTCAGACACAGACATGTGAGTGAAGTCACCATAATGCTCCAGGCCCAGCTGAGCTCCAGCTGCACTGAGCTGCATGAGTGACCTAGCTAATACCACGTGGAGCCGAAGAACCAACTAGCTGACCTGAGCCAACTCAGAGAATCATAAAAAATACCAAACCATTGCTATTTTTAGCCATAAATTTTGGGGTAGTTTGCTATACAGATATAAGTAACTGAAAACATTAATAACACTTTGAAATGATACTTACAAAAATATAAAATACATTTAAAATACCTAGTTTATTTATTTTATAATCTCTAATACTTTCTTTTTCATCTTTCATATCTTCTACACATAGAGCTATATCTGAAAAAATTGTTTTTACTTCTAACATTTATTTTTTTTCTTTGCATTGCTTGTTTAAATGTCAAGAATTCCAGTACAAAATTAAAAGACATGGTCTCAAAGAGTACCTTATTTAGTTTCTGGATTTAAGGGATATGCTTATAAATATTTTTCTAGTAAGTACTATGTAACTATTTGGAATAAAATAATATTAGGCTTTGGGAAAGATCTCTCAAATTTTAATTTTTAGTAGAAATAGGTTCTATTAGATATATTTTTATTGGAAATTGATATAACATAATTACTTCACCTATTGTAACTTATAATTAAAGTTTTTCTTTTATTAAAGAAACATTGTTATTTTGCCAATAACAAAGAATAATCTTTTCATTTTACTACTGAATTTCATTTAAGCTTTCCCACATCAATACTAAAGATTGAAACTGTCTTATGATTATCTCTTACGTGTGTGTGGGGGGGTTAGGGTGATGCACCAATATTTTGTGCAGAAGGAACCCACCAAATAGCCTAAAAGACGTGCAGAGCATTAAGTGATCAAGTGCATCACCTCACACCATTAGGATAAAGGCAGGAAGGTGATTGGTGGGTGAATTAAGAGCCTATAACTAGTGTAATCCAAGGTGGCCAGGATGTGTGCATATGCTGCAGTAACTTGAGGAAGGTGCTCTGAGCTTGCACCTCTAGACCGTCCATTGAGAGGCTTCCTTCAACCTCTCAGGTAATTCCTAGTACTGTACATTTGCATACCGAGTTTTACAAGGAACCAACTTCTTGAGTAAAGACAAGACCTTGTCTTGACTAGATTTTATGATCCAGGTTGGCCTGGTGTGCATTACGGAAGGGACTGCAAGACCCCCGATGCCCATGACGCCTCCACAACCCAGGCCAGGGAGAGGCTTCCTATCCTGAAGTAATGACTAATCCCTGCGGTTGGTCTGGGGTTTGAGGGACAGGCAGAGCCCAGTGCCCTCCGCAGGAAGCCTGCCCAGGTTGCTTCAGTCCCACTGCCTTTCTCTCTCTTATGTTAATTGAACTTCCTTCTTATTTGGTTCATTTGGATGTTTCGTATTTTCTTCAAATTTGATATTGGTAGCCAGGCTCGGTGGCTCAGCCTGTAATCCTGCGCCTTGGGAGGCTGAGGTGGGTGGACTGCCTGAGCCCGCGGGTTCGAGACCTGTCTGGGCAACTTGGCGAGACCTCATCTCTACAATAAATAAAAAATCAGCCGGGCGTGGTAGCGCACGCCTGTAATTCCGGCTACTTGGAAGGCTGAGGCGGAAGGATCGCCGGAGCCCAGCAGGTCGAAGCTGCGGTGGCCGGGAGCGGCCACTGCACTCCAGTCTGGGTGACGGAGTGAGACTCCAACTCAAAAAAAAAAAAAAAAAAAAAAAAATTTGCTATTGGTTTATCAATAGTCACAAAAATGCATTATTGATTTTACTTATAAACCGCAACAAAATTTCATTTGCCAATTGTTTTTAAAAATTTACTTTATTTCGTTTGTGATTTTCTTTTACAATATTTGTAAAATCTCAGAAGTATAGTTAACATAGTTAATTTTCACTTTGTTATTGAAATAAATGTTTCTGAAACACATTTTCTTTAAGAGCTACTCTCTCTGGTGGTAGTTCAGATTTAATAGGAAGCATCTTTTTCACCATCATTCACTAAAAAACAAACAAAAAAAACCCCCCAAAATTGCTCCTGTTATATTCCTTAATTCTTCCCAGCACAACTATTATTAGAGTAGCATTTAAAATTTTCTAAATGGTTAGAGTTTTTTGTTTGTGCTTTGCTGTTGTTTCTCTTATTTAATTCTATCTTCAACGCCTGTGGTCAGCAATGTGGTCTGAAAAGGCTCCTCCTGTTTGGAGGGGGCTCGCACTGCATGCTTACGCAGAGAGGGCCCGGCGACTCCACCCATAACCATACCCCCTGTGCAGGTTCTTCTAATAGAGAAGGTATTTAAGCAGCCATGGGTGAATAGCTCAAATGGGTGCCTCTGCTCTATTCTCAAAGGGCACAGTAAAACCCAGACTCTTGAACCTGCGTCCAGTGTCCACTTTAGCTCTGAAATAAAGGTCAACATACAAGCTGACACGTGCAGCGTGAATAAGGTCGACGAACGGGGGAAAGACACACCTGCTAGGGATCAGTTGCACTACAGGATTGTATAAGAGCCACGAGACCTCAATCCAACAGGCAGATAAATTCCATTTTCAAAAGCCTGTTTTCTGATGGGCTGATGACTTATAGCTAAGTTTGGGCAGAGGATTAATCTGAAGAGTCTGGCTCAGTAAGACATTTCAAACTGCCTTTATTAGTTAATGATGACACAAACAGGCACATGGGCATTTTTTGGACAATCTATTCTTTTTTTTGAGTTGGAGTCTTGCTCTGTCACCCAGACCGGAGTGCAGTGGCCACTCCCGGCCACCGCAGCCTCGACCTGCTGGGCTCTGGTGATCCTTCTGCCTCAGCCTTCCGAGTAGCCGGAATTATAGGCACGCGCTACCACGTCCAGTTAATTTTTTTGATTTATTGTAGAGATGAGGTCTCGCCTGCCCAGGTGGGTCTCGAAGCCGTGGGCTCAGGCAATCCACTCACCTCAGCCTCCCAAAAGCATGGGATTACAGGCTGAGCCACCGAGCCCGGCTGGACAATCTATTCTTTTTTTTTTGCTATTTTCCATTATGTGAGTTTATTCTGTACCAGTCACATGAGTCAGGCTTGGAACAAGGTTTATCTCATAGGCATTACAAAGTCAAACATAGTCTGGTGAGAAAAGATTGTACGTGGGAGACTAGTATCAAGTTGGTAGTGAGGGAAAGCCTGCAGGGAGAGAGAGAGAAGGAAGTTGGAAGAAGGAAGGAAAACGAAGGAAGATCTGTCCTCCATGTTTCAATCTATTCTTTATAATGCTTACTCTAGCTCAGAAATAGCTTTGAGATATGGTGCAAAAAGATGAAGACATGAGCAGGGCAACCGAGTTATCCTTAAAGACATTTCTCTTTCAAGTGCTGAGGAGACTGATCAAACCCCGTTCACCAACACGCAACTCATGAGAGTAGAGGAGGTCCCTGGGATGTACCCCAAGGTGACACTGATGCAAGAAAATCTGATTAGTTGCAAATTGTCAACTAAATTTCATAAGCTGAATACTGTCTCACATGGGATGGTACTACATGAAATAGCAAGAAAAATCACCGAACTTTTTAAACATGGCCTTAACTCTTTCCATATTATTTTTCTATCAATGCCAGAGGCCAGATAGCCAGAGTCTTCTCTTCTGGCAAACAGAATCTCACATTATTTTCTGTTAAATGTCGGCACTCGTGCACCTGGGGACACTGGCTGGGGGAGTTTCCATGTCATACTTTCTCCCGTGTGTGTCCACTACAGCCTACACTCTTACTTCAGCTTAAAAATACTCTCTGATGAACAGAACCACAGAACTGAAGGTTTAGGACTTTGTTCGAGAAGCCTGCAGGTTCCTCGAACAAAGTTCTCATTTTATAGATGAGAAGACTGAAGCCCACATCAGTTAAGCACATGCCCAGAGGATGGACTGTTGAACATTCTCTGAGGTCATATTTGTGAAGGACCTGGAACAGTGTTGGCCCAAAGTGCATGTGTCACAGTAGCTAAGAGGTTTGTCTGAAGGCCCACAGCCCGGCAGCCAAGAGCTATGATGGTGATCCACACCCCTGGATTGATAACTTATTTAGGCACTAACTGTTACAAGTGTGATTCTGCTTTCTCTACCTCTCTGAAACAATCCATTGTACAGCTGTGATTTTATACTGAAGGATAATCTGAAGAGGGTGGAAGGGAACCAAGCAGAGACTCAAATGATGGTGAATACAGAGAAAAGGTGATAAATATTGCTTTAAATCTGAAAGATGAACACAAAAATGCAAAAGGATCTCAGAGGTCAAAAAAGATGCTATGGGTTGGGATAGCTCCAGGCTGTGCAGAACCATGCACATTTAATATTGACTTACTCTATGAGAGTAGCGCTTCTCATTGGCTTATCCTGATACATGTGTGATAAGTAAAGATAAGAGAAATAAAATAAGCACCTTCCCTTGAGAAACTCATCACTAATAAGAAGAGACAGACATGGGAACGAAGCAGAACTCAGTGTGGTGAGAACTATGCGGATACTGATGCCTGGAGCAACAGAACACACGGCCCCACACTCTCCTGGTCAGAGTAGAGAATAAATGACACACCAGAGAAGATGCTGTTTCCAGCTGCCTGGGTTGCACTGGACAGAGGTAAAGGCAGTATTCCTGTGCTGGGTCATTCTAGCAGTGCTAGAAGCATGGGGAGACCCGGAAACAACAGGGCCACAGACCGGGGCGTTCACAATATGAACGAACTTGTGGTGATGTCAGAGGATGAGAGCCTCACCACCAAGCAGATGGGCATTCGGCGCCTCCCCCGAGGAGCAAGTGCTCTGAAAAGCAGGGACTCTGAAAGCGCTCTCATTCCTTCCGTCACGGGAGCAGTGAGGCACACCCTGACTGCAGAAGCTTTCTCCCAACAGGGACTCTGAAAGCTTTCTCATTCCTTTCCCCTACTTCCCTGGTGTCTGAACTGACTCGGGATGGATTCCCGCTCCTGCCCCCAGAGGCACAGAGTCAGAGGCGCCAACACCCAGTGTCAGAGCAAAGCCGGCAGGTTTCTCGAGTGGCTCGGTTGGAGTGAGGGGCAATGAAAGCTCCACCTCCTGCAGCCGGACTTCAAAACGCACCTGCTCTCCTGGGGAAAGTAGCCGATGTTGTTTCCCGAGGCCTGACGCCACGGGTGGTGGGGCTCAGCTACCTGAGACTGAGAAGGGGAGTAGGAGAGGGAGTGAGAGCAGAAGGGTGTCTCAGGATTTGGGTGCCGCCAGGATATTGCGACTCAGTTACACCAGGAGAGTCTCGTAAAGGGCAGAGGATAAAACAGCCCCGGCTGAAGCGATCCTGTCTCCTTTGTCGCTTCTAGCTGCCAGCCACCCCAAGGGCAGAGCCTATCGTCATGAAAGTACACCGAGGCAACGCAGCAGCCAAGGGCAAACAGTCACAAGAGTCATGATCCCGAGGGCCATGGTTTATACCAAATCACATGTGATGTCCCAAGTGTGCCAGTGAAGCAGGTATTTTTCTTGCTCCGTCTTTAACCACGATCTTGAAAAAGGTGCTCCCTAAAGGGTGCCATCGACCTTCTCTTACAACAGAAATGACACACGTTAGGCAGCTGGAAGGACCCTGAGAGACTGGCTAGCCCAGCCACCCTCGCTGACCATCTTTAGAGGCGGAAGCTGAGGCCCAGACAGGTGGACAGACACACACAGGTCAAGCAAATCACAGCAGAGTCCACATTGACACCAAGCCTCTGGACTCCTCGCCCACACCTCTGATCATCTGAAGGGCCTCCCCCTTCCTATCTCACCGCATGACGCTGTGAGGAAAGACACAATGTGCATCCTACACAATCACCTCTCTTTTGCAGCTAGGAAAGAGAGGTCAGAGAGGGAAAATGGCTTGCCCTGCCCGGGTCATGGCAGACGCTTTAATAAGAATTCAGGTTTGGGGACCCCTCGCCCGGGACTCCTTTTCCTGCTTGTTTTCATCATCCAACAACGGCAAGGCATCCGAGACTTGAGTCGAACGATCCCCGACACAGACCCGATCCTCTAAGTTCTCACACAGGCCCGGCAGGAAAGCACCCCCGGGGAGGGGGTGAGGCCCCATGGCTGGCGAGTCTTTACCTTCAAATGCCCGTGCGGCATCCACGAGGTGGGTCCAATCTAACCCTGTGGCTGTATCCGGGAGGGGCATCAGGCCAGGATCTGCGCACTTGGACTTGTCCGATAAGGACCCATCGGAGAACCAGAATTCATCTAGACAGAAACAAACCAGAGCATCAGTCAGTGCACGGGCACTGCCGCCCCTCCCAGGGTCAGTCAGAGCACAGGCATGACTGTCCCCTCCCGGAGTCAGCCAGAGAGAGAGCATGGGCACTGTTGTCCCCTCCCAGGGTCAATGAGAGCACAAGCGTGACTGTCCCATCCCAGAGTCAGTCAGTCAGTCAGAGCACAGGCACCACCGTGCCCTCCCAGAGTCAGTCAGAGAGCAGGCATGGCTGTCCCCCTCCAGAGTTGGTCCCACTCAGAGTCAGCCAGAGAATGGGAATGACTGTTTCCTCTGAGTCACTTAGCGCACAGGCACTGTGTCCCCACCCAGAGTCAGCCAGAGCACAAGCATAACTGTCTCCTCCCAGAGTCAGCCAGAACACAGGCAATGCCATCCCCTCCCAAAGTGTCCAAGGGAACTTTTCCTGTTCTCGAAGGAGAAATAAAACATTAAGCCGCAGGTTCCCAAAAGGCATATAGCTGGCAAAATGAAAGTTGGAAAAAAGCAGCAAGGCTAGACTAATGAGAGGTCAGCTGGTGTGTTAGGCCTGGGTGGCGGGGAGGTCAGAATCAAGCCTTTGTACGGCATCGTAATTCCCAGAAGCTTTCTTCCAGGATGGCTCCTCTTGAGTACATCCAAGTCTGTCTGACCGCTGCAGGATAGAGTCCTACTTTCTTCAGGGTGGTTTTCCCCTTTTGAAAGTGTTGCAGGCTTCCCATTACTGTAAAAAGGCTTGGAGCAATCTCCCTCTATTATGATGATTTAAAAAGCCTGCTGAGGAACACAGTCATGGAGGTAGAGCACCTCATACTCGAGATGCCTCAAGTACCAGTTTATTATAAAAAGGCAGTAAGACTAGCTTTGTTCAGAGAGAGAGGACATTCGCCTATGTGCTATGCACAGGAATGGTGGCTGGGCGCTTTTCTGACCGAATAAGATGCTTCTGTCCATGGCTACACATGAAACCACTCACCCGCCCTGCACTGAATGACAATTTTCCTTTGGCTACAAGGGGACCTTTTCCATGTCTTTTGCTGCTTAAATGCTATCGCAGAACTTTAGGTGTTTATGCCATTCATTATACCAGCTGTTAAGAACTCATTATGCATCTGAGGACAGGTTTTGCCAAGGCTTCGACTGGACTTTCTCTGCCTTCTCTGAACCTGCCCAGAATGCTGCATGCAGCTGCTTGCGAACACATCTGACTAATTAGACCAATCAAAATAATGACCACCTGGCTGTCAGAACCTGTAATTTAGTCAAGAAAGGGGCATAATTAGCCAAATGCACCTGTAATTTCTATTCCCACATCCTTTTGGGTGGCTGTGAAATGCTGGCATCTGGCTAAGACTGATAGCATTTGTAAATTTGGCCTTGAAGGAGGCCAGCAGACTCTTCACACTCCTGACAAATTCATCTCTTAGCAGACCTCTAACAGTCACAGTGAGACCCAGCAAGCCACTCTCTTCCATGCTAACACCTCTGGAAGATGTGGTGACATCCCACCTATTTATTCCTAGCCCCCTCTGAAGGGAACCCAGTAACAGATATACCATCACCATCATTCCCACAACCCTCCCGTCTCCATGTGCTCTTTGAAACAACAATGGTTCTCACTTGTTCTGCTCATTCTACACATGACATGCTCCAACCTTGCCAAGAGGTCAATCAAGGGCGGACGGAAGCAGCAAAGCAGGAATGGGAGGGAGGAGAAGGAGCAGGTTCCTTCTGGGCCTTTTCTGGGAAAGAGGAAGGCACAGGTGCCGCCTGTGCGCAGAGACTGGGCTGAACTGGCACTCAGGTCCCACCAGAAGCTTAAGAGTCAACCCTAACACAAAAAGGTAAGGAAGCCCAGGGTCGCCATTCACTTGTCATCACTTCCTTTCCTCTCTCCAACACACATGCTGCTTCGCTCAAAACATGTCTTCTGCACTAAGTGTAAAGAAATGACATAGCTAGGTGGCAGTTACTTTGCCACGACTGTCCACACAGTCAAGCTCTTGGGGAAATGGTACAAGAGTGGCACAGCTCCGTGTGGAGTGTACAGGCCAGGCAGGCTGGAACCCAGGCCCGTGGAACACGGGTCTCTCCTTCTCTCATTGTAGCGGGACACAACAGGGAACAGAATGGAAGGTGACTCAGGTTTACAAACATTTCTGCAGAAAGTACATTATGTTTCACTAAGAAATGCCAACTCAAGAGTTTTTTGCCTTTATGAACAAACAGTTCCTTCACGCCAACTCCTGACTCCTGGCATTTTTGAAGGCTGTGATCAAACCTAACGCACATTCTGTGTGCTGTTTCCTCTCCTAACACTGCTACACAGCAAGGACCTTACTGGCTCTAACAGGAGTCGGTGAGAGAAAAAATAACACAATGGACAAAAGGGCAAAATGCAATGAAGACAGAGGGGACTGCTGGGCACGGTGGCTCAAGCCTGTAAGTCCAGTACCTTGGGAGGCCAGGGCAAGACAACTGCTTGAGACCAGGGGTTCGAGACCAACTTGGGCAACTTTTCGAGGCCCTGTCTCGACAATAAATAAAAAAATTAGCTGAGCATGGTGGCACAGGCCTGTAGTTCTGGCTACTTGGAAGGCTGAAGTGGAAGGATGGCCTGAGCCCCGCAGGTCAAGGCTGTGTGGTGGCTGGGAGCGTGCCACTGTACTCCAGCCTGAGCGACAGAGTGAGACTCCAACTCAAAAAAAGAGGAGGGAACAGTGGCCAGTCCCTTGAGTCACAGATGGTATGCAAGTCCCGTGCTCTCCCTCCTGCCCTGGGTGCTCCAAGACCCACCCTCCCCCAATACGCAGTGGCGTGACTTCCTGACAGAACTAGGCTGAGTAATTAAAGCCTCCGACTATTCCTCAGCACCCCTGAAGCTCCACACTATGTGACCACTCGTGGTTTTGCCAAGGAACACATTCGGTTCTTGGTGGCTGGGGGTCTGATGCCCAGAATGCATTAAGTGGGTCCAGCAGTCTACCAGCAGGCCAGCCAACCAGCGCTCTCCTCACTGCCCCGTGCACAGCACAGGCAGGGATCACACACTAAATGGCATCGACGGCTTTGGGATCTGAGAAGGCCTCCAGGTGTACGTTTCACAGATGAAGGCAAGCCAAGGCAACCCCTCTCACCATCTCCAATTTTTATGTCAAGCCAGGGAACAAAATGAAGAAATGTAGTTTGTGATATTTCTTACTTACCATACAATACTGTTCCCCTCCTCCAATTGTGAATTGGACTTTTGTCTATGTGACACTACAAAACTGGCAAAGAAGGTTAATAGATTAGAAGTCTCCTTTTCTCTCAGTTTACTTGGGACACGATCTGGTCAACAGTCTCTACATGAAGTATCTGATCAGTGACCACTGCCTGCCATGTGACAGGAGTTCAACAGTGGCTAAGGCAAACGAGGTTCAGCTCCATGATACTTTACATCATGAAGAGACAATAAATGAATACATAAGAAAATACAAACAGTGATAACGTCTTTTGCAGAAAATACACCAGGGTGATGTGACTGAGAAACCTGATGGCCTGTTTGGGGAAGGCCTGTCTGAGAAGGAAATATCTGGCTGAGACCAAAATGACAAGAAGCAGCTGCTTGATGAAGAGCACAGTTTTGGGATGAAATCTCTCAAAAGCGCAGATTTAAGTCTAAATCCATTGTCTAATTTCAGGCGAATGGAACACAAAAGAAAGCAGGAGTTGCGATCTTGGTATCAGACAAAATATCCTTTAAGCTATCAAAAAATGTAAAAAGATAAGGACGGTCACTACATAATGAAAAGGTTCAATCCATCAACAAGAAATATCTATCCTAAACATATATGCACCCAACATAGGTGCATAAAGCAGCTTCTAGGTAAACTTTAA
Organism: Cephalopachus bancanus; assembly: GCA_027257055.1. Classification (NCBI taxonomy): domain Eukaryota; kingdom Metazoa; phylum Chordata; class Mammalia; order Primates; family Tarsiidae; genus Cephalopachus; species Cephalopachus bancanus. The sequence goes on from JAPVLO010000392.1 coordinate 981,361, forward strand.
AAAAATATTGACTCTAACACTATCATAGCTGGGGACTTAAACACCCTACTCATGACTCTAGACAGATCATCAAGACAAAATATCAACAAGGAGATTCAGAACTTCAACATGACGCTTGACCAAATGGACTTAATAGATACCTACAGAATATTCCACCCAACAACCACGGAATATACATTCTACTCATCACCACATGGAACGTACTCTAAGATTGACCACATCCTTGGCCATAAATCTAGCATAAACACATTTCACAAGATTAAAATCCTGCCATGCACTTTCTCAGACCACAGTGGAATAAAAATAAGTATCAGCACCAACAAAGCTTCCCCAAAACCTGCAAGGATATGAACTCTAAACAGCATGATGCTAAGCAACTCCTGGGTCAACATGGAATTCAAAAGAGAGATTAAAAGATACCTGGAAACAAATCTTACCAAAACCTCTGGGATAGCCGGGCTTGATGGCTCAGCCTGTAATCCCGTGCTTTGGGAGGCTGAGGTGAGTGGATTGCCTGAGCCCATGGGTTCGAGACCCGCCTGGGCAACTTGAGGAGACCTCATTTCTACAATCAATCAAAAAATCAGCTGGGCGTGGTAGCGCATGCCTGTAATTCCGGCTACTCGGAAGGCTGAGGCGGAAGGACCGCCGGAGCCCAGCAGGTTGAGCTGCGGTGGCTGGGAGCGGCCACTGCACTCCAGTCTGGGCGACAGAGTGAGACTCTAACTCAAAAAAAAAAAGAAAAGCACCTACATTTTCTTTTCCACTGGTTGAAAAACCATATAATTGAAAAAAATATCCTTTTTTTGAGACACCAAATCTGCAAAAATTCTTTACCATACTTTTATTACTACCATCATCACCCAGACGATGTTTACCATCATCTGCTATATTCCAGGAACTACCATGTACATCAGAACCTAGAATAGAATAATTAGGAAGACACAGGTTCTGCCCTTAAAGAGTCCAGTCAACACACAGATGAATATTGTTGGAAGTGATCTGGCAGGGGTTTGGATAAGAAACATGTAGTGCAGGAGGCAAGAGTGATCTGTGTTTTGCAATGCCATGGTGGCTGTAACTATACTGTCTCCTGAGTTTTATGGTTTTATAGAAAAGGCACCACTTGTCTTGGTTGTCAAAGCCTGTTATTCTAAACCCAGCTCTCCTAAGCCTCAGGAGGCCCCCTGCTGTTCTGGTCAATTAAGAAAGAAAATGAGGCTGGGCACGGTAGCTCATGTCTGTAATTGCAGCATTTTGGAGGTGGAGGCGAGAGGACTGCCTGAGCTCAGAGGTTCGAGACCAGCTTGAGCAACTTGGGGAGACCTCATCTCTGTAATACATTTAAAAAAAGGAGCCGGGTTTGGCGGCATACACCTGCAGCTCTGGCTACTTGGAAGGCTGAGATGGAAAAATCAACTGAGTTCACCAAGTCGAGGCTGTGGTGGCCATGAGCATGCCACTGCACTCCGACCGGCCTGGGTGACAGAGTGAGAAAGAAGGAAAGAAGAAAGGAAGGCAGGCAGGCAGGCAAAAGACAGAAGGAAGGAAAGAAAAGATGGAAGGAAGAAGGGAGGAAGGAAGGAGAGAGAAGAAGGGAAGAAGGGAGAAAGGGAGAAAGAGAGAAAGGAAGGAAGGAAGGAAGGAAGGAAGAAAAGAGGGAGGAAGGGAGAAAGTGAGGAAGGAAGGAGACCCCTTCAGTTGGACGATGGCACTGGCCTGCGGCCCAGGCAGCCTGGAAAGCAGGTGACACAAGCTCAGAGAGGCCATTTGCAGCTCCCTACCCTGAGGAGCAATGGCGTCTTCCTGGGATCACATCAAGTTCCTCACCGAGTTTTTCCGACTGGAAACCCGAACCAATGTTGCATATACTATTCACACACTTATGTCAAATAAGAGGAGGCATTTAAGTGAGTAGAAAATGATAGTAACTGCAATTATTTCATATCTCTTATACTTTCTGGGAGTTTTCAGCGCGAGTTAAAACAGAAGGGAGGACAGAACATTGTCTCTAAACATTTCTTGGGCACAGAGGACAGCTGCTGCTCCACTTCGCCCTGGGAGGAGGACACGTCTCTCTGCTCATATTGCTACTGACCACATTGGTTGTGGACCGATCAAGAGACTCCTGGATTCTGAGAGGTGGCTAATGTCAGGGCACGGCTGCCTAGGTGCTGCTCCCTGGCTCAGGACACGGAGCTTGTGGCTTCCCATCTGTTTACTCAAAACCTGAAATCACAGTAACCGTCTTTATTGAGTTCAACTTTTTATTGCTATTATGATATATGTCGAGGAGCCTGGCAGCATTTCTGGGTGTTCAGACACCTGAGGTTTCACCACTGCTCTCCAGAAACGAATGTTTGTTACAGAGAAGACTGAGGACATTTGAAAAAAGAAGTGTCACAGTGAACAGTCAAAAGCCTGCCTCTGAAGGGCCATGGATGCCAACCTTGGCAGGAACTGCTCTTCTGCAGTTGGCAGCCCTTACCACCCATGACACTAGACCACTGAGTCTATACCTGGGGTCTGCAGCAACTTGTGCAAGTATTAAATTATAGGTAAAATACTAGTTTCTCTTATTTATTCTAAAATCCTCCCCTTTTGAACTTCAAAGGGCATCCTTTGTGGGTGCCTAGGGCAGAACTATAGGGCTTGGGACCACACACGAATATTCTCTATTTTTATTTTTATGTAAGAACTCTCATTAGTTCATCCTCATAGGAAGATTTCATCATTCCCTGGAAAGTTATGATCTCTGTTCCACAGAAAGACAGGAATTCTCTTTACACTTGTGAACCTGCCAATGCTTGGGATTGTGCTGAATGAACCCAGCCATCCCATCTGTCGAGGAAGAAAAGGAAGTCCACACTGCTTTTCAGTGTCACGAATTATCAGGCCTGTGACCCGTGTGTCCAAATGGCCAATCCCGATTCTTTTTTTCCATATCTGGGCCTTTAAGAAAATCCTCTCCTGCATTCTACCAATGATGAAAACAAAGGTCCTAAAAGCAATGTAGAAACGTCTCAGAAATATTTGCAACTGCTGGGACAGGAGATATTTGTACACCTCTAAGTTGAAGACATGAAGATAGGCCACATTGCAGGAACTTTACAGGAAACACGGAGGAATCATAAGATGAATTCTATCCAAAATGAGCTTGCTAAGTCTGTCTCACAAGGTTGGCTTAAGATCTTGCTATCAGGAGAAGAAAGATCCTGAGACAGGTTCAAATCCAGGACTTCTAAAGCTAAAAATACCCGAAAGAGAAGCCTCTGGTTGTAGTAATGGCACAAAGACAAGTTGCAGTGATCATGTCTCTTCCAGTGGTCACTGTGGAGAGGGGGCAATGACTGGTGCCCTGCCTCTGCCAGCCTCTCTCCAAACTATGAACCCGATCTGCACAACTCTCTTCTGCTGAAAGAGTCTCTCTCAGATCAGATGCTCTCTAGGGATGCTCTAGGTTTTGACACGTAACAGAAGAATACCTGTGCTTTCTTTTTGCCTCTTATCTATGCAGCCATTTAAAGCATCTGGAAGCAACCTCCACTCCAAGTTTTAACGTAAAGCTAAATCTCTCTGAGAAACTAAGAGACACGACTGGGCCACTTCAAATATGCCTCATTTTTCACACAAAGACATCTTCTGAGCACTAACACTCACATTTCAACTTTTTGGGATGTTCTAGCGTCAGACTGCCGAACTACTCTTAAGAGGGCTATGAGGGGTGGCAGGGGGACACACACTTCATCAGCAAGGGCACCTGATCTCAAACCAGGTGAAGGGCGAACCAAAGTGAGGTCCAAACTTCACCTGTACAACGACCGTTTGTATACCTGACCCTGAATTGAACCCTCTATCTTTAAAATAAAACTTTTTTTAAAAGAGTGCTATCTTGTCAGAGAGGGTCTGACAAGAAGGACCAGAAACCACAGAAGAGAAGGATGATTAAAGTCTGACTTGAGTACACTTTAATAGTCTTGACTTTACGATGGTGTCAAAGTGATATGCACTCAGTAGAAGCCATAATTTAAATTTTGCATTCTGAAATTTTCCTGGGCTAGTGATATGGGGTATGGTGCTCTCCTGTGACACTGGGCAGCACCCGTGGTCAAAGCTCCCTTCGCGCCACGAGACCACAAGAGTGGACAGCCGATGCTCTTAAGGTGTACTGTGTGGCTGGGCTAGGTGGCTCAGCCTGTAAACCCGTGCCTTTGGGAACCTGAGGCGAGTGGACTGCCTGAGCCCAGAGGTTCGAGACCCACCTGGGTAACTTGGCGAGACCTCATCTCTACAATAAATAAATAAAAAAATCAGCCGGGCGTGGTAGTGCGCGCCTGTAGTTCCAGATCCTTGGAAGGCTGAGGCGGAAGGATCACCGGAGCCCAGCAGGTCGAGGCTGCGGTGGCCGGGAGCAGCCACTGCACTCTAGTCTGGGCGACGGAGTGAGACTCCAACTCAAAAAAAAAAAAAAAGGTGTACTGTGTGGTAGATGACTGTGCCCAACTGTAGGCTGATGTGAGTTCTGAGTGTATTTATGGTAGGCTAGGCTAAGCTATGCTGTTTGCTATGTTAGGTGTACTTTTAAACTTATGATGGGTTTATTGGGACATAACCCCATTCTAAGTTGAAGAGCAGCTGTATTCACATAAGTGATTGTACTAGTCAGAGGGCCCAGGAGAGCAAGGATCCTCCAAATAACTAGATCTCTGAAGCCTAAGATCTCCATGAGCAAGAGACAGGAAATTAGAAGCTTTGAGGAGAACAGACATCACTACAAACAACTTTCAGCTTCCTTATTTACATTTTGTCAGTTCATCCTTCAAGTCTAGAAAAATTTTTCTGAGTAATTTCTTAAGTATAGAAATTGAAGGAGACATATCATCAGATAATAAGGATTCCCCATTAAAAAATAGCAAATAGCAAGGGCAACTCTTGATGCTTTTTCTAGAGAAATGAACAACAAAGACAAGGAAGGTAGTTTTCAACCAGGACAGCGTATAAATAGAGTACCTTGCCCGTTTCCTAACTGTGCCTTAGAACATATATATAAAAAAATACAGTCCTCTAGTATATAGATATAGAAGATTATTCAGCTCTGAAAAGAAATGAGCTATCAAGCCATGAAGAGACAGGGAGGCAACTTAAATGCTTATTACTAAGTTTAAGAAGCTAGACTGAAAAGGCTACGTACTGTATGATCCCAATTACATGACGTTCTGGAAAAGGTAAAACTATGGAGACAGTAGAAAAGCTCAGTGGATGCCAGGGGTTAGAAGGGAGGAGGGATGTACAGGCAGAATACAGCGGGTTTTGAGGGCAGTGGAACTACGCACAATATAATAACACTGAAGAGATGTCATTAAACATTTGTCAAAACCCACAGAATATACAATGCCACGTGTAAACTAAGGACTTTGGGTGATGATAACCCGTCAGTGTAGGTCCATGAATTGTCAGGAATGGACCACTCTGGGGGGAAAAGGGATGTCCATAACGGGAGAAATGTGTGTGTGTGTCTGTGAGGGGGTGGTATAATGAGAACTCCCTGAACTTTTTATTCAGTTCTGCTGTGAACCTGAAACGTTCTAAAAAGTAAAGTTTTCTTTTTAAAGTAAAACTAAAAAAAAAAAGATATCTAGCTTTCACATGAAGTAAAATGAAGAGTGGAATGTGAGACTTGCATTAATACCTATACCATAAAGAGTTCACAAGCACACTTCAAGCATTTTAAATGAAATAACATTTGCAGGGAAATAGAGTGACAGAGTTTTACTGGTTTTACAAAAGCTTTTAAGAGGACATTACAGTCATCTATTCATAAAAAAGAGAAAACAGTTGGGGACATATTGAGAAATTAGAATATGCCTGTCTGACCTTTCATATGGTCGACAAAAAGGAGTTTGAAGGTTTCTTCAATTTAGGTAAACAGATCCTTTATAACAAGTAGGTTATGTTACTTAAATAAATAGATTAAGAATTTTATGATACAAGGTTCATTTCCAATGATGCTAAGCATTAGAAATGCTATTAGAACTTTGGTTCATTTACCCCGGAATTTCTATGTATATTATGAAGTTCAAATTGGTTCTAAAGAAAATATTTTATATGATGAAAAAAAAAACTTGACAATGAATATATTTCTGATTAAATTCCCATTTTTTCTGCATAACAGAATTAGAAATTAATATGAAAAAAGGAAATAAAGCTGACTAATGTAAAAAAAAAAAAGAGGCCTTAAACAGGGATACATTGATAACTGATACTACGTAAAAATTAGATTTTTAGGACTTGAGGGAAAATCATCTAGAAATCACCAAGCTAACCTGTGACTAAACTGGAATAAGCTGGGACAGAAGAGAACACAGTGACCTACACAGGAACACAAAGCCACCTGCAGGTAAAACCATGGCTAAGGCCTGCGATACCCAGCACATCTACCACCCTCTCCATCTCTGGGTATGGAACTTCAAGAAGAAACAGAAGGCTCAACAACCAGCCTTCCCTCCTCACCTGCTGCCACCAGAAAACCCAGGTCTCACACCAGTTTTCTTTTTTTAAAAAACCAGGCTTTAGATCCTTTTTCCCTTTCTAGAGATGAGAGCTGAGACATGTCGCAGAAGTCACTACCGGACTGGACGAAAATGTCGAATATGGGTTTTTCACTTCTCTTCAAAGTAGCCAGCACTGCCTAACTTTTTCAAAGTGTCTACTCTGGAGCTTTTATATTTGAAAACCACCTAGACGAACACATTCCACCAGAGGAGATGCATACATGTATATACATAAAAAGAAAAAACACAACCCCCCCCAAACAGACTCCCAAACTTGCCCTGGAGATGTGCCTTCTAAGAGCCCACCGAGGCAGGAGCTGTCCCATCAGCCCCCTCTTGGGGTGGGCCTCACTTACTTCTCAGGCTCCCCATGCTGGGCGCGGGGTGGGTGCGTGGGGGCAGCGTGCTGTGGCAGGGTGGGGTCGTGCTGAACAGAATATCGTTGGGCAGGGCTTGGTCCAGGATGGAACTGCGAGAGCTGGCGAAGGAGGAGCCCCTCCTGTTGCTGCATATGCTCTCATCCGACAGCGTGCGGTACAGCGACCTCCTCGGAGACAGGTTCCCGTAGAATGAAAACTAGGGTTTGGACGAGAAGTGGAGGTGGGACCGCCGTTAAAACACTGGAAGTGAGGAGTGTGTGGCGTGCCTAAATCCAGCGGTTTTGTGTACTGTTGAGATAGCGTCTTTGGGTTTTCCCCAAGAGCTCAGGAACACATCGGGCACACAGGCCACCAAGGAGAATGCACCAGGGCTTCAGTGCAGTTATTGGATTTTGTGTTTTTCTCCTCTGACATTCTGTGAAATAGTATCACAAATTAGACACGCACCGCTTTATTAATTCTGAAATGTTAAGTGAAATCTCCATAACCTTATAGCAGTGACAGCTCCTGGAATCATATAAGGTTGCCATTTTAGGCAACAGTTATTCAAAACCACACATGGTACTGTCTTGATTTTAATTTGAAATGACGACATTTTAATATTAAGCAATGTTTGTACCACTCAACCACATGTGAGATTCAATCTAATCTAAATAATAATAAAACTAATTTTGAACACCGAAGCTTTCAGGGTCATAAAAACAGGTTTAAAAAATGGTGTAACTTCAGTAAAATTTTCCTTAGAAGTATCACTTGCAAAAGTCTGTTTAAAAAATGGTATAAGTTCAGTAAAATCTTCCTTAGAAGTATCACTTGCAAAAGTCTGTATTACAACTGTTGAGAATTGAGTTATAGTAATAGATCATAACCAGATTTAAAGGAACCATTAAAATCATTGTGTTAAGTCAGACAGGGTAAGAAAAATTCTTATGCAAGAAGCAAGTAGTCAAATATTCAAGAGAAGTTAAATCAAACCTGAATTTCCAACTACTTCCTTTGTATACTGAATCATGTTCCTTTTACATAAACAACAGTAAAAGCCAGAACATTCACATCAAACAAATAAGAAATGGCTATTTACATTTGTAAACGTAGCAAGAAGGTTAAAAATATTCCTATTGTGTGTGTTCCTTTCATTCTGTCAAGTCTTTCCACCTGATGAATGGTGACTGGAATGTGTGTGAGCTACAAAGTTAAATTTACACTATGAAAAGGCAGCGATTTGTTTTAAAAAAAAAAAAAATGTCAAGGAGAAGTTCCTTCCTTCAAAAGAAAAGCCGTTTGTACTCTTTGTACAATATGCTGCTTTTGCACCCAAGCTTATACAGTACCACATACATGATGTGGTATAAGTTTTGAAAAAGACTGACTATGACAGTTCTCATGGGATTCTCTCATCACACACTACCAGCAGCAGGCTTCTTCAGAACTTGATTACAGCACGTTAGACTAAAGCAGCTTTGAGGTAGTGTCTAATCAGAGTATTGTTCTAAAAACACAGGTTAATTGCAGCGCTGTTTCACCAGGAGACAGAAGCACACAGATGGTCAGTGTGGCCGGACCTGATTTCTTTCCCTTTTTATGTGAACAAGAGGAAATGCTGGATTCAGGGTGAGAGAATCCAATGAATATATTTCAATCAATGAATATATTTCAGGGATTCCACTCCAGAATCTGGCAACAACTATTTATGTGGACTTCGCATTTCACCGTCTGGGGCCCCAATCACTTGCAAAAAAGTGTGACTGGATTAAACCGCCTGTGAGTCCCCTCTAATATTTTGCATTACTTAACAAAGTGCTGTAAGAGGCTATAATAACAATGAAATGAAAGCTAACAACAATAAGCAATCTTACTTATCAAGGGAATGAGGAAGGTACGCCACTGAACAAGGGGTCGATCTGTAAGATTAAAGCATGGCCTTCTCTGCGATCTCTGCGTATCTTTAAACGGCAGTGTGCAAGTTCCAACCCTATGTATAATGCCCAGCAAGAGTGTCATGTCTAACTCCAGTCCACTTCCCGAACAGGAGCACATCTAAGGTGAGGACAGTTGGAGCAGTGCAGTGGCTACAGCTCTAGAACGCTGCTCAAGATCACAAGTTCGGTCCAGGGACTGTACTCGGCTCCTCATGCACTGCCTCCTATCCTTGCTCTCACGTCACCGTTCTGTTATTATGAGCTCCTTTTTTCGGCGAGGACACTGAGGCCAAGAGGCCAAGTCACTTGCGTGAGGTCACGCAGTTAAACAACACCAGAGCCAGGATTTGACTTTTAGTTCTATCCAAGACAAAAAAAACCCTCCCTTCATAACTTTCCCAGGATCCCTCTGCTTACTGACAGACTAAAAAGTGGAAGTGGCCAGCTATGCACTGAGTTGTTGGTAGAGTCATGAGAGACGATGTGTGTGGGAGGACTCCGGAAACTCTTGAGTTTATACTGTTTAAAAAGTATTTCCGGTAACTTCCATCCCCAAAAGTCACTCACCTTCCTTCTCCCCTCCTCCACTAAGGGGCTGTCAGGAAGCATCAACTTCAGAAAATCTTCTTTCGACAGAACATGCTGAGTCTCGGCGACGGCATCTCCCACTACTGTCTGACGCTGAGGGGCTGTGGACATGACATCCATCTCACCATACATCCTGCCCAAACAGATCAGAATAGAAATTAAGCCTATTTGTGAAGCGTCTGCAGCGGCAAGAATTAAAGACTAGTAACCACTTTCAACAACCACGATTGCATACACACGATTCCTAATTCTTAAGTCAGTTCACTTTTGTAGCACTGGCTCCAAATCCCCATGCCAGTTCACATTTGCGAAACGAGCTCAACTACAAAGTTAGATTTCTGAATAATTCAGAAACAAATCAGATCCCCGAAGCTCAGGATGAAAAAATATAGACATAGCCCACTTCAAAAATAAGGCTGTGCTTTCCCTTTCCTAATCTGTGTCAGAAAACACAGTTTCAATAATTCATCAGAGATTATCATCTGTCTTCAGAAGCGACAGAGTTCTGCTTCTCAGAAACTCGAGAGAGCCTTTCTCTTGATGCTGGACAACCACACCCCCAATGGCACCCAAGCAACGGAAAGTCACCCGAGAGAGCCTACGGTTTAAGAGTAATCAATTCAGGCATGTGCCAAGCATGTTTTATCATCAGCAATTTCACAGAGCTGTTTGTATAAATAAAGCAGCTGTCTCCCTTAATTATCAGTATATGAAAATGTATTTATAGACAACAAAAGACTGTCAAGCTGAATTATTGTTTCCAGTCCCTCTACAGGGGGAAAACTGGGGAGTCACTCTAAAAAGCTTTCCTCTGAAAATGCAATCTGAGCAGCCACACATTCCCGAAGACAGAGTCAGTGACTGGAGACACTTGGTCTTTGCCACGCAACCTGAAAAATAACACTCTAGGAATTCATGCCCACGGCAACGCGCTACAGAGAATGACCTGAATGTCATTGTTGTGTGCCTCTGAGATGGCTCTTTATTTCAAAAGCAAGACCATCTTGTCACTGTATGACAGCTCACTGGGAAATTACTAGAATAAGAAATGCACACAGGCATGCTCAAAATTAAGAATGATTTATCCAGAAACCTCTATGGCTTCTGCTCTGTTCCAGGGTTGGACAGGTTTCCCATATCCTTCTGTTCCTGAAGCACAGCTATACTGACAACATGCACAAGCAGGGTTGTGAGAAAGATGCTTCTCAAAGCCTTTAAAACAGACTGAAGATCTGGCTGGTTTTGGATGGCACAACAGGAGAATGGGACTCCCCACAGAAAATTAAGACTTCGGAGAGCTTTGCACAAAAGGCACACAAGGAAAACCACAATGCGGTTTTCACAAAGAGCGAGCCTGAGAAGGACCCAACTTCTGACCCTGAGAGTTGGCGCTGGGAGGGAGGTGCTCAAGCGCTCCCGACTCCAAGGGCTTTGGGAAAGATGCCGGGCAGAACCCCAGGTCTTACCAATAACTGTATGGACAAAAATATTATGCCTATACTTATGACTACATTGAGCTGCTCTAGTTTCTATGCGTTTAAATAAAAAATCACTCGTTTTCTCTGCTTAATTTGTAATAATAAAAAAACAACCACCACAAAACTTGTCCAATAATGTGTCAGAAACAGAATTTGCTCTGTGCCACTCCACTGAAGTAACCAGCACATAGGCTTACGGAGGACGCCCAGTCTGGGTGTTGTGTATGCACACACATGTGCATGGTCGGCTGGAATGACCAACCGAGTAGGAAGTCATTGTGGAAAGTGCTGGGCAGGAGGCAGAAGGAACAGCATAGCTGGCGACACAGAAGCCTGGTAAAGAATGGCTCCTTTGCTCCTGCTATTTTACAACGTGAAACAAAAATAATCAGTAAGGCTCCTACAATGTGATTTTTAAAAAATAACTGGCCCATGTGAAAGTTCTCCTGGAGAGCACAACTGATTTTCTGTAACTCTCAGTGTACAAATATGCTGTACCTGGCCAACTGTTTTCTAAGCATATCTTTCAGTGATCTAGTAATACACTGTTTTTTTCCCCTTTATTTTAAAGATGTGGGGTACAATTCAGGGTTAGGTATGCAAATGTTTGTTATGCAGGTACCCAAGTTGATGAGGTATGCCCCTCCCTCCCCTGGCAGTTTCCCTCAACTGCCAATCCCTCCTTCCCCTTCCCTGGCAGTTTCCCACTACTGCCAATCCCTTTCTTATAGGAACACCCTGTTTTGATAAAACTTCAAATATAGATAGCACAGTCCTGTACGACCCCCTTGCCTTGGAAACACTTTGTACTGCCTGCTACCCCAACAGAATGAGCTGGCATGGCGACCAGGAGCTCTGGTCTCTAGTCCCAACACTAACCTCTTAGGGTAACCACTTTGAGCTCAAATCCTCCCCATAAAATGAGAATTAGGACTGAGGAACTTCTACAGCCCCTTCCCTCTGAGGTGCGCCCAAGGACAAGGATGGGGGTTCCCCTCCCCACCACAGGCATCAGCCGGAGTCCCCAGATGAAAGACTCCAGCAGGGACATGGTCTGAGTCTCCTCTGATGTGCAACTCAAACTGCTGTCCAGAGATGCAAACCTCCTCATAACATCCTGACATTGCCTCTCTTTCAATCACTGTCAGTGCCATCCAACCAGTGTGTGGAAATGCATTGACCCTGGGCTTCTGTATAAAAACTGTCCAAATGAGCTTCTTTCACACTGCCTGACTCTCTGGGAGAGCCTTTCGCCTAAACATCGTGCTTACAGTGACATACAAAATGCTTCTAAAAGTATTTCACAGACCCTAAGAAAGGCTTGGGATGAATTTCTGTGAAGCACTCAGAAGACTTATTAGACAGAAATATCAAAGTATCACTCTAACATTTGCATTTATAATAAATTGGTATAGTTATCACCATGACTTCCTAAATAAGTCATCTGCAGTTACTGACATGATGTTTTTAAAAAAAGATTCCACGTTCAGTGTTGACACTGAAATACTTTTTAATTTAGAAGGAAGTATCGTATAAGCTGTATTTAAAAATATGGGAGTATTTTTTAAGAGAAAAAAATGGCCGGGCTCGGTGGCTCAGCCTGTAATCCCGTGCCTTTGGGAGTCTGAGGTGAGTGCCTTTGGGATTGCCTGAGTCCTTGGGTTCGAGACCCGCCTGGGCAGCGAGACCTCATCTCTACAATAAATCAAAAAATCAGCCGGGCGTGGTAGCGTGCACCTGTAGTTCCGGCTACTCAGAAGGCTGAGGCGGAAGGATCGCTGGAGCCCAGCAGGTCGAGGCTGCGGTGGCCGGGAGCGGCCACTGCCCTCCAGTCTGGGCGACAGAGTGAGACTCTGACTCAAAAAAAAAAAAGAGAAAAAAATGATTCCTGTTCAGTGACCAAGGCTGAAATCTAGAGGCTCTCTCGGAAGAATCGTCAAAGCCCTGGTGTCCTCGGTGTGTACCCACCACACATCTCATGATACTATTGTGTGCAGATGCAGCAAGAGTGAGCTGGTGATTTAGCACATGTCGTCCGTGAAACTTCTTAAAAAAGTATGCAAACCAATGGCTCGCCCGGACCAGTCTTGCTCTGCATCTTGAAATGCAATTTCTTTACTTGTCTCTTCACAGAGGCATTAGCATAATTTTCATGAGTATTATAAAATGGGTTATCGGTACGTATTTTTTTCTCTTTTCTTTTTTCAAGCAGATACAAAGCATCCCTCTTCATATGCCCCTACAAAACCTAACAACTGAAAGGGAAACCAGAAGTCATGCTAAAATTAGGGAAAATACCTTTTCTTTTAGGATGTCATTTACACAGCAACTCTAAGAAACAAATTCTGTGGGAATTCAAACTGCCTTTAACTTTGTATATCTACAGAGACTCTATACTCACACCATCAGTAGCCTGAAATACTTTTTAATTTAGAAGGAAGTATCATATAAGCTGTATTTAAAAATATGGGATCATTTTTTAAGAGAAAAAAATGCCAGGCTCGGTGGCTCAGCCTGTAATCCCGTGCCTTTGGGAGGCTGCGGTGAGTGGATTGCCTGAGTCCATGGGTTTGAGACCCGCCTGGGCAGCGAGACCTTATCTCTACAATAAATCAAAAAATCAGCCGGGCATGGTAGCGCGCACCTGTAGTTCCGGCTTTTCTTTTAGGATGTCATTTACACAGCAACTCTAAGAAACAAATTCTGCGGGAATTCAAACTGCCTTTGACTTTGTATATCTACAGAGACTCTATACTCACACCATCGTTAGCACATTACCATGACTTTTCTACCGCTGGCAGATTTTTGAATATAAAAATAAAGAACACAGACTTTTTTTTCTTTTTTAAAATAAAAATCAAGGGAAGAGAATCATTTTATAGCGAAATATACACACGGACATTTAAAGAGTTTAAAAGGGCGTCTCTAGATTATTCGTTTTTAGCAAATGTATTTCCCTTGGGGGAAGAGACATTTCTCGGAGAAGAACTAGTCAGCCACCTTACCCGGGGCACTCGGTCACTTCAGGCTCCTCGGGCGGCGGACTGCCTTCCGATTTCTTCCAGCCGATGACATATTTGGTCACTGACCCTTGTCTGTGGTAGGGCTTGGACATGGACCCGGGAACCTGTTGACCGCTGCTGTGAGACACAATGTAGACTTTGGATGTATCCAGAGACCCAGTATTTTTCGAACAGTGAGCTGAAGGACTTCCTGAATGGTGAGAACCACTGAGGAGAAAAACAGACAAAAGCTGCAGTACAATCAGATTTCGGCAGTGCTGGCACACGGCCTAACTCAGAGCCACAAGGCTTTTCTCAGGGCCTCCTACGTGGGTGAGCAAAACTGGGCGCCGTGAGGCAGATGTGTAGCCTTCCTCCTACCACGCAGCACGCTAGGAAGACTCATTTTGCACAGGCTAAGGCTGCTTATGTGTGAGCTGCGTGCCTGTGGCGGGAAGGATGTTAGAAGCATGGTCAGGGAAATCTCACGGAAAAATACACAACACACCTAAACTGAGGCCTCAAAAGAGAAGAGACTCAGAGGGTGAATATGTTTATTAAAGACGGTGCTCAACCGCAGTTGTCTCCAGGGAAATGCCAGTGCCAACTGCCACAGAATACGGTTACATACCAGACAGGCAAAAACAGGAATGCCTGACAAGACCCAGCGACCCAGTGTTAGCACGGTCCTGGGGCAATGGGTATTCTCTCACTGTGGGTGGGAGAACAAAGTATGTAAGACAGTTTGCGCGTGACCTACGAAGGCATGTGCCCCTGCAGAGCCTATGATCCAGCAGTGTCACTTCCAAGCATACACACTCGATAAACCCCCACACAGGTGCAACTGTAAACATCGAACGATGTGGGTCAGAAGCATGGATCTTAGTAAATCCCCAATGGGGGCAACCCAAATCATCAGTAGTAGAAGGATACTCAATTGATAACTGTGAATGAGCACACGGAAATCTCTGTGAAAGCTACCGACGACTTGGGTAACCTCACTTGAGATTATCCAAGTCACAAAGAATATGATGAGCACGAGTCAACTTTTAATAAAGTCTGTAAATAGGTAAAACTAAACAATATGCTGTTTAGGAAAATATCAAGAAAATGGGGAGAGGATTATCACAAAAGCCAAGTCAGCGGCTACCTCAAGGGAGAAGAGAGGGGGTGTAACTGGATAGGATGCAGAGAGCTTCCAGACTCAGCAATGTCCTTAACCCTGTGGTAGTTACATGGGTGTTTGCTGTATTATCCTATGATACAACAGCAACAATGTTAAAACAGACAGAATCCCTGAAAACAATAAAAATTTTAAAGGTTAGTGGTTAAGCTAAAGCTAGAAGGACTACCCCTCTGACTGAGAAATTAAGTGTATAGTACAACCACTGCTAGAAATATAAAGGCTATATATCTTTTTAAAATTCAAAAGAGCAGCAGCATAATGTTTTATAACAAATGGGCAAAAACAGAGATTAGAAATTGCTTTATAAACATGAAACATTTTTAGTGTTTAAATTATAGTTCTAAGGTCTGAGTTCAGAAAGGCAGGCTTTCAGAAAACTTGACACGTGAGTTCAACGTGAGCAATCTGGGTCCCAATGCCAGCTCTGTCACTTATCCCTGTGAGACTCTGGGCAAGTGTCTTAGCCTCACTTTTCTACTCTGTAAAATGAGAATAGCAACAGTATCTACCGCAAAGGGCCACTCGGAGACTATCCGGGTTTATTCCAGTGAAGCCCTTGGAACAGGGCATAGTAGAGGGTAAACTCTCTATAAATGTAGCAAAGTTTTAGAAAGTGGTCCAGGAAAGAATGATTCACAGGAGGTGTCCTTTCTAATGAAAGAGTTCTCTGCAGGATTGCTCAGGTAGTAAGCTTCCTTGGAATGCTGAAACATAATCTTATTTGGAAACCCCTGATGAGCACATACCTTTTCTGAGAAACCTATGCACAAAGCAAGGATTAGAAAAGGCAAAAAAAGTATAAGATTAGGAATGCCATTAAAATGGATTTTTTTCCAGAGGTTCAAGAGGAAATAAAGACACAAAATAAAAGGACCCATGTGTGTTTGGGTCTTTGCATTTTGGAAGACACTGTGGTATTTAAGAAATTAAACAAACAGACGAATGGACACCTCATTTACTCCTATGAAGGCACTTAGGGCCGGTGGCCAGTCTGGTGTCCCTGAGTGTGACTGGAGGCTCCCTCGGTGTAGGCCCTGGGGGAAGACGCTGCGTGGCCTTCCCAGTGACATCCACACACGTGAAACAGCAGGTCAGGAGAAGGGTGAGGCAACACGTCCAAGGTGACCCAAGGAACAAAGCAAGCAACTGTAGGCACTGAGAAGGGGGGCTGATGCACAGCTGCCATTTCCTGGGGTGCACGCCAGTTATGGTACTCCTAAGACGAAAACCCCAACTCTAGATGATGAAGTCTCCAGGCCTGTATGTTATCTTCCCAAGCTTATTTCGAAAAACTTCACGACTACAGAAAAGGTACAAAATAGTAGGATACACAACCGTATACCCTTCATCTGGATCCACTAATTGCTACGATTGTGTATCTCCACATATATTCCCCTCTGCATCATTTGAGAATTAGTTGCAAGCATTGTGACATCACACTCCTATATTTCAGCGTGCATCTCCTAAGAATAAGGACATTCTCCCACAGTTAACAATGTGAGCACCGCATTCGGAAAATCAGGCATTGATGTAGTTCTATCACCTAATATGCCAGTCTCCCCATTGTCCCAGTAATGCTTATGGCCTCAGATCCCCCACTGAACACCTAATGAAGGACCCCACACTGTCTCTAGCACCCAAGGGCATCACGCACTTCAAAGTCTTTGATAATCCCTGAGCTGTGCTACTGCTAAAGGTTGTGTACCCAGAGTCATGGTACTGTTAACACACTGCAATTGTGTAGGTTACTCCCTGTGAAATGACCAGCTTGTACATTTTTGAAAAGGTACAGAGTGAACGGTGACAGCATAATTACAAACTCTATGTATTTTTCCATTTGTTTAATGAAAAACATTTTTCCAAGTTAGACTTGAATAAAAATGTCTTTTAATCTAATAGTAACATATTTTTATGTTAAGAATAAATGTGCTGAATCCGCTGGATGAATAATACAGCACAAATCTGTGTTTAGGAGAAGTCACACCTTTAGAGAAGTGTTCTCCAACGTAGGTAAAACGTGCTAGAACGATGCCAACCAACTTCAGCAGTCTTCCTCTTCTAGACTAAAGTTATTACTTTAGAGTTGCAATGCCAGCTTCCAATTTTTTTGTGCTGAGAGAAAGGTAGGGTGGCATGAATACGGATAAATGATACATAATCACATCAGCCGCTTTCTGTTTTGCAGTTGATTTGCTTCACTTTACAAAACCTTGGTGAGGCTAACACGAACACTGCTTTGCATTCTGAGTTCTTTCCTAGGTGCCGTGCATGCAAAGAAAGAAAAAAAATGTGCCTGCTGAATTAAAAGAACTGAGCAGCAGGAGATAGGTGCTTGTCTCGCTTCCTGGATGATTCCTGTCCCCTCCACTCCTCACCGAAGTGTAGCCTTTCTTTAGAGTTTAAGTCCTACCTTCATCTGCTTAGCCCAATCCTGGAATTGTGCCACATACACAACTCCATACTTACTCTCCTCCTGAGAGGCTACCAGGGAATGAGCATGTGTGTGCTGGGGCTGAAGGTGGCTGCCACAGTGTTGGTGGCGAAACACAAGAATCAGAGAAGTCACAAGCACACCACATACTGCTCCGAGATCCTGACACTGTAAGCTGGGAATGGCTGATCCACCACGTTACTCCTATTTCTCTGGGTTATGCAGGCACTGGGTTGTCAACTCCGACAATAAGTGTTTATTAAGTACTCTTCCTAGTTCCTTCCTTCATTCAGCAAATATCCAGATGCCTTCCATGTGCAAGGAACCGTACTAAGGGTTGTGGGTGCAAGTGAACAAGACCGGTCATGACCCTATCAGCTCAAAACACGGATGCGCTTGTGAGGGGAAGACAGTTATAAGCGACCTTCTTGTGGGAAGAGATGCACAATAAACACAAAAGATTTCAGCTAGGAGTGTGTCTATGAAGAAAACAGAACACAGGGCAGGGATGCAGAGCACCTGGGGACAAGGTGCGACTTCAGCCACGGTGGTCAGGAATTAATGCTAGTTCCTGAAGTTTATTCTACTCTGCGGCGGCTGGAGCTCATGCCAGTCACACTCCGACCCTTGGGGAGCGGGCCTCAGTGCCCAGAGCACCATGTGCCAGCCTAAACCTGGGCAGAAGAGGCGAGCATGGGGCTGAGGGAGACTCCCACATGACCGCCCAGGCCCCGGGAGGGCCTGGCATTTCAGGGTCTGTAGAATCTCAGTATGACTTGGTAGGCTGGGCCCTCATGCTCAAATGAGCCAGGTGCCATTGACCTCAGCACTCAGAAAACAAGACAAACACTGTAAATCTCATTTCCCAGTCCTCGCCTCCTGTGCAGGTCAGAAGGCAGACAGGAGGAAGCACTAAAAAGATTCCATTCACTGATGGAACTCCACACTGAGAGAAGCCTATGACACAAGTTGAAGTGTGGCTTCAAAGTCACCATCAACAAAGAATGACAAGGAAAGGGCAGTTAAGTGGTAAAGGATTCCACTCACTCAACAGACATCATTTCCCCAACAGCTGCACCGCATTCAATTTAGAGTCATGGAAAGAAACGTAAAATCAATCAGAAATTCGATCTGGCACTTTTATATACTTTCTAATAGTCTAGCCCATTAAATTAGAGTGGCTAAGGTATTCAAGAAAATCTACTTCAAATGCCTATAAATATCCCTACAAAGTATCATCAGATAAGTGTGCCCTGAGAGTTTTCACAGAAATTTTACTTAATAGTAATACAAAACTCTATATGTGATGCCAATTACATTTGTCTAAGAAAAACATTATGAAACCAGCACTTTTTCGAATCATCTAAACTTTGAATAAGATGTTAGAAAGTTGTAAGATCCCAGGATGGTTTTTATGGTACGGCCAACTTTTTTAGCTGCTCCTGGAACACAGAAACAACTCAGGAAGCAAATTCACTGGTAATCCTTAAATGTTATGTAATTATTAATACTAAACTTACATTTAAGGCAAACTATTAAATAGAACTAGTAAAAAAAAAAAAGAGAAGGAGGAATGTCTATTTTAAAAATAATCTTCACATCCTACACTCCCCCTGCCCCAACAAACAGAAGACAGAGGACATGGTAGACATGTTTGATTTCTGCTGTCTGGTGTCCACTCCCACTTCTCCAGGTCAACTAATACTCTGGTTTTCTTCTAAGGAACTGGCTATGTTCGCCATTCCTCACCTCATGGCTTGGTAGGTGCAGGATCCTGACTGTGCCAGGCAATGCCACTGCTAACCACCGTGGTTAAAGCCAAGGATGCATGAGGAGAGATGAGGGGTGATGGCTTTGGAAAGGGCAGAGAGTCATCTCTTCTGCAGACTAGAGGACCACTTTCCTCCTGGGGACGGAGGTGTAATTGTAAGAGCCTTGCGGGTAGATGGCTGTTTTTAGGCAACAAAAGAATGTTGAGATTTTGAGGGGAAGTCACGTGGAACCTGGTCTTGGGTAGGGTCATCTGAGCTGCTGCATCAAGCAGAACCTTGATAGTTCTGGACTTATTGGTTTCATGAGCTCAAATACGACCTTGGCTGTGAGAACGAACCAGCCTGGGGTTTTCTTTAACTTGTAACACAAATGTCCCTGAATGACACGCAGTATCCTTTAGCAGAGGCTCAGTGAGGAAGGGAAAAAGTCCGAGGGAAGAATGTGCAGGGGAGAGCTGAGTGGCGCAAAACCGGTCATGGTGACCCCTGAAGGAATGCTCCTTCACAGCACTAGGTACTGGGAGGAATATTCCCATTCTTAGCTCATCTGACTCTGTCTTCCAGCAGGAAGAAGAGCTCTGGGGAAAGAGTCAGGTAGCAACTTGGAGCTGAACTGGAAAGGCCTCGGAGACAAAGAAAAAAGTGATAGTGGCAGCTGGTGTGAGTAGCTAAATTCTGCCCCCAGCCAAAGCTGAGGAAATACATTTCTTTGTCTAGTCTTTGGATATGGAGGCAGGAATCACAAATTAAGTTTGAAAACCACTGCAGAGACATATGTCAAACAGGAGTTGAAAACCACTCACAAGGATATATTAAATGCCTACATTTAGAATACAAGAACACAATCCCTTTATGTTTAGCTAAACCCCAGCTGCCAAGCTGAACATACCTCCACAGTTACACACAAGCTCTCAGGACCTCCTGCTGTCAGAGCAGGAAGCGTGCGTGCCCTCACGGGAGGGAGTACACGCTGCCCTCGTGACTTCCCACAACACTGTCAAGATTAGTGAACTGACTACCTCTTCTCCAAAAGTGTTAAGGACAACAGGCTGGATGGGGAGAGAGACATAAGTGGCCTGGCTGGAGCGATGAATCTCTCTACTGTCTTTTCATTCAAACATAAAGAAAAAGGAAAACAAAATCACAACCGGTGATTTACAAACACGCAATCACAATGAGATCCTAGAAACGAGCACTTCCTTGGGAGCGAGACAGCTGGGCAGACAGCGACACCCCCACCTCACCCCTAATTCCTTGGCTTCCAAGCCCTGCCCCGCCCCAGAAGGCAGGGCCCAGGTGGCACCAGCAGCGCTGCTGCGCAGGGCGGTGGGGCTTACCTGGAATGAGAAGATATCTCGCTGAGATCACCCATGCTGCCCTCGGCAGCACTGCTGGTGGAGATGGCCGAGGCGTAGCCATGCACGGTGTACAGCTTGGCCGGCTCGTCGTCGGGGCCCGAGACATCGGCTGCATCAGCCCACTGCTCGGCCCGGCTGTGGATCAGGGACCGGCTGCCCGCCAGGTGCACAGAGCCAAGGATGGTGGTGGCCATGCACGGGGCCGTGTCGATGCCACTGTCCGTGGAGGCCCCTTTGATGTAGGTCAGCCCCAGCAGTTCAGGGTCCATCAGGTCCCCGGACCCAAAGTGCTTGTCATCGCTGTTGCTGGAGGTGTTGCTGGACAGCGTGTTGCTGCTGGAGTGGCTCGAGCAACTTTTGTCTCCAATCTTGAGAAGAGAGAGGAACAGAGAGCCTTCAAGTAAATCCTAATTTTGCTGCTTCTCACACCAGTCCACAGAGGGACAGCCAAGGCGTCTCCCCCGAATTCTTTCCACTCTCTCCCAAGTGGGGAGTGATAGGATTTTCTTTTTCAAAAACGTCCTGGCTTTATGCAGCAGTCCCTAATTCAGAATTCCTCCCGTAACCTGTCTTTAAGTCTTTCATCAGTGCTTTGTGCATGAAGCACACAAATACAGTCACAGTGTCATTAACAAGACAAGGCTACATCAACTGGGAAGGCACATGAAAAATTAGTAAAAGGAAGAAAGCAGCCATTTACCAAGAAAAAGCTTTGATGACAAACTGCTGTGCCAGCCCTGAGTCTGGGGCAGAAGACTCAGGTTTGAGTCACGGTGGCAGGACTTTTGGGTCAGTGACTTAACCCTCCCTGTGCTTACGGTATTGAGCTCACACGGCTCCTGTGCAAACAGATGAGGTGACATACGCAGAGCACTCTGCAGCTGCAGACCACAGTGTAAACATGAACGCTCCCTTAGGAGAGCCCAGGTCAGATTATGCCCCAAGGGTTAAAGAGATGAGGTTCTCTCTCTTTTTTTTTTTTTGAGTTGGAGTCTCACTCTGTCACCCAGACTGGAGCGCAGTGGCCACTCCCGGCCACCGCAGCCTCGACCCGCTGGGCTCCGACGATCCTTCCACCTCAGCCTTCCGAGTAGCCGGAACTACAGGCGCGCTACCACGCCCGGCTGATTTTTGATTTATTGTAGAGATGAGGTCTCGCCAAGTTGCCCGAGGCTCTCTTTAGAGTCAACAGGCCTGAGAAAGAGTCAGTGCTTTGGGGTCTCTGGACGACACAAAGCAAATAGAACGAAGCAACGTCCCTGTCTGTGCAGTATGTGCACACGTAGGACACGGCTCCCCTTCACAGGCTGGGAAAAGCACCGTGATCTGCAGCATCAACAAGGCCTGTGGAAGCATGAGATGAGCCAGGCCTTGCCGACTTTCAAGTGGCTTGGTCTTTTCTTTTTTTCATCCCATCCTATCGGATCCTTAAGCAAATCCCCTTGACCTTTTTTACCACACATGGATATCCTCAAGCCCACACTCCTATCCTGGCTCCCTCTACTGAAACCACTACGACAGGATTGCAAAGGTGGGCTTTGACAGATATGGTAAGGTTCCTGCGAGACAGGTCACGGCCACAGAGAAGGGAAGAAATCCTGTATGTGTTCACTAATAGATAACTGTAAAACTCGCTGATGACATTAAGGAAGAAGGAAGAAACAACTTAATTCAGGACCTTATACATTATCTTCACCTGCAAATGTAGAAAAAGTAAGCGACCTTAAAACGTTGGCTTTGTTTGTCAATAACCAACGATTCCCCATTTAAATGAAAGTTTTGTTGTTATCCTTCGAGGCTCACCTGCCAGAGGGTTTCTGAGGGGTGAACAGGGCAACATGTGCAAATGCTCCCAAACCACTGTGCAGGCACCGTTCTGTGGTAGTTGGTTGCTCCTGTAATTATTACCATCGATCACCCGTGACTGCACCAAGGGCTACCTGCGGGCAGTTTCTCTGACCACCCACACCACTTCAGGTTCTTCCTCTGTTTTATGCCATTATGTCAGTAAGTGGTTAACGAGTTACAAATGGGCACATAATTTAGAAACCACTAGAGTAGATAGCCAGGATCAAAAGGCTGAGGATATAGCCTTGGCTTTGCCACTAATTTTCTGTGTGACCTCTCTTTGAGGTCCTCTATAAATCAGGGAGACTGTTTCCTTTTTTAGCCTCACAACCAAGAGCCCTGGGAGGCGACATGCTCTTGACCATCCAGCAAACATGCCGTACCTGTGTGTGGAGATGCTCATAGACAAGGGACTTACGTGAGAAAGTTTATTGGGGGAATCTTTGCAACTTCCATCTTTCTGCAAGGCTCTTTCTTTATAGGAACTCAGGACTTTGGAGGGTGGGCCGTGCCATTTGGCTTCTGTCACACAAAGAGAGAAAAGCTGAATTCCTCATCTTCAGTGTTAGTAAAAGAGTAAAGAAAGGCGAGAGCTGAACAAATGATCTGGTACACACAAACGGGCTTGAGGTTGGAGGATTTTCTGTTCTTACCGATCAACATGCCACAAAAGCAGGCAGAACCACCGCCACTAAGTGGACATCCCATTTCTGCAGGGACCACAATCACAACCACACCCCTTCCTGCACTGGGAGACCCAGCTGGTCACCTCATCCTGTGCACCACACAGACGTGGGTTGAAGGAATGAACGGACCAAACGTTCATGACCAAGGGGTGGGAGATGAGGAAGCAAGGTGGAGGAAAAGAGAGAGGTGTCGGCTTCCATGAGTGCCTGGTTACCTGGGTGCCTGCTTGCCTCCATGGCGTCCTCCCTGGCCCCATCACCTTCCAAGGGGCCTGAACCCTGGTGCTCAAGCAGCAGGGGAGACTGGCACCTGCAAAAAACACAGAGCTGAGATCGTCCTTTCCCCTCATGCTGCCTGCCAGCATGGACACAGATGGGCTGGCTTCCCAGTGAGCTACAGAAGGACTAGGAACCCCTAGTCCTAAGCTTGTTTTCTGGCAAATGAAAACGCAACATCTGTTGGCCAAACTTTGTCAGGGACGCTAAAAGCATCTGGAATTGGGGGATCTAGTTTCACCACAGGGTCAACAACGGTGCTTGAAGGACAGGCACTTACAGATCAAGAAGGGCTGCCGATGCCAGGTTAAATGACTGTACAGGGTCAGACAATGTCCCTGCAAGCTAAGGAGGAACTCTCTTTTTTCCTTGTGTCTCCTATGTGTGGCATGATACATCTTTATATTACATTTTTTTTAAGGAAAAGAAGGTATGGTGGATTAACTCTAGACTACATCCAAGTGGGCTTTATTTTATAAAAACCGAAAATAGAAACACAATCTTACAAAGGAGATAAATCGAAGAAAGCTTATTCACATTACTAAATGGCCCTTGTTTACAGAACCCTGGTTTACAGAAAAAGCCAGAAAAGGTTTCTCCATTTATACAAAAAACAAAATACAAAAACCACTCCCCTCTTCTTTAAAAATGGAATGTAATTTTGAACAATTACTTGGCATACAACCCTGAAGAACTCCACTTATGACCTTCTGAGTCGCATGAAGACACACCTGTAACTCAGATGACAAACACCTGCTTCTACGCTCAGAGGGAAAAAGTGAGTTCTCAGAAGGGGAGCTTCTCTGTGCACCCGTGCAAGCAGGGCCATCAGAGCTCCTCACGGGGGAGTCTTCCCACAGGGCAGCCATTCCTCATGCGAATCAGCACACCCAGGTCCCTGATTCCATCCCAAGCAGCACGACGAGTCCTCAGGAGAGCGCCAGTGCCACGCTAGCCCTTCTCCTCCCGGAGGTTTTGGGATCAGTCAATTCAGCGCCTTTGTTCCCGCAAGTCCTGGGCCTCTGCCCGAGCTGCTGGCTCCTGGAGAGATCGCGGACACTAGGAAGGACGGTCTCAGCTAAGTGTGCTAGGGCAACCTCCCCATGCTTCTCAGACAGGGGAAAAAAAGCCGCTACTCTAATTTTGAGTGGTGTTTTCTCATTAGCAATTTAAGTGTGGGGGAAACTAAGTTCTCAAATTCTTAATGTTCACATTCAGAAGCCTTTCCTTATCAAAAAGAAAAAAAAAAAAAAAAAAACCAGACAGGCTCAGAACACAGACAAGCGAGCACGACCCACAACGAAATAATGAGCTTTCTAACCTGGACAAGTCACTTATTAAAAGCACCCCTGGCATTTTTATATTTCCCAGCTGGTCTCGAGTTACAGCCAGGCACACAGCAATTGCTTTTGAGTGAGTCACCGAACAGGTTTCTCCCAGGGACAAGGTAGGTATAAAAATGCGTGGTACCCGTCGTAGCCCACTTGCGGTCTCCAGGGTCCACTCCCGCCGGGTCCGGGGTCGCTGGAGGAGGACTGGTTGCTGGGCGAGCTTCTGAAAGGTTGACCAGAGTAATTAGCAGGGCCCTGAGCTATCTGCGGAGCACCTTGACCCGGCCTGCTTTGTCTCACAAGTAATTTTACTTTGACAATGACAAAGAAAAGGAAGAAAACACACGCTGTGAAGCGAAACAGAGCAAGCCAGAGAAAAATAAACTGAGAATCGGGATGCTGGGAGATGCCAGGTGGTTTATGATTGGCAACTTATCACAAGAAAGAGATACAGCAGGACAAGCCCCGGCACTCTAAGGAGTTAAAGCATGGATGACTCCTCTCTCCCGGTGCCCCTCAGTGAAATAAGGAGCGATGCAACACTTGGGAATGCAGAATGATGACCACGTCACTAATTCTTATTATGTGAAACTTCATGCAAGCCGTGTTTGGGTCCTATACCTAAAGCTTATGCGGAGAGAAAAGCCTACATTGGGCAACACTATTTATTTCCACGCATCTCTTGGATGCAAGTCTATTTACCTCTTCCAGACAAGCACAAACGAGTAATGCTCAAGAAAACTCACTTGATGAAAATGTGCCCGCCACGTTTCCCTTTTGCTACTAGAACCCTCCTGTTTTCTCCCCTTTAATTTACTTAAATTGCCATTACTTAATTTTACCTTAAGTAAACTTTAATTTAATTTGCTTGAATTACAATTGCTTAAATTTACTTAACTAAAGGAGGTCCTGCAGACACCTTTCCTTCCAGATGCCACTTGCCCCTTCACCATGGCTACCTTATGTATGCTTCTTTGAAAATGAAGAGTTTATAAACTCAACAGACTTTTGAGTAAGGAGACCCAGAGCCAAGATGATTTAATGTCAGATTAAAGTAACACCATTGGCTGCATTTATTCTGGAAAGAAGAAACTGGAGAAGGCTGAGGATGACCAGATGTTTGTCAATTAGTCATCAATTAATTCTGGTTAATACTCATGTAGACTTACTAGGTGCCAGGCCTGGGTCTAAGATAAGTACTTTACATACATTGATTCAATCAATTCACAGAATGCCCTGATGAGGTATTATTACTATATTTATTGTCAGACAAAACTGGAGGTACGGAGAGGATGAGTACCAGACCCAGGTCACAACACAACATCAAGTTAGTTAGAGCCGTGATTCTGCCCACTGCGGCCTGGCCTCAATCCACGTTTTATCACACCAGAGCCTACGGGTTGCTTTGAGAAAACTTATGGCATATCCGTGACCTACAGTTACATAAAAGCTAAAATAAAAGGAGTGAAAATTAACAGCAATAACTAAACAAATTCACTATTTTGTTCCATTAAAATGACCTACGCAAATCAGGCATTAAAAAATTCTCACCAGCTTCTAGTGCTACTGGATTTAACTTTTTTTTTTTTGAGTTGGAGTCTCACTCTGTTGCCCAGACTGGAGTGTAGTGGCCGCTCCTGTCCACCGTAGCCTCGACCTGCTGGGCTCCGGCGATCCTTCTGCCTCAGCCTTCCAAGTAGCTGGAACTACAGGTGTGCGCTACCATGCCCGGCTAATTTTTTTGATTTATTGTAGAGACGAGGTCTCGCCAAGTTGCCCAGGTGGGTCTCGAACCTGCGGGCTGAGGCCATCCACTCGCCTCGGCCTCCCAAAGTGCTGGGATGACAGGCTGAGCCACCGAGCTCGGCCGGATTTAACTTTTAAACAAGTATATTCTTTCATTGAAAAAATTTCAACTCAAACTCAAAATGTGAGAGAAGAGCAAAGAGCAAAGTACCAATGGTCTTGGAGTCTCTTAAAGTACTATTCACATGATGTCATCACCAAGTATTCAGTTTTGTTTCATTAATACTCAAGCCTGTTCACACTTTCTAGAGGCTCATGCAGTATGCTTCTGGGATACCTTTTCCAAGGTGGTTTCGAGAACTAGTTGACAGGGAGGAAGGATGCTGGCTGAAGAAGAAAAGCTGTGGCCTGGTGAGCAGGGCCTGGATTTTATGAGCATGGTGGCTGGACTAGGAGAGGTCAGGACTGCGTCTGGGGCAGCCCTGTTGCCCGGCCCGCCAACTTGTTCAGAACAAGCTGACTTAGAAGACGTTAAACCAGCAAAAAAGACTCCCTATAGCTGCAAGTCCCCCCCAGAGTTTTACAGGGCCGTCCTTGAGGAAACAGCACCAGCCTTACCTTGTGCCATCAGGCAGCTTCCGGTCAAAGGAGGTGCTGCGAGGAATGGCAGCCTGGGCCTGCTGGAGCAGCTGCTGGCACTGTAGCCGGTCGGGGGTGCCAGGGACCGGGGAGGTTCTGGAGAGGGGCTGCAAGGCTGGGGTGGGCACCCGGTGCCACGTGGTGTTTCTCCGGAAGGGGGTTTTGTATTCACAGGGGGTGCCCTCGCTGTCAAGCTTGTATTCCACCATGGGGATCCGGCAGAGCTCGGAGCAGCCTCTGTGGGGCCAACAGGAGATGGTGAGAAAGAGGCTGGCGGCTGAGCACGCGGCAAGGCTTACTCAGGGCGGTGCCCAGCCACACGCAGGATGCTCTGTGTGTTTCTGGGGACTCCAAACCACTGATGCAAAGCAGTCCTTTCTAAGGAGGATCTCACCTAGAACAAAATAACATTCTCTCGCTATTCATTTCATCTTCTGCCAGCAAGGACTTAAGTCCAGGAATTTAAAAGGGTGTTTGGGGCTTTCTCCTGGCTGCGGTGCAGCCTTCTGCAGCACCCAGGCTGGCAATTGCTGATGCGGCTGTACGGTTATTAAAACACTGGACTACAGGTAGGTGAGAATCGGCTGCCCCCGGGCCCCTAATACACAAATGAAAGGATTAACACTTGGCACAACCAAGGCTTCTAGCACTTCGCAGGCTACATATTTTAAACACATTTCCAGAGATAACAGGTACTATCTATTACAATCAGAAACTGAAAGCTCAGAGATAGTAAACACCTTGCTCAAAGGTACTCAGCAGGACCAAGACTGGATCCCTGGTCTCCACATGCCTTCTCCCAGACCCCAGAAGTAAGACACCCCAAACCAATGTTAGACACGTTTGGGATCAAGGAAACGCCTAATATCTTGTTCGTAATGACTGGTTCACACCTATGTGCCCAAACTCATCCAGTTGCATGGTTTGTATACGTGCAGTTTAGTATACATCATTTACACCTCCTACAGTGGTAAGGAAAATCTTCTGAAGTAGGAGGAAACAAGCTTCCTTCCGTCTGATGCTTTAGTCTTCAAGAAAGCATCGGTTAAATGTAATGTAACAGAAGGCCAGCTTACTTGGTGACCAAAAGAACTGGGCCATGTCTAACCCTCGGTAAAACGGACTTTAACCAGAGTGTTCAATGTTTCAGGTCTGGCAAAGTCCAACTGGTTTCTCTGAGTGTAATTCTTCCTCCTTACAAATCCCACCTAAGACGCATCATCCCGAAAACTCAAGGTCTCTTTCTTGCCTTTCAGTGACACTTCACATGCCTTTGCCTGGCAATGACGTTCCCATAGTCCCTCGGGAGTCATGCGGCCAACACGAGGCCTCTGTGCACCTGAAATGGCCGAGTGTCATGGAGAAAAAATGATTTCGTTTTCATTCATTTAAATTTAAAAATCAATACTCAGATTCATCTTTACAGTATGTTTAGAAGAACTTGGGTATGTGAATCCATTTCTTTAAAGTGTACAAAATCTAAACACAGCAAGTATTTTGGATGAAAATTTAGCATCTGAATAGAGATACGCTGTAAGAATAAAATATATCCTGGATTTCTAAAACTCAATACAAAATAGCATAAACGATTTCACTAATAATTACCATTTTTTGGATGGTGAAATAATTGAAATAATAGTGTTTTGAAGATTCTGAATTAAAATATATCATTATCATTGAGTTGGAGTCTCACTCTGTCACCCAGGCTGGAGTGCAGTGGCACACTTATGGCTACCACAGCCTTGACCTGCTGGGCTCAGGAGATCTTTCCACCTCAGCCTTCCAAGCAGATGGAACTACAGGCGCGGGCTATCACACCCAGCTAATTTATTTATTTATTGTAGCGATGAGGTTTCGTCAAGTCACCCAGGTCGGTCTCGAACCCCTGGGCTCAGGCAATCCTTTCATCTCGACCTCCCAAAGAGCTGAGATTACAGGTGTAAGCCACCGCATCTGGCTCAAAATATATTATTAAAACTAGTTACATCTATTTATTTTCCTTATTTTAAT
Organism: Cephalopachus bancanus; assembly: GCA_027257055.1. Classification (NCBI taxonomy): domain Eukaryota; kingdom Metazoa; phylum Chordata; class Mammalia; order Primates; family Tarsiidae; genus Cephalopachus; species Cephalopachus bancanus. The sequence continues at coordinate 1,010,562 of JAPVLO010000392.1, forward strand.
ATGGCCACTGGATAATTCAAGATGAAATATTTCTCTTGAGTCACCCTGCTGTGAAGGAACCTGCCGGTCATAACCTGGCCTGCCCATGGTTCCTTGCCTGCACATGTCTTGTCTTCCTCCAGCTGGTAGGTCCACCCCATATCACCTTCCCAGCAATCACATCTCCTCACTTGGCCCAAATCCTGCCTTCTCCACAAGATTTGCTGATTGTTAATGGTGTAAAAGACAGCAAACCACGGCACAAGTGTGAAAAAAGGTCTGCTCTGCCCAGGTGCCCTGGGCAGGCACAGGCCTATGGGCAGAGAGTGGCTGGACCTCAGTGGTCACTCGCCCCTGTGGGCAGGCATCTTTCTGACACAGCCCTTCAAGTGCATGCAGGAGCTCGTCCCTGGCTTATGGTGGCCTTGTCCATATGATCCAGGGTGGATAAGTATGATCCAGTCTTGTGTTTTGGTTCTGGCTTATTGACAAATATTGCTATCAGGAATTTTACATGTATATATTCTGTCTTTACAGGCAGTGTGCAAACTTCTAGGACAGATTCGAGTATATTGTAAATCAGTAGGTATCTATAAAATTAGAAACATTGAACAAGGGTGATAAAATTTAATACATTAAAAATGCTTCATCTATATAATCTGAACATATTTTAAACTATAGTTATATAATCAGGAATGAGAGTTACATGTCTTTTTTTCTATTGAGTCTGAGAAAAGTGAAAAGTACAATTAATTAAAGTTGTCACAGTCCAGGGAAAATTTGAGTGTCCATCATGTCAAAGTCAGGTATAGTTTTTAGCTACCATAGTCATTCTATTAAATTGCCATCACAGCTCTCCAGAAAGTCACCTCCTAAGACAACTTTCTCATGTGCTCAAATAATTAGGCACCTAAGATCCTTTAGTCTGAAAAATATAACGTTAGTCAGATACCCCTAAATTTCCCACTAATTACCCAGTGCAAATAGTGTGGCACCTTAATCATAGTCAACCAGCAATGCCAATTGGTACAGTTAACAAGGACACCGAAAGACCAGATACGTGCCAAATTCAAATGTTAGAGCAAATTCTTCCAATTTACTACGCTGGCAAAACAGCCAGCATTCTAAGCCAGTGCCTCTTCCTGGACATTCCAGAGCCCACATTAAAACAACAACAACATGAAACAAACAAACAAAAACCCTCCTAATATTTGTCATTTGAGAAATCTATTAGAGCAAGGGATAACTTAAAAAGCGGACTTTCATTGGTAGTATGGTAAAGTAAAAATGTTTCTTGGTTCTTATCTTTTATTTTAACTCATTTCCTTCGTCAAAGGTAAATTTCATCTCTTACCTAGTTTAAGTTATTACCAGTCGGATGGTTAAATTACTGATCAAACACAGTTCAATCTAAGTTTACATAGGACTGCACTTTCTTTTTTTATAAATTGCCAAGGCTTTACAGTTTTGACTCACGGACTGGACTGTTTTCAAGTGTTTTTCTGCTAATATTCAGATACCACCCCTCCGGGTCAATTGCTTCATCCATACGACCAACAATTTATTCAACTAGAAAACACAGACATAAGATAGGACAGTGGATACCAAAACATCAAGGAAACCTACTCTTGCCTCCTGCCCTCACCTATGCAAGTTCCCGGAGGCTCAGGTGAACCCCAGGCTTAGGAGTTTCCAAGGCTGCAGCTGTCTAAAAAGCACACATCAGGGAACCTGTAAGTGACTACCGCCCAAGTTAGTCATCAGTTAAAGATCCTGAAGTTATAGTTTGAACGGAAGGATACAAAAGGCAAGTTGTATTGCCAGTGCTTTTTGGGGCTTCAGGTTTATTTGGTTTGGTTTTTTTAAGAAGGAAGGAAAGAAGACAGATGGCTGATTAGCGTGGTCTACATAATTCATGACCATAGACTGTAGACTTTAATAAGACTCTATAATTTAGCTTGAATCTTAGAAAGAAAATTGTTGTGCAAATGCATAATCATGACTAATATTTTGAGTAAGTGCTGGCAAAAATCTGTGCAACCCATTAGGTTAAGGAGAGAAGCTGAGTGGAGTTATTTCATGTCCAGCCCTGTGTGGAGTCATATGTAAAAGACCTTTTAAATACTAAAAACTGGTATGGCATTTGCTTACCCTAATAAAAACTAGCTATTCTCAAAAGAATGGTTTTCTCCTAAAGTCAAAACTAATTCTGTTATCATGAGACACTTTTGTAGCAACTACTCTTATGAACTAGATTCTTCTTTCTTTAGTACTTCTACGACTAAGATGTAAAATAAATATCATTGGTTACAAATGATCATCAAACTCAGTCAAACTTATTTCTGCTTCATATGTGTGTGAAATTCCTTAAAGAATACCTACAGACAATTCAAGAAGTTTTTAGGGAAATGAAAAAAGACCTAAAAAGAATTACAAACTGGCCTGCGGAGGCCCTCGTGCCGCGATGCCTACCAGCAATGGATGCGCATGCGTTCCCGCGTCCACCCTCTCTCCTCCTCCGGCGGCTCCAGCACAGGGACCCCAGGTCAGACATCCTAGCTCATCTGGAAGGTGGAACTTGGGGAGGCTGTGGAGAGGCACAAAGCCACCTGAAACCCCACCGACTGCATGCCCCAAAACCTAGCGCAAAAAGACATCTCTGAACACACGCGTGGCTAATCTTGTGTGGAACGGCAGCATTTTATGAGACTGACGCGCTGCCTACTGCGCTAAGGAGGCACGTACAGCAGCATTTTAAAAGAAAAGACTTAACTCTCTGGCTTTCCTCCGTCAGTATCAAAATTCAAGCCTCGCTGATACACCCACTTGGCTTTCTTTTGACATACCAAGTCAAGTTAATGAATCAGAATTGCATTTCTAGCTTCTGGCACATTCCTCACAGCTTGCTTGCCAACGGGAGACGTTCAGAAATGTTAGATAAGGCTGAGGGATCACTCACATGTAAGCATATTGACTTCCTCTTTGCTCCATAACAAATGTACACATCATCGACTTATGCTTCTAATTACCATGCTAGGTAGGGATCGATACAGACTCAGCTTCAGGGTTAGAAGTAAATATAATTTTAAACATTTCTTGTCTGGCTAATAACTTTTCTGACTCTAATGTTTCTCACTAGTACACCATGGAAGGCAAAAAATTTGTAGACCAAGAGAGTCACTGGAAAGGTACTAGTTAGAAATGTGGCACTAAAACTGTAAGAATGACAAGTAGTTCCATTAGGTGGAGTCCTTAGAGGATCTTACATTTTATTGCTGCATTCTGAAAACAATACTGCTTGTCCTTCTGAATTCATCGCTGTGGACTTCCGGGGATGGCTTACTCCTGTACAAGGGACACTTCGCTAACTTACTCGTATCCACAACCATGGGCTCACTCCCCTGCCCCTTGCTGCCTAAAGCAGGGTCTCCCACCAGAAAATTTCTTGGCTTATAGCTGCCCCGCTTCCTGGCCTCTGGACATGACAAGCAAAGAAGGGGTGTCCACTCTTGCTCACAGTTAAGAGACGCCCACGGTCACTGCCACACACCACAGTACACGAACCCCCAATCTTTGGGGACGGTCAGGAGACTCCCAAGATGGAACCCACCAGGCAGGCCCATTCCTTTCCAATGACAGCTCCAGTTTTCTGGAAGAAGCCTCCATTTACCATCAGTAATCTGGACACGTGAAGCAGAATCCCTGCTGGCTGTGGACTCTGTTCTAAAGCATCACTTCAACCTCTGCAGCCCAAACCTCAGGAACTCACTGTTTTGCGTCCAGCCACACTGTTTCGTTTTCTCCATTTCTTTTACAGGAACCCCAGATACCAGTCAAACTGTTCTTCACCAAAGAGCGAGTCTGCGCTCTGGGTTCAAAACCCAGACCTGCTAATGTGTAGCTTAGAAATGTGACAACCTCTTTAGGCCCTCCACCCGAAAACAGAAGAGTAACAGCAAAGGGTGTGTCAAGATTAATTTATACAAAGTCTGTAAACTTCCTGAAGTGACAGCTTCATAAGAAAGAAGTTTGCTACAAATAAATATTGCTTTTTGGAAAGAAGGAAACCAATATCTAATTGCAAAAGGCACACAAAGTTTCCTAGGTAATAGATGCTTACAGAATACTGGAATTTTAAAGTTTAACTTTCAAATTAAAAAGTTACACTTTTTGTAAAATTCCTTTCATCTCCATTCATCTATAGAACAATATATTATTATCCTATTATTTTATTCTTTTCATCTTACATAAAACTAGGACACATGACTTTGTATTATGCTACTTCAAAACTAAGAAAGGGGAAGAGTCCTAGGGGAATGATGAGTAGCAAAACAAAACCAAAACGTACAGAACTGAGTAAGTTCAAAGGAAGAACGCATATTCTTACCAAAAAAAAGGCTGCTAAACAATCTGCTGGACCAGGAACCCACCAGTGTGCAGGTCCAGCTGAATCTCATCCTGTGACTGTAATTCACACTGACTGGACTCGGAAATTCCCTATTGGTTTTTCTTTACTAGGCTGCATAATTAAGACCCTTCAGCTGAACCCCATAATCTAAGAAATAGTCTTCCAACGTACTGTAATGCGATTCCTCACTTCCAATCCACCACCTTACCTTTTGCAGTTTTCCGCATACGTCATTTGATTTTCACAAAAATTTGTGCGATATAAAGAAAATCTCCATCTTCCAGAAGAAAGGTCAGAGAGATGATACAGCCAATCAGATTCAAGGTTCACACTTTGTCTTGGTCCTTGGACCCTAAGTTCAGTGTTCCTTCCAAAACACACGGCTAATTTTTTTTTTTTTTTTTTTAGAAAACCATCAAAGAACAGTTAGTATAGCACACACTGTGTCATATTTTCCACTAGTTACTAAAAGAATCTTTTGAAACAAAAGCAGATCCCCTCAGGAAAATTAAATGCTTTTTTAATATTATGCACTTTATAAAAGAACCCTTTTATAGCCCTTAGGGATTAAAGTAATCACCGATATTTTCATCATTTTAATGCCTGTTATGCTAATAGCCTGCTAATAGCTGAAAGACTCTTTCCAAATCATCCAACAAGGTGACAGGGGTAATTGATGCTCATTCACTTGAAGCACAAACTCTTTCTGATACAGAAAAATATCAAAGGCTTCCAACGGGGAGATAACTACACAGTATAACTTACTGTAAAGGTGAGGGCAGTGTCATACATGAAATAGGCACTAAATGAAATATTAATTCACTTTTCAACAAATTCCTTAACTTACAGACAGAAATAGACACGGAGACTACAGGTAGAAAAAGAGACATCTAGACAATTAACCCACTTGACCAAGCCCTCTGAAAAAAGATCATGAATTGAAAAGGTATGTGTCACATGAAACAGGAAACGAGGTTATCAGGAACTGAATAATTAATTCATCAACTTCCTTCCAGCCCTTTCCTTCCTCTCCAGACTCTCTTTGTATCCCCAGTACCTAGCAGAGCACTGAACAGATGCCCAGAAGGCTCTTGCTGAAACCAACTGCTTCCTTTTTATTTCCTTAGAAGGCTGGAATAACATTTTATTGCGTTTTGGTACTTCCAAGTTATTCAGAGAAGATTCTCAGTAGCTAGCTATCTGCTGCCTGATTTTTGGTGAATATATTTCGATGAAGAAGAACTTCCAATTAGCTTTCCATTACGGCAACCATGGTGGGCCTTGCCAAGCATGCAATGGTTATGGCTGCACAGAACACGCATGCTTCACAGTCACCCTTCGCACTCCTGTCACAGTGACAGGAATATTCCAACATTCAAAATGCAGATCAGCATGGGCATTAATGTGTAGCTTATGACAGAAGACGGTGACTGCATTTTCTGTAATAGTTTGAGGTGTTTATTATCAAGGAACAAGTTGTTTCTACAGTCTGAGAAAACCATTTTTAAACAGCCAAAGCATAAATAGAAAGTATCGTATTTTAGAATGCCAGAAAGACTAAAAGGAGTCCATGAAAGTCAAGATTGCATCTGTCCTGTCCATTTTAAAAGCCCTCGTACCCAGCAGTTTCTGGCACAAACCAGTTAAGAGTAATCGAATGGAAGAGTGCATGCAAGCCAATCTACCTGAAATTCTATCATTCTATGTTCTTACTTAGGGAGTAAGAGAATAATCTGAACCTTATATTGGAGGAACTCAGAACAGTGAATGTATTTGAGGTTACTTTGATAGCCTTAATGTACTGCTTTCATATTTCACATTAAAACTCGTAATTAAAAGGTCCATGAGGCAATACCAGATATAACTAATTTTTATATCATACAAATAAATTGGAACCTTAATATAAAAGCTCACTTAAGTCCTGATTCCAATTCACCGTCTATTTTATAATTACACACACACACACACACACACACACACACACACACACAGCTAAACTGAGAAAATTGAATTTTCCTTTCTATCTCTATTTCTTCATTCTCCTCTGTGTATGTCTGGGAGTTGAAGAGTCAGGCTACAGAGAGTAAAACATAAGATGAGAACATAAAGTTTACTTTTACAGAATTATGGGAGAATAATAATTTAGACTCATGATAACATGAGAAAATTTCCACTGTTTTGCATTATATAGGAAAATGTCTTGAATAGTATGTCAAAAAAGTATGAATAATCACACGAATGCATCATAGCAAGGAATTTCATTTCCATTTTTATTGGACATATATACTAAATTCACTCACACTGTGTAACAATTCATGCATCATTCTGAAGAGTTGTTATTTCCTTTACATCTGCCTTTTAAGTGGATGTGTTTTCCTTAAAATGACATTGATAGAGTATCAGTCTGTGAAGGCTGGAGGCTAGGGCCCTATTAGGGGCTGTAAACCACTCCTTACAAAAACAAGAAAAACCTTAATTAAGCATCTCCAGCAATAGCAACTCTTCTTCATTTTTGCTGCAGAGACTATCTACTTGGGAAACAACCAGGTTCCCTTGAAGCCCCATTTCCGTTTGAAGTGTGGTATTCCCAAACTGATTCTTGCCACTCATTCCCCATATATATGAATTCACTCCAGAATCCAATCCTAGCACAAGCTCACTTAATAAGCATTCCCAAAGGAGGATGCTCCCTCTATGGTGCTCCCTGGAACTCAAGGGAAACCAAGAATGGCTCTGCCTTCCTTTCAAGTTGAGGGACAGCCAGATTGTCATCACCTTTAGGTTGGAGAATGGGACTTCAAAACGCAGGTGGTTTTTGATTCAATATAAATACTTTTCCTAGTAAAGACTTCATTTAATTGAGTAGCTTCCGAGTTATAACCAAATCTCTTCTGACCTGAGGATAACAGAAGCCAGTCTACTAAGTGACAGGCCGTTGATGCAGCTGACAGGAGCAGCTGGGCTCTGAGGCAAATGATTTTCTCGCTGATATTCTGTAGGACAAATATTGAGTTGATAAATGGCAAAAATAAATAAAGCATTTTCACGTTTATGAAGATTAAAATATATAATTCGTTAATTTGGCCATTTTTGTAGTCTTGATGGTGCTTATATTAAAAATAACCTAAAAGAAAAAAATGTACATGCATATGTATATTTACACACAGAAACACACCACACACACACACACGTGTCCATTTAAATGATTTTTCCTCTCCCTGACAAGACTAACAGCCAATTTGTGAAACAAGGAGGCAGTTTTCCATGCCACAAATCAGATGTCTAGCTTTAGCTTTGGGCAGATCCCTATATGTTTTGCTATAGGGTTAATGGCACTAAAGGACGTTTGGTTTAAAGGGTATTTTAGTTTTTAAAATGAATCAGTGCTACCCATTCCTCACTTAGCCCCTTCTCTAGAATTTCTTAACAAGCCTAATAATGCAGAAGGTTAAACATGCTAAGCACAAGGACAAAAGTGAAAATGACATTCCATATGTACACTGCAGTCCAAAGCAAAGGGCTGGTATTACAAGGGGAGGTCTGGTTACGGGAGGTTGTCTGGCAACCGCAAGTACTTTCATCAAGGCACCCAGACAGTCACAGGTAGAAAACAAATCCCCAGCTAAGAGGAATATGGATTTAAAAACTCACAAATTCAGAGTCACAGGAAATCGGAAAACGGAATCGAAAGAGTTTTAACACACGCTAGGCTAGAAACCTTCAAGGCCTGCAGATGTGTGGGTGATGAGTGTCCCAATTCCGGAGTATTGCTACTAGGCGAATAGCTAATTCTAATCCCTCTGGCTAAGGTTCGCATATAGAAGACAGTATTACAGATTGATCAGGAAGGGAAAAAAAAAAAGCCCTATATCTTTAGGGAGCAACATTAATTAGACTCCTAGGAACAAGTGCAAAAATCTCCAAATAAGTATCTTGACTAGTTTCAATAAGAGTATTTGCATTTAAAACAAGAATTAATTATGTGCAGACTAAGTCAGATAACTGGCTCCTTAGAGGCAAAACATGTCCTTGGATAAAAAGGTAACAGCTGCTTCATCTTTTAAAATGTAGTTTTGTTTATTTGTTTTAGCTGCAAAATAATTCAATATTTCTTAGGAAATTCTCTTCTCCTAAATCACATGTTCTAAATACCAGACATAATGATAGCTTTACCATTTTGTTAACAAGATCTGTCAAAACCTTTAAACCTTTCTTACTGAGCAACAGTAGAACAAAACTTAAAAAAAAAAGAAGGCTGGAAATGTTACTTTTTAACCCAAAGGAAGAATGTAACATTTTTGTTCAAATCTTTAGTAGTAATCAGGCTTTAAGACAGATAAAAGACTTGATTCTCACGACAAAAGTTACAAATCTGTATTTCTATCAAGGAAAACAAATCTTACTATAGGGAAAAAATTCTAATAACTGGCTGAAATTTTATTGTGAAAAATTTTCCCTTAAACAATATTTTAGCTTCTAAGGTCTGATGAATTTGTCTTTTGTTATTTCAAGTCTCATGTTTAATAAAATAATGTTTTGTCTTTATTTTTTTGGACTCATAACACTGTGTGATTCATGGAATTCTTGGAGAGTAGGATTTAACAGGATAATCAAGCAAGGCAACAAGAAACATCTTGATAAGGTACTGATACTCTAAAGAAGAAGTTCAGCTTCTTAAGCCTTTATTTCATAAACACATTGAACAAATACAGGGAAAAAGGCCATAGAAGGTCAGGAAGAGAGCAAACAGTAAGATAACTAATAGAGACAAGGATTCTGCAAAATTTTGCACATTAACAGTAGAGAAAGATAGTATTGAGACTGGTCTGTTTTCCAAAGGAGAACATGGTTTAGCAGATCTAACCAATACGGAAGCCACTAGTTACATATGACTAATTAAATCTACATTAATTGAAAGCAAATATTCATTTTCTCAGTTGCACATTTCAAGTATGTGATAATCTACATGTGGTTTGTGGCTACTATTCTGGACAGAACAAACATAAAACATATCACTGAAGAAAGTGCCAATGGACAGTACAGAAATAGAACTTATCAATGCAGAAAGTGCTACTGGATACTGCTGGTTTAAAGGATAAAGAAAGGAGATGGAGAAAAGAGAAAGAGTGATCTAGGTTAGTAAGCCTAGAAAGCAGGCACAGTAATCCTCCTATCTTTAAATGACACATATGAAAGAAATTAATATCCTAGTTCTTTTAAAGCTAAAACTTGTAGGGTGCTGATTATGCTAGAAGGTTCTAAGTGCTTACATGGATCATCTGATTTAAACTTCGCAGAAACTGTAGGGCACAGGCAACATTATTATGCCCATCTTAGAGTAAGCGAGGCTTAGAGAAAGTTTGTGAGCTGCCCAAGGGTACCCAGCAAATGCCTGGATTTCAAGCATCTCTCAAAAACCAGAGCTCTTAAGGCTGCCTGCAGGAACTCCATCTGGGTAAAGAGAGAGGTAATGTGCTCTAGATACTACCACCAGATGTGCGATTCCACAAGGGGTGGGCTACAGACTGAATGGAAATGGATGGCTCGTCTTTTTATTTTTTAAGAGATGGGGGTCTCACTCTGCTGCTCAGGCTGGAGGACTGTGGTGTAATCATAGCTCACCACTGCCTTAAACTCCTGGGCTCAACTGATCCTCCACCTCAGTCTCCCCAGTAGCTGGGACTATTGACGGGTGCTATCAGCTGGGCAAGGATGGCTCCTTCTTAATTAGCATTCTCTCTCCTCTTAGCCTGTGTTTTCTCGATGTTGGCCATGACTATTTTCTATTAGCAATGGAACAGTATTGCTCTGTAATTCCATTCTTGCCTCGACCCTCTACCCACTCACCTCTGAGCCTTCCAAGTCTAGCCCTTTCGCTCCACGTTTCTCCTAACAGGTTATGACAATACCCCAAACCAGTTCAAAATCTCTCAAGCTCCCACCCGTAGAATAGAGTAGTCAACCACCAACATTCCTTCATACACACAGGTATTCATCTCTTAAATATCTTACCAGTTGATGATTTCACGCTACAGAAAGAAATCCTCGTTGTGTAAAGAAAGGCATTTAATCTGCTAAAGGTTGAGCTGTGATAAAGACTATTTCCTCTCGGACACAAGTTTCGCTGGTCCGGGTGAAACCAAGCAGAGACTCTTCCCTTTAGTTTATGAGAGCTCAGCTTTTATGTAGTTGATGCCCCATTAAGTTGCTCAGAAAATTACAATTTATCATTTACGATTTACCAATAACGTCTCCAAAGCCTTTTCTGTTACTCTCATGGCTGACATCTTAACAACACCGTCCGAAGACATGCCTGACGACACTTCTGGGAACCTTGCTGAGCAGTGAGAACAGCCACAGCTACAGAGGCAAAAAGTAGTGAGCGCTGCTGGATCCTCCCATGCCTTACCTCCGGGGTGAGCCGTCGTCGTGCGGCTGGATGATGACCACCTTCACAGTCACAGACGTCCGGAGTAGGTCAATCATCTGCTCGTGGGTCAGCGTGGCCACAGCTACTTTGCAGATCTCCACAAGGCGACTCCCCTGGCGTAGGCCGGCCTTCCAGGCAAAGCCAAAAGGCTCGACATCGGCGACGATGCCTTCGAAATTCACGTGGAAGCCGAGCTGCCCCAGCCCGTTCCTTCTCAGGGTCATTTCCACAGTCTCGCAGCCTCTCGTCACTATCTAAGGGGGAAGGAGACCATCAGAGACGCCCGTCCTGCCCACGCTGCCACGGGGCCCTTTCAGGGTGCGTATACAAGTTCCACTCCGCCCCTTTCCCTGGCCTTCACAGCCTAGAAGGCACCCGCTTCTCTCTACCTTTCCCTTAAACCGTCCGGGTGACAAGACAAGAACCCACTTAAGGCCAGAGCTCATCACAATCTTGGCATCAAGTGCAAAAAATAAAAATAAAAGCACAACAGTGGTTTCATTCTTTGAAGACATATCTATTCCTAATACAAGTATCTTGTTTTTTCTTAGATGCTTCTGACCCAGACCTTGAGAGCATCAGATGGGCTCTGATAATTCCCTCCCCTCCTTGTCGTGGGGACACAGAGAGGCCGTGACACTGAGCAAGTAGCAGATGTGTTTGTGCAGGCTGGACGCAGCAGGCTAATGCTCCCAGGATGAGCCCCCCGGGGAAGGAGGAGAGGGGACTTATACTTTAGTTTCAGTAAGGGAGGGGGTCGGGTTGAGTGACGACACATTTTCTTTGGAGTTCACAAGGTGGTACTCAGCAAAATTAGATTTCTCAAAGAACAAATGGTCTCCAGGAAATGCATAGCAAGCAGGGTTGTAAACTGATAACTTCAAAAAGAGGATTTGGGTAAGTTTGTGAATTGGTTGCTCTTTTGCATTTCCAGGAAAGCTGTCAGTCTTTGGCTATTTGGTTTTCTCAAGCAAAACCAGTCTAGTGGGTTTTCAGAGCTTGCCGATTGATTTTCAAAAGGAATACTTTTAACTGCCATCAGCCTCTTTCTGCCACATCCTTTCTTAAGTCAGTGGACTTGGCTCTTATGTGTATTTTTTTGTTCTACAAGAATTATAGCAATGGAAAAAAATGTAAAGACCATTACAAGTTTCAACCACCAAGCACTAAAACCTATTAGAGTCCCCTCCTAGGTTCAGAAGGGCAACAGCAGGAAGTCAGAGAGTTAAAAAAAACTCTCTGTGCACCAGCCCTATGGAAGGACCACGGAGGTCCTGCTCTATCCCCTTGGGTCCTCTTCTGGGGACTGACTACCCATGCTCACCTGGTTGGTGAGGACGGTTTAGATTGGGGGGGCAAGAGAGCCAGTTTCCTGGGCTGCTAACCAGAAAAGTGTGTGGGATGGCACTCTGACAGGCAGAGAGACCCTATGTGCCCACTGGCTGTCTCTCCTCCATCGAACCTCGAGTAGTGGAAGCCCCTGTGCATGTATCTTCCCCGAGAATGAGAGCCTACAGCAGTACTATAAAAAGGAACATGAAAGAAGGTGGTTTGCAACTCACTTGGTGCACGAAAGCACCAGTAAAACATGCTCAAAAGCGCTTACTAAGCGGAGTTTACCTGCAACGAAACAAAACCACAGGCTCATTAAATATCATTTGAATGACTAAGACATCACTTATTTGTGGGAAACTTCGAGTCAGGAGGTATCCACTCTATCCCCCAAGGGCGAGGGGCAATGCGTGAAGTTTCAGTTTAATGAATGCTCCATTTCCACGAAACATGCTCTGAATACACAGATACTTATTTAATAAGACCTATGACAGTAAGTACAGCTGTGGGACTGAGGCTGGCTTGGGTATCACCACTGTGTCTGATGTTTCCATGGTTACTACAAGTGCACACAATGCCAATCAGCTTCTCCTAGACAGCTGTGACAGTCTGAGGCTCAGCAAAATGGGTAAAAGAAACTGCTGGTTTAAGTTAGTGGTAAAGTTTTGAAAGACTGAAGTTTCCAAAGTTATTAACCAAATTAATTTAAAACTGTTGAAAAAGTACTTCTGTAATATGTACAACGTAAATAAAATTTTCCTTCACTTTTCAACTTGGTTCCAAGCAATCGTACCAAAAGACTACATATAACAGGTGCCCTGTCTTCTTTCAAATATTCATGCAATTGTCAGGTGAAACTTAACATCCATATGTTAGACTGCAGAAGGCCAAGACTTTCCAGAGTCTTCCAAGCTCTGTCTTTGAAGCTTATTTCCTCCAACTGCCTGCTAACTTCCCCTACTTCGGCTTTTTATTGTTTCTTTATCCCCTGTGTTCCTCACTTTTTTTTTTTTTGAGTCGGAGTCTCACTCTGTCGCCCAGACTGGAGTGCAGTGGCCGCTCCCGGCCACCGCAGCCTCATCTCCGGCGATCCTTCCGCCTCAGCCTTCCAAGTAGCTGGAACTACAGGCGTGCGCTACCACACCCAGCTAATTTTTTGATTTATGATAGAGATGAGGTCTCGCCAAGTTGCCCAGGCGGGTCTCGAACCCACAGGCTCAGGCAATCCGCTCACCTCAGCCTCCCAAAGGCGCGGGATTATAGGCTGAGCCACCGAGCCTGGCCGTTCCTCACTTCTTAACATCCCCTAAAGGCTAAAGGACCACGTTCTCCATTTATTGGGAGTTCCTCGCAATTATCCATGAAAATAGTTGCCTCCTAGCCATCTGCCCGGGACTGGCTCCATAATTTGTAGGGTTCAGTGCAAAATAAAAATGCAGGGACCCTTACTCAAAAATTATTTAAAATTTCAAGATGGTGACAGAGAGCACTCAACCAAGCACGGACCCTTCTGAGAGCAGGTTGCTGTGTGACCGCCCAGGCTGTACAGCCATGAAGCTGGCCCTGGAGGGATAAGCTTGTATCTTGCATTCTTTTCCCATGTCTTTATCTACATAAACAGGCACCTTCAGTTCCACATGTCATCACCTGGGCGTGGACACTGAGTCTACCATCTTCCGAAAAGGCATGCATTCCCAGCGTCTCTATGACTGGATCCTCTTCTTTTCCCCATTTCTGTTGCCCACCACCCTGTACCAACCCTTAGATTCAATGTCCTCAACAGTCTTAGGACTGGCTTGTCTCCAACAACCCATGTCGCGAGTTGTCCAGGACACAAAACGTATTTCCTGAAACACATTCCTGACATGAGGCACCTCAGTCACATTAGCAATTCGTTCTTCTAGGAAAATGGTAGGATGGGTCCAGGGGATAGCGAATGGGTAACAGCCCATGTTTAAATCCACAGAAAGTGCATTTTGGTGGCAGATGAAGTCGCATTTGTTTGTGTTGCATTTTCAGGAGCCCAGATTGCGATGAGTCAGTGGATATGCTAAAAAGAAGTATTTGCAACTACCAGAAGTACAGTGTATCTAGAGACACATACGCATAATGCAAGAGTCAATTCTCCATGCATACAAACTAATCACATACTTAATCATCTTCAAACTCATATCTAGGTTTGCACACATACACCTGATAATACTGTTGAACACACTGAGGCGCTTTACTGTAAACAGTGTTTACACATAATGAAATTATTTTTCAAAGGCTAGCAGACACGGATCTGATTTTATCCTCTCTTATACATGGTCTCTAATAACACAAGGGATATAATTTATATTTGATGGGAGAAAAGGGGGCAATAAATGGATATAATTTCTCTTTTTTTTCATGGTAACTGACTAAATATTTTCTAATTAAAAAAAAACATACCCCACTTGAGGGAAGATCTACACATGACAAATGCTACTGTCAAAGCATGTTTTCATCTTATACTACCAAAAACAATAAAAATGGGAAACATTTTGATTTATTTTTATTATTCTATTGTATATACTCAAACTAAAATTTGAACCTTGCTTCATTAAAATTGGGAGCAGAAATATGACCATTAAACACCATGAACATCAAACAGCATTAAAGAAAATGCTCATTTTACTGGATCACTTTTTGAAAATCTAAAGTTTTATGGGAGAAGTGTTTTAAGAGATTCCAGGGACCTAAGTATAGAACTAAAAAGTCACATTAAAAAAAAAATCTCTTTTAAGACATTTTTTTCAAATCTTTTTAACCCACTGTGTAATTCTTTAAAACCTCCTTAAGAAACTGTGGCATAAAAATTAAAATCTATTTAACATTACAAATTAAACAAAAATGTCTGCTGTGTAAGCATGCACAGAACTGAAGCTGCAAATAGGACTCGCCATTCATATAATCAACAGCAATTCTGTGTATATTAATTACCCACTGGGAAGGGATGCCACATCAGCTCCCACAGACAGACACAAGACCTAGAAATTGTTTCTCCTTCATATCCCATAAAAATAAACCTCAATGTTCTCTTTCGAAAGTTGGCTTAACTTTTCTATTCCCATTGATTTATAATGGATGCTTCTCCACCATTCATGTTTCAGCAATTCTTCCAAAGGACCTAGCATTTGAAATTAAGCTGAGTATCCATGAGAAATAGTAATTCATGCCTTAATTGCTATCATCATGGTGGGATTTCCCTAGTGAAAGCTCCTATAAATCTAAATTAAAGACACAAAAATGCTGAAAAATATACATGTACTTACTACTAATCGTTGAACAACTTCTCTTATATCTTCAGCACAGTTGTCTATTGAGGACAGGAGGATACATTCTCCTCTTTCGTAAAACACTTTGATACTCATTAATCCAGATGTCCACCCAATAACATCCCTGCAGGAACAGTTAAACACAACATTCTTGGAATCCTTTTCGATCAACATTATGAACTCATTGGAAATCCCAAGGAGACATTCAATGTCAGCAGACTGGCCGAAGTCCCGTGCTAGCACATGCCACATGATTGCTCCGATGCTAAACAAATGGGCATCCTTCCTTGGCTTTACTTTCTCCTTCTTCTTGGCGCCCAGCGTAATGAAGCTGAACTTCACAGAGGTATCCACGGTGGCCGTTGTGACGAAGTTCTCAGCCAGGTCCTTCAAGTACTCTTGCCTCGTTCGAGTGGCCATTGCTCGGAACTTTTCCGATTTATGGGCCGCATTTTCTGCATTGATTACTTTGGCTAAAAGGAAGTCCCGAAACACTGCTGACTTTGGAAAAGTTACACCTTTGGGGATTGGTGGACCAAATGGTGGTACATCTTTTGATCTGGAAACTCCGACACTGGGAGAGGGAAAAAAAGAGAAAGAAAACAAGATGAACGATAATACCATCATATTTATCTTCTGAAATTTGGCATAACCCACACTTCCAACTTAACTGGTCTATTTTGCAGGTTCTTGCTCTAATTTCTGGATATCATGGTTCTTGTTGTTTGTTTAAGCAAAATGTTTTAAACTTAATAGACAGGGGTGTTACGGGCTGAATGCTGTACCTTCCAAAATCAACATGTTGAGATGATAACCCTCAATACCTGGGGATTGTGCCTGTATCTGGAGATAGAACCTTTAAAGAGGTGATTAAGTTAAATGAGGTCCTCAACAGGCTGCAGAGTTTTCATTAGAAGAGGTGCTTTCAACCCCATAGCCCCTTTGGGTGGCAATAAGGCCTCAGGAACAGGACTACCTGGCACTGTGTGTCTTTTTCAGTAAGAATGTTCCGCCCACCACTCAACACCCACACAAAGCTTGTGAGAAAAACAGCATTCACAAGAGCTCTTGGGGGCTGTGTGAGAACCATCTAGTCTTCTCTAAAATGCATCTTCAGATTAAGACACGGCAGTTTTACAAAACAGTAGAATTTAACCATATTTTCTCATTTCCTTGGAAATTATTTTAATAAATTAGTCACTGGCATGTTTCGAGGAGTGCTCTTATGAGACTAATAGAACATCTTTCTGGAAAATGTGGGCACTCCTACCTTATTCCATGTGATGGAGTTAAGTACAGCTCTGTAAAATACTGGGGAATTGATTTGACAACAGGATTCCTGAAAGTTATTATTGATTCTTTGAGAAATACTAGCGATGCTTTAAAGTAAGATCAATGAAGCTGATGAGGCACTTCCAAAATTTTGAGGCACTCTACATTTGAATCTCATTTGTAAATGTTAATTTAATTATAAAGTGGCTTCTTAAAAAACAATGACTCCATCTCTGAATGATTTACATAAGCTATATTGTATCAGAGAAAAAGTAATACAATGAACATTGTTTAATATGCTAGATTTACATTGGTTTCAAAAATATTCCTTTTCCAGTAATTTAACTAAAACCCAAAACATAAAAGAAATAAAAATAGATGCCATTTATTTTTAAGATTTTTTTAATGCTAATGAACCACCTTAAGATAAAGTAGCTAAAAATACTTGATATGACCTAAAAATAATAGTCAATGGAGTAACACCAGCTATAATAAAGCCCTAGGCTTAAGTTTCCAATCCAGAAGCAAGTTCAGCTTGATTATTCTTGCTAATTATCATTCACTGAGGGAAAACCCAGGAAAAAAGCCAACTTACCACATTTGTATCAATATTACTGATTTTGAGCACAACATTTACACAGAAGAAATACTCTATTTCTTCAAATATAATTTTTAAAAAAGTAGTTCTGAGCATTTTGGCCAGTCACCTAAAGCCCAGATGAGTATGAGAATGAGCATGAGAGGAAAACGTGCAGTGCTAGGGTCGATTCCAGGCCTAGTCCACGTGAACACGCACCACAGTGGGCTACAGACTTGCTGTGTTTAACAAGCTGACCAGGAGGCAGAAATTCAGGCTAAGAACTACTGATTTTAAACCGAAGACTCTGTTCTTCTAAGATGGGTTGGTCATCAGGTGTTTTCTGCCTACAGGAGGCTAGCTCTGCAGTCTTTGTGGGTACACCACTCTCTCGTCATGAATATTCACGGCCCCAACTTAGGCCCCGTGGGCAGCTGAACTGGCAACTACTGGTTTGAGATTATAAAGGAAAATAATCTTCGATGAATGCTAAGAACGCTAATAGGTATTCTGTATAATTTAAGCTACTTATTCTTCATAACCACATTTTGAAGTAGGCACTGTCATCCTCAATTTTAAGAGAAGGAATTGAAGACGAAGAAAAATGACATAACTCACAAAGCCCCATGATAAACAGTCAAGCTAGACTCAAACTCAGGTCCAAACGCCACTTACCAACACCTCTCATGGTATGATCGTTCAGTTGTAGCTGTTTTCTAAGACAGAATCCTAAGCAAGGGTAAACACTAAAAGCAGCCCTCATCAGAATCAGTCTTGAGATTCCAACGCACACACGTGACCTTTTGAAGTCACCAAAGAAGCACCAACTCCTGGTTTCAGCGGCCCTGTGGTGGTGAGTGTTTCTAAGATCTTTGATGTGAAGAAATACTTCTCTGCCACAATACTGACTTCACCTGAAAAGAACTTAGATGGACACTTCACCCAACTCAGAGGCTGACATCAAGTAAACTAATGGTTTTGGCAGGGGCTAGATGAAGTTTTCAAGGGGAAAACAGAGGAAATGTATCATCTACCATTTTACACTGCTAGTCATTTTACTGTTTCAAGGGGCAGGATGGGAAGAAGGCAATTATTTCTTACAAAAAGTGGCAATGTGATTAAAAATGTGTGAGGTTAGAAATAATAATCAGGAAACAAAGGTATTTTGAGAAAAGATGTTCTGCCAAAATAAACCTGGGAGAATGAGAAAGCAGGGATTACTGACTCACCTGTAACACACGTTTTCGGTACATGGATTATGCACTTTGACTATGACAAAGACGTGCTGAAAGTGAGACCGGATGCTCTTTGGAGTAAATGGAAGTGCCCCAGGCTCTTGGAAGACGACGGTGACGATGTCATTTCCTATGTGCCTCTTTCTCAGAAGCTGTGGTCAAGAAAGCGAATACACCCACAGAGTTAGAATTTTTTCTTCAAAATATATACATATATACAATTCACTCATCTTTCGCGAGTGACTTAAAAAAGCAGAGTCATGATCTGGAAGCCAGATCTCCTAAACGAGGCACAGAAAAAGTAAAATGGGCTTTGTCCAAAAGACCCATGGAAAGAAAAACGTGAATATTTATCTCTTTTACTTTAAAATTCAACTTGCAATCTCTGCTCTTTTGTCTTTATCCAGTTTCTTCTTTCTTTATACCTAAAATAAATCGCACATTAGAGCTCACAACACTGAAGTCCAAGAGAGGGTACAGATTTGCTGAAAAATCCTATGCAATTACATTGGAAGACCTTAGCACGTATCCTGTTCTCCTGTGGTAACATGCATTGCATTTCTGCAACAAAAACACAAAGCACTGTCACTTTGGTGGGTAATAATTCATACTAACTGAGGCTTGGCCTTTTAAATGTAATTCAGACACACAGAATTCCAGTGGATTAATAACCAGAACACCCAACAGTTTGTATTCTTATAAATGGACATCTGGCAGGACATAAGGAAGCCCAGAATAGTTACTATTTCAATACCACCTTTACTTTTGCTCTTCCTTCTTGTGACAAGAATGCCCCCTCCACCTCAAATTCCTCCTAGATCTCTTAGATGAGATCTCACTTCATCTGAAAGAAATTTCCCATTCAAGACTGCCTTGGTGCTTCCACACAATACTCCCAGGCCTACTTCTATTAGACGAGTTGCTGTACTGTCTTCTAACGCTTGGTTTACTACTGCTGCCTCAGGTCAAAACCTTCATGAGAACAGAGACCTGTCTCACTGACTTTTGGTCTCCTTTTCTAAGGATATGATAAGCACAGTAGACACCCAATACGCACTTGCTAAATAAATAAATGAATGGTACAAATACACATTTATTGACACAGAACTCTGTACATTAAAATTGTGATCACCGCTTTCCTATGAACACATGCCAATAAATCCACCTACAAGGCACTGGGTAAGTTTATGTAAGTGAAGGCATAGATCTGTGCTCTAAAAGTTGTGATCTTCAGTTTTAATAAGTAAAACAATCCTTACATGTGCTGGTGATGTCACTGCAAGAGTGGGACCATCTCAGGTAGTAAATCTCTCTTTACTAGCAGTAACAAAGACTGCAATCTTGCCTTTAAATTTACTTGGCACCTACAGAGCATATTCCACTGTAAAGACCATTAAGTTCAACTTTTAAAGCCTTTTAAACCCAGATACAAAATGGATTTCATTGTCAGGTCTCTGCCTCGTGATTTAGCATGACAAAAGGCCTGGGAAAGTGGGAATGAAATGTTCATCCTTTCAGAGTTCTACCCGGCCAGTTAAATTGCTGATTCATATGCTGGAAAATTATTCTTTAAATTCCCATGGTTAAAGTTATAGTTAAAGTGATAAACGCATAAATCATTTTACTGTCTGAATGAAGTTGTGAAAGATACATTAGTATACAATGATGCAGACCCCATGAACCACCTCATATGAATCTGTAGTTTTTTTTCAAAAGTTTGCTAGATATTTAAGTAAATTATGCTATTTTAAATGAGCGTAAAAACTCAGTGAAAATTGTACTTAGCAAAGATATTCTTTCCTCTTTTCCCCATAACAGAAAAACGTGATTCTTGTATGTGTAATAAGACAAGAGAAAATCAAGAACAAATTAATTGTTTAAAAATATGCCTAATATTGTGTTCAGTGCATTTGCAGAGTATAAAATACAGTAGCGCCCACTGTACTTTATTCAACACCTCTGAAACCCAGGACTTCTCAGACTGACAAATGGAAGATGGAGCTCACAACGGCCAAGATGTGAATTTGGACCTCCTCTTCCGAGTGACTGTCCTGTGCTGCTTCAGGATGGCCATCCTCTCAAGCCAACACACAGTGCAAGGAGGGACTCGTTAGGTAGTGCTTTCCGGCTGTTGTGACTCAACAGCAAATTGGACAGATATTTTTTTACCCAATTTCTCTTCCTCCTAAAGGAAGACATTAGGTCCAGTTTTATACATCACACAACAGGAATATTTAAAGCACAAGTTAAGGGAAACTTTAAGGCTGGTTACCTTGACAACATGCCAAACTCCTTTCATCCCTTTCGAAGCATATTCTTTTGCTTTGTAAAATAGACCAAAAAATGTTTTTAAAAGTCTAGTTAATTTAACCATAGTCACATAATGCCCTGTGTAGAAAAAACATAAAGCTGTGGGGGTCGGGGGACAAGGAGATTCACTAAGAAGAGTAGAACCCAAAGCCCTTTGAAGGAGAATAAAATAAGAAAAATGAACGCTCTGTCCATTAACAGGATCCTCAAATTTGTTCAGAGACTCAAGAAAATATCTGGAAAGTTAACACAAATATTATTCACTTTTTGCTTTAAGATTTTGCCATACATGACATAAGTAATTTATTAAACTTAAAGGCAGATGTTTTCTTTGGTATTTAGTTTAGGCTGTTTTTCTAACAGGTCAGTGAACTTCTGTGTAATCAGAGTCTGTGAATGGACGGGAAAGGGAGAGCGACCATAAACAAAAAGAGCCCAGCAAAACCTGGAGGTACTACTATTTGTCTTGGGAAATTACAAGAATGACATCTTCTAGGGCTAACTTCTTTCCTGGCATGTAAAGCTGATTAACACTCATTCAGTGATGCCAAGAGAACCCGTATCAGTGTTTTCAATTGCAACAGTGAGTTAACAAATACTGTACTAAATAAATATATTTACATAGTCAATTCTCCTAAATTTCCAACACTTGATTCAAGCTGTGGAACAGGAATATACTCTTGTTATGACAATGTGAGTCGTCACCCAATTCCATGGCAAAAGCACACAGAAGCTACAGAAATAGCATTTATAGCAATAGGTTTAGCATCAATTCCTTAAATAAATTTCAGGATTTCAGAAGACCTGTTTTAACTTGGTGCAAAAATAATACAGTTAGATAGAAGAATTAAGTTGTCGTATTTGACAGCACAGTAGGAAAATTATAGTTAACAGTAATTTACTGTACATTTCAAAATAGCTAGAAGAATTGTAATGTTCCTAACACAAAGATAAATGTTTGAGGTGGTAAATATTCCCATTTATCCTGATTTGATCATTACACATTTTATACAAGTATTAAAAGATCATATGTACTCCCAAATATGCAAAACTACAGAGGGTGCCAAAAAATTGTACACACATTTTAAGAAGGAACAACAACAAAAAACTCTATTAACATTGTAATACTCAAAATATACCTACAACAAAAGATGAATACAAGTCACACTTGACTTCTGCAATTACAAGAGGTGCTCAAAGTGGCTACCATTAGTGTCCAGACACTTCTGATTATGATGAACTGAAAGTAATACATAGATAACATCTCTTAAAGTGTGCATACATTTTTTGGCACCCCCAATATTACATATCAGTAAAAAAAATAAAAATAAATTGAGAATTTTTTTAATTAAAATAATAAAATAATAAAATAGAAGGAAAAATAAAACAAGCAAGAGAAAATAAACAAGTATTAGACAGCCACACTTGGTTAAAAAATGGGATAAGGGTGAAGTAGATTATATATACTAGCCTCTATGTATACAGGTTCCTTAGTTAAATTCTTTTTTCCGTAACTCAGCAGGAAAGAACCAAAGCATTTTGCACCTAATTCTGGGTGAAGCAGGCTGCACCATGTGAAAGAGATCAGCCAGGATATGGTTCAGAAGCTCCTAAGAGTCAGTAGGAGAAAGCTCAACTGAAGCTGGAGAGAGAAGACAGACCTCCAGAGAGGGTCTTCAGAAAGAAACAAATCCCTATGCCACAATTACAAGTTCTCAATCCTCATCCTTGTGCTTGACTCTCAGTCCTGTCAATATGAAAAGGGCTGAAGATTCCTTTGATCTGATTGATCCTGTCCTACCTCTCTGACTTCATCACTTGCCCCTTACCTTCTAGATGGCTGCTTTGGTCCTACAAAACAACTTGTTCTTACCCAAGGTGCTTTGAACCTGCGAACCGCTTGTTTGCAAAGTTGTACTCCTTCACACAGAGGGTAGGTTTCTCTTCTTGTAGACGTGTCCCAATTTTGCACACATGTATGTGCACACACATGCAGGTGAGTGCACGCACACGCTCTCCTATACTTTTTACTCAATGAGTTTGCACCAGTGGTTAGAATTCTGCCTTGATTCTTAATAGATATTTAGAGTTTCTTATGGGAAAAACATGGAGAAAATGAATGCAGAAAAGTGCTCTAGATAATAATAAAGGAAGGGTAACTTAAACACCTTACCACTTAAATATAAAAGATCTACACTTATTGAAGGGGAAAGCCTTTTCCCGTCTCCTTCAAGAAAGTGAATGTTCCTTAACTGTTCTTATCTCGGATCGTCAAGCAGATCATATCAAATTTAATTAATGTTTCAAGGATTCATCATTGATTTGCCATTTTATATAATCATGATGTTTTACCAATCGCAAGAACAAATATACAAACCAGGTAAGCAATGCTGAATATTTTGCAAATTGAGAAACGAAAGAAGCTAAGAATTGGGTTTTTAATGACTTGCGAACAAAATTAAGACAGGACTGTGAAAACGTTAAGTGTCTCTCTTCTGACACTGAGCAATATCAACTGTCATTCTAAGCAGCAATCTCTGTTATCAGGTATAACTATACAATCCTACTCAGGGTCTGGAGTAAAGCTAATCATGGAAAGTGAAATGCTTTCTCCTTCCAAAATACTCTACAGTATTTTTTATAGGTGAGCCCAGATGCAGTCAGGACCTGATCGTATAGCACTTGATAAGGCAGGTTGCTCCAGTGTGTAAGTTGTTCCTTGGCAGCATCAGTTAGGGACTCAGGGAAGTACACAAACCCTTTAAGACGGGGGTTTATAATTGATCTAACTAACAGGAAGGAAGGGTTCCAGGCTTATTGCAAATGCAACAACCCGTGCCATGGATACCTCTGTGGTGTCAAGTCTATTCCTGGGATTAGGCAAGTATCCTTCTTGCTCATTGTGTCCCTCCAGGGGACAGGGATATCCCTCCCCACCAGAATAGTTCAAACTTGACACAAAAGAAAATGGTTACAGTGTACCAGTGTACCACTGAGGGGACTTGGAAGGGAATACACCTCGTTTGAAGGAAAGGCTTGTCTGCCCAAGTGAAGTTTAAAGCCGAATTGTGAGGTCCTTCCCATTGACGACATCCTGTGGTGATTTAACCATGACCTGTCTACAGGGCAAGCAGAAAGGAAGCACACAGGGGCAGTCCTGGGACAAAAGGATGGACTGCCGCCAGGCCAGGGAGACTTGTGGGACTTAACTTCTGAAGAGAGAAAAATGCCCCGAGAGCAGGGCTTATCATTTCCTCGGTCTGGCTAGGTTTTCTTCATAAGGGTCGGAGATATTCCAAAAATTAAACTCTTTTGCACTGTGGTAAACTCTTCAAGACTTTTAATACATCTCAGAATCTGCCTTCAGCTTGACTTATAACCAGAAAGAACACATGAAATCAGATCTGATGTGGATGAATCTGGACCAGTTAAACAGTCACAAACATTGTGGCGCTAACGAGGCCAAGGTTACAGGCACAATTCATGTACAGGCCAGTTAACTTTGCTAAGTCCTGTGACCTCAAATTGCCCTCATGAACTCAGCTGGTCATTTCGGACATTTCTGCCCTTGGTATTAATATAATTTGTGGGCATGGGCGGGGTGGGTGAGAGAAATAGAAAAAGTCAATACAACCCATAACAAATTTGGAAAGTACAGGCCCCAAGACTGCAACTGGCATCACTTATCCACAAACAGAACATTCTGATGACAACTTGTGATTAGTAAAATATTTTTTTAAATGTCAAAGTAAAAATAATTTTCTGAAATGTTTGATAAATTTAGTCTCTCACTTTCTTAACAAATCAGGCCTTACCTTTTCATAATAGATCTTTAAGACCGGGAACAGGAAAATAAAATGCAAATTAAGTCATTTAAAATATTGGTACTCTGTATCTAACAAATTATAACAACAAACTTATTGAGCACATGCCATGCCTGGCACTATTTTAAGTGCTTTACATGTATTAATTCATCCAGTTCTCATAAACTACCACTTAAGGTTCATCAATTCATTTATTACTCATTCAACAAGTGTTTATTGACTGTTTACTATGTTCTGAGTATTGTTCTAGGTGCATGGGACACCTTAGTGAGCCCAACAGACGCAAACCCCTGCTTTCAGGTCTAAAGGAAAGTAAAGCATAGAGAAGCTTGGCTCAGGTCACGAAGCTAGTGGCTGGTTCCAGAATTCTTGCTCTTTTCAACTCTGTTCTGCTGAAGCACTTTTTCAAGCTAGAAGAAGGAGGTCTCAAAGCAGGCCCTAGAATCACAGGATTCCAAGCCCGTGAGGGAGATATCATACACCATCTGGTCCAAGTGTGCTCATGGATGCCCTATCTTTCCACTTCCAAATCCACGGAAGGGATGTCTAACAGACAGTGCTCCTTCCCCCCGGGTCTGGTGCTACTCTAGAACCCTCCTCACTACAGTGCTCTAAGCAGCTCTCTGGCCAACTAGTCCATGGCCTCATTATATCACTTTTAAATTTCTTGGAAGACTAAGACCTTTACCCAAGGCCACGGGGCAAGCAACTGACTGAGACAGGCTCAGAATGCAAGTTGCTGACTCAGCCCTCACTTCACGCGTCCTCTGTGCATTTTGTAGCACACAGACTTCCCAGTGAGTCACACTGAGGATCATACCTAGCCATACACGGTAAGAGCAATAAAAAACCCAAAGTTTTTACCGTTTTCCACCCCTAACCTATCAGTGTAACTTAACACGATGCCATGAATTCTCACTTAAGATAAAAACAAACAACATGAACTGAATAGGTTTTTAGGCTATGGCATTCGTGACGCATATCCATATTTACAGGAATTTTCTGTTTGATCTCCAGTTTGGGAAGTTTCACACACATCCATACACCTCTACCCACCTCCCTCATCTATATTTTCACTTTTCGCTCTCCTGATTTTTGTGTGTAGAATTTGTCAAGCACAGTTTCAGTGAAATAGTCAGGCACAGAGAACTCCAATGCCTACAGATTTTCATTTCCATACAATAAAAGGGAAGCCAGTCTTGAGTTCCAGCAATGGTTAAAAAAAAAAACACTTTGGAGGCTGCCACATGTGAAACACTGGGGCCAATTTGGTTTGCAGTCCAATGACTCAAGTAATTAGGAAACTGGAAGGGCTCGGTGGTTTGAACACTCGATGACGGGGGTCAGAAGTCACTGGCTCTATTTCTGCTGAAGTACTGACAGATTTTCTTGGCCTGAGTAAGCCCTATCGGTTTTCTGAGCAATAACTCTCCCACAGAGTTTAATTACTGAATGATTCTCAAGTATCTGCTGAACAACTGTACCGGTCTAAATTAAGCTTCTTAATATCCAGGCAATCTGTTTGGCATGATTCCAAATAAATTTTTAAGAGCTAACATATTTTAGGTTAAAACATACATAAATATATACATGTGACCCAGTGATTGTAAATCCATCTCAGAAAAAAAACATGTAGCTGTGCAATCTAGAGATAGATTAATTAAAAGTAATCAGAAGAACTTTGCTTACTGGAAAACACTGTAGGAAATTCACAAAGGACACGAGATTGAGGTAAGTACTAAACAGAAAATGGCAAGAAAAATCTAGCTGGAAACTTCCACAAGAGAAGTGAAAAAAGGAGCTGGTGTTCCTAATGTGATGCACCCTGGAAATCAAAGGAGTTTGCTTTCTAATCCTAGCTGTAGGGTCAGAGGCTAGGGTGCTTCCTGAAACTAGTAATAGGGAAGAGGCAGGTGGCTGGTTTCTTTTTTGGGAAAAAGAAAGCAGATTTGGACTAAATTCACAGAATTTAATGAGTGTTTAAAAAAACAAAAGAGAAAAATATCTGAGACAATTAACTTTCATCCATCTGACAAATACTTATTGAGCAACTCCTATGTAGTCCTGGTGACTTAATATATTTAGAACAAAAGAGTATCAGTTAAGTGACATCAGGAGAACCAAGTTTCCTAAGTGTGAAAACAATCTTTGCCTTAACTCTGGATTTACCCAAATACAATTAAACTCCTAAAATTAAATTATGTCTTGAATCAGTTGTAAGAACCTAGTAAATTACAAATCTTCTTTAAACAAATCTTCAGACACCAAAGTAATCAATATTATTTTTCAAGGAGTCTTGAGCTTAACACTGGTAGAGTTCACAAGATTCTACACAAGATGTGAAACAGAGACTTTTCTACTACACAGAGCCTCTCTGACCCAAACACAGATCATTTTCTATTCCAGACAATTCTCCAAGTCCTCTAGAGCTCATTGAGTAGACATGGCATCGCCAATATTTTTAGCACACAAAAAGCCATAATTTTTAGCACTCTTTGCAAAAGAACTTGTTCAGTTCATTTTACAGTTATCACAAAAGTAAATTATTTTATGATGATACATGTAAAAAGTTTTCAAAGGTTCTTAATTCTTAATGAGTGACTGCAGTCAAAGCATGATGCACACTATTTTGTTTTTCCTCTAAAAAGGTAATAAATTCAACTAGAACAATGAAGACTGCATGAAGAGGAATAGTTGAAAATAGTACCAGTAACAACTGCAAATAGTGTTTTCTAGAAATAAGTTATTTACCCACAAGTACAAACTTAAGTTAGGACAATCAGTTGGCCTTCTTGTAGTTGACACAGGTTTCTCTTAAGATTTTGCCTATCAAACAATAACAGTGAATGCAGAAGCGTTTCTAAGTTTTTTAAGAAAAAACTGAAAAAAAATTCCCTTTAAATTCTAAATACTTCCAAGTGATCAAAGAGTCAAAGACTATTAATGATCTTTAAGAAAAAGCTCCACTGACTGCTGGCAGATTCTAAGTGCATCAATATCGTCAGTGGTCTGACCTCAGATTTCCTCATCAGGGTAAAAAGTGAGAACATGGGCGGACATACCTGCTGCCGGTTGCTGGGCATGTAGGGAAGGAGGGTAGACACATGGAACATGAGCTCGTAGTCTTTGTACGTGGTATAGAGAGAGTGAGTGCCTGTGGAATCAGCTGAAAACAAAGGTGAATTACCAAGCAAGTTAGGCAGCTCCAAAACTAGCATTTTAATACTTAAAGGTTATTACTGCACATGGCAATTCAATTGCAAAAAACACACCACACTCTGCTCTATGCTACCAGCATGTAGGTGTTGTTCATCCAGTGCTCTCCAAGCACTGCTTCTGCTACCTCTTGTCCCAGGGCTGTGGACAAGGGGCTCCTTTCTCCCCAGTGCTTTCTACTGAACCACTGTTTCTTTTCTTCCCTGTTCTTGCCCTCACAGTAGGGATTTAGGTCTTCCATCCAGGGCGAGGGCCCTCACCACCAAGTACACTTGTGAGCAGCAGAGGAGAAGAAGCAAGCACAAGTCTGGGTGCAATTATCTGAAGGGGGCAGCTAGCCAGCAGATAGGTTTGCTGCATCCTTTTGTGTGCATGTGTATATTTACAGTTCATTCTTAGTTATACTTGGGCACTTGGTCTTCCAGAATGCAAAAAAAAGAATCAGGCTTGACTAAATATGGAAATGGGAACAAAATATGTTAAACATGTCCTTCTTTGAATGCTGCAATTAATTTTTTCTCTTTTCAACAAGAAGTACAGTGATATATCAGATGAATTAAGAATATAGAAAATGAATGAGACCTCCTACAGTATGCACTGACACACATATTAAAAAACTATGACATCTGAAACCCTGTTAATCATAAAACGATTTATCTTTTGAATGAGTCTTTGCAAATTCAAAATCCATCTGTATTAACAGTGAGACTACCTCAGATTGAGAGCTTTGGACATCCAAGCTAATCCAGTGACTATAAAATATTTAAAGAGCCGGGCTCGGTGGCTCAGCCTGTAATCCCGTGCCTTGGGGAGGCTGAGGTGAGTGGATTGCCTGAGCCCGCGGGTTCGAGACCCACCTGGGCAGGCGAGACCTCATCTCTACAATAAATCAAAAAAATTAGCCGGGTGTGGTAGTGTGCGCCTGTAGTTCCAGCTACTTGGAAGGCTGAGGCGGAAGGATCGCCGGAGCCCAGCAGGTCGAGGCTGCGGTGGCCGGGAGCGGCCACTGCACTCCAGTCTGGGCGACCGAGTGAGACTCCAACTCAAAAAAAAAAAAAAAAAAAAATTTAAAGTGATAATTATGGTGTGAAGTTCTGAATGGCTTTTGCTATGGATAAATGAGACAAAAAGATACACATAAAATGAGATGTAAATGGAATACAATTTTTCTTTCTCAATTCTTGATCTATAAATAGTCTTATTTTTCTACTTTTTAAACAAAAAAAATGTTGTTCACCATCATTTGTTGGAAAAGACTCTAAGTAGTTATCTTAAGTTTATATTTTTTGAATCTAAAAATTTAAATTTTACTTTCTTTCTGAATCCAGTAGTATGCCTTTCTTTCCAATATTTATATCAAATTCAGAGACAGTTATGAAAACTCTTTGTATAAGAAAAAAAAATATTCTATACAATTTAAAAATGCTCTGAAAAGGTACTCACAGAAGGCCATTTCATGAATGAGTACTTAAAGTATGTACATACTGATAACTTACCGATGTTCAGATAGGATACTGATCTAGTAAGCTGTATATCAAACAGTCCCAAAATAATAAAAAAAAATTATCCTTTTAACAATTCATTAAATACGTATCTGTTATCTTTCATAGGACTTCTTAAAAGTAACAGTCCATTGATGTTCTCTTAGCTGGGAACCCTGACACGGAACACAGCTTTGGAGGTGAGCACGCACGGTCCCGCGGGAAGGGCAAACGCATCGTTAGGAACAGCCGACTTGCTGATAACAAAACTGAGACTGGGTGATGAGACTGCCCAGTTCACACAAGGACTCTCACCACAACACTGTTATTAGGATGGCTAAAATTCAGTAAGGTAAATGGTGACTGACACCAGACTTCAAATTCAGGAAACTGCAATGAAAGAAGAATTGATTTGGTGGGAAAAATACTTTTTAAAATGTGATAATTTGTCCATCCAAAGCTGCACTAAAAGATGAATTTCTAAAATAAAGTGTTCTCTAAGTTTTAATCTCAAACATCAGCATGGTAATGGAGAAGTTAAAATGATAAGGATTGTTCCGGGATTTGCTGCAAAAAGGGATACAGGCCATCCATTTTATCATTCTCTGCACCAAGCCCCCAAAAAGCCTGCCTATGGCTGGGATTCTGCACTTTGCATCTTGGTGGTTCAAATCTCTTCTGGTCCTCCTTTATTTTATGATCAAGAGAGAAATAACTCATTTTAGAGCAAAAAGGGTTATCCCAGATGTTCTAGCCCAACACCCTGAACTTTCCTTGAGAAGAAGCTGAGACCCAGATTCTACCTAAGCCCTAAGGGTAGGCAGAGTTAAAACTAGAACCTAATTCCTCCAAACTCTGGAAGGAAGATTTTTATTTGTTCCTAGAAAGACATAATTTTTATTTAACCATTGCATGATATTTAATTCTCAAATATCTCCTCTCTACTAAAGGAAAGTCATACTTGTTTGCATCTCACAGAATGCCTTGCTCAAAAAAATTAAAATTTTTGCTCATAAAAATTACGAATTTTGATATGGTTGCGCTTTGTCAGTGCAACCATATCAAAATCTAGTTCTTATGCTTTCATCTCCTTGCGAAGATGCCTAATACTACATCCGTAACGTATCAAGGACATCTCCTAGGTCATAAAAATCCAGAACTGATGTCAATTCTATAAGTGGGAAAATACTTGGATTATCTACATTGTAGCTCTATGGACTACACAGATCAGAAGTTCTTAAAATGCTTTCTCAAGCCAACCCACTAAGACAGCAGGCACTTACAGGAACAAGAGTTCACATCGTCTGTGGTTTTCTTGAGGACATCCTTAAGCATAGGAAAGCATATTAGCATTTCTGGGGGGTGAATGGTGGTTTGTAGGAAAGGGAGTTAAAAAGAAAAATCAGAAGAAGTCTTATTGATCTTTCTTAAAATATATGGATAGTCATATTTTGGGTACCACGAATTATTTCCTTTATCTTTACATGAGTCACGATCAATATACAATTAATGTAATAGTCCACCTGCAGTCCTGGCATGTGTAGGAGAAAACACAGGGGCCCACAAAAGTGTTAACAGCATTGCAGTGTTTTGTGATCTATCCTGTAACTGCAACTTTCTTTTTTTTGAGTTGGAGTCTCACTCTGTCACCCAGACTGGAGTGCAGTGACCGCTCCTGGCCACCGCAGCCTCGACCTGCTGGGCTCCGGCGATCCTTCCGCCTCCGCCTTCCAAGGAGCTGGAACTACAGGCGCGCGCTGCCACGCCCGGCTAATTTCTTAAAATTTATTGTAAAGATGAGGTCTTGCCAAGTTGCCTAGGTGGGTCTTGAGCCCGCGGGCTCAGGCAATCCACTCACCTCGGCCTCCCAAAGCGCAGAATTACAGGCTGAGCCACCAAGCAGGCTGTAACTGCAACTTTCGAAAACAGATCTAAAAACAGAACCAGCTATAGGCATCGCCCTCACCTAGATGAAATATTAATGATGGGCCCAAGTTGAAAGGATGCTGGAAGCTGGGCTTGGGGACTACGGGGGAATAGAAGGCAGGGAGCCACTGGGCATCAGGCCACCTCGGTCCCATCCCAGCTCGGCTATACCTTGAGGTTCCCGTCCAGAAAACCCTTACTTTACCTCTGCTACTAGGAGCTAGATGCTCTCTCAGATCCTCCAAGTTTAGAATCTACCTGCTTACACATTTTCATCAAAAGAGCAAGCACTTCAAAAGAAGCAAAATTTTTCTAAAATAAAATTTCCTCTGCCTGGTATTTTAGGTGCTAATAGCAACTAAGTAACAACACAAAGATATAACATATAGAATTTATGAGGACCATGAGAAATATGATGATCTAAATGAAGATATACTGGACAGATTCCCATAGGAAGGTGTAAAGTCCATGTTTTGAAGTGGCCAGTCAATAAGGTACCTTATAGCTAATATGTGGCCCACTCAAGGGGACTCAACTAAGGTCTTTGAAAAATCGGACGCATCGACCTTTAAATCACTGTTCCAACTCGCAGTTAACATCATGAATCAGAAATGAATAAAAGAAGCCCAACAGCATAGCATGAATGGATGAATGTGTTAATATTTTGTCTCCTAGAAAAGAATGCAGTGCTTGTCCTTGGTATATGGAAACAAGGGTATAATAGAAGAGATTGGGCTAAAAGAAAGAAGAAAATATTAAAAAATTCTTCATGAAACACTGGGGAATCTCTCTGCTGGTGTTACAAAGGAAAAAGAATTGACCTTTTGTGCTTATGATGTGAAGCACATGTACCTCTTGAGAAATGTGCTTCCTTTGTTCATCTGAGGAGATCTAAACTCGATCCTAAATAAGCTTGCTAGGCTGCTTCTGGGGTCAGGAACACGAGGGTATGTGATCACTCACTTAGATTTATGCAGCATGCCTACCTCTGGAGAATTAAACTTCTGCACGCACACACACAAACATGATGCTTACTTTTATTGTCTAGCTGAGCTCGATATTTACTAAATCCTTTCAGCCGCACTCTCTGGCCCAGAAGATCAAGGAATTCTTCAAAAGCCGGTCCCGCAGTCTCATTGTTATACATCTCTTCCTCTGTGCTCTGGCCTGCTTTGCAATAAAGGATCCCAATCTTGTGCTGAAAGCTCAGCTGAAATGGGGAAGAAATAGAATTACTTGGCAAAGCGTATCAGACAAGCTAACTTTCAGTAAAATTAATACTACAGAAGCTGAGAATTCTGTTCTCAGGAAAAGCATGCCAGAACAATTTCTATAAGTGAATAAGCAAAACAGTAAGAAGCTATCACTGTATAGGATACTACAAATGCATAACAAATCCAGAAGCCCCCAAATTTGGCTGAATAATGTCAGAAACCCCAACAAATAAAACATAGAGCTATGGCCATGTGGGATTTACCAGGCTTCCAAAAAGGATAGACAGTCAAGGTCCACGCATCTACTTAAAAATACAACTGCATAGTGGGAGTCTGCCTGGGGAAGGGCGGGCACACCTCATCAACAAGGGTACCTGCATAAGAAACATCTGTATACCTAAGCCTGAAATGTACCCCACATCTTTAAGATAAAAAAATTAAAAGTTAAAAAAATACAACTGCAGAAATACTTAATCTTATATACTTCATATAATATGTATCACTATTTTCCAAGTTGAAAAGAAAAAAAGGCCACAAATTGTTAAAAGTTTTCCCTCGCTAGTTCCTAATGCCTTTTTCTTCTTTAATTTATTTGCACATTCACAGAAATATGTAAGACTTCAAGAAAAAAAATCAAATTAAGGTCTAGTAAGGATAGAATCCCAACTGAAATTGTGATATATATATATATATATATAAATGTTTTCTTTCCATAAAAGTAACTCTGGTTGTATAACTACACTTTTCTTACATTTTTTACTATCTTGGAAAGAAAACATCTGCTAAATATACAGTACACCATCAAGAATTTTAATAGCAATTAAAGAGTTCCTGCTGTAATCCTATCTCACAGTCAATGCTCTGTCATGTTGGAAGCTACAGGATCTCCTCCAAGGCCAGAAGAAACTGGATCCATTTTCACAGCTTTCTTCTTATCCCCCAAAGAGGCACCACTTCTTACTCCTGCAATCAGAGCTCTTAATCTTACTACCAGCAATCTGAGCTTCAAAGACTGACAGATTATCAGACATCACGAATTCCCTAAAGACATCAATCCATAACACTGTTCACTTTTACTATCTAGCTGCAAAATAGAGCCTTTAATCAAAATTCATAGCTGACTATAGCAGTAAAATAAGGCAAAATGATACTCATTTCCCTTGAGCAGCGAAGTGATGACAGAAGTCTCATCTATATTATTACCTAACGACCACATACGAGGCAAGAAAGGCACAAGACACCAGCCAGGGTGACCTCAGCAGACTGGAGGAAGCATTCATTGTATGCTGAATAAACTTGGAGTTGAGCTGGCAGTCAACCGCCAATAGATTCTGAGCACATTCTGATCTTGACTACGCACTATGGGAGAATACAAAAGGAAGCATCACTTCTCTACAATCTGACCCTATATTGATAGATGGGCATTGTAGTTCACGGGCTCCTACCCGAGTCATGAGCTCCCCAACTGCGCAGTGAAGACAATATCTGTACCTTAGTGTGGGGCTTTGAGACGGTATGTATAAGCTACTTCATAAAACTTAGTATTATTCATCTTACTGAACTAGTTCTTTAGTAGGATTGAGAAAAAACCATTTCCACTCATCCAGTGACTGAAGAATTGATGTTTCTGATTAACTCGATTATCCAAATAAATGAGATACTACGTTGACTGCAAACAGGCCATCATCTTCAAAAAAATATTAAGTGCAATAAAAATAATTAATTGCACCCGAGTGACTTGGAAGTCGCTTCAGGATCTTATAGCGCATCAGGGAAATTCTCATGATTAGCAATTATTACACAGATGCTGACGGCATTAGCGACTATTGGAATTTGCATTAATACTACATAACACAGCCTCAAGATCACTGCTTCACATCCGTGATACAATGCTAGCTGACTTCTCTTTCAGTGTTAGAAGAGGATTTCAGCTCTCCAGTGATTTGGTCCTTGCTGGGATGAGAGTCCGCCATTGATGCTGTAGACGACCTGGGCTGCCACAGGTAACTCCAAAGTCTGTGCATCCCAGCACCCACGGCTTGCTTCCTCTGCACCCAGCAGAGATGGCCACACCATGATCCTCATTCTCAGAGGTCAGAGCTGACTGCTGTGCTATCAATTCTGCACCCCTCTTCCCCCGGTCACTGGACAAACCAGCCTGTGTCTAGATCCTAACTGTGAGAAGGATGTACATTTCCATTCAAGAAGCTCCTGGGCCCACGGGACTCAGTGGCCGTGGCTGAAATAGATTTCAAAGCCCCCAGGCATCTCATGACGGCTGCCAGACTCTGGTTCCAATGAAAACACCTCGTAACACACATGGCATGGGCACAGCAGGGCACAAGTTTACTACTCACAAGTATTCGCCAGGTGAAACTTGAGAGAGAAATATCTCCGGCGACTTAGAATAAAAAATCCTGGCTTGTTTACAACAAGGGCTGATTCCACTAAAATAATAATAAAATCAAACAGTCAGTGAAGAGACCTCTTACCTGAGTTTCTTTTAGAAATCTGAAAAACAGTAAAAATGTAGTATCGACTATTCCTCCTCCTGGGGTGTATCAGAAAGCTAGTAACACAGTCTTTGGAGCCATCATGATACAAAGGACAGACTCCTCATGGACTCAATTTCCTAATTCTCTCAGACCAAGGCTTCGTTTCTAGCCCTGCTAAGCCTCAGGCTGAGCCTGACACTTTGCCCACCGCACTGAATCCGACCTTTATTTGGTCTGATGTGAACTGCAGCCAGTCCCACAGCCTTGGGATAGAAGCAGGCTGGCACTTAGGTGTGAGCACTGCTGCAGACTAAAAATATTCGCTCGTCAAAAAAAAATCCCTATGGTTTCAGTACTGACAGCTGGATATACATATACACTGCCCAGAAAGCAGAGGATCCAGTCGATGTCTCTTCTTCTGCTTAGTCCCAAGGCCAGAAGCTTTGTCATTATTGATAAGAAAATTAAAATTAAAATTAAAATGAAGGAAAGGAAAAACAAAGCCTCTGAATTGCCTTGAAAATAAATTTGAGTGTGCTGGGTAAACCCTTTCTACTTCATTCTCCTGAGTCAATCTACTTGCTCTAAGCAAGCAGTCTTATTTAGTTAGACCTGCTTGACTTAGTTTGAAGCAAACCTGCTATGTAAGTTAGCATATATATCCAGGATAAGTGGACAAGAGGAAAAGGAGCCATATTTGGCTGATTAACACATTAATCATTTTGCCAAGGGCGTCGTAACATTCTAAGATAGTGAGCTGTTATAATTCATCTAAACGATAGTTTTTTTAAAAGGCAACCTATAGTATTTTATGAATTTACCTGCTGTATAAATTAGGATAGTCTTTTTAAAAAGAAAAAAATGAGATTTTTAGAAGTGGAAAGATGAAATTACGTAGATAAAGTAAGAAAACCATCAAGCTCCTGCTTAATAATTATATTCCCTATGATTCTGCACGGCATTCAGTCTTCCTCCTCAAAACACCGTACCAAACTCAAAGAGTAGAATGAATGTTCCCAACACCTACAAAATCCCCCACTTCAAAAACATGTCTTGTAGAGAGCAGATCTACTCAGTGACGATACGTCAAACCAGGATGGATTAAGATACAGACTCCAAGAACGCATAAACTGACAATACATGTAATTACGTATATGAAATACGTCATTAGGTTATAGCTTAAAATATTTTTCAAGATTAAAAAAACACATAAACCGGGCTCGGTGGCTCAGCCTGTCATCCCGCGCTTTGGGGGGCAGAGGTGAGTGGATGGCCTGAGCCCGCGGGTTCGAGACCCGCCTGGGCAACTTGGCGAGACCTCGTCTCTACAATAAATCAAAAAATGAGCTGGGCGTGGCAGCGCGTGCCTGGAGTTCCGGCTACTCGGAAGGCTGAGGGGGAAGGATCGCCGGAGCCCAACAGGTCGAGGCTGGGGTGGCTGGGAGTGTGCCACTGCGCTCCAGTCTGGGCGACAGAGTGAGGCTCCAACTCAAAAAAAAAACATGTATAACAGCAACAAAATTGGCCCATCTCTTCCTGGGCAACTTTACTATGAGGAAAATAACAAAAGCAGCACTACTCGGAATCTACTCTCCACCGCTGTAACAGGCCAGTGGCAACTTTTAAGGATCCTCTAGAAGCTGGGTAAAAATCTGTCCAGAGTCTCTCAGAGTTGAACATAACCAGTGCCTCTTCTTCATGTATTTTGGGAGTCAGGTGCTATTAAGAGTTGCAGGAAGTTAACATACCACACTGTGCTTAATTAAATCTGAACACCATTAAGAAACTACACCAAAGACAAACAAATATAAGATCAAACGAGAAAGCACATGAAGTATAACAAGAGTTATGAAATGTACCGGTCTGTACAAAAGCAGAACCCAATTTTCAAAATTAATTCCTTGACATCAGAATGCAAACAGGTGTTCACGAAAAGTTCTTAAAATGCCTCATTTTGAAAACTGCCTGGCACAATTTCTAGACCTATTTGACTCCACAGACATTCCAAATGCCTGCTCCATTCGACGAGAAGACAGTCAACTGCAGCTTCCATAATATCTCTTTTCACTGTTCTGCAAGAGAAACCCCAGATGGTGGCAGCTTCAGAGGCTTGAGAGGTTCAGGGGAACATGGACTATTTATAGAGCTTTCTAGAGCAGCCTCAGAGGACCAAACACCGTGCCCAGCAGGGAGAACCAACACAGTCTATAAACATAAGGGGACAAAGAACCACTACATGGATGGCAAGTTTTTTGCACCAAACCTCTTGCAACATGAAAATGAATGCTACTCTTCTTGTCAAGCCTGCTTGAACTCTGAGCATTCAGACCAAGCCTTATACATCCTTTCTATCCCTCTATAACACTTTTCATCAACTGTATCATGGACATTTCATACATTCCACATACTTTACCAGTCATGAGCACACACGGTAAGCTTATTCTGTATATCACACTACATTAGAAGTCAACTGCCCAAGTTGAAAGTTTGGCTTAGTTGTTTTCAATATGTCAGCTTTCATTCCTGATTGACAGAGCTCAGAATTATTCATTCTGAGTGTTATAATGTCCGCTTCTTTTTTGCTAATAATGCAGTGTCAACTTGTTAGACAAATTACAATTTCATCACTTTTAGAATTTAGCCATCTGAGATGCCAAATATTCTACTTTAAGTACAGTAGTTATTACTAGGTCGACCAAGAAATGTCTCATCTTCCCACTAAAACATGCAAAAGAATATTCCTTGGGAAAGTCTAGAAATATACATTGTCATTGTCTTTTTTTAAATCATGGATTTAAAAACAAATCCACTCATTTAAAATAAATTGTATGCACTTGCGCACCTCTCTCTCAGTTTCTTCTACAAATTATTTTGCATATGAAACTTAAAAGACTGTTTTCCATCTTCTGGCAAATACCTTAATCCTATCATCATTAACTCTTGTCTGGACAATATTAAAAAATCACATAATTTCACTCCATGTAGCTATCTATCAGTCTCTATCGTCATCACCCTAATTTCCTTCTACCAGAAAAGTCTTCCTAAAATACAGCTCTGATCATGTCACATGTTCATGGAAAACCTTTGATGGCTCCCAACCGCCTCCTGAATGCTCCTTAGCCTGGCATTCAAGGTCTCATTCGTTCTAGCCCCAACTTACCTGTTTTCCCCCTCACAATTTCCCTTTTCTTTGGAAAGAAATTAGATTAGTCACAATTCCTAATACAGTCAACTACTCATGGAATTCCATCCCGGTCCAAGGACTCGTTGGACCACCTCTTCAGGATATCTCCCCAGCCAGATGTTATTTCTTCTTTCCTCAAAACACTCACCGCATTTACACCTCTCCGAGACGTCTTAGCGTATTCCGCCTTGCTTATGCTCTTAGTCTTACTGCCCCCACAGGCTAGAGACTAGGTCTTAGTCAGCTTCAACCTTCCTAATGCATGCTGTTCACACCCATCTGTCAGCATGATGCCTTGCACATAGCAGACAAGAATAAATGTTGGTTCAGGAACTGGGCCCACATGAGATTTTTAAGTTCTGGAAAAAAAAACAAACCACTACGAACCTCTATTAATCATGAAATCAGACGTGCTCTTGTTAGCTGGGACATACCAAAACCTTGGTAGAAACACCAAGTCTCAGCTCAGCAGGAGGTGTGTTATACCATAAAGGCATCATGTTTCTAAACTAATATAAAGGCATATTTGGAAAAAAAATAGAGAGAAAATGCTCCAAGGCATTCAAAAAATGAGATTTTAAAGGAAAGATGGATGGGGAAATTCCAAAACCTTTAGAAACATAGATGCAAATTCATACACGGACATACGATATACTCTCCCACACTATACACACCCCTTGTTCATCGAGCTTGAGCAGCTGTTCTGGAACCTTGGGTGAATTGGAAGCCTGTCGCAGGCACTGAATGCTCAGCTCTGGAATGACATATTCCAAAACTTCTTTGAGAGGTAGTCCTCGTGCGGTACCGTGCCTAGCAGTAGAGGGAATAGCATCTTCTAAAATTGCTCCTCTCAGGGTTGTAAGCTGCAGAGGCGAAACATAAATAAGACCTTCAGTTAATACTTACGGCTGGTCACCTACTTAGAGCCTAATTATTTGGCTGCCTTAAGGAAAAAAAGAATCAACGCTCTTTCCAAGTGGGGCAAAAAGGGCTAAAGTACTCCCTTCAAAAAAGCAACATCAACACTCAAATAGTCTATAAATGACAACAGCATACAAGGAAACAGGAATAAGCCAGGTGGGGTGAAAATGATCAGATGTGTGCCTGTGAAAGAGGAGAAGCAAAGCAGATATAAAAATTAAGGCCTTCCTCCGACTCTCTGGACCCACATGGGAAGGCTCATGCCAAAGAGAAGCTGCATATGCTAGCCCTCGGCTTAACCTTCACTCTTCTTCTATCCTCCCTTTTCTTTCTCCCATTTCCCCATTTGCCTACATCTCTTTTTCTTCTAGTCTTCCTTATCTCCTTCTATTTAATTTTTCATCCTGATCATTTTTGAGGCTGAATGGTGACAGGCAGTAATATCTTTTCTTTGATCTGGAAGTATTCAAAATACACCCTGAAATATTTGCCAAATATATATTCCTGTAATTAAAATGAGCAAAATGAATAAAACCTCAAAGACAGGCCATATCTAATTTTTTTTTTTTTTAAAGAGAGGAGGTCTTGCTATGTTGCCCAGGCTGGAGTGCAGGCACTATTCATTGGTACAATCATTGTGCACTATAGCCTCAAACTCCTGAATTCAAGGGATCCTCTCGCCTAAGCCTCTCAAGTGGTTGGGACTACAGGTCTGCACCAACGTGACCAGCTTCAGATCTAATTCTTTATATAAATCTGCATTTCCACCTGTTTAGCTATATGTATTATGCCATTTGTGTAATGATCTCATTTTTCACTCAACGCAAGACAACCAAGGAACTAACCTGGGTCCTCAATAAAACAAAGTTGCATGGACAAAGCTACTACACTGCTGAAGACATGAGTCAAATATTCAACCCAACGCAGGCATCCTAATTTTCTGTGTTAGGCTTTAAGGTTTTTTTTTCCTGAGTTGGAGTCTCACTCCGCTGCCCAGGCTGGAATGCACTGGCATGCTCATGGCCACCCCAGGGTTGACCTGCTGGGCTCCGGCGATCCTTCTGCCTCAGCCTTCCAAGTAGCCGGAACTACAGGCGCGTG
Organism: Cephalopachus bancanus; assembly: GCA_027257055.1. NCBI lineage: Eukaryota > Metazoa > Chordata > Mammalia > Primates > Tarsiidae > Cephalopachus > Cephalopachus bancanus. Next base: position 1,050,766 of record JAPVLO010000392.1, read on the forward strand.
CTACAAACCCAGCTAAGTTTTTGATTTATTGCAGAGACGAGGTCTCCCCATGTTGCCCAGGCTGGTCTTGAACCTGCAGGCTCAGGCAATCCTCTTGCCTCGGCCTCCCAAAGTGCTGGGATTACAGGCTTGAGCCACCATGCCTGGCCTTTAAAGTTGTTTTTAAACTCAGACATAAATGGAATAGTTTGTGTGTGTTCTCTCTTAGCCCCTAAATCTTCCATTTTTATCATTTTGTGTAAAGTGGCAGTAAACCCACTGCCACTTAACATCCATGACATGTTTCCAATTTTTTCATTTGGAATATAATACTGCAATCCCCCTTTGTATTACCTTAAATGTTATGATCATTAACATCAAAAATATAAATTCACAGCCGGGCTCAGTGGCTCAGCCTGTAATCCCGTGCTTTGGGAGGCAGAGGTGAGTGGACTGCCTGACCCCGCGGGTTCGAGACCCACCCGGGCAACTTGACAAGACCTCATCTCTACAATAAAAATCAAAAAAATTAGCCGGGCATGGTAGCGCACGCCTGTAGTTCCAGCTACTTGGAAGGCTGAGATGGAAGGATGGCCGGAGCCCAGCAGGTCGAGGCTGCGGTGGCCAGGAGCGGCCACTGCACTCCAGTCTGGGCGACAGAGTGAGACTCTGACTCAAAATAAATAAATAAATAAACAAATAAACAAACAAACAAATATAAATTCACTGCCCAGTTGAAACCAAACTAAAGCAGTAATACCAAAGGAGGTTTAGACTTTAGTCCAGTAACAATGCAAAGCATCCCCATTACCTCACTTGTCCTGAAAACCACCCTGTAGTTGAACTGAGACCCTTCTTTTTCCTTGGGATCCTCCGCTTTCTCTCTCCGGATGCTGACAGCCACTGGGCCAAGGTTTTCGTCTATGCCAAAGTAGTTTTGGTGCTCTATAATGGAAGAGAGAGATGGCATCAAAAGAAAGAGAAAGGAATAAAGAGCAGGATGGGTAACTTTTGGTTCGTGTAACAAATCTCTGCGGAAATACCACATGGCTTGTACGATTTCCCTAGATGCATGTGTTGGATCAAACCTTCAAGTTTCCAGTTACCTTTACATCTCATTTCATCTCAGTTTCTATTAATTCCTCCTGTCACTCTGCTTTTCAATAAGTTCACGAGCAGCAAGAAATCTTTCCAACCCAAAGTTATTTTGCAATTATGTGAATACCATCATCAGAAACAGTGTGCTGCCACTCTTCGAAACTGTCAAAAGAGGAACATGGCCACTTCTAGAATCATTATTTAAAACAGTTACCCTCCATCTGGGAAAGTAACCTTCTCTGATTGAGTGAAGGTGCCAGAGGTTACCTAGCTAGCCACTCAGACCAGCCAGGTTCTTGGTGATCAGCAGAGTAGCAAAGATCACCCCTTCATTAAAATATCACTAAAACACCTAAAGTCTAAAGCAAAATTTAGCAACAGAAAATATACAAAGTCATTAAAAGGTGATAATGTCAAATTTAATTGACAAATCCTATAACTTGGTTCACAATATTATTAGCTAATCATTTTTTTTCACATAAACTCGCTGGTCCTTAAAGGACCTAAAACCACAGTCTCACCATGGGTGTGGACATTGGGGTCATACTTTCCCTTTGACACAGAGTTCCCTCCAGGACATCCGTCCTGAGAGACAGTTATTCGTCTCTTACTCATATATGTAACTACTATGTGCCAGGCATTGTTTCAGCCGTGGGGCAAAGGGAGAATATTCCAAAAAACAATTCCTATTCATGAAGCATATATTCTTTGAACCCTTCCAATGACATAAAGCTCACTGCTTTATGAGAAACTCCCTCTGGACTGCTGGACAAGGCTTCCTGTCAGTGAGCTCTGCTAGAAGTAGTCAAGAATGCTTCATTGCAAATTCTAAACTTTTTAAGTGTTTCTTCTGAAGCAATCCAAACTTAACACTACACTCAAGATGTGGTCCAACTCATATAAAATAAAGAAAGCAATTATCCAAATGTTTATTAATGCAGCCTGAAAAGTTATCTATTTTTAGCAGCCCTGTTACACCAATAATTCATGCCGAGCAGGTGGTAAATACAAACCCCCAGGTGTTATTCATTTATTTCTTGGTGAACTGTCACCAAGTCAGTTCTCCAAGGTGTATCCTCACAAAATCGGTTTTTTCCACCCCGACTCTTAACTTTTCATTAAAAAGAAACATTATAAAGAGAGCATTTATAGGCTTGAAGAAAACTCAGAGGTATTCCAAAGGCTTCTGGTTATGCTAACATTTTCTGCTACAATAATCCTGGAAGGAATAAGAAATTTTGTTGAGAAAGTAGAAAACAATGAGTTCGACCAAGGAAAAGAGCACCGGCATCACTCAGAGCAAACACTATCCAAAGCCACTTACAAACACTGGCGAGATCGTGAAACAGCAAATAATTTACTTCTTTACTGTCCGCCACCAAATGGGATTAATACTGGTATGACTTCCCTTTAGAGTCAGTCCGAGCTAGAAGCAGCCAGTAAAACATTTTGGGAGATGAAAGGTGAATTACTGACATAGTACAGACCTGGGCAAGTACAAAAGAAAACAAGCCTTCTTATTTTATAAAATGGGTGATGCATCCCTTGGGAATACAGTCATGGAACGCGCAATGATCTTCCAGTCAACAACAGAGTGCACATGCAGTGGTCATTCCAAATGATTGTCAGGAAGCTGAAGAGCCCCTATCGCCTCGTGACATCACAACCGTTGTAACGTGAGGGTGCAAAAACCAAAAAAAGCTTTAGAAAGCAAAAGAAAAGATATTCAATAGAAAAAAGCTTACAGAATAAAGATATAAAGAAAATATTTTTTTGCACAGCTAAATAATGTGTTTGTACCTTAAGCTAAGTGTTATTACAAAGAACTCAAAAGCTAAAAAAACTAAAACACCGATAAAGTAAGAAAGTTATCATAAGCTAAGGGGAACTATGAATGAACAGAGAAAAAAGTTTTTATAAACTTAGTGTAGCCTAAGGGTCCGATGCTTATAAAGGCTAGAGTGGTACACAGTATGTCTTAAGCCTTCACATTCACTCACACCACTCACTCTCCCAGAGCAGCTTCCAGTCCTGCAAACTGTATGCATGGGAAGTGCCATAGACAGACATGCCATTTTTCGATTTTTATACAACATTTTTACTGTACCTTTTCTGTGTCTGAGTATGTTCATATCCGCAAATATCAGGTGTCACAGTCGCCTGCAGTATTCAGTGCAGTCACGTGCTGAACAGGTCTGTCGCCTAGGAGCAACAGGCCATACCATACAGCCTAGGTGTGTGGTAGGCTGTGTCATCTAGGTGTGCATAAGCACACTCCATGATGTTCACAAAACAGAATCACCTAAAGACACATTTCTCAGAACGTATTCCCATCATTAAGTGATACATGACTGCAGTGTGTACTAATAAAAGCCAAGGTAATTGTCACAAATATAAACAACTCCAGAGACATTAAACACACATAAAAAGGTCTCGACTTGAGGAGCGCTGATCCAGAAGCAGTTTGTGACATTAACCAATGTCAAATAAAAAAACTCAATGAAAACGCAGACTAAAAGTTAATGGTCTGCTTCAGACACTAGGGACATTATCATTCTCTAAATTGGCTTTAGTGACTATTGGACCCATGAAATTATAATAGATCTATGGACAATGCATAAACACATCTTTAAACTTAAAACTAAGTTAGTTTAGAGTATACTTTTTTTTTTGAGTCAGGGTCTCACTCTGTTGCCCAGGAATTCAGTGGCACGATCACGGCTCACTGCAGCCTCAACTTCCTGGGCCCAGGCAATCCTTCTACTCAGCTTATTTTTTTTTTTTTAATTTTTTTGGAGAGACACGGTCTTACTATGTTGCCTAGCCCAGTCTCAAGCAATCCTCCCATCTCAGTCTCCCAAAGTGCTGGGATTACAGATGTGAGCCACCACGCCAAGCCTAGAATATTCTTAGTTATAGTTAGCCAACTATCCTGACAAGAAGTTTTGCCTTTTCCTCAATGAGTTTTAACATAAGCCAAATGTACTGATAAAAATACTCAGAAAGTACACAAAAACACAAGTCATAAGATGAATGCTTCCTTCTTAGAAGACATTTCAATAACTCGCTTGCAAAAACACTCAAATCACTTCTATTTTAGGCACTTGATGAGCCCCATAACAAGAACCAAAAGAACTTCAAATGACTTTAGGGAGGAAAGAGTAACAATAAACATCTTTTTATGGTGAGGGTGAGAGCCCCAGATTAAGTGAATCGTATTGAGACTTCTTATCCCTGACAACAAAAAAAACATAGTAAGTGTACTGCTCTCATACTCAGCAGGTCTACAGGGACAGAAAACAGACTTGTGACTGCCATGAGGCCAGAGAAGGGGCTGACCGCAGGGGAACGTGGAGAAATGTTCGGTGTGATGAAACTATTTATTGATTGTGGCAGTGGCTATACACCATATTTGCCAAAACTTTCAGAACTGCACGCCAAAACGGGTGAATTTGACCGTATATAAAATAGACCTTTATCTGTAAAAACTGAGGATGGAGGGTGGAGGTGTCAGTGTGAGAATGAGCTGGTATAGGGCCCTCCATATAGACACAAGTCATGACCATTTCATGTCCCGATGGCCTGTCAGTGAGGACATCTACTACTGAAATCAGCACTCTCTCTCATTCCTGTCTTCTCAACTACTACTTAATCCTCAACCCAGGACAAACTCCCTGTCACACTGCTGTTATGCTCAAGAATGTCATGACACCCTGTTGCCAAATCCAACTACCTTCCAGGCCTTTTACGGCCAGACCCATCTGTATGTCTGATACTGGCAGCCACTCACCTGTTGGGGCCCGTTACTCCCTCCCTTCTGTAACATCTCGTTTTAGAGCGCGCTATAGCCCAGATCTTTCCTTCCGGGTCCCCAGTGTGGTTCCTCCTCTGGCCTCGCCTTACGACCTGAGTGTTTCCCCAGGCTCCATCCTTAGCCCTTGTCGGTCCTTTCTGATTCTGTCTCCGTCTTCGTACTTATCTAAAAGTCTCTCTGCTTTCTATCCCCCATCCACTCACTCGTCTCCTTCAAATTCCTTAGTGGCACCAAACCTGCTCCAGGCTCCTCTCTCATAAATGCCCCAACTCAGAAAGGTCTAGAGAAGCACCCTCTGCTGCTCGTGACTCGAGCCTTGTTCTTCCATTTGCTCCCTCAGCCTGGAGTGCTTGCCACTTTTCTTCATTCGCTGTTCTTGCTCGTTGTTAAGCCTCAATCCAAACACCGCCTCCACTGGAAACGCGCTTCTCGCCTCTGGAAAAGGCGGAACGCTTCAACTTCTACATCCTAAGACTTAGCATTATAATGCTTCATAAATCACACACGCTTAGTAAATTGTTCTTGAATTACTGGACATTTATATACTCCCTTGATATGACCCCAAAGTAATGGTTATGTCTGACCTCAACCAAGAACATCAAAACTTAAAAAAAACCAAGGAGAGCTGGGCTCAGTGGCTCAGCCTGTAATCCCGCGCTTTGGGAGGCTGAGGTGAGTGGACTGCCTGAGCCCACGGGTTCGAGACCCGCCTCATCTCTACAATAAATAAAAAATGAGCCGGGCGTGGTCGCGCGTGCCTGTAGTTCCGGCTACTTGGAAGGCTGAGGCGGAAGGATCGCCGGAGCCCAGCAGGTCGAGGCTGTGGTGGCCGGGAGCGGCCACTGCACTCCAGTCTGGGCAACAGAGTGAGACTCTGACTCCAAAAAAAAAAAAAGCAAAAACCAAGGAGATAGCTCATTCCCTGCTGGGAAGTCGTCAGTTTGCAGCAGACGCTTTCCTCAGAGAGAGGGGCAATACAGTTTCCTGAAATATTCACAAAACCAAGAACTTATGTATCTATTACAGCTCACATGGTCTATTAGCGTACTGTGACTGCTGCAACAAATTGCCATAATCTTGCTGGCATAAATCAACCCCACTTCCTGTCACACAGCTTTGGAGGCTAGAAGTCCAAAGTCAGTTTCAATGAGCAGGCATCAAGGCTCCAGAGGGACCCCACTCCCTTAGGCTGCCCTAGGGGACAGTCTGTGTCCTTGTCTTTTCCAGTTTCTAGACCTTCATTCCTTGCATTTCTTGGCTCATGGCCCTGCCCCCATCTTCAAAGCCAGCAGCCTAGCATCTTGTTTCAGTGGTCACCTTGCCTTCTCTTCTGTAGTCAAATTCCACACTGTCTCCCTCTTTTATAAGGATACCTGTGATTGCGTTTAGATCCCAGCCAGGTCTCACCTGGATAATCCAGGCTAATCTCCCCATCTCAAGACCTTTAGCCTCATCTGCAAAGTCTCTTTTGGCATATAAGGCAACATCCAGGGATTCCAGGAATTAGGACCTAGCTACCTTCAAAGGCCATTATTGAACTTACCATACATACATTTCCATTCATTTACTCAAATACTGAACAGAGGATGACGCCACTGTGTGTCAGAAACTGATAAATACTGAGGATACAAAACACAGCCTGCTTCAAAATGTTTTGGTGCTGTGGGGGATAATAATACAGAAAACAGACAAAAATTACCCCTTCTAGATTCTGTGATAAAAGCGTGAATATAATAAAAGCACCAAAAATATCCAGTAAGAACCATGACTCCTTTGCTATGCTGCCCAGGCCGGTCTCAGACTCCTGGGCTCAAGCGATCCACCGCTTCAGTCTCCCAAATTGCTGGGACTACAGTCCGGAGCCACCTCCCTGGCCATTTTACTCTTAATTATGTTCCCACAAAACAATTCTTTGAGCTATTTTGCATATCAAGTATTTTAACCTATGACCATAATATGTCCCCTCCATTTATTCTGGATTTTAATTGCTCTTGGAAATGTGTTGTAGCTTGCTGGAGTAGACACTGATCTTTCTTCAGATTTAGTCCTAGGTTCTTGATGTTTTATAACATAGATGGCATATTTTTTCAACATTTCTAGTTGTAAGCTTTGAGGATTAGACAACTAAGTGTGTATATTTTGAAATTACATTTTCTTTAACTACAGATTTAGAGGGCTGACCCTTCAATCATTGTAAAGTGTCTCCTCATCTATAATAGCTACCTTAGAGTCTACTTTGCACAGGCATACCTCATTTTTCCTGTGCTTTGTCATTTTGTGTGCTTCGCAAATACTGTGTTTTTGACAAATTGAAGGTTTGTGGCAACCATGTATCCACTAAGTCTATCAATGCCAATTTTTTTTCAAAAGCGCTCACTTTGTGTCTCTCCGTCACACTTTGGTAACTCTCACATTGTCTGTTAAAATTTATGACTAGCGATCTTTGATGTTACTATTGTAATTGTTTTGGGATGCCACACACCATGCCCATATAAGACGGCAAACTTAATTAACGTTGATGTTCTGACTTCTCCCTCCACCAGCCTTTCCCCATTTCTCTCTCTCCCTCTTTGGGCTTCCCTCTTCCCTGAACCTCAGTATCAAAATTAAGCCAATGAATAACCCTAAAATGATCTCTAAGTATTCAAGTGAAAGGAAAAACCACATGTCTCTCGCGTTAAATGAAAAGCTAGAAATGACTGGGCTTAGTGAGGAAGGCATGTTGAAAGCTGAGACTTGACGGAAATCTAGGCCGCTTGTGCCCAACAGCCAAGCTGTAAATGCAAAGGACAAGTTCTTGCAGGAAGTTAAGTGTGCTACTCCAGTGAACACACAAATTATTATGAAAGTGCAACCGCCTTTTTTGCCAATGTGGAGAAGGTTCACATGGTCTGGACAAAAGACAAAGCCAGTCACAATACTTTCCCAAGCCAAAGCCTAATCCAAAGCAAGGTCCTAACTCTCTTCAATTGTATAAAAGACAGAGAAGGCGAGGAGGCTGCAGGAGAAAAGTATGAAGGTAGCAGAAGTTGGTTCATGAAGTTTAATGAAAAAAGTCATCTCCAGAACACAAAAGTTATGATGAAGCACCAAGTGCTGATGGAGAAGTCAATGTACGTTATCCAGATTTAGCTAAGACAATTGATGAAGACAGCTACAATAAACAACAGATTTTCAATGCAGATTAAATAGTCTTCTACTGGGAAGAGATACCATCTAGGACTTTCACAGCCAGAGAGAAGTCAATGCCTGGCTTCAAAGGACAGACTGAAACTCTCGTTAGTGGTTAATGCAGGCGACTCTAAGTTGAGCCAAAATTCATTGACCATTCCAAAAATCCTACAGTCCTTAAGAATGAAGCTAAATCTACTCCGCCTGTGCTCTACCAATGGATCAACAAGGTCTGGAGGACAGCACATCTATTTACAGCAAGGTTAATTAAAAGCCCGCTATTGAGAACTACTACTCAGAAAAAAGATTCCTTTCAAAATATTACTGCTTGTTGACAAAATACCTGGTCACTCAACAGCTCTGATAAAGTTGAATTAGGAAATTATTGTTTTCATGCCTGCTAACACAACATGCATTCTGCAGCCTATGGATCAAGGAGTAATTTTGATGTTTGAGTCTTATTTGAGAAATACATTTTGCAAGGCTACAGTTGCCATAGATAGTGATTTCTCTTGTAGACGTGGGTAAACTGAAAATCTTCTGGAAAGGACTCATCATTCTAGATGCCACTAAGAACATTTGTGATTCAGAGGAGGAGGTCAAAATATCAACCTTAAGAGGAGTTTGGAGGAAGCTGACTCTAACCCTCCTGGCTGACTTTGAAGGAAGGGTTCAAGACTTCAGCGGAGGGAGTCGCAGCAGATGTGGTGGACACAGCCAGAGAACTGGAAGTGGAGCCTGAAGACCTGACTGAACTGCTGCCATCTCATGATCAAACCTGAACAAACGAGGAGGAGTTGCTTACAGATGAGCAGCAAGAGTGGTTTCTCGAGACGGAATCGACTCCTGGTGAAGACGCTGGGAACACCGTTGAAATGATAATAAAAGTCTTAGACTGTCATATAAACGTGGTTGGCAAAGCAATGGCAGAGTTTGAGAGGGCTGACTCCAATTCTGGAAAACCTTCTGTTGTGGGTTGAATGTATCAAGCAGTATCACAGACTACAGAGAAATCTGCCCTGAAAGGGAAGAGTTCATCAATGCAGCAAACATCATTGTTGTCAATGAAGAAGAAATTTTCCCAGCCACCCCAGTCTTCAGCAACCACCACCCAGATCAGTCAGCAGCCATCAACACGGAGACAAGACCTTCCCCAGCAAAAAGACTGCGACTCACTGCAGGCTCAGATGTTAGCATTCTGTAGCAATAGTCTTTCAAAATTAAGATCTATATGTTTTTTTAGACATAATGCTATTGCACACTTAACAGACTACAATACAGCATAAACATGCTTTTGATGTACTGGGAAACCAAAAAAACATGCCTTGCTTTATTACAATATGACCTCACGGCGGTAGTCTGGAACTGAACCCACGGTATCAAGGTATGCCTGTCTGAGACTGCCTAGGCAGGTCTCAGGGGAGCCTTTCTCTTGAGCCACTGAGTGTTCCAGGGAAGGCTCTTCCAAGTCTCCTGTCCACAGGTATTTAACTCAAATAAGAGAACAGAGCTAGGCACCTCACTCTATTAATTTTATTAAACCCCACGTTTACTTAAGTGTCCTAGCCTTGCCCTTTGCCAGGCCTGTTGTTCAATCTTCTCCAGGATAAATCTTCAGTTTTCCACCTGGGTGGGGGATAAGTAACAAACTGGCTACAAGGGCAGGAGAGGGAATCTGATCTTTTAAAAGCATGTGAACAGTCCTGTTTTCACTCTTTTCCAGTTCGTTTTCCCTTCTCCAATGGTGCCTGGCTCTGACATGGACTGACGGCTTTTTAAAATTTTTTTTTGAGTTGGAGTCCCACTCTGTCACCCAGACTGGAGTGCAGTGGCCGCTCCCGGCCACCGCAGCCTCGACCTGCCGGGCTCCGGCGATCCTTCGGCCTCAGCCTTCCGAGTAGCTGGAACTACAGGCGCGCGCGACCACACCCGGCTCATTTTTTGATTTTTATTGTGGAGATGAGGTCTCGCCAAGTTGCCCAGGGGGGTCTCGAACCCGCGGGCCCCGGCAATTCACTCACCTCGGCCTCCCAAAGCGCGGGATTACAGGCTGAGCCTCCGAGCCCGGCCCTGACTGCTTCTTGACAGCCTCTCCCCAGTCCTCACCACTGACTTGGGAGGAGCGTTATAGTTGAAAGTAGGCATATTAACGGCAAAAAAACGAAATCAAAACAAAAAAGGAGTGCACATAAAATAAACAGCATTACGTATCTTTTTGATTTGGAGTCCAACATCCTACACAGTTTAAGAGTCGGCCTAAGGGTCATTCCCACTTTTAATCTCAAAAGGCTGATCTATAATTGCCTAGAGAGGTTAAATAGTCTTAACACAGTAACCTGAAGTCTGAGAGGGCTTGTGGGGGATGTCTACCTATTCCAAAGAAGTCCCCGGGAGGTCCATCAGGAAAAGACTTTGGTTTATTAAAACTTATGGGAGGCACCAATGGCAACAGGTCAGTGAAGAATCCGCATCTCGGGGATTCTTCTGTAAGTAGAGCAAGACGTTTTACAACCAAAGCAACCAAGCTAATCATTCAAAAGCCTATACAGTGTGTACCATTACATTGATTAAGCATGACATTACACTGTTTTCAGCTGTGTCTGATCACCCGCACCCCATGACTCATTACTGGGAATTTGTATACCCTTCAGAGACCAGCCTTGGGTCAGAGCCCACAGGAAGAAACCTGGTATGGGGGGAAACAGTCGATGTCCAGACAATGCCTCACGATTATATTCCTGGGATAGTCTTTTAAAGCAAGCCATGACACACATGGTACTTCACTGAATAATTTATATCAGAAATGATACTTTAAGAAAATGTTTGTGAACCCAAATTTTGTGTATTACCCTTTTTAGCTAAGATGGCAAGAAAACTAGTTTAAAAACGTTTTCCCTTCACAACTACCTACCTTTCCAACCCATGCCCCTCACCCATTTTCAGCTGTTCATTTTCTCTTAAGCAGGCACGCGTTTTTTGAATGCTAGTGGAGAGATAAAGTTCCCGCTCTTTACAGGCATCACACAGCTTTTACGTCTCCCTAGTTGTCTTCTAAGGGACTTCACCAACTCTTGGTTTCACCGAGGAATGCAGGTGACTACCTGTATTCTAAAGAAATCAAAATCGTCTGCGGAATCATGTAACAAGCTGTCGAGCTTTCATAAAGGGCATTGCTACATGCCATGAAGACATGAACAGAACCTGTGTCTCCTCCTGTAGCTTCCAGGAGCAAAGGAGTGCACTCTTTCAAATGATAGTCTGCACCCCACTTTCAGGAAAGAGCCCCTTGTTAATCTCCATTGCAAGAGGCCCTTTCTTCTTGGGCAGAGAGTAATGAGCACGCCTTCCTCAGCGGTGTATGCATTCAGACCCTCACCCACTCCAAGCCGCCCTTATTCCAAGCAGACGATTTCCATAAAATTGCTTCAAGGGTGAATCAAATGAAATCATTCCTTGGCAGAATGGAAGCTATGAAAGACTGTTGAGAAGCTGAATGAAAATCCACACATCATGCAAATCCAACAGGACAGGATAAAAAAAAATCGGTTAACAAGATTGCAGGGTAGGAAATGGAAATGAGATGCAGTACATCTCTGTGGTGCACTGTGGCTATTCAGGTTGAAAAAAAAAAAACAAATTCAGAAGAGGAAGAAAATGGGGGTTGGGGGCTACAACGGACTCTAGCCCAAAGGCAGTTTCTAGATGCTGTGATATCTTGGAAGGGAGATTTATTTGGTAACTCCCCAATGAGTTGGGCAGGTAAGAACCACGACTCCACATGGCCTCCTGAGGTCAGGTATGCCAAAGAATCACTCACAGCTTTACAGGATTTATCGGTCACCATACCATGTATAAGTACACTGAGGCCACAAGCAACGGTGCACCCGTGTCCTCTATCCTTTACTTTGTCAATATGCACAACAGAAGCTCGCTTGCTGTCTTGCCATAATAAGCAGTTTAAAAGTTCTGTGCCCCCTAGTCGGGCATGGTAGCGCATGCCTATAGTTCTTGCTACTTGGAAGGCTGAGGCGGAAGGATGGCTGGAGCCTAGCAGGTCGAGACTGCGGTGTCCAGGAGCATGCCACTGCACTCCAGTCTGGGCAACAGAATGATTACTCCAACTAAAAAAAACTAAAAATAAAAAAGTTCTGTGTCCCTTCAACAGCTAGTTGATGATTTAACTGACTGCTCTCTGTGATCTGGGCTATATCCCTGGCTGCAGTTGGCAGCTCTCTAAATTCCTTCCCAGGATATGTACCTTCTTTCACCTTTCCCTCCAGACATTTATGCGTCTACCTCCAAGATAACCTGCCCCGTTCCCTAAAGGTTTAGGTGTCATAAAGAAAAACTGAAAATGAGACAATAAGTGGATGAATAAATAACGGGACCTACTTTTGTAGATTTCAACATGGAGAGTCATTCAATAACCTCAAGACACTTCAAATACCTTGTTAATGACTCATGAATTAAATGACATGAGGGATTTGTTTCCCTGTAAATTTTTGCTCCTTTGAGCCAAATTTAACCAAAATATTAGCTAAGCTTGAAAAACCCGAGGCATTACAGTGAAGATAATAATATTAAATATTTTTACATAAACTAACTCACTTCATCCTTTCTACCTATGCGGAGGCACAACTACCATTCTAATTTTTTTTTTTTTTTGAGTTGGGGTCTCACTCTGTCGCCCAGACTGGAGTGCGGTGGCACGCTCCTGCCCACCACACCCTTGACCTGCTGGGCTCCAGCGATCCTTCCGCCTCAGCCAAGGAGCTGGAACTACAGGTGTGCACTACCACGCCCGGCTAATTTTTGATTTGCTGTAGAGACGAGGGCTCGTCAAGTTGCCCAGGCGGGTCTTGAACCCACGGGCTCAGGCAATCCACTCGCCTTGGCCTCTCAAAGTGCTGGGATTACAGGTTGAGCCTCATTTTGCAGATAATACTGAAGCTGAGCAGTTAAGTGACTTGCTCAAGGTCATATTCTGGTGTGACAGAGTTAGGATGCAAACCCAGGCAGTCGTCTCTAGAGCTCTCATGAAAAACAACTGGAGGTGACAAAATTCAAGCAAAGGTTTAAATGATAAGAATCATCAATACAGACACAACTTAAAGATAATTCTTACCATTTACAATCTTTGCAGCATAGAGCTGGGCTGTGAACCCAGGTGTGTGTTTCATGCTACCTTGCCTGCCATCTCAGACCTCTGTTTCCCAAGAGCTGACCTCCAACTATAATTAAGGAAACCCAGAATAAAATGGTAAAGGTAAAGACTGAAGAAGAGAGGCAGGTATCCCAAGGCTTCCTTAAATAATCTGTAAATTTTAGTATTATTTGCTCAAAGGAGGCGGAAAACACCAGGAAAGCATGAACGGCCTTGCCACATCAAGGGAGAGAGGAGGCGGCCACTGGTCAGGGGCCAGTTGACCAGTCTTTATTTCATTTTAGTAGGACAAACAGTGAAAGAAGTTTTGGATCAGCACAAATTCTAAGACAGAATTTATCAAGCTTCTAGGTTCTCTAAGCCCCTATCCCTATGTCCCCAAAACCTTTATTTCCAACTTACTGTACCAGTAGCAAAATGCCAAGTATCCCAGTTAACTGCCACGTGAATCAAACTGTAAAGAAATATTCACATCTTCATTCCTCTTACCAAGAGCATAATAGAGCATTAGGTCTTCTCCCTCATAACTGACCGACAGCCCTAGGGGCCAAGGGTCAACACGGGTGATACAGCCTGCATTCTTGCGAGGGCCTACCATAGCACCCCTACCACAGAGAAAGGCCAAGCGTTTCCCACGTCCAGCCACGGGGGCCGGCGCGACCATAACCCATGAGGCTGAGTCTCAGGTGCAGCCAGGCAAGGCCTTCCTAAGAGCCCCCTGGGACTCAAGGGGGCCTCTGTTTGGGAGGGCAGTACTGGCCGGGGAGAGAGGTTAAGAACTGTGTTGCTTATGCCTCTGAGGGAGGAATTTGTAGCTTAGAATAGTTCTCCTAGCCAGGCTCGGTGGCTCAGCCTGTAATCCCGCACTTTGGGAGGCTGAGGTGAGTGGATTGCCTGAGCCCACGGGTTCGAGACCGCCTGGGCAGCGAGACCTCATCTCTACAACAAATTAAAAAATTAGCCGGGCGTGGTAGCATGCGCCTGTAGTTCCAGCTACGTGGAAGGCTGAGGCGGAAGGATCCCCGGAGCCCAGCGGGTCGAGGTTGCGGTGGGCTGGGAGCGGCCACTGCACTCCAGTCTGGGTGACAGAGTGAGACTCCAACTCAAAAAACAACAACAAAAAAAGAATAGTTCTCTTGTTAGACAGCACTCTGTTCACCCGTATGAACGGAATAGTGTCCAATTCCCTATTAATTTTCGTCAATGACTCCAAAACCAGAAGAAAAAAGAAAGCCACCAGGCATGAAATTCAAAGCAAATGTAGCCATGCATCACTCAGGCGGAGGCTCATTTGAGATGTAAAGGTATACTCCCGCCTATGTGAATGTGTTTGCAAGGGGGTGGCACACTTCACCCGACACCCTTCCCCAGGCCACCTCACTGTATGGTTCTACCTCTTTCTCTCTGCGTCTTGTAACCACTGCAATAAAGTACCCCCCTTTAAAGGTTATACCAGTCTTGCAGACAATCATTTCTTTTGAGAGAGAAATTCTTACACATTTATTTAAGAGGTCCTGAAGGGCCAGGAGGCAGGCACCGCTCTAAGCCTTTACAAGTGAGGGATCTGTATTATTAGCCCATTCACAAATGAATAAGGTTCAACTAGTTCAAGGACTTCCACCAAGCGGAGTTGGGATGTGAACCCAGGTGTGCATTCCACCTTAAGTGATGCCACCTAGCCCACAATTCACAGACCTCTGTTCATCAAGAGTTGACCTCCAGCTATAATGAAAATGAGTGCACACATTTGCCTAATGACAAAAAGATAATTCCCCAGGTCCACAAAATGGTCAGCTGGTTTCAAGAGAGGTAAGAGGGCTATTAAACAAATTCTAGAAGAATCTTTTCTGTTTATCAAGTTCATTTAGAAGGATTTACACACAGGATGTTATCCTTCAGTTAAAATACTACTAATGACAAAGGTTAGCATTGGAAAAAAGGGTGAGTTTACAGAAAACTGGTTAAGAGAGTAGTTATTAGAAATAGCGAAGCTGGCTATTTATGGGAATCCTACAGTAGTTTGATAAAGTGACATAAACCTGTAAGTCTGTTATTTTTAAGAACTGTTTATAAATGCTTCTTTCTCGTTATAAAGAAATAAATTCCAAATATATCATGAGCATTTATAACTTGCATCTTATACAAATTTTAACTTCTTATTTTAAACTTGTCTTAGATTTACAGAAAAGCTGCAAAGACAGTAAAGAGTCCCCTTATACCCTTCACTGGGTTTCCCAGCTGTCAACATCTTACATTATTTTGGTACATTTGTTATAATTAATGAACCAATACTGATATGCTATTAACTAATGTCCATATTTTATTCAAATGCCCTTAGTTTTTAATCTAACATCTTTCCTGAGTTCCGGAATACCACGGGACACTTAGTTGTCATGTATCCTCAGGCTCCTCTAGTCTATTTTCTCTGGCTTTCCTTGCTTGTGTTACTCTGGATAGTTTTGAGTACTGGTAGGAATTTTGCAGAATGCCCCTCCTTTGGGATTCATTGAGTATTTTTTTCCTGATCAGACTGGGGTTATGGGTTTGGGGAGGACAATGAAAGAAGCGCCACTCACATCCAGGGTACAAGCCACCCATAGGACTCACTTGGCCAGTGCTGATGCTGCCCCGACCACCTGGCTGAGGCAGCGTTTGCCTGGCGTCTCCATCGCAACGTGACCTGCCTCCTCCTTCCATGCACTGTCGTGTGCAAGTGAGTCACTAGGCACCACACGCGCTCCCGTCGGGAGCGGGGGAGACTGGGACTTCAACTTTCATCATGATAAATTACTTTTAAGATTCCTCCATCAAAATGAACAACCATTTAATGTGCTTGATGAGTCTTCTGTAGACGTGTAGTAGCTAAAAGAGGGTAGGAGATATATGTTCCCTATCACTGTGCTTCTATCAAGCTGATGGGCTTTTCTCTCAAGCAGAGCAAACGGAGTCATTAGCTCATCTGCCCAGATCATGGTTGGCAAATACCTGGTGTCTCCCTACCCCCTGCACCCATGACAGATAACGATAATTGATAATGGCTTCTTAAAATGCAGATGCAGTCCTATACATAATGACATGGAAGGATGATCATCAAAAGCAAGTTCCACAATAATAGCAAGAGTCGTCCATTTACATAAATTTACTTGCATCAGAAAAAGCCAACGAGGATAAAAATGGAATTGTTAATGGTAGCTATCTGACGGATTTCAGGAGACTTTATTTTCTGCTTCTTTACATTTTCCTATAATCATATGACATTTATATACCATCTAAAAATTCTAAAAGAAACAAAAGGTATACACTCTCAGTCTGACCGAGTATTCTCCCCCTGCATTCAGAGGAACACACACGATTGTACCAGTGAAACAGCTCTTGTAAAACAAGGTTCCACAAGCTCCATTATTTTGTCACTTTTCACCTCACTCCTGAATCACCAAGGAGGCCCACTTCATCCTTCCCTCTGGTTTAACCTCTCTTTACCTGAAATTACTCACTGTGCCTCCTAGCACGATGCTGGTCTGCATGACAGGAAGTGCAGCCCCAAACAGTTCTAGGATTCCTGAGCAATCTGCAAGGTGCACAATTTCCTAAAAGTGAAAAATTTTGTCGCCAAGCAGGAACCCACAGCCCCAGCACAAAGCATCTGCTCGTCCTGCAGTGCCGCTCTGGCTGGACACGTACCAGGACAGCCCCGCAGCTGGGTGGCCGTGCCCAGTGCCAAGCAGGTCCAGGGGAAGGCGAAGCCCACAGTGCGGCCTCAAGAGACGCTGGACTGGCTGAGGCTCACGTGGCCGGTCGCGGTCAAGTGCGAGCCTCCCTCTCTAAGGAGTCCTTCGTCCTGGTCTGCTCACAAATGTAAAGCCCCAAGAAAAGGGGAACGGCACTTTCAAGACAGTTCCATCAGAGAAGCAGCCAGTGGGGCACACAGCACCGGTGTTTCTTCCTGGCCACTGCTGGCGACAGGAAGAAAGGTGCTCAAGCATTTGGTATGCTTGTGCCATCCTCATTGTTTTTTTTAAAAAAACTGTTTCGCTGAAGGTTACAGATGGATTTGCCTGGGCAAGTGAGGCTGTTGTGCAGTTTACTGTGGCAAGCCACTACTGGCAGAAAGCCTTCTAGAAAGTTTTTCAGTGACTGTATACCGCTGGAACACACCTTGGCATCAAGAGCAGTCATCTCACTCTGTCTACCCAATGACAGTAAACCACTTTATTAACGTTCTGTACTTGCAACCAGGGGTCCCAGCCTCTGGACCACAAACTGGTACCAGTCCATGGCCTGTTAGGAACCAGGCCACACAGCAGAAGGTCAGTGGTGGGTGAGTGGAGCTCTGCCTTCTGTCAGACCAGCAGGAATATTAGATTCTCACAGGAGCACGAACTCTAGTATGAACTGCACATGTGAGGGATCTAGTTTTTGTGCTCCTTATGAGAATCTAATGACTGATGGTCACCCCATCCCCGCCATCCCATCTGCAGAAAAACCATCTTCCATGAAACCAGTCCCTGATGCCAAAAAGGTTGGAGATTGCTGCTCTAAACATGGGCCAGTGACTGGGAGCCAGCTAGTACTTTTGAAAATGAAGTTTCACACAGAACCCTGAAGCACAGGGCAAAATATGAAGTGCTCTGGAAGTATTAAAAGATCCCTTAAAGTCAATTTTCAAAGAAAGAACTCTGAGAGAAAGTAAAAGAGGAAAAGGGAAAGAAACAAGGTAGCTGCAAAAACACCATATCTGTGCCAGTCTGTCCAAGGCCTCTGTTAGTAAACAATGATGTTCCCCTCACTTGTGACGTCTGCAAACAACAGGGTTCTGCACAGCTATGTCCAGTGGTGGAAGCCGGGCAGGGGCTGCTGCCAGAATCCCCTCTCATACCTGGGCAGGCCTCTGTCTCACTGCAGAAATCTGGGCTGTTGCCTCGGCCCTGGTCCTTAATGGCTCTAGGATGAGACCAGCAGGGCAGCAGCTGATTCTACTGTAGCCAATTTTACTTTCAAGTCACACTGGCCACAGGGAAAGAGCTAAATATAGGAGGACGCAGGGCATGGATCACAGCTACACTGGAGGGGTGGGCCTTCTCTCACCTGGGGGCCGCTCCTTCCTTGGCCCCTGAGCCCATCTGCTGGCACAAAAGCACCTTCCACAGCACGGAGTTGCCCAATACTGAAGACAAAGCGACCTCAGGATTGCTGCCCTACCCCGCTTCCTCATTTGGCGGGCTTTGCAGAGCACAGCAGTACGTCAGCATAATCACGTTTCGGTCAATGAAGGACTATATACAATGGAGGTCCCGTAAGATTATAACGGAGCATATATAGACATTGGATACATGGCACTTTACATTGGCATT
This sequence comes from Cephalopachus bancanus, assembly GCA_027257055.1. Taxonomy (NCBI): domain Eukaryota; kingdom Metazoa; phylum Chordata; class Mammalia; order Primates; family Tarsiidae; genus Cephalopachus; species Cephalopachus bancanus. Next base: position 1,069,343 of record JAPVLO010000392.1, read on the forward strand.
GCAACTGAACACAGGGGAGATGACTGATATTCCGTAATGGTGCTGGGACATTTGGTTTTCCATGTGAAAAATAACTATACCATCTAGGTTTGTGTGAGTACACTCTAACGTCCACACAATGACAAAACTGCCTAATGACACCTTTTTTAGACCGTCCTGTCATTAAGCAATGCATGGCCTTAGTCTAGAAGTCAGGTTTCTGGCTAGTTCACAGATCCACAACAAAGCTCAGGACCAGTGAGCCCAACACCCTGCACTTCCAAACAATATGTCTGCATCCACCCACGATTCACTCACAGGGCATCTACACTCAGATTCTTTTTTGGAGCTTATTTATTTTGTATTTCACACTCAAACCTACGAGGTCTGATTACGCTATTTCCAGTGGCCTCAAAAATCTTAAGTAGCCAATAAAAAAAGGTAGAGGAAATACATCGCTTGCAGAGGAGTCTTTAGAACTATCAAGAAGTGACAGATAAAAATTCAAGAGAAAAACTACAAGAAGCAGTCAAGAAAACTAACAGAATCTAGCAACCTGAAATTGTCTTGCAAAACAGACCCTGGGGACATAATGAATCAAACGATAGTGACCTTGGGTGCAGAAAACATCAGCTTTCCATTCCATATACACTTAAGATGTGCAATAGAGTATGAATAAGATGCTGGCACTAAGTCTTGGCAAAAATATAAACATATAGTTAATTTTTACATTCTGCTATTTTAAAGGATGAATCACAAACTATTTATAAAACTCAGCTAGCCAGAAGGACTAATTACTTGAGAATTTTAGGGCACAATGAAACTAAGAGACTTTATTTTATTGCTGGCATTGACAGCCATGGCTTAATCAATAAAAACAACCTTAATTAGGAAGCCTATTTCTCCAAGGTCTCCCTATCCAAAAAATAACTAACTTCTATCTAGAGATCATCCTTGAGCAGGATTCTATAATATGCTGCCCCTGTATGAACACAGTTTCAAGGATCATGAGTTATTTTCGCAGCACAGACTAAAAAGCAGGTCCAAGATCCTCTGATGTTACCGACTGGAAGGAAATCGCTCATGGTGGTGATACTGATGTACATCTGAAGACAGAATTGAGAAGGGACATGGGGAGAGAAGGAGACACAACAAGATTTGTTGGCAAAACTATTTCAGCCCCATTATGTCATCACTATGAGGACGGGGAGGCAACTCGCACTAAGTGACCAGTTGCAGTGCAAAGGTCTGCTAATTTGGCTTCACTGTATCAGAATCGTTTTGCTTATTTATATGTTGCCATAACATGATTATGGAAGACTGGTTAAAGCTAGATGGATACAAAAACAGGAAGGGAAAGAATTATTAATTTAATGATCACAACTTATCTGGCAAACAAATTATTTTAAGCCTATAGTCTGTGGGAAAAAGTAATAGGCTTCATAGTGGTTAGAATGTTACAAGGGATTTAAGTGAACAGAATGATCTCCTAAGGTCAAAGTTACCCCTGGACCTACTTTTAAAAAAATAGTCAAAAATTACACATAAATATTCTAAAGACAGAAAACAACACTGAAGAAACTAAGAGTAAATCAACTCGCAGTTATCTGCACGGGTGGCGGACTAGTTTATTCACTGAGGTCAAAAAGAGGAGTCAGGTGGGCCCACCTCGGCCTCCACAGGTGATCCATGAGGCTGTTAGAGGTAGCAGAAGGAGAAGTGGCAGATGAAACTGGAGACAGAAAAATATAGCTCTGAAAAGAAAGTGTTACTATAAAAAGGAGCAAGACCAGGCATGGTGGCTCACACCTGTAATCCCAGAAATTTGGGAGGCTAAGGCTTGAGGCCAGGAATTCGAGACCAACCTGGGCAACATACTGAGACCCTGTCTCTCTAAAAAAAAAATTAGCTGGGCCTGGACCTGGTGGCACCCCCAGCTACTCAGGAGTCCGAAGTAGGAGGATTACTTGAGCCCAAGAACCCAAAGTTACAGTGAGCTATGATCGTGCCACTGTACTCTAGCCTGGGTGACAGCAAGACCTTAAAAAAAAAGAGAGAGAGACATAAACAAGGGGCAAAGGCGGCTAGTTGTACCCAATAAGAAGGCATTGAGAAACACCTGTGTGTTTCACTGGGTATGAGCTACTGACACATAGTGGAACCTGTTTCCCTGTAGGTCTCTAAAACAGAGCAGATTCTCCTGTTCCTGAGATAATTAAAGACAGAGAGAGAGAGAGAGAGAGAGAGAGAGAGAGAGAGAGAGAGAAAGAAAGAAAGAGACAGCGAGACAGAGAGAGAGAATGTCCATACTGTGGATTACCAACCAACCAAGGCAGGGAATTGAGGATTTCTAAAGAAGAGAGAGCTACGGAGGGAGCGTGATGGAGAATAAGGTCAAGTCCAGTGGACCACGACCCCGAAAACGGAGGAAGGTGCTCCAACACAAAGCAAAACACCGTGACGGGCCCCAAGTCTTAGCCACGTGCGTGCTTCCTTACCTTTCCCATAGAAGAATTTACGGTAATAGTAGGCCCCAAGGTCAATATGCTCTATGATGTAGCGTTTCACTTTCTCCCGGTGAATGGGCTGGTTTTCTCTGGGCACCTCCAAGACCGACACGCCTGCATTTGTGCAGTGAGAACTGAGCGACGACTCGAAAGAGCAGCTTTCCCCAGCACTGAAGGAGGACGAGCTGGCCCGAGAAAGCGCAATCCGCCTGTCCCCTTCCCCTCCAGTCTCATTTCTAAAGTAAGGACAACTAAGAACGAGGTCGTTGCTCTTCCCGTCACCCTCATCAGCATCCAGGTTCTCTTTGGAGTTGAGGTCCTCTTTGCTTCCCAAAGGGGACTCACAGCTACCCGTCTGGCCTGTGGGCATCTGGGTCTGGGACGCTGCAGAAGCCCCAGTGGTTATGTTTTTCCTCTTCCCCACATTAGCCCTTGTGGCCATGGCCTCATTGATGTTAAACAAAATGCTCTGGACATCATAATGTGCAAAACATCGCTGGCAATTCCAAGGGCGAATGCCCCTCTCGAGACGGCTCTCCTCCAGGTCAGAGGTGAACTTGAAAGTTTCGTGCTCACTCTTAACAGTTCGAAGCTTTCGGAAGAGGGATGTTTCCACGGACTCAGATTTCAACCTGCGTTTGAAAGGCTTGTCCCTGTCTCTCCCCATCAGGAGGGCGCTGTCCATGTAGTCTAATTCTGACATGCGGACAAATTCTCCCCTAGAAATCTGTGCTGCTGCATGAAGGCTGGGCGAGATGGCGGGGTCGCAGGGAAAAAACTCAGGGAACCCAAAAGGGATCACCGCTTTGTGGTCGTAGTTCTCTACGCGGTACCCTCTAAGCAGAGCAAAAAAGTTCTCACCAGACAAGCCCTGCCGGTCGATGGACGAAGTGCTTCCGTACTCCCGGTGCAGGGCGGCCCCGGTGTTGGGGTTGACTGCGTTTTGGTCTAAGACATCTTCGGCATCAATGTCACTGATGGTGACATCACTGTTGCTTCTCTGTCGGATGGGGTGAAGTCCTCTCTGAGGGGAATGAACAAAGATGTCTCCGATTGTATACTTCGCCTCCACAAAATCCAGATCAAGCTGTTCCTCTTGCTGACCCTCGCCCTGGTCATTCTGCCCGTTCTGCAAGAGAGAGGCGACACTTTCGTAACTGGCCTGAGACCGGCTTTCCCAGAGTGCCTTGCAGGACAGCTCTTTGGAGCAATCCTTTTTGGGAGGCCATTCAGATACCCTTGCTCTCACGCCCATTTTGGGCACAGCCGGGGTACCATTCGCCGGACCGCCACTACCACTCTCATTGGAATTGGAGGCATTTAAAGAAGTCGCAGGTCCCATGTTGCCATTCATGGCTTTAAATTTTCTAGCAAAATAGTCATCAGACTGCATGATTCTGGGAGGATCCTTGAACTTTGAAGACGTTCTGCCAAGCTTGTGCTTCTCTTCTTGTGACTGCCTTGGGTCGCTCATGTCTACTGAGGCAAGACGCTCCACGCCTCACCAAGAAGACCGATGTAAATCTAATCACATTGTTATTTGCAATGCTATAATAAATGCCAATATAAAGGTTTTGTCTGTAGTTGTACTCTTTCTTCTTCAACCAGAAGCAAACAGCATTCTCAAAATACAGTTTCTCCAAAGCAAACTTTCTTCCCTGTCGCCGTAATAACTGTGTACACCTCTGTTCTTGAGTATTCTTGAATGGTCATGAGTACTTCCTCCACCTGAAATAAAAGACAGGAAATAGGCATTAGCAATTAAGATGGACAAAGTTCGGTATTCTATACAGTGAGGTTTCTTGTCTTTCTCTCCTGCTTCTGTCCATAAAGTTCTAAATCTCCACAGGACTGTTCATAATACTCCTTCCCTCTGGAACACCTGCCTTCCTTCTCTACATGGATCGGCAGAATCCACGCCACAGAATCAAGCATTAACTTCTCCAGGAATCTTACCTAAGATGCCTCCCCCACTCACCCCATGTCTGAGCAAAGAGTGCGTCTTCTGTGACCCCACAGCACCTGGTCTACATCCAACAGAGCAATTTTTCTTATCTTTAATTGCTGCTTATTGACTAGCTGACTTCAAGCTCCTCTAAGCCTTGAACCATGCCATTCAGCTGTGTACAAGCATTAACTATTAATGTAGCCTGGCTTAAACTAGGTAATCATGTAACATTTCAGCGAATGAATTAGCTATAAGAGTAGCTTGTCACATATGTATGTTTGAACATAATTATTTTACTTTCTTTCAAAACAGTTAAAGTCAAAATGTCCCACAGCAAAAAGGTCAATATCAGACATTAACAGATGGGTTTTCATCATGAGCACTCATAATCAAATTAGAACTCACAGAGAACCTCTTTTAAGCGGGAAGAGGTCTTCAAGGACTTGGTGTCAAGTACATTTCGGTAGAAAGATATTAGGTAAGAAATTGTTTTCTTCTGTACCTCAGTTTCCAGGAATGGATTTGATAACAGTCTAAACTGTATAGGAAATAACTACAATTCAGTCATCCTTGATCCTTTTCAATATAATAATTCTAAGTGAAACAGATAAAATGTAGGCATTCATCTTGTCTTTCTGAGAGCCATGGGACAGTATGTCTGTTCTGTTTTGTGCATGTATCTGACCGCTCATTTTCCCTTTGTTTGCCACATCCAAAATATCATGATATTTCCTCAATTATGGAACAGCTCAGGGAATAGATGGCACATTGTCATGCCCAGACTGATTTTTTTTTATAGTGGGGGTCAACATTCGATACATCTGCTATTCTAAGACACCACCACAGGCTCATCTCAAAGCCATTAAGAGCCCACTGGAAAGAGTTCTTACACTGTTTAGCTAGTTGGGATTTTAACATTTTCCAACTAAATTGCAGTTACTTCTTACACTTTGGAGAAGAGGGAGGGAAACTAGCTATAGCATACTTTCATTACCATCATTTTCACAAGAGGTTCTTTCATTCTTATGACAGTGAGTAAGATAGTCTGTCATGAGTTGGGAAAAAATATGATGCCTGGAAATCTTTTTGTCCAATTAAAGAGAAAAGACATTCAAGGAAAAAGAGTTGTAATTAAAGACAACAGTTATTAGATCAAGCATCTACAAACTCATGGATAAATTGCAGTGTTTTACATTTCTGGGCGTCTTTATTTTACAAGTCACTTGTAGCATAATCAACTAGAAAGTTGTGCTCTGATACATAACCAGTTCCTTTTTGTTAATATATAATGATATAACAAATGTATCCACGAAACACAAAGAAACATCGGTTTGAAACTCGTTTATCTTCCTATTTATAAAATCTAATAAATGCCACCTAAAAAATTAAGGCATAATTTCCCTTTCTTTCTTTCCTTTGGGGCACACACTGAAGTACCAATATCTGTGTAGGACATAGCAGTCAGGCAGGAAAATGCTCAGACTAGAGGCTCAGTTAACAGACTGATCGCTTTTGGCCCAACCCATCACTCTCAGAGCTGAGCAATCCACCACCCCCAGCAGCCCAGCATCCACTCACAGCTGTAACCTATTCACCTCACTCAATGAGGAAGCTCTGAGTTTAGGCCAGTAACTACGAGATGTGCAAAACAAAATCCCAGAGAAACTATTAACCTTTTGAACTCAGTTGTCCCCTCTGAGGGGACATCACAAATCTAATCTAACCACTTGGATGTCCCCTCTCAGGGGACATAAAGAGATTGCTGGGACAAGACAAGACAAATTTATGCAAATGCAAGTTTTAAAAAATGTACGTTTCCCTGAAGCTTTCCATTCAAACTGCATGAAAAAGCAAATAAACAAATGGAATATATACTGAGATATGACTGATCAGTTGAGAAGTGGTTTTCAGGAATCACGAGTGCATCCTTCCACATCTTCTCCAAACTGCAGACTGGACAAAAAATTACATCTCGTTAATGTGGGAGGAAGAAAATCAGACCGCTCAAGTAGAAAAAGACCAAGTGAAAGATGTCAAACAAATTACCATTGTACAACATGTATCAATGAACCTGCAATGCATGTTGGTGACTATTGGACACATTACCACAGGTTAGAAAAATACGCCCTAAAATTTGGATTTACTGTCATAAATAAGTTCCTCAATGTCCAAAATTCCATTATAAGCCAAATATCATTACAATAAAATAATTGGTTCCAGCACTATACTACTTAATATGAAGAGATTTTCTTTTTTCACCATTTCACTAAAAACTGCAGTCAAGTTTCTGGTAGGTGATCTGCAAAATGTCTCCAAGTACAAAGGGTTAAATATTAAAACGAGAATTAGCAAGGACAAGATGTACACTGAATAGTTCGTCCTGGAAAACCTGACCATGAAATCATCAGAGTTTACTGGGCTCAGACTCGTATCCGAAAATCTGTCTTCTAGGCTTTCATGTTCCTCTACATTTATAGCTTTCTCACTGTTTGACACTAAATACCAAACACTAAAAATACAAAATGTTTATCCCATAAAGTTCTTAAAGAAAGGCATAAAAAAGTTAAAAAAAATCAAATATAAATAACATATACAATTAAAGATAGATGAATTTATGTTGAATTTTGTTATTAGGTTTGTTACAAAAGACAAGAACTATAGCAAATTTAGAGTATACAAAATTCTTTCCTAATGATATCTGAGAATATTCTTTCTGTTGTGATTTTTAAAAATGTTTTGTGATAACGCTGGCTCTACCAGACAGCTGTTGATTTTTCCTGTCTAGGATCTATTCCACTTTCTTCTGGTAGTGGCATCCTACATTCCTTTCATCTTGTGGGGCTAACTCCACCCCTAACACGTGACCCAGGTTTGACCAATTAAGAGGACTCATCCCCTGGCCCCTGCCCCGGGCCCATCTCTCCACACCTCCTCCTCAGAGACTTTGCTCCACTGTAACTTACTGAAATTGCGTTGTTTAGTGTGTCTGTCTGTCTGTCTCTCTCTCCCCTCCCTTGTTTCCTATACTCCGCCCCACTCACACCAAGAGTCTTCTGAGCCTTCAGACAGCCCACTCGCCAGGCCTCTGTCCCAGCTGCTCCTGCTACATGGAGCACTGCCAGCCTGAGCTGCACCAGCAGCCGTTCACAGCCATCACTTCCCACTTCCCCTCCCCACCCCCACTGGGCCACCCTACAACTTACTCCCACTGTGTCCTCTACTTCCTAAACACCCATTTTCCATGCCTTCTAATGATGTCTGGCTTCTCTCTGGGTGTATCTCCCCAACTAGAAAGCTCTGTGAATCCAGGATTATGTTTGCTTTGTTCTCAATTTTGTGGGTAACACCTGGTACAGTTTCTAGTCTGTGGCAGATGTTCAATAAATATTATGAACTAAATTAACAAATTATTAAACAAATACATAACGGGGTAACCCTTATAAGGTACAATACTTAAATGGAAAGTTCTTATAATGATACGCCACAATCCCAAAAGTTCAATTTAATATAACTTTGTGGAAACCTGCTCATTCTGTAGAGTCAGATAACCACGAATAGTTGTGAACACTTTGTAGGACACTTTTTGCCCCAAGGCATTTTCCCAAGTCCTTATTACAACAGATGAACGTGACACGCAACAACTATTCCACTCTGAAAAGAGAGATTCCCACCCCTACTTCCACACCAGCCAAACGAGGTGATCACATGTCTTCTAATTATCGGCGAAGACAAAAACGCCACGCTTCATCTTCGAAGCATCTCAGCAGCTTCCTCCATCAGGCCAAGGGCCCATCTCCAAACATGGTAAGCAAGAAGGAGGCCCAAACGCCCATCCTGCCAACCATCTCTCCCCTTGCGTGCTGGGTCGAGCAGCTGACGGGTGGCTGAGCTCCATTTCTTTAGATGGCATGCCGCCAGCATCCTGGGGCTCTGGGTGCGGGCTGCATGCCACAGATGGTATACTCCAAGACAGGATGGCACATGGAAACTGTACAGTCAGAGGATGTGGTCAAAAGGGCACCACCCTGGCTTCCTGTCTAAGTTGGGGATGAAGCTATATGAAGTAAGAGCCCCTCTGTGTCCCCTTCTGAATGGACAGTTGTGAGTCTGCTCCTGCCCGTCTCTCTGTGACTTGACATCACCTCGTCATTCTGGCAGACTGTAAAAAACTGGTTATAATAGCTTTATGTTGGCAAATGTAGTTTTCCAACAAAAACACCTGGTATTCTTCTTCAAAAAGCAAAAGTGGGCCAGGTGCGGTGGCTTACATCTGTAATCCCAGCGCTTTGGGAGGCCAAGGCGGGAGGATGACTTGAGCCCAGGAGTTCAAAACCAGCCTGGGCAACATATTGAGACCTCATCTCTATTGAAAAAATTAAAAAATAACCCGGACATGGTGGCACGTGCATGTAGTCCCAGCTACTCAGGAAGCTGAGGTGGAAGGATCACCTAAGCCTAAGAAGTCAAGGCTGCAGTGAGCAACCTGGGCAATGGAGTGAGATCCTGACTCAAAAAATAAAATAAAATAAAATAAAAAGCTAAAGTGCCATTAAACATTAAAAAGGTGTGGCAAAAAATGGATCCTCATCGTACATGCAAATGGTAGACACCACCCTTACCACTCGCTCCTGCCCACCTTATTCTAAGAGTATAAGGAATCTACTACTTTCCTAGTGAATGGCTAAATAAACTCATACTTCTAAGTTGGTGTGGTCTGAAAAAAATTAAACACCAAGGAAAATACAAGAGTCATTTAACCCCCTCTCTAGGACTTGGGCCCCGTGACCTTACCAGTGACATGAATATTGTCTCTTCTAGGTAATTTCCCAAACCTGGATTCTGACACTCTGGAGGCAGGGAGAAGACAGTAGTTTGCCTTAAGAATGATCGTCGATTCAAATCTCAGAATTGTTTCTACAGACAGCTTTCTTTCCTTTCTTTTAGCCAATTTTTAATGTCAAGGGCACTGCCCTTCTCCCCATACCTTCCAATTATCCTTGCATGTCACCAAATTGGCTTTCCCTCTCCAGTAAAAATAAATGATCAGCAGCACTCTTAAAAAAAAAAAAAAAAAAGACATGAGCTGGGCTCAGTGGCTTAGCCTGTAATCTCGCACCTTGGGAGGCTGAGGTGAGTGGATGGCCTGAGCCTGTGGGTTCATGATCCGCCCGGGCAACTTGGCGAGACCTCATCTCTACAATAAATAAAAAAATATCCGGGCGTGGTAGCGCGCGCCTGTAGTTCCAGCTACATGGAAGGCTGAGCGGAAGGATCGCCGGAGCCCAGCAGGTCGAGGCTACTGCACTCTAGTCTGGGCGACAGAGTGAGACTCCAACTCAAATTAAAAAACAACAACAACAAAAAAAAAATGACATGGAAACCTGTGTGACCTCACAGGTAGTGGTGCCTCCAAATGAGGACAGGCTAGGGAATGCAGCAACCAACACTCAAAGACAAAGAATTGTAGGTCTTGGAAGAATAATCTGTCCTCATGCTAATGATCTGGGTATTAATTTTTAAAGGATAGGACAGAAATGGAGAACATATGATATTTAAGCATAATTGCCTGTAAACAGGATGTTTTTCAAAGTTTTCCATGAGATATCAGTGAGTTTTTAAGACTAATATTATAGTTACAATTGAGCCACTTATCAGGACTGCAGCTGTAGCAAATGATTTGAAAATGACAAAATGCACAAATTATGAGCCCCATTCAAAGGAAAAATGGTTAAAACTGTATAGCACATTTATAATACAAGTATAAGGTCAGTAAAAATGCTTATTTTTCATACCAGCATCCCCACATCAGCTCTAATACTAACATGTATAACTAGGTAAGGAATAAGAAAAGGAGCAAACTGACCCTGCTTTTACCCTCTTTCTGTGGCCAAGACAGTCAAAGAGCTGCGGTGTTGTTCACCTGATTTCAGGTCTGATCCCCTGAAATGCATTACCAGTTTAGTATGAGTCCATGTACATTCAGCCTGGTATTAAGTGAAGTTATAACTAAACAGCTATAAAACAACCCATTGAAACTCACATTCCATTCAAATTAGACGAATAAAACCAAGGATATGAAACAACAGGATAAATGGGCAATTATTAAATAATAGTAGTTACAAATTGATATAGAAGTTCAAGAATAATAAAATTTTCAGTTGGTAAGTTTTTGATAGACCTGGACATGAAAATGAGTTCTTAAGACGTCCATCGTCAATTAAACATCGGGCTGGTAGCCGGGCTCGGTGGCTCAGCCTGGAATCCCGCGCCTTTGGAAGGCTGAGGTGAGTGGATTGCCTGAGCCCGCGGGTTCGAGACCCGCCTGGGCAGCGAGACCTCATCTCTACAAGAAATCAAAAAATCAGCCGGGCATGGTAGCACATGCCTATAATTCCGGCTACTCGTAAGGCTGAGGCGGAAGGATCACTGGAGCCCAGCAGGTCAAGGCTGCGGTGGCCGGGAGCGGCCACTGCACTCCAGTCTGGGTGACAGAGTGAGACTCCAACTCAAAAAAAAAAAAAACAAAAAAAAAACATCGGGGTGGTATCAAAGATAAACATTTTTAGACATAAGAATATAAAAAACAGAATTTTCTTCTTTGGGATTTAATAACATAGGAGTTATAATCTATGGTTTGTAAAAGGGAATAAAATCTGTTTTTGGTGGAAAGTTTACGCTAGTGTTGAACCAATTATTTTATTAAGTACGGCACATGCTATGTGGAAGAATTTCTCAGTGATGTCCCCAGAAAAGCAGATCCTCTTGGAGTAGTTAAGGATGAATTTCACCAGAGTAAATCTGGACCTCAGTAAGGAGTGCCTGAAGGATTTGGTCTCCACAGAATCCCATATTCTAATGCTACTTTATGCTGATTTGTACCTCATGGTGAAGAGAAAGGCCCAGATCAGAGGTTGTTAGGTGGGGTTCTTGGGTGACTCTATAAGCGAAGGAGCTTGGTAAATCCATCTGAGTGGGGTGCTGGTCTGTCACATTTACTGCTTAGACCCCCAGTTCCTGGAGTCGTGCCTGGAACGCAGTTGGCAGTCATGATGAACCTACATCTATCCAAGCTGAAACGACTGTAGACTAAAGTAGCCCACATTACCAAAACACATGCATGCAGCACACTGATTCTCACTTCTCTCTTTGGGTGTCCTGGCTGACTCCTCCTCCTTTGGTCTTCTTGAAATGCTGATGTTCTTCAGGGCTTAGGCTAGTCTGCCTTCTCTTTTAATTCTGGATATTCCCTTGTGCAATCCTCATAGCCTCTAAGCTAATGACCATAAATCCTTATCCGTAAGCCCAAAGATGTCTCACAGTCAAGTTTCCCAGCTGTGCTAGGTTCTCCTGCACACCAGCCCCTGCACACAAACCTGCTCCTCCTCCGTACGGCTCAGGGAAAGGCACTGCCCACCACTCAGGTGCCCAAGTCAAACACTCAGTGCTCATCTTGCCTTTCTTGCACAGCCCACATCCAATCCTGCCTGTGGTACCTTCTAAATGCTCCTGAAACCTGTGCCCACCTCTCCACCTCGGCTGCTGTCACCATAGTTAGAACCACGATCCTATTTTTCCTAGATTATCATGAAATGCTTCAATGGCTCTCCATTTCCCTCCAAATAAAGCCTGCTTGCTTTAAGGCAGCCTCGGTACTTGCGATTTGGTCCATGAGTTCTGCCTGACCCCTGCCCAGCTGCTGGATTTCTCCCTACTATGTTCACACATGCTGGCCATTTTCTTCTCCAAGAAGCTCTGTGTTTGCTGTTCCCCTTCCCCAAATCTCTTCAAGATGCTTTATCCCCCTATTGTGCTAACAGGTATTATCACTCCCACATCATGTATTCAGGAAGCCTTCTCAAATCTTAATGTTGATTTGAAATGATCTTAGCTTGGGTCCCCATAGTATCTTGCCCCCCCCTTTCTTACTGTAAGTCACATTCGATACCAACTTATTTACTTATCACCATCCTCTAAAATCTAAACGCTGTGAAAACACAGACATGTCTTTGCATACGGCTACTCAGCAAATATCCAGCTCTACCACATGCTGGCTGCCATGATGGCAAAGTTGCTTATCCTCTCTGAGCCTCAGTTTCCTATCTGTAAAATGAGAACAATTACATCAGTTTCAAAGATTTAATGAGATATAAAGTTCTAAGAATAACAGCTGAAAAATTAATGAGTGCATATTTACTGATAAACAAATTGATTTGAAATTGAGCAAATGAGTGAGATCACAGCTATTCCAAAGGAGCACAGTAAACAGTCGTGTTTACAAAATATGGGATGATTGCTGATTTACATACAATGAATAAGAGGAACACAACGCAGGAACTGACTGCAACACTTAAGCTAATTCTCAAAAAAAAACGCAAACAGAAGCTTTTAGGTGTCAAAGAAATCACCCAAAACAATCTCCAGTGAGGCACTATTTTTGTTCCAACTAAAACTTCTACTTAAAATTATTTATTAGAATGAGATTACTCAGGTTTTTTTAACTTCCTGTGTGTCAATAAAAAACAAGAACCAATTCTTGGTAGTAAACTGCTATCTTATTCACCTATCTGGATGTCAAAATTAGAATAAACAAAGAGCCATTTTATTAAGTGAACAGTTTTAATCATGAAGTTTTCTGAAGCAGATGGAAGAACAGCTGTGGGTATTGAATGCTTCCTGTTAAATTTTTTAAGTCAGAAAGAGATAAAAAGAGATAGCCCTCACCTCCTTCCCTCAGGAGGTTATTAGTTAATACATCTTTTCAGCAATGTGGCCCCTAAATTACAGATGGCACCGTAGGAAATCAGTCATTCCAATTAATAACTTAAGCTGAGGCATTTGTGTCTGAGGAAAACACAGCAAAAGACAAAAAGAATTTATATTTAAAGACAACCAGTGTAGACCGTACTAGTTAGTTTTGTTTAGAAATCACAGAATATAATCTAACTCATGTTTTAAATGAAAGTTTGGTGACACTGGGTAGCAAAGAAGGGAACCCGATCATTTTATAATAAAAAACTGGGTAAGCCAGAGTCTTAAAAAATACTATCAACGATCCTTCCTGTTGTCTACTCCCAAGAGAAGTAATCTTCCCACCCTCTTCTCGCTAATGTTATTTTCCATTGAATCTATAGTGAAAACTCTGGCAGAGCAAACAATTTGTACCATTGTACTTAACAAAACTAAAATCAATCAATACTACTAGAAAATGGCACTAAACAATACCAAGCAGCCTGTTTCAATGCACTCTTTATTTAAAAGCAACAAGTGAACCATAAAGCCACCAAATCTAAAGATGTTTCCTTTCAACTTAGCATAAACGACATGAGAAGAAAACCCTGCCAATCCATACAATAGTCTACTATTTGACTTTTTAAAAATAGTAATTTTAGCAGCAAATACACAACAAACCCCATTCACGACTCACACACACTGAAAGCCATCTTTGCACTGTTCCCATGTTTATCTGAATTGTAAGATACTGAGTTTTGCTGAACAGCTTTATGGGGTTCATTATCTGACACAAAAAAACCTCTTGTTACTTCAGTAAATAAATGCATTCAGTTCTATGAGGCACTGCACTGGATGCTGAGGGTGGGGGAGCAGGAAAGATGAATGAAGGAGATCTCGAACTTCCTACTTCTCAGGAAGCTAAGCTGGGTACCACATGCATACGGACAGCGAGTCCCAGGCGAGATGAAACTGAAAGAACACGATACCACTTCTGACCACGTAAGTTACAAAAGCTGCCCTCGTGTACGTCACACGAGTATCACACATACTTGCGTGCACGCACGTTCCATGCCAACTGAGGGTATAGGGATGCATACCCCACATGCTGCAGACAGACACGAACTGCCACCACTCTCTGAACACCAACCAGGACATACATATTAAGTGCAATAAAACTATTCAAACTATTTGACTCAATACTCTCTACCTCTGAAAAATCTACCTAAGAAAATAAAAGGTGTGGGGAAAAAAAGAAGATATTCACCCGAAATAGCAAGTACGAAAAATCTGAGTCTTAACAGTTAGTAGCCAGGAGTACACATGGTACATCTATATAATGAAATACTACACAGCCCTAATTTTTTAAAGAATATGCATGAAATAGAGGATTTATAATATTATATTATACATTAACAGCCATATACAAAACCTTACAGCATGAAATAAAGTAGACTTAAAAAATCTATGTGCATAGAAATATTGGAATGAAACATCCCATATTACAATAGTTAGCTACTCCAGAAGCCTTATGCATGCTTTCTGCTTTCTTACTTGTATTTTTCTAAAATGCCAAATATATAACAATATATATGCGTTAGTTTATACATACAAAAATAAACTTTAATTCAATCAGTAGAAAAAAATTCTTAAAATAATCCTCCATAAAACCAGTGAATATTTAAATTACACAGAACTCATTACTCTTCTTTACATAAAAGGAGAAGATTCTTAGCTTCCTCGCCTCCCTTTTAAAATCCCACAGTAAGACAGTTACAGATGGAAATGGATATTAATATTGGATGAACAATATTGTTGACTAACTTAAAACTGCAACTGAGAAAATGAATTTATCATGTAAAATGTTGCCACTGAGTTCTAGACTGATCTTCCACTTCCTACCCACTCTGAGAAGTGTCTAAGACTCTTCTCTTCCTGTATAACCAATACTGAAAACTGTGCTGCAGAAATAAACAGGTTTGGCTTCCTGGGGCTTGTCCCTGCACTTGCCATCCTACCTGTGACCCTGCAGCCTGGCAGCACTCGAGTCTAACTCCTCAAAAGCACACTAGACAGTGTGAGTTATTTCTTACATGATTCTCTAACTCACATCCTGGGAGTTCTTCCAGTTCCAGATCTACCTACAAGGACCTGACACTTAACCTGTCCTGAACTGATAATTTTAAAGTCAGACTGATTCTTCAAAGGTGGATATCTGAACAGCAAGTCACTCATCTGACACTCTGTCCCCCATGTCAATGTCTGAGAGAGAGAGAGAGAGGTCAGGTCTATGAATTTTAACATCCTTGTGGCTGAGAATGCCGTCCTTGCCCATATCAGGACTGTGTCGGAGAAGTCTTTCATCACAGACTCATTTGTCCTGCTGAGAGGTCAGAAGTCTGCTTTCTAGGAGGCCTTTCCGGAAGCTTCCTGTGTTCTATGGCTGTCTTTTTGGGGGTCTGGCAAAATGCAGATGACGTATCAAGGAGTCAGCCCAACTACTCAGGAACTGTGACTCACGTAAAACAACTGAGTTTCCCAGGAAAAGCCAGCATATTAACCAATGATCTAGTGGGTGAAGAAAAATAATGCAAATACTGGATCTTCCGCATCAAGTCCAAGTTCTATGTCCCTCTGTGGGAACACACTTGTCCTAAAAGAAAACAGAAAATTTATAGCACAGTTTCTGAGGCCAACTAAATTAAAAAGTAGAAAAGAGGAAAGACGGAAAGGGGCTTCATACTTTTAAACTGTCTGAAATCACAACCATCCTAGCTTTGTTGACCAGCTATAGGGCTAGCTCAAAGTTTCCTGGAAACTCAAATCCAGAAATAACATGAGAATAAATCCTTAAGTAATTTTTTTCCCCACGATGCACTTTTTTTTACAAGGCATTTGTCTTCAGAGGGATACAATTTCAATTCACTAGTCACAGGGAGCAAATTCCTGTGCACCGAGGTGGAAACTCTTTCCTAAACACACAGTACTCGGAATTTTTAAAGTATAAACTGAATGCCGAATATGAAAAGAAAAGTCAAACCACTTTTAATTACAGATGCACGCTAATTAATTTGGCTTGATTATTTTTTCAAAAGTTTATAATATCAAAGATCCTTATCTGAAGAAACGAAAGGAAAGCGATAACCACTTAATATGGCCTATAATATTTTATTACAATAACAAGAACACTAAGAACTCCGTTTCCTTGTAAAAATTACGGTCATGGGAAATGACTACTTTCTTTGCATTTCTAAGTTAACAAATAAGAGGGAGATACAGAAACTGCGGTCGTGATGATTACCTGGTCAGACAAACAGAATGTCCAGTAGTGAAAACCGATCTCATGTCAGCAAGTAAATTATATACATCACCGTACGCTTTCTAAAACCACAGGTAGATGCAAATAACTTGTCTAACAATGTATCCTTTATTATAAAATGTCGATATTAACATATTACATTTACTGAAGGATTCGCCACTTTAAAAACCCTTTTAGGTTAGTGTGATCCCAGAAAAAACTCTCAAGAGACCAGAGACTGCTCTCCACATTGAATAGATAAAGAAAGTGGGGGAAAAAAACCTTAGGACAGTGAAGCACATAATTTGCATACAATCAAACCACTGTGACTTGAGAGCATCAGAACTAGAACCCAAGCTGCTTAGTCCTTTTTACTGTCACTTATAGGTTCTCAAATTTACACATGACTTTTAAAACTTAGGAATAAAACAAAAAATATGGAAGTCCTATTTGAACCCCCAAAGCTATCGAAATAAAGAAAAAAAATCATGAATTTTGTTCACAGGAACACAACTTAACCCAAACGTGTTCATCTCAAGCAACTCTGCCTCTTCTCCCGCGGCAGGCAGTCCCTTCAGAATCAGACTGAAGGCAGATCGGGACCCAGGCCGGAGGAAGCAGCAGCCCCTCCAGCCTCACTTCACCAGACAGTGATGGGCAGGCCCAGCTTATAACTGAGTGGCACTTCGATCCCAGCTGGCTCCAGCTCCTTACCCTAAATCCCAGGGGAATCTCAAATGCTGGACTGGCAGAGCAAACCGGACATAATCCCAGCCATGCCACCACCAAATAACATCAAAACTTCATAGGAGCATTTTACGGATCCTTTTGGTTTTGCCTCAAAGAAACATGCTATATTCCGTTGTGCACAGAGCATAATCTAGTGTTTAGAGTGTTAACCACCTACTTAGACTCACAATTCTAACACTAGATCTTAAAGGGGATAATCTATTCTCACATACTCACTTTATAAACCCAGAAGTTAAGCAATTTGCCTAAGGTCACACCACTAATTGGGAGCAAAATGGACTTCCTACTGGGGTCCCAAAACACTACTAGTCATAGGCCCTTTTACTTTATTTGAATGATGTATTTATTTGAATGATAATGATAAATACTGGCATACACACATCCCAGTTTGGGAGAAAACCCCTACATGACCACCTTGCACCCTCCTACCTCTATGCTTTTGCTTATTTAGTTCCCCTTGCTTGGAATGTCTTTCTTCTTCCATTAGAAGCAGCAAGTCTAACACCCTCACAGCCACCATCTATGACTCTTTTCTTCTCCACCTAACTCGTGTTTAGTCTAAAAACCTTCAAGGTACTCTCTGTTCTTTTATTATACCATAGTCTACATCCATCAGCAAACAACTTACCTATTGATCTACCTACTAAGTGCCAAGCTGGGCACGGAAGGATGGGTGACATGGCTTTTGACTTGGGGAAGGCCAATAAATGCTTCTACGTGAAGCACACTTGATGAGCACAGGCTTAGGCTCTACTGAAAGAATGCCCCACGGAGAATTCCTTGCTGTTGTTCTTTGCTCATGCTAGCTAAAATAATGTCCAGAGTTGTACACCTTCCTGTTCATGCTCTCGTTGCTAAGATTAAAAACTCTCACACTCACACAACTAGAGAGTTGCAGGAGACATCACTACAGAAAAGAGAAGAAGACGTCACAATGTCCTTCTCTTTCCTCAGCTAGGAGTAAAGAGCATTCAATTTTACTTTTTTCTCATGGGGGAAAAGGTGTTGCCAACTTTCACCCACAGAAGGTGAGAGTAAGCCATCTGAGGTCTTTATTCTACTCTTGGGAACTGCCCTGCCTATGTAGGCAGGGGGGTGTGTCATCAGCAACTGAAGCCTCATTTCACCACCAACGCTGCAGCTGGGGAGAGAAGCGCCAGTTCCCAGACTTCTGTCTGAGCAGTCACTAGTGACTAAAGCAGAACTCCTCTGACCCCTGTCATTGAAGGTGAGCCAACCTGTTTCTCCTGTATTCTTTCCTGTATAACCAGCATTCTCATCTTCCCTGGGGGCAGGAACCCTTACCATTTGTTCTACTTGCAGTTAATACTCCCGGCAAAACACTTTAGCCACGGTTTCTCCTTTAATCACAGGTCGAATCCCTCCACATACAGTACAAGTAGAAAGGTTTCTTAATTCTTTGGGACAGATTTCTGAGCAAAAATGTCAACATTCCTTTTATTTAAGAAAAAGTTAACAAATTTGGGGTTGTTTTGACCAGTAGTTCCCAAACCTGACTAGGCATTTTCAAAATTACCTAAGAGATTTATATACCTTGATTCTTGGGCTCCAGATCCAGAAATACGGGTTCAAAAAGCCGGGAAAAGCCATGGAATCTAAAGTTTCAAAGGTAATTCTCATGCACAACTAGGACTGGAAACTACTGGCTTCAACACAATCTAAGAAACAAATAAACGTTAAATGCGTGATTCTAAAATCTTCCTATTTTCCCCTTTCTCAAGTATAGAACCACACAGATTAGACAGCTACATGTTGGGCAAATTTATTTACTCACAATATTCTTTAGTTAGTTATAAAGAAATGAAATCTGAAACAGGGAATGCTCTAGAAGACATTTCCATGAACCCAAAACACTAGAAGTTCCCACTCTGGTGACAGTAGCCCGAGTTTGCGCTGCTGTCAAAATACACTCTAAATTGCCAAAGTTATTAAGCACTTTCTAGATGCCAAGCACTTTGCAAGTACTTTTCAAGTATCTGAATTCCAATAATCTATGTGGCAGGAATTATTATTACCTCTAGTTTCGATGAAAACTTCTCAAGTCCCCCAATAGGGCATTTAAGGCCCTGCCCAAATTTAGTTCCCTTCTACCTAACCAACTTCCCAACCAAGACCACTGAGACCATCTTTCAAATCTCCTCACACCTTCCAAATCCACCAGTGCCACTCTAACTTCCCTGGCTTTCTTCTTGGAGTCCCCTTTTTGGAAAGTCCTTTCCATCACATAATTACAATTTTCCTGTGATATGAAAAGCACAGACATTGACCTTAGACCTAAGTACAAATCCTGGCTTATAACCATCATTTACTCACCATGTTCACCTAGACAAATTTTTTAAACCCCTAGAATCTCAGTTTTGTCATCTGTAAAGAGGCTTTAATTTATGTTTTCAACAAAAACCTTTATAAAGGTGGAGAAGACTGCAGGAGAAGCAAGGCCTATGGTAAAAAAAAAAAAGATCATGTAGCCAGGCTCAGTGGCTCAGTCTGTAATCCCACGATTTGGGAGGCTGAGATGAGTGGATTGCCTGAGCCCGTGGGTTCGAGACCCGCTTGGGCAACTTGGTGAGACCTCATCTCTACAATAAATCAAAAAAAAAAAGCAGCTGGGCGTGGTAGCACATGCCTGTAATTCCGGCTACTCAGAAGGCTGAGGTGGAAGGATCGTTGGAGCCCAGCAGGTCAAGGCTGCGGTGGCTGGGAGCGGCCACTGCGCTCCAGTCTGGGCGATAGAGTGAGACTCCAGCTCAAAAAAAAAAAAAGATCATGTATGCAAAATACTCATGAGCACAGGGCCTGAGACACACTGAGCGCTTGATAAACACTAACAGCTATTTTTGCTGTTGTCATCACTATTCCAGGTCAAACCTTGAACTCTCCAGCTCACAATGATCACACCTTACCACAAAAACTCAGTTACATATTCCACTCATTTGGGCACATAGTAAGTGTTGACTTTGTACAGTTTTCCAAGGGGGTAGAAGTGATAAAAAAAAAAAATTTAGCTTTCAAAATTGTTTATGCGCTTTTTAAGGATAGTAAAGCACATCCCATAGTACTTCTTAAAATGACCTGAAATGTCTAGGAAGATAGAATTTGTATTCTGAAAAAAGATTCTGAAGCTTAGCTACTATATGACACAATCAGGACAAATAACCAGATGGATACAAGAGAATGGCAAAACAAAAAACCCAGACATCATGTTCATATTAAAAAATCTTTGGGGAGGGAGTGCGGAGGGTTTGAAAAAACAAACAAACTCTGAAGTATAGATAACCGGGCAACAGGGTTCCTACTTCCACAATAGAAGAAATACTCAAGAGGACTGTGGAACTAAGGTCCCTGGAATAGAAACCAATATGAAATTGCGGTCAAGAAAAAACCTGCCTCTTGGTGTGCGATGTTCTGTTCTGTCATTAAGTTGTCTAGATTTTGAAATCCTGTCTGATTTTGAGTATGAGGTCCCTGAACTGACAGAGGGCATGGGTCAGAGGTTCCCAAAGGCCTGTCTGTGGACCAGTGCCAGGTCAGTTGCCAGAGAATTAGTTGAGGAGTTAAGCACAAATTCCTTAGCCACTCTCCTAGCAAGCCTGACTCATGAGATTGGGTGTGGGGCCCCCAGACTGTTTTTAACAAGTTCCTCAGGTGTTTCTGGTGTTGATTCATCTCTGAGACCCATGGATTAAAAAGAAAATTGGAAAATATAAAAGATTACACAAGCATAAGGCATTATTAAAATATTAATACAAAAGCAATGCTAATGGTTGGGTTGCCCTTTAAAGTCACCTTGAACCCTCTTCCTTGTCACCTTATGACGATGTTCATTTAAGGTCACAGTTCTCCTCCAAGTGCTGGATCCCGGCTGGCCCAGAGTTGGCTGGGCAGAGGTTCCTACAGAAAGCTGGAGAGTAGCTACCACTAGCCTGAAGCTGAAGTCAGTGTCTGAAATGAGTAAACTGAATGAGAAGATGGAGACAAGGTTTCATGTTGGAGCAGGTGCCCTGGGGCCAGTATTTAAATATAGGAGAAGCCGGGCTTGGTGGCTCAGCCTGTAATCCCGCGCCTTTGGGAGGCTGAGGTGAGTGGATGGCCTGAGTCCACGAGTTCAAGACCCGCTTGGGCAGCGAGACCTCATCTCTACAATAAATCAAAAAAAAATCAGCCAGGCGTGGTAGCGCGTGCCTGTAATTCTGGCTACTTGGAAGGCTGAGGCGGAAGGATCGCCGGAACCCAGCAGGGCGAGGCCGCGGTGGCCGGGAGCGGCCGCTGCACTCCAGCCCGGGCGACAGAGTGAGACTCCAACTCAAAAAAAAAAGAAAAAGAAAGATAGGAGAGAGAGCAAGCGGTATTGGTTAAGTCACAGAAGACAAAGCTGGTACACATACAGAGATGTCCAAGTCAGGCAGAAGGACACTAAGAAAAAGGTGCCATGAACACTCTGCTAGAGCCCTGATACACAATACGAGGAAACCTTGCTCAGAGACATCTGAGAGACTCAGCTAAACTCAAGCGACCTGTCAAGCGGCACAGCAAGCATCCAACATCAAGTCTGCCTGCCCACATCCAAATCTATACTCTTGACATCGAGGAGTATACGTTAAAAAGGATTAGATGCAAATAAAGGGGAAGGCATATGTGTTCGTAAACATGGACGACTTAGTATTTTTAAGACGTCAATTCTGTCCAAAGCAATCTACAGATTGAATGTAATCCCTATCAAAATCCAAATGGCATTTTTGCAAAAAGAGAAAAATCTATCCTAAAACTAATATGAAATCTCAGGGGACCCCCAACAGCCAAAACACTCTTGAGAAAGAAGAAAGGTGGAGATCTCACACTTTCTGATTTCAAAATTTATTACAAAGCTACAGTAATCAAAACATTGTGTACTGGCATAAAGGCAAACATACAGGCCAATGGAATAGAATAAAGACGCCAAGTCAACCCTCACCTGTATTGTTAAGTGATTTCCAACAGGAGTGCCAAGACAATTAAACGGGGGGAGGGACAGTCTTTTTAATAAATGGCGTTGCGAAAACTGGATACCCATACACAAAAGAATCAACGTGGACCTTTACCTAACACCATAGACAAAAGTTAACTCAAAATGAATCAGACCTAAGTGTAAGTACTAAAAAATATAAAACTCAGAGAAGAAAGCAGAAAGCTTCATCACAACAGATTTGTCAGTGTTTCTTAAGTATGACACCAAAAGCACAAGCAACTAAAAAAAAATTAATAAAGTGGGCTTCATCAAGATTAAAAATCCTTGTGAATCAAAGGACGCCACCAACAGAACGAAGTGAAAAGGCAGCCTATGGAATGGAAGGAAGTCCCTGCACACCACGTCTCCAGCAAGGACGAGTGAGTGCTTCAACTGCACGGCACAACCCCTGGACCTCAACTGCCTGCATGAGGCTCGAATGTCACCACCATGACGAGTCTTGCTGGTCCCAGGTCTGCAAGACAGAGTGCCATGGGGCTGGATCACTGGGAAGACTCTCCGTTCTAGCATCGCCAGCCAGCCACTCAACGAAGCCTCCCATTTCTCTGTGCTCCCAACACACAGATCGCAGCTACCCACAACTTCAAGCACTTCCCCCTCTATCTCAACAGTATGTGAAAGCAAATCAGTTGCAGGGAGTATGTTAGACTTTGACAAATGGAATAAATCACTGGTAACTGGTAACTGGTAGCTTTATACTCACAATCTAAAGTGGCAATTTATACTCATAAATATAATACACTATGACAGGACAGAACTACTTCCACCGACAACATCAGGTTTTGATCCTACCATAATGTGTAAGATACCGTTCCCAATCACCAGACTCCAGGCTATCAGTTTGGGGTGCACCAGTCCAAAGAAAGATAAAAAAGAGTTTAATAAACGGCGGAAACATCAAGAAGCTCGGTTCCCAGTCTGCCAGAGAAAGCACACTGAAGTCTGAGAAACAGCAACAACATATGTTTTTTTAAAGCTGTCATAATTTAAAGTCTCTCTAAACATTGAGTGTTTAATCTAATTTTCCCTCATGAATGTCTGGCTTCAGCTCAAATTGAATCAACATTTCCATTATAAATCTCTATTTTCACATTTTCCTGGTTTGATTGTAAAACGTCTTTAGTTTGAAATATGACACAGCAGAAGCCGGAATTTTAATGTTCTTCATTGGCAAATTGGTTTTACTACAAAACCAAAATCACAGTTTTCTGCAAGCCAAATGTCTGGAAATTAGTCTAGGCAAAATGAAAAATAAAATGCTACAGAAAAGTCTTCAGTTACAAATTTTTTTTTCTTTTTTTGGAGTCAGTATCACTCTGTTGCCCAGGCTAGAGTGCAGTGGCATCCTCACATTCACAGCCACTGCAGCCTCGAACTGCTGGGTTTAGGCGATCCTTCCACCTCAGCCTTCCAAGCAACTGTAACTAAAGGCATGTGCCACCACACCTGGTTAATTTTTTTGATTTATTGTAGAGATGAGATCTTGCCATGTTGCCCAGGCTGGTCTCGAACCCCTGGGCTCAGGCAAACCTCTACCTTCCACCTCCCAAACTGCTGAGATTACAGGTGTGAGTCACCGGGCCCAGCAAATGACAAATGTTATCCCAGGGTCTTTAAAAAAAAAAAACCAAACTTCCAGTTTTTAAATAAATATTAATTGCAAACATCTAAAGAAATTGCATTTAACCTTGCATCTTGAATACAGATATGCACCATGAGCCTATGTCCAAATGCCACTGAATGCCAATCATTTAGTTCACTTCAAATGTATCATGTCTTATAGTAAGGAATTCTGCACCATATCATTAGATTTCTTTTAACAAGTTACTTTGTGATGTGTGCATTATAAATGTCGAAAAGCAACAAAAATCTGCGATTAGTCACTTTTATCAGGCTTTCTGATCTTATACATATTAAAAAAAGAAGCATAAGGGAGACATACTCCTCATAAAAGAGGTTTAATGTTCTGTCAAAATTATAAATACTGAAGTCTCGAGTGGCTTTCTCCTTAGGGACATATTCTGTTGCTAAAACAGCAGAGAATTCTCCGAAACCTGGATTCTGGCAGCAGACAGAGCAAAGGGCACACGCAGCCTGGAAAGAGCTACTAGGGACCTGCCAGAGAACCTGGTGAGAAGAGACCTGGCTTCCAGGTCAGACAGTCAGGGAGCCCAAGGAAGCAGGACAGCCCTGAGGTGTGAGAAGGCAGGAGCTGGAAAAGTGTTACCTAAAACTCAACTTGTGCCTGCAGTGTTTCCTGTCTCGCTCCCTAAATCTGTTCTTCCACTGGCAACACAGCCTGTTTGGGGAACCACAAAGCAGAATCTTCTCAACGTCTGGCACATGTAGACAGTGTTCACATGCAAAACACCTTTAAGGAAAACCGGAGGGGTCCAACTGAAGACCCAAGAGTTCAGGGATGCTCAAGACCTCATGGCAGCTTGGGCCCCTCTCCCAGCCTCTGGAGTCACTGCCCAGGAGGAACTACTTTCCTCTCGCTCTGGATGGCATCTGACACAGTTGTGCAAAGCCCAGGGACTGAGAGAAATCAGTCTACAAAATAAATAAGCCTTGTAGCTGAACTAAAAGACACCACCACCAAAATTCTGTACATAGATTCATGAAAAAGAGTTCTCAAAAAAGACAAAACAAAAGATTGAAGTTCTAAGTCTGTAAGATCCTTCTTTTGCTCTCATAACTACAATACTGCTGTGAATAATCTCATTTTAAAAGTAATGAATAAAAAGCCCTTCTGCCTAAAGAGAATTTAAGATAACTGGCTGGCAGGAGGAATCGCTGAGATGACATAAATGGAGACATCAAGAACCAATCTCTCTTGCATCCAAATATTTGGGGTGTCTAATGGCTGAAGATGTTTTATCTCAAAGAATGTGCTTTAATTGGAACTATTCTATTCTATATCACGTATCATATCATAATTACATTATATATTAATTTGGTGGAACCAAGCAATTTGTAAATATAGAATGTCCCATTTCTTGGGAAAAAGTCCTATTTTGATGTAAAGAATTAAGAAATGTTTATATGTACAGAAGTATGTAGCTAAACAAACAGTGTAATAACAGAGTTCCTTAGAAAAAAAACAATAGTAGCAACATATCTTTCTTTACAGTTTCCAGATTAAATAGATACTAAAATTCACAGATTTAAAACATGAAGCAATAAGGAATACTACATGAAAGGGGAAAGTTTTAAATTTTCTTAACTTAAAAATCCCTGATACTTTAATTTTGTGTCCATCACCTTTGTATGGCAGGCGCAAAGATATAACACTGGCTAACAGCACATGAGGGTTGTGAGTCAGATATCAAGGACAGAACCCCAGTTCTACTCACTGACCATATATGACTCAGGCGAGTTACCTGACCTTTGTGAGCCTCAAGTTTCTCATCTGTAAAATGAAGACAATCATAGAACCAACCGCACAGGACTACTGTGGAGATCAAATTAGGTAGGGTAGGTTAGATTTAAAACAGTGCTTCCCATGTGCTGTGTGTGTGTTCAAGCAGTTATTACTGTTCATTCACAATCCTTGAACCTGCTACCAGATAACATTCCTACTTCTAATTAAGATATTTTAAGCTTTTCTATCACTTATTTATTTATTCACTGATTGAAAACATCCTGAACAACAAAAATATTCTAGGTGTAACCCTTTTTGTAATAAACATAATTTAAGCTATCTGTGACAGTCAAGGTTTTTACCTCAGCAGTGATCAAACGCTGGGTTCCAGACTTCATTAACATGAGTTAAATGTAAACAACAAAAAAGTCCCAGTCATTTCAAGGGTAGCAGCACAGAGCTCCAACACCCCACGTTTTACCACTGGCAGGATCACTGGTCAGGCCAAGGTGGAGGTAGGAGTGGGGACTTTCTGCAGACACACAGCTTAGCAGGAAACTCAGGCATGTCAGGCAGGAGAGGAGAGAGCAAGGAGCAGGCTAAGAAGGTCTCTCAACCCAACACAAACCCTCTTCTCTTCTCACAGGGAGAGCAGTTACTGGCCCCTCAGCAGGGGTGATACTTCCAGGATGACTCATAGTGAAAGAATGCCTGGTGTCTCTGCAATATGATTCTTTCAAAGCATCTTTCCACATGAGAGCAGCCACTCTGCAAGGCACACACTTCCTTTCCTCAATGTCCACTTGTACCATTTTCCATGAGAACCCTTTCACCGCTGGAACTCAAATACCATATGTAAAGTTGAGGATCAAAGCTTTCTGGTTTCAAACTGTCCACAGAGCAGTAATATAGAGAATGCTGCATCATCAAGAGATTTTATTTTGCTAATTCTTACTTTATATAATCTTAAAGTCTCTTGCGCTTAGTGTTTTATCACCATACACACAAAGGATATATGCATACATACACACACATGTGCATGCATACATATAACTGAGAAGGTAAGAAAATCAGTTTCAATCACTTTGTGCCCAAAAGAAGGCACATTTTGAGTAGTGAGTCCATCTTTACCCTGACATACAGTACCAGTCCATCAAGAATGCGACAGTGGGTGGGCTGACTCACCACTAACCAGAAAGATAAAATTTGACCTCAGCAGCTAAATCTGCAAGTGTATGTAGTATCATGTTCTTTTTTCCTATTTTTGTTACCTACTCAGACCAGCTGACGAATGTTCCTGAGATACAAGTTTTATCCACCTTATTTTCTGCTCATCCTAATCTTGTTTTGATTGCTAGGGAGAGGTACTAGTCACATGCTCTGTTTACGGCA
This sequence comes from Cephalopachus bancanus, assembly GCA_027257055.1. NCBI lineage: Eukaryota > Metazoa > Chordata > Mammalia > Primates > Tarsiidae > Cephalopachus > Cephalopachus bancanus. Next base: position 1,096,334 of record JAPVLO010000392.1, read on the forward strand.
GCACAGAAGGAAAATCTCCTCCAAGTCCAGAAAGCAAATCTGCTTGTTTACCATCTTCAGGTCCCAATCTCCAGTCTTCTACCAGGTTAACCACACACATAAGAGCAGGTAACGTGGCTGAATTCCTCTGTCTAAGCTGTGCAAGAGCAAACTGTGCGCTAGGGGCTTACCTAGAGAGTCTAGGCAACTGGCTGACTCTGCAGGCAAAACCCTGTTCAAACGAACTGAGTCCTTCCTGGTACTTCCCACTGAAAGAAGTCTAAGGGTTCACTCATAGATCAGGACAGGATACTCAAAATCACTTCTTCATCTGGCCAATAGAAATCAAGGAATTTCCCAAAAAGCAAACAGCCCTGAAAGCCACCTGAACTTCTTCAAGGATGTGAGAAGACTTAAAAAAAAGATTGCCCCTTCTGCATTTTTTCCTTCCATTCTGGACACCCCTAAGCCAGTTGGGCCCACTACCTAAGAAACGTGGTGCACAGCATTACCGTACCAACAAGCAAGGAGACTGAGGCTTCAGAGACAACGGATCTCATTCGGCTTGAACAAGAACGTCAGAAAAGACCGTGGGGAGCATTCTTCTTCCATTCTGCACCCATCAGCCTGCCTTCCCACCTTCCAGAACCAGCCATACCTCAGACCCAGGCTAGACCAGGGCCAGCCTCTGTCTACCAGTAGCCGGAGAATGCATTCTTACTTCAAAAGGCCCCAGTGACCTTTAAACCTAAAACGAAACCTCAACCTAAGCTCTTCGAAGCTTAATTCTACCGGTTTCTATTATTCATCCTTATTTCTGTGCAGACTGGAAGGCCAAAACAAAAATAGGAGGTCTGTGTCCTTGCAGGATACAGAAAGCGGAATGTTAACAACAATGTCAGGCTCTCCGTAAGTTAAAATTTTAAACAGAAGGCACCAATGCTGAAAGCAAGATAGCAACAAAACGGTACCTTCAAACGGGAGTCTACATTTCATTGAGTCCGCTTCTCCCAAGATAGCCCCTTCGCCCACTTTGACCCATCTGGTTCTCCATCACCTGCTTCCTACAGTACCAATTCCCTCTCATGGAGGGAAGGAACCCACAGGCAGAGGGCACTCAAGTGAGTCAAGAAAATACACAAAATAGTGAAGGCCAGCCAAAGGTATCTCCGACAAGTTACCTAAGTGTTAGAAGGACAGGGCAGCAAACAAAGAATGAAAGGAAAGGGAGGATAAGATACTGGGGGGAAATGCAAGAAACAGCATAAAGAAAACAAAAGTAGGCAAATGCAAAAGGGAGAGAGAAAGAAAATGATGGACCCAGCTGGTGGAGTACGGTGATAAAAGTTCAAATCTGACCAGGATTATAAAGCAACAGCCACTGCTCTCATCAGACATCTTGCCATCAGCACCCACATCAGCATACTGTGTGATGGTTATTATACTAAGTTCTTAAGAGACTATCTCTGGACTTACCACTTACTAATAATTTATTATTTTCAACAAGAAAGTAGGTCTAGCGTCTACTAGATCTATTTAAGTAAAGTGTATTTGAAAATAAGGAAGACATAAGACTTTTGTTTCGTTTTTTTTGAGTTGGAGTCTCACTCAGTCGCCCAGACTGGAGTGCAGTGGCCGCTCCCGGCCACCGCAGCCTCGACCTGCTGGGCTCCAGTGATCCTTCCGCCTCAGCCTTCCAAGAAGCTGAAACTACAGGCACGCACTACCACGCCCGGCTAGTTTTTGATTTATTGTTGAGATGAGGTCTCGCCAAGTTGCCCAGGCGGGTCTCGAACCCGCGGGCTCAGGCAATCCACTCACCTCAGCCTCCCAAAGCGCTGGGATGACAGGTTGAGCCACCAAGCCCAGCTTGACATAAGACTTTTAACAGTAGGTTCTAGGGGTTTTCTGAATGCTTAGGCCCAAGCGCAAGCAAGGTTTTAAAAAATGAGATAGATAATTGATTCTCCCCCCAAAACTCCAGGTCTACTGACACTGGACACATTCTGAATTCTTTTCCTGCCAATACCTGCATCTCTGAGTTAAGACAGCAAGTAAGTCAGGGCCCTTTTCGCAAGCTGGTGCCGAAGGCCAAGAAGGAGGCTCCTGGCACACGTCCTGCTTCTGTCCCTCCTAACGCCAAAGCCAAGGGAAAAGCAATGAAGGCCAAGAAAGCAGTGCTGAAAGGCGTCCACAGCCACACCAAAAAAGAAGACCTGCACATCACTCACCTTCCAGAGGCCCAAGACTGCAGCTCCAGAGGCAGCCCAAATATTCTGGGAAGAGTGCACCCAGGAGAAACAAGCTTGATCACTAAGCCATCAAGTTTCCCTGACCACTGAGTCTGCCATGAAGAAAACAGAAGACAACAACACACTTGTGCTCATTGTGGATGTTAAAGCCAACAAGCACTAGATAAAACAGGCTGTGAAGAAGCTCTATGACACTGATGTTGCCAAGGTCAATACCCCGACTGGGCCTGATGGAGAGAAGAAGGCATATATTCGACTGGCTCCTGATTATGAAGCTTTGCCCACAAAATTGGGATCATCTAAACAGAGTCCAGCTGGCTAATCCTAAATATATATATTTTTCACCATAAAAAAAAGATAGCAAGTCAATATTTTGGTTCTTACACAATAAAAGTATTTGCTTAAACTTGGCCTCATCTTCCATCAACTTTATATTTGATGCTTTTTTTCTGATGTTTATCAAAAAGAAGAAAATAATGAAAGGAAATCACATTAACACTTTCAGAAAACCAGTTTTCAGTATGCTCTCCCAAACAAGCCATCTCCAGTGACATTCTTCATAAAAGTAAAGCACATTTCTACAATCTGGAAGGCAAAAACTAGCTTGATCCTATAGATAAAAGAAAGTAATCTGGGAGGGGATTTTGGGCAGGGAAAAGAGTGTTAAATCTTGACCTGAGTCTTAAATCTCTCTCTTTCTCGCTGTATTATTTTTTAAATACCTATATAAACATATCCCTAACATGAGCCACATAATATTTTTACTCCTGGTTTTTATACCAAATTACGTCTCATACAAAAATGTCCTCTGAATATTTAGCATTTGTAGTTAATGATGTAATAATTTAATGCTGATAAATATAAAAAGCATTGGAAGGCTACCACCTACCTTATGTAACCTTGAAGAAATCTCTCTGAGTTATATGGTAATTTCTCTACTGCCTTAAGAAGGTATACTTCATTTAATTTAGCTAATCCTCAATAAAAGTATTTCAAGAATACTCAACATACATAGAGATACTGAGGTTAATCAAATGCAATTCCTGCCTACTGGCAGAGCTGCATTTATTCCAAGCTTAAAGATGTAGGTATTTCAGCTCTCAGAAGTTAGTGCTTTCCAGTACGTTTAATCACATGCTGATTTGCTGTAGGCAAAATACATCTTTAAAATTCTCTCATATACAGTGTGTAATTACTTTATCATAAAATTTAATATATATCTATTCCAGTCTTTAGTATATCAGAATGACCTTCATAAACATACAGCTGATCATGCACCATTCTTTAAAACTTTCAAAACTCTTCAGTTTCCCTCTGCCACAGAATCAAATGCAAATTTCCCAGCCTTGCAATCTGGATTCTCCATAACATGATCCCAAAACACCATACCTCCTACTGTCCAAGAGGCCAGGGATTACATTAAGGGAAGTTAGTCCAAACCTCTCCGAGTGATGGCAAAAGAAAATGCCCTTACCTCAGGTCTGCTATGGAGTTGCATTTACGTTTATTTTGCCAGTCGGGATCTGCACACTTCACTTCCAGAAACCAGTTGAGCTCACAAGGAACTGCACATTTCTCATATATACTCCTCCCTAAGTGTCTGCAAATAGCCTAAGGCTATGAATGGAACCGCCTTGTTTGTACACACTGGTAGCTGCACATGACACAAATCAGGCTTTGCCACCTACTAATTCCCTTAGATTCAGAAAAACAGCGAAGTTTTCCAAGAATTCTCAAGCTATTTTAAGTAAATTTTATAAATGTGCGCTTCTCCGTGAGGCTTAATCTGTACTAAAGGGGTCTCTCACCCTATCGCGTCTCCATCTAACACAGTCAGTCACCATCTTCCAAAGGACAGACCCCGACTACGCTGCCATGTGAACAAAACGAGGAGACACAGAGCAAGCCTTAATAGCCTTACTGTTTTTTTACCCAAGGTCTCATTAATTAGCAAAAGATCATTTGAATGTTTTACCGAAAGACTTTTTTTGTCAAGGTACAAAGGAATCATTGCAGTCGACCCTTAACCAACAGGTTGGAGCTGTGGGGGGTACACTTCCAAGCAGACGTTTTCAGCCACCGTTACACCAAGTGTACCTGCCTCTCCTGTCTCCTCTACGACCCCTGAGATCACAAGACCAAGCTTTCCTCTTTGCCTCCCCAACTGCTCAATCTGAAGACGAAGACCCTTATAATGATCCACTTCTACTGAATGAATGGTCAGCGTACTGTCTCCGCTTTATGACTTTCTTCACATTTTCTTTTGTCCAGATTACTTTCTGTGTTAATTGACTATGTTATCGGTAAGACTTCTGGTCAAAAGCAGTTAAGTTCATGGGAATCAAAAGTTATACACTTTTGACCGTGCAAGGAGGGTTGGTATTCCTAGCCCTGTGCACTGTTCGAGGGTCAACTGTACTTCAGAAAGATTGAAATTTCTAAAATTGCCATCAGTATATTCACTACAGGCCTGGCTCAGTGGCTCAGCCTGTAATCCCGCGTTTTGGGAGGCCGAGGTGAGTGGATTACCTGAGCCCGCAGGTTCGAGACCCACCCGGGCAACTTGGCGAGACCTCATCTCTACAATAAATCAAAAATATTAGCCGGGCGTGGTAGCGCGCACCTGTAGTTTCGGCTACTTGGAAGGCTGAGGCAGAAGGATCGCCAGAACCCAGCAGGTCGAGGCTGCGGTGGCCGTGAGTGGCCACTGCACTCCAGTCTGGGTGACAGAGTGAGACTCCAACTCAAATATATATATATTCACGACAAATGTTTTAAACACAAGCATACAAAATATAAATATATAAGTACAGGTATACACAAAAGCATAGGGAAACCTTTTTTCCTGGTATAAAAATTAAATTTCCAATCTTATTCATGAAATAGGCATTAAACTACTTTCATATTCTGTGACATTGTGGGGCATAGACAATGTTTTATATGAATTAGTGGTTGTAAAGACTTTTGAAAATGCTTGAAGAACAATAATGATCTTTACCTTTCAAAAAGAGTACCTGCCTAACGTACTTGACACAGTTTTGGTCAAAGTAATTAATAAATGTACCAGGGAAAAGGAAGTAATGCAAAGGTCCACTTGGAACATCCCTCCCCCGTGGTCACCTCTTTTACCAGCAAATAAAAATTACCTAAGGCCCAACGTAGCCAAGTCTTCTTACACACACACACACACACACACACACACACACAGCACCATCATTCTTCATAGCCAAGTCTTCTTATACACACACACACACACACACACACACACACACACACAGCACCATCATTCTTCATCATTATGTTCTTATCTCAATCAAAAGAGCTCCTAAAACAGATTCCCTCTTTCTCTAACACAAGGTGTCGTTACACATTGGCATGAAGCCGACTACACTCTGAACTAAGCATATAAATTCTTTTTAAAGGAGTCAACAGAATTTATATATCTGGAAACAGGACAGACCCAGCAACACAACTATTTGTTAGCTGTCATACCTTTTCTTCCTGAGGAAAAAAATCAGTAAAAAGGGCAGACGGCTACAGAAGCACCAAAACAGCCAACCATATATTAAACCAAGCTATTTCTATTGGCAAGAATGTGTTTAAAAAACTACAAGAAACCTGAAAGTCACTTTTATGCCGAATGATTTTTACCAGACTCCTCAGCAATTCGGTAAGCATAAACTCTGGCACAAGTTCCCTGTAGTATAGCACTGAAAGTTTGAAGTGCAGTTTTCACAGGGACTTACCTCTTGGCCTGTAAACAATCTACATTTAGTGACTATCTGACTTCAACTTTTTATTATGCACATTACTTACTTGCCTTTAATATCTGTTTTAAAACTTTGAATTAAAGTGCTTGACTCAAAGATCTAATAGGCTGTGTAAGAGCTCTAGACAAACCATGGGTGGCTTTGTTTATTTTTAATTATAAAAGCAAACTATTATCTTACAAAAAACTATAAGGCAGAAAACTAAGTATATAACGACACATAATATTACCACCCTTACAGAAGCTGTTTATTTTCCTCTAACTTCTATTTCTTCTAATCTCTTGTACTTGAATTGTTTTCCCTACTAAAAAATTTTAAAATGTATGGCTTTTTATTCTGATAAAACATAATTGTTCTTTTAAAAATTCAAACAGTTCAGAAATAGAAAAAAATTTTAAACTATTATTAACAGCTTAATATATGCAGCCATCTAGTCTTCCAATTTTAATTCACATACAATTAACTAAATGTTTATTCTTTTCGGCACACTTGAGTTCCTTACAGATCCCAGATGTTAGGGGTTTGTCAGACACACAGTTGGCAAATATTTTTTCCCATTCTGTGGGCTGTCTCCCCGCTCTCTTGATAGTTTCTTTGGCTTTGCAGAAGTTCATCAGTTTGGTAAGGTCCCACTTGACTATCTTCTCTCTTATGGCGTGGGCATTTGGAGATTTGATCAGGAATTGGTTGCCAGTTCCAACTTCCATAAGGGTGTCTCCTGCATTTTCTAAGGTTCTTATAGTTTGATGTTTTACGTTTAGCTCTTTGATCCATTGAGAACTGCTTTTTGTGTATGATTATAGGTAGGGGTCTTGTTTTAATCTCCTGCATGTAATCAGCCAGTTTAAGTTCTCCTCTCCCCAGGAGTTTGTTAATGGAGGCTTTGTCGAAGATGAGCTGGTTGAGAAATTGAGGTTTTACTTCCAGAATCAATATCCTGTTCCACTGCCTGTTCTTGTACCAATATCAGCCCTATTACAAAGTGGGCAAAAGATATGAATAGACACTTCTCAAAAGAAGACATCCAAGCAGCCAACAAATACATGAAAAATGCTCAGCCTCACTAGCCATCAAAGAAATGCAAATTAAAACCACACTGAGATACCACCTAACTCCAGCGAGGATGGCCATCAATAACTCAAAAAACAACAGATGCTGGAGAGGATGTGGGGAAAGGGAACATTTCTGAGACTTCCACTTAGCATTTTTCATCTGCATTTACAAAAGGGTTTTTATGAGCCACTCCTCCTCAGTAAGACTCAACCCGCTTTATGAATCTGCCGTTCTGTCCTATAAAAGATTTAATAGGAAGACTCTGCCCAGACAGGTGATCATTGACACTAGAATGATAGTATACATCGTACCAGATAGCACAGCACTTGACCGAGGAGACACCAAGTATAACCAAGACATGCTGTAACATACTCGGGGGGGGGGGCAAACTGAGCAGTCCCACAAAAGCCATAAAGAGCAGTGTGCTAATAAACACAGTTCATTCCACTCATTTACTGAATTTCTAGGCTGTTTCAAGAACCGTGAGGGACAGTGGGCATTCTGGAAAACAAATGCTCAGTCCCGGAAAATAAATGCTCAGTTCCTGAAAACCAGTCTAGTAGAGGAAGGAGACACACAAACAATTAAGACATGTTGAATGAGATATTTCAAAAGAAGTAACCACACGATGCTATGGAGGTATCAAGAAGAAAAGAGCTAACTGCCAGGGCTGCCGGGAAGGTTTCTCAGAAGAAATGAATCCTATTAGATCCGTAAAGAAAACAAGTAGGAGATCTGTCAGGTGGACAAGAAAGGGAAAGGCATTCCAGGTAGAAGCAGCAGCTGGCAAAATTAAAGCATGATAGAGCACCAGGACACCACAGAATATAAATATCTGCTTGAATATGCATATACATTTCTGAAATACTCAAGAAATTCATAATCCTGGATGCTGTAAGGAAGCAGACGGTGGGCAGAGTGTGGGGAGGAAATTCTTCACTGTTTATGCTTTTGGACCACATGAACACATACTTCTAAATAAACAAAACTGTTAAGAAATAATAAATAAAACTAATTCCTGACCCCTGCCCCACCAGCAAACAAACCCAGAATTTTACAGGCAGAACATCCAGGTGGGATGAGTGACAGAGGAGACCGGCAGGTATCCACAGGTCTTCCCCAGATCATGTCTGGGCAACCCTGGGAGAGGGGAATGTAACCCTCACAAGACGAAAAGCCCTTTCTAGGCGAGGTGGTCTCTGTGCAGCAATCAGGTAATCCCTCGAGACAGAATCCTAGGTCTTATTCTAGTCACGTGTGTTTCCAGAACCATAGTTCTCATAGTTTGCAACATGTGCTCTGGAGATCACTTAGGTGGGGAGGACAGATAAGAATGATAACAAAAAAAATTAAATAAAATCTTTGAAAATTACTCACCTAGGAAAGAACCCCAGCTCACATCACCCAAATCCCATGGCATTCAGAGAGACTTTCTCTGAGGCATCGACTGTGTTTAGTAAAACAATTCCTTTTTTTCTTTTTTAAGTTGGGGTCTCACTCTGTCACCCAGGCTAGAATGCAGTGGCACAATCATAGCTCACCACAGCCCCGACTTCCTGGGCTCAGGCAGTTCTTCTGCCTCAGACTCCTGGGTACCTGGAACTATAGACATGCGCCGCCATGCCCAGCTAGTTTTTTGATATTCTGCATAGACGAAGTCTCACTATGTTGCCTAGGCTGATCTGAACTTCTGGGCCCAAGCAATCCTCTCACCTCGGCCTCCAAAGTACTAGGATTACAAGTGTGAGCCACCATGCCCAGCAACAATTCCTACTGATAAGTGACGAACCTAAGTTACCTGACCCCGTACGTATTTTGTTTCCAAATTATCTGGTCTTTATGAATAATAAAGAATGGTAAACAACTGGTAAAGATAGCTAACCTGCAGAGTGTGGCTGACTGTGAACACTTGACAATGGCACAAGCAACTCTCGTCACACTGGCTGACTTAATTTCTGTGCCGTGCAAAAGTGACTTCCTGATAGACTACAGCCCAGACTCTGGCCTGACACACTATCGGCTATCCCAAAATATGACTCCCATTCTTCTCAAACACTAATCCCAAGAGCAAGTGGAAAGTCAACTTTCTAGAGAAATAATTACATAATCCCCTTTTTACAGACAAGCTCTTCTACAAAGTAATTACTTGAGCAAAAGAAAAATAAATATGTGTATGAATATTACTATAGTGATCACGAATCCACAAAGGCAGAGCCCGAATCTCCAAAGGTTCTAATGGATTCTGTCAACCACAGATTCAAGAATTGTATGGTTTTCTTCAGTAGCTCTGTGGCTGCCTTATTAGTGAGGTTCCCATAATTAAGGCTTGGCATGACAAGCAAACACAGCTGAAGAGACACCCTGCTCCCCAGGGAACATTCTCAGACTACAAACAACCTCATTCACCACCTCTATTTGTTTCCAGCCTCCATAAACCCTTTCCTCCATTAAAAATCAGTGTGAAACCCAGAATATCTTTATTGTTTGGCACTTACCTTTCCACAACATGAAGACTCACTGAAGACAAAACATTCGTTTTATCACCCCAAACAAAAATAAGCTCAACATATATACCCCATTCATTTGCCCGTCCAACCAGTATGTACTAAAGTCCCTACCAGAAGGCAGGTACCAAGCCCAGCACTGCAGAAACACAGACAGGCCTCCTGCAGTCTGGGGACGGTGGAAAGGACACATTCCAGCAGCATCCCAGCTACTCCAGACAGAGGGTGTCAGGAAGGACAGGACGCATCCCAGAGGGATGGCACTGACCTGGACAGGAGAAGCAGCATGGGCAAAGCGCCAAGTGAGAGCAGGCAAGATAGGTGCAGGGACAAGGGAGTAAAGCAGGTGGCAGGTGAGACACAGAAGTGGAAAGCTGGGCTGGTTGTGCAGGACCCTCTGCAGAGATCAAGGGGCCGGTGTACAGGCAGAGGCTCAAATAAAACTGTCAAAGGGCTTCTTCGAGTGGGCCGGATGCGGTAGCTCAAGCCTGTAATCCCAGCACTTTGGGAGGCTGAGGCGAGAGGACTACCTGAGACCAGGGAGGGATTCGAGACCAGTCTGGGCAACTTGGAGAGACCTCGTCTCTACAATACATCAAAATATCAGCCGGGCGTGGTAGCATGCGCCTGTAGTTCTGGCTCCTTGGAAGGCAGAAGGATCACCTGAGCCCAGCAGGTCGAGGCTGGGGTGGCCCTGAGCGTGCCACTGTACTCCAGCCCGGGCGACAGAGTGAGACTCTGACTCAAAAAAAAGAAGAAGAAAAGTGGGAAACAGAAGTTTCCTCTTACTGGTCAGGATTCGTAGGCCAAAAGGAGCACAAGCCCGAAGCTGGGCCTGCATGGCCAGCACCCTTCCCCCTACAAGTTCAAGGTGACAGAAACAGCCAGCGGAGTCCCCAGCCCACTGACCTTTTCCAACCTCACACCTCGCTCCCTTCCTTCGGCTGACGGGACCTTCCCCACTCCCTTCTGCCTTCTCTTAAGGCTCCGCGGAAGGCACTTCCAGGCTGACGCCACCATCCTCTTCACCCTGCTTTTCACTCTTCCCAGTGCTTTTCTCTAATTATTCCCCCAGTCAGAGATCTGAAGCCAAATCCTCACCGTTGTAGAAAAAGTTTACAGAAGGAAAAGTGGACCGCTTTAGAGGGCAAGCAGTTGACAGAGAAACCAGGTCGTTAAGCTCCAACTCTCAGGAACTGTCAAAAATATATGCTGAACGTTAAGATAGGCATGTTGTTTGATGCGAACGGCCGCTTCATTATGCAGGAAATTTACATAAGTGAGACACTTTTTTTCTAACGATTGCAAATAAGTACGGTGCAGTTCCACTATTTGCCTAAAGTTCTGGGGGAAGGGAAGGAGGCAAGAGGCCTGAGACACAAATAAGGAAGAAAAAAGTTAAGCTTTAAAAAAAAACAAAACAAGAAAAACAACTCACTAACTTATATTTCAAGTTTCAAAACACAAAGACAGTGGTCCATATTATTTTTCTTCCTGATCATTTTGGCTTCTTTACGTGGCTCACTTACCGTGTCACTGCTCTGATGATAAAAACGAGCAGGGACTGGGGATGACTCCCTAAATCATCCAGAAACCCAGCCATACACAGGCAGAGACTCTCGTTACACGCTGCTTGATGGTGACAACTGTGGCAGGAAAGTTCCTTTTCCTTTCTGCGCAGAAATGGAGAATGGCTGCTTGGGGCCCCAAAAGGGATGGCACCCTTAATTCTTTAATAAGACAGAATTCAGAATTCTCCTGACCTCTAACGACCACTCCCACTTCCCACTCATTTTGCTGTTGTCACAGGAAATACTTATTAATAATGCCACTTCATTAGTTCACCAAATGGCATCTTGCTGCATTCAAAGGAGAGTGTTCATTACTCAAAAGACCATCTGTCTGAGAGCGCAACAGAAGGTTTAAATAATCAGGATCTAGTGAAGGATGTATGGCTGCAACACGGCAAGTCAAATATTGACATTTTCCAGCATTTTAAATAGGAACGTTCTTATCCAGCCACCCACCACAAGTCAGACTTAATCAGTGCGCCTTTTGGGGGGGTTCATCATCTATGCTTTCAAACCAATATAGAAATCTCAATACAAAGATCGCTTTAGCTTAAGCACACAGGATTGCCAACCGCAAGAGTCTGTGTAGCCACCTTCATTTAGTAAGAAATAATCCTGACAGCAGCAATATTTTCAGCCAGAAAAGCGGTTAAACAGCATTACACAAATCAGAAGAACATTTGGGAAAACAGCTGATTCTGCCTTCCGGAGCATTAATAATTGTGGCTGTTCTTGCTATGATCAAAATTAGGAGCAGCAGCGGCGGCGGCGGTGGCGTCAGTCTCATTTAAAGGTATCCAACACCACCACCATCTTCGTAACGCAGACTACAGAGCCAAAGTTGGCAACTCTTCCACACTGGGGGAGGTGATAGAGCAAGAGAACTTGAGCGGTGCGTGGGCTAAAACACACAGAAACACTAAAAACTCTTTCCAAACTGTCACTTAAAATATTCACAACTATTAAAATGTTCAAGAATGGAAATGGAATGGAATGGAAATGTTTTCCAATGGAAAAAAGGCAGAGAGGCAACATGCAAGAGGTGTTGCTAAGTCAATTCACTGGGTGCTGGTTTAAAGCAGCCAGTGCGGTCGAGGAACAATGAAACACACACAGGACTGGGAGTGAGGAGACAGACAGACAGCGAATACAAACAGCCAGCCCTTCAGAGAAAAGCAAGCCTGAATGAGCATCCTCCTCTCGCCACGGATTAGCCAGGTGACCTCAGACAAACTACTATGCACTCCTTCTCATCTGAAAAGGGACAAGAAAGGGTATGGTAGGACTGGCAGGGAGATTAGATGAGATGATAGGATGCATGTGTTTGGGATTTCACGGGCCCTCCCAACACAAAATCCACAAAACACTTGTTTAGTCCCTTCTCTTGTGTTTCTCTAAAATAAGTTCTGTTTTTATTATATGACCCAGAACAAGTTTTTTGCCTCCATCTATAAAAGGAAAGGATGAGACTTGAAACACTACCTAATATAAGGTTCCTCACAACTTCAACACCCAAAGTCTAAGGAATACTGGGTGCCAGCAGGTGTATGCTCCATGCTCACTGGATGGGGCTGATAACAAACTAGTTAATAACGAACTAATTGAGGATGAGCTTCGACAACTTGAAAAGTAAATAAAAGTGAGGGGCCAAATGCCCAAACTAACAAGTAGTGCTCCCAACAAGAGCAGTTGGAATTTCGAGGAAGGAGAGAGGTCACCGTGGGAGAGGTGAGAGGAGGGCCTGGAGAGACATTCCTTCTCTTCTGCCAAGGAAGAAAGGACAGGGTGAGCCAGTCACCCAAGGCTAGGCAAAGCTCTCAAGGAGGAAGGCTGAAGGGATGTGCTGAGCAAATGTTTCACATTCTCGTGAAGAGTAAAGGCTACAAAGCTAAAGCCAGGGTAATGGTTGTTCACCTGATGAGCTAATCTATGATAGATTAAAAGCCAGTCTATCATACTCAGTGATGTATCACAGAAATAAAGAAGAAAAAAAAAGAGAATTCAACACTGTTCAACACATTAACAAAAAGACATTAACAAGACATTAACAAAAAGAGAATTCAACACCCTTAGAATTCAACGCTGTTCCTTCCTACCAAAAGAAAAAAAAAAATTGTTGTTGCCCCAAATGGGGGGGGGGGGAAGACAGGTGAAGGAACTTTAACCTTACCATGAAAATAATCGGTTTTCAAGTCAGACAATGTTAGATATTTAGAACCCAGTGCCTAACAAAGAGTAAGCAGTGGTTGTTAGCTTTTCTTAAGAGTAACAACAACAATATGCTTACATACTGCATTCGCATGGCATCATAGGTGTTCCTTAATTCTTTCTAGTAAAAGGTTGAAACCATGACATTGGTGACTCACTGACATGGAACTGGTGACTTGCCTGACACACACTACGCTGGCAATAGGTATTTACTGAATCAAAGAATGTGTAAGTGAATGGATTATTACAGCAGTTACAGTACAAGAGGAAGACACTGCTCCAATGGAGTGGAAAGCAGATTCCTGGATGTAACACCATGCGGGAAGTGGCCAGACTGTGGAATGGCAAGGCACCAACCTAGGAGGCTGGAGAAGGAGTGGCCCCACTAACTGCCTGCTACATTCATACTCTTCCTCTTCTAGGCATCTATTTAATGTTTTTCTCCCCTTATAAACCATTTTTAAATGCTCTTCTTCTGTGAAACTCATTTTAAAAATCAGCCTTTTACATAGTCTGTGAATATTTCCTACCTCCATTATCAGGCAATACATTCCAAGAGTCCAAGCATATATTTATATTCATGATATGGCTTGAACCATCAATAAATGACTGATAAAAATGTTGTGATAAAGAACAGAAAAGACATTAACAAAATCAAAATTCTGGTAATCCACATTCATTCTTTCATTCAACGCATTCACATGCATTGATTAAGCATTTACTAGTCAGTAAGGCCCCATAGTAGGTAATGAAAAGTAGCTAAGGCATGAGCCCTGACTTCAGGATGCTTATAATTTACTGCAGGAGGCAAGATTAACCTACAGATCATTCCACAACACTGGTTTCAATTTCATCTCTAAAAAATTGTTTTTTCCACCAGAATAACGATTAAGAATCAAAATGGATACATTCTATTTTAAATTTCTATCTGGACCTTCTGTCTGTCCCTCCGAGAGACAAATGTTCACAAGTGCTGGAATTATTTAAATGCACTCATCAGAGAAAACCAGAGAAGGACCAAAGGGAGAACAATCTGCAAGTCAGATACAGCACATCAGTGGTTGAGCTGTCTGCAACTCCAGCAACAGAACAGGGATGCCCATGCTGCAGAGAATGGCTTGCACAGGACAGGATATGGTTAAGTGGTTGCGCTAAAAGATGGGATTATGAAATAACAAAATTTACACTTAAAACCTATTTTTAACAAACTTACTTGAGCCAGCCTCTCACATTCCAAAGCCTTTCAACAGGAAAAGTCTTTCCACAATGCTACCCTAAAAATAGCTCCCTCTATTCTTTCTCAGGATACCATTTAGATTTCTCTTCAGTCTGCTTTTTTGCAAGAATGCTGGTGTCGAGAAGAATGAAACAACTACTTATTTTAAGTAGAGCACGATATTTATGTAACACACACACATCTTGACACGACCACGCACGTGCCGATGTTTTCCTTCTAGAAATGCGATCTGAATCAGCCGTGTTTGGGGTGCTGCCTGGCCTTGCAGCTGTCATGCTAGTGAGTTGGGTGTTGTTCCCAAGCATTCCACGGAGTTTCTCAGCTTAATTTTATCTCACAGGCTAAAAAAGGTCCAATTATTTTTATTACAATAACAATAAGGAAACAACTTCCAACAATGAACTTGTAAGTGAAAAAATCTGCACATCATACATTTGTGTCTGTCATTAGCAAAATTAAACGTCCCTTTCTCTCTATTACGTATTTGGCTTGCTTCCTTATAGTAACTGTCCATGGAATAAAAGCAAATAAGTTATACCAGAAATTGAATTTACAAATTTATGTACAACAATTATTCAGTTTTGGCAGAAGCTTTTACTTTGCAATCAGTGACAACACAAACATCTGAACAACTTCTAGACTCTAAATCACATCACTAATCTCAGCAGTACTGAGAAAACAAGTGACACTTCTATCGAGCACATGAAACCACCCAAACATTACTTATCTTCCAATTTCATTATTTCCATGCCCAAAATTAAACAGGAGAAAATATTTCAGGCTCGACAGTTTACCTCCACAGTAATCGAGGGGGGAATCAGGCAAGCGTGGAGCCAGGTCTGAATGTAGTTCGCTCACAATGCCACACTTCGCCTCCCTAGAGCCACCCGGAGCAGCAGGCCCTCACTGTGACCTTTCACCCCAGCCTGAGTGAGCGGGCAGGCTCCCCAGGGTCCCCTCCTCAGGACACTTGAAGACAGACTAATCAAATGCCACAGGATGAAGAGCCCAAAGTTACTCCTCTGTATACAGACTCTCACCCAAGCATGACCAAGCCCAAGACAAAGCAGACGGCTGATACACAATCCACCTTTTTCAGCCCCTTCTGACAAAGCCCCAATGGTCAAATGTAATCTGATAATTAGCATATGTAAGGGTAAAGGTCTAGACCATGACATCAGCTTCACAGAAAAATCAGCAGATTCAAAGAAGTTCCAAGTAGCATACTCAGTCTTCGGAAATGCTAAGTAAATGAAAGGACGGAAGGCCAGAACAGCGGGAGATAGAGGACTTTACATTGCAAGACCTAGAAAGCACACAAAGTCTAAACAAAACCATTCTGCAAATTCTTCATTATAGAAAATAATCTATCCATCACAAACGCATTAACTCACAAGGGTATTAACTAAAAAGTTGCTTTCCTAGCAACCTCTACCTGGCAACAATGTCCTTGAATAGCATTTTGCAGAAATACCAAAGTTAACTAACCCAGGAAGATTGTCAACAGTTCAAGGATCACCTAAACTTGGCGAGAGCCACTGAACAACTAACCTGGGATTCCTCAGAGATGACATTACAGCCAAAGATAACACGAGTGTACACAGTCTGAATATCTACAGCACGAACTCAGGATCCACTAAGCTGTTTAAAGAAGTTTCGTGCGCGAACTGTGTCAACGCTTGCATCTCTTCCTGCTACAAAACTTACAGAGGAATGAACTGAACTCAGCTGAGCTTCGATCCATCAAAGATTTTGCTGGCAGTCCCAGCCCCTCTGATTTCCCCAACACCTACTTCATCTGTCGGTAAGCCAGGTTTTTTGTGGTGGTGCTGCTGTTGCTTAAGTTAAAAAGATCACGAAATAATTAATCTCAATCACATTTTTCAAAGAAAGACTGAACCCAAAACGTCTCCCTTCCCTTGTTACCTTTAGTACAAGGTGTGGCCGCTTTACAGTTTCACACACCAGGGCATAAATTCTGCAAATGTGCCCTAACGCTGCACAGACGCTGGCAGACTCGGAATTCCTGCAACTCAGAAGGCAGCCATCAATGGCATAAAAGCCTCATCCCGATACGGAGACACTAGATCGTATAAGTGTGTCATCAGGGAAAATGAACAGCGACAGAAACAATATAAAATCAAAAGAAATTACGCCTTTAGGAGCTGTTTTCAATTGTACTTGAGAATCTCTGGACTTTTGCTAGGCATCTCATCCTCCTTATTTATACAAACAGTAAAAAAAAAAAAATTGAGCTGCAACGTATTGAACTGAACACTGGGGTCAAACTTAAGCCTGCAAAAATAAATAAATAAATAAAACAATTTACCCAGGAAAAGCTAAAGCACACTTTTTGTTGTTGTTGTTGTTTTTGAGTCGGAGTCCCACTCCTTCACCCAGGCTGGAGTGCGGTGGCATGCACGCTCATGGCCACCCTAGTGTTGACCTGCTGGGCTCCGGCGATCCTTCTGCCTCAGTCTTCCAGGTAGCCGGAACCACAGGCGCGTGCTACCACACCCGGCTAATTTTTTATTTATTGTGGAGATGAGATCTCGCCAAGTTGCCCGGGCTGATCTTGAACCCACGGGCTTGGGCGATCCACTCGCCTCGGCCTCCCAAAGTGCTAAAATTACAGGCTGAACCACCGAGGCCGGTCATAAAGCACACTCTTTGAAGGCTCATTTCATTTCACTCTATTTTTTGGATTCAGATATCAAAATCTCAAGGAACACAGGGCAGAGGCACCAGTTGGGCCAAGAAAGACACAGGTCTTGACTCTGGGACAGCAGTCAAGAATGAAGGGAGAAGCCACGCTTAAGAAACCTAGGCCAGCAACGGTAAAATTTCACCTGAGCTCCATAAACAAAAAAGGATGAACAAAAACTCATGAGGGCAGCTCAATAAAATACTAAACTAGGAGGAGAAGAGAGGCTGATACTGTATGGTACCTGCCCAATCCACAGTAGCGGTTGGTGAAATGCCTGTGGAGCTGGACTCATTGCTATTGCACAGATTCAGCAGGCAAAGGACAAACAGGAGGCTGTAACATACACTGAAGGCCTGCTAGGAGCTGGGCTCCACTTAAGGACCCCTCATATGCAAGACACCATGATACAGGTATCCCTATGTGATGTGAGATAAGGGGCTCAACAGATACAGGAAAAAATGTTCAGCCTCACTAATCATCAGAGAAACGCAAATCAAAACCATAGTGAGATACCACCTAACTCCAGTTAGGATGGCCATCGTTAATAAATCAAAAAACAACAGATGCTAGCGTGGGTGTGGAGAAAAGGGAATGCTTCTACACTGTTGGTGGGAGCGCACGCTAGTTCAGCCTCTACGGAAAGCAGTGTGGCGACTCCTAAAAGAACTAAAAATTGGCTTTCCGTACAACCCGACAATCCCTCTCCTGGGAATAAACCCGGAGGAACATAAATCATTCCACAAAAAAGATACCACAACAAGCATGTTCATAGCAGCACTATTCACGATAGCAAAAACATGGAACCAGTCAAAAGTGGACTGGATAAAGAAAATATGGCACATAAACATGCTGGAGTATTATGCAGCCATAAAGAACAAAATATTAGACTTGGCGGCAAATTGGATGGAGTCAGAAACCAGCATACTTAGCGATCACAGAAACAAAGAACCGAATACCACATGTTCTCACTCAAAGGTGGACACTAGTCACATGAGCACAAGGGAAAGATCAGCAGTCACTGGGCACTGCCAGGGAAGGAGAGGGGAGCAGGCAGCATCGCCAAGGTCCGAAACCGGGGGAACAAAGGGCCAGCTGGAGGCCCAAACTTTACCTGCATGTAGCCCACTGTGCAGTGAATCCTTGCTTGTACCCCATATCTTGATAATAAAATAAAATATTTTTTTAAAAAAGAGTTTAGGCAGCTGCTCAATAGTTGAAGCCACTTACAGCAGGGTAGGTGCTGAATTCTGGTCAAGGGTCTGCAAAAGTCTCCTCCTCCTTTTTATGCATGTCACCGACTCTTCTAACCCCACAGCATACCAACCCCTACCCAACAATGACGTCAACCTGTCTTTTCATTCCCTACCATGGGGTTTTCTCCCCCACCTTTGTCAACCCAAACACCTGGCACAATGGACATCATAATATTCCAAAAGAACATTTCCTCTCTGGCCACTGTGTCCTCATCGGCCCTGGGAAGTCCCAGCACTCACCCTCTTCTGTGTTCTGGCAGACATGACCCAACACTATCACCACTTGTTTGTCCCACTAGACTGAGGATCAAGACATCACAGAAATCTACTCAACGTTGTGTTCTCTCACTCTGTCTAACAAGGCATCTGGCACAGTAAAGACACAAAAGACAGTCAGCGAAAAAAAAAGTATCGCCAGCCAGGGAGGAAGAAGGTCAACAAGCCACAACCCTGCAACAGCATGAAACTTGACTGTTACATGACTAGCTGACAAATAATAAATTTAAAACATTTAGAAATAATATATATTTTTTTGAACTGGAGTCTCACTCTGTCACCCAGACTGGAGTACAGTGGCCGCTCCCGGCCATGGCAGCCTTGACCTGCTGGGCTCCGGCGATCCCTCCACCGCAGCCTTCTGAGTAGACGGAATTACAGGCATGCGCTACCACGCCCGGCTGATTTTTTGATTTCATTGTAGAGATGAGGTCTCGCTTGCCCAGGCAGGTCTCGAACGCGCGGGATCAGGCAATCCACTCACCTCAGCCTCCCAAAGGCGCAGGATTACAGGCTGAGCCACCGAGCCCGGCTAGAAACAATATTTTTATATAAATCATTATCCCACATCAACAAAGAAGTGTTGGTACGGAGAATAAGCCAAAACAAAGAAACAGCCTTACTGGAAAAAGTAATAGGTCATAACTGGATTGTTCAAACAGAACCCTACCTGGAAAGCCAGTTGCCATGGGCTTTCATCTCATGCAGTGAAACCTCCCCAGAGAGCTTCGAAATAAGGAGAAAAGATCACCCACTGAGATTTAAACTATAAAGAGCAAGAAGCCTCGAGGCCTGTGAGATTTGACTATGTCTAATTAATGGCAAAACATAATTACAGAAAGAGTTTTGGTCAAGAGTTGGGGAAATGGAAAAAGAAGAATCTGGGAGGAAATTCTGGCACCCAAAGGAAAAGAAACCTTGGTCACTAGATGGGGAGTCTTCTCCTGGGCAGTCCCTGCCTGGAATGCAGTGACTGTTCAGTTCACTCCTCTCTTGTGTTCTGTGGCAAAGTCAAATGTGCAAAGCAACCTTCAGACCTCTGCCTACCTTCAGGGAGAGACCATGGGCTGAGAAGAGGTTGGCATTGAGGTTCCCATGACAGGAATATTTATTTTTATAAACTACTAAGCAGGCATTCTTGTAACATACTCGGCTATTGAGTTTGGCTAACATGACCATGGGTCAGAGAGAGAGATCCACTCGTAGTACCTTAAAAAAAACTTATTTTTTTCCCTGAATGCCAAATAATGAGGATCTCCCATAAAACTATTTTGAAAGAATGAGCTGACATTTCTGTTGACTGATACACTATCCTAAACCTTCGTATTTGTGAATTTTTTTTTTAATTTCTATACCATGTAGATCCAGTTTTATGAAAGTAATCACTTTTGGTCAACAGTAGTTTTTACTAAACAGATAACAATTTACAGCATGACTCACTATCCTAGTATAAAACTATCTTCTTACCTTTCACGGCAGAAATGTCATGGAAACAGTCTGGTTTCACCAGTACTAAATGAATACCGCCTTTGCAGGGATGATGCAAAAATTAATTTGCAAAAACTAGCCCAAGGCTACTATGACAGAAAATGCACTTGATGTGTTAATTTCACACTACCGAGTTCTCATCCCACCGGTGGGTGGGTGATCTCAATTATGTAAAGAAGAGAGTCTGAATCTACCCAAGCAACCTCAGACATTAGCACTCTGGGCCCAGCAGGGAGCAGAGCTCAGCTTCCTTCCTGCCAGCCCACGGGAGAGCAAGGATTATCCTAGAAGACAGCCAGACTGAGTAAACATTTTCTCTCTGCAGAGCTCAGTGTGGCAATAGTTTCCCATTTAATAAACCTGTTCTTCCAAGTCTTCATACAGAAGGGATGCTTCCAATAGACAGTTGACAATACATACTCAATCAGCTCCAGCAAGCTCAGAGCACTTGAGGTTCTACAGTAAAAGGCACCAAAAATGGGAACTGCCCGAGCAATCAGTGCAACACCCCTTGCCCAGGTCTGTGTTCTTGAAGAGAAATGTGGCAGCTTCTGCGAAATGAATGCATTAAATGTTCTAGTTTATTTTTAAAAATATACTGTTCATAAAGACCATGAAATAATGAGATGCTCAATGTTAAAAGGCTTAAATAAAAGCACACAAAATGTCTAAGCAGTACATTGACAACTACATAATACAAGCACACACAGACACACCTATTTATAGAAAAAAGATGAAGAAAATTCTCCAAAATTGTTCCATCATTAGGTGTTGGCACTTGGAGACATTTTCTTTCCTTTATCTCTATCCAGGTATTATATATGGAATACATATTACTTTTAATGAGGTTAACCTCTATAAAGCAGAAAAGTCGTTGGTTATAGATATCTATCAGTAAATAGACAAGATCTGTATTACTTTAAAACAGTAAATTGCTCTCTTGTTAGAGTGAGCCGCAATGTTCCTGCTAAAGGCTAATTCAATGCAGATATAAGTTGCCTATCTGTTCATCAGGGAAATAAAAGTTTTGTGATTCAGGGAGATTAATACACATCAGCAAATCAGTCTGGAAACAAATTTCCTTCCTGCTGGTTCTCCCACAGTTCGTTCATTTTTTTCTCCCTGCCTAATCTGTTATCTCTCTTATACACAGAGCTTCTGGTCTTATAGGGTGCATAAAAGAACTAACTCAGGACAGAAATAGCCCTTGGCTAGTTCTTTATTGACAGCAAAGAAACTTAGTTTGTGTTTTTAAGAAAGTTCTCCCTGTGGTACTGGTGGCAAGCATGGGTAACCAGCAACCACACTGTCCTGCCCACCAGACTATAAGCATAGAACAACTTAACCATCTCCTACCCCAAACCACAAGGCCTGAACTCCTTCCCAGATATCAGCACTACATCTAGAAGTTAGTAAGAAGTCAGCAGTCCTGTTATCATCTGGAAAAAAGTTGCTATGCCCTGTTGCCCATATATTCCACCAATCTTTAAAAAAGTCCTCAAGAATATAAAATGTATTTCTTCTACCTTTGACAGGCAAGTTGCCCAGTATGACCCTGGAAAATTACTTATCACGGTCAGAATGTGATTGTCCCAACCATTCAACTGTCCACACAGGTGAGAACCTGGATGGAAATTCCACTTTCTAGAGCCCACCTTATACCTACCGAATCAAAATCCAGGGGCAGGGAGAGGGAGACACAGGGCAGCACACAGAGCAGGTCTGGGAATGCAGCGTTGCGCAAAGGCCTGGTGTGACTAAACCCTTTCCAGGGCTAGAAGTGAAGGGGAGGCCGCAGAGCCAACCACCCTAAGTATGCCACTGCGCCAGCTTCTCTGAGAGGCCCTGAGAGAGTAAATACGGCACTGATATGGATTCACTACCCAGATCACCAACAAATCCTTGGGGAGTTTTGGAGGACAGAGGACATTGGAGAAGTAGTGATGAGGAAAAAGGGGAAATTGGCCCAAATATAGTTAGGAAAACAAAAATGCTCCCTTGACAAGACTGCCTAGGCCTCGCCATACAGAGTGGCAGAATCCTCTACAGAACTTTCCAAATGCCATTGAGACTCACCTTGTAACGCTAGCAGAAAGGAGTAAAATACCTTCAGTATTAAGGATGCAAGTCATCGAAGACAACTTAGAGGCCAGGCTCGGTGGCTCAGCCCGTAATCCCAGCACTTTGGGAGGCTGAGATGAGTGGACTGCCTGTGCCTGTGAGTTGGAGACCAGCCTGGGGAACTTGGCGAGACCTCGTCTCTACAAAAAATCAAAAATTAGCCAGGCGTGGTGCTGCCTATAGTTCTGGCTACTTGGAAGGTTGAAGCGGAAGGATCACCGGAGCCCAGCAGGTCGACACTAGGGTGGCCGTCAGTGTGCCACTGTACTCTAGCCTGGACAACAGAGTGAGACTCTAACTAAAAAAAAAAAAAGTAACTTAGAGTCTATCCCCTCACTAAGCACTGCTGAAGAAAAATCTTCACATAGCTATTAATAATTGCCTGAATGAAAACTAGTTTGGGAATGATCTGCATAAAGATAGCCTATTGTGTGGACACATTAAAGCCATCACACTATTTTTTAATGCAAGATTTGTTTTTGCATTGCAACAACCAGTAACCTAATACTTCTTCATCCTAATGTACTGATCCATAGTTCTAAGAATGGATTCGAAACCAGCAAGATCTGATTGCCATTTGTAAAGCGAATGTAAAATAATAAGTATTTAGTACTGGCTTATCTTTTTAATCAGCCTTGGACAAGGGGATCCCTCTGCAGAGTAAAAGACATCATTAAACGGAGGGCAGAGACTTGAGAAAAAGAAAATGCTTCACGCTTTCACTTTTTTTCCCTCAGCACCACTAGCTATGAATATTTTAGCACATTTTTAAAGGAAAGAAAGAAGAAATAAACATTAGCAGCCTAACAAACACCTGTGAAGTGGTGTTTGGAGAACCAGGGCATGGAAGGAGAGTTGTATAGACATCTGGGGTCACCTGCCAGACTGCCAAACCCCTGTATTTTTAAGCTATTCAGACGCTTTGCAAAGAAGAAACAATAAAAATCCCACATGCCTGAACTGTGAGGCAGGAGAGCCTACTTGCAACTCAGCCCTTGTCAGACAGAACACAGCAGCCTCAAAAGGTTCAATGGCCTCTTTATAAGCCTATTGTGTGGTGTAGTGCCTAAAAATAGTATGGTTTGGCAGGCAGATCATACCGAGGAATAATTCCTATATACTAAACTACTAACAATAGACAAAGGAAGGGAAGAGAAGGCCCAAACGTACTAGCGGTCTGCACTGAGGCTCCTGTGGCTGCCCTGCTACCAGCATTTTCCCCGGTTCCTTACTTTACATGAACACGCAGCAAAACAATTTGGCCCTTACAGTCTACACAGGAAAATGGGGAAGCAAGGCGGGTGGTGAGGGGGAACTGAGTCACCCATTTCTATAGTACTCATTCTCATTTTTTTTTTTTTGAGTTGGAGTCTCACTCTGTCACCCAGACTGGAGTGCAGTGGCTGCTTCCGGCCACCACAGCCTCGACCTGCTGGGCTCCGGCCATCCTTCTGCCTCAGCCTTCCAAGTAGCTGGAACTACAGGCATGTGCTACCACGTCCAACTAATTTTTGATTTATTGTAGAGATGAGGTCTCGCTTGCCCAGGCGGTTCTCGAACCGGCAGGCTCAGGCAATCCACTCACCTCAGCCTCCCAAAGGTGCGGGATTACAGGCTGAGCCACCGAGCCCGGCCTCTCATTGTCATTTTTAAGAGACCCCCATCCCACCGAAACAGACATAAAGATGATGACAATTATAAAAATTATGGTATTAATATATAGCTCTTTTGAGTTCCCCTTACAATAAGGTAGTGCCCTCAACCATCACTGACCATCAGAATCTCCTGGGAAGTTTAGGAACATATAAATGTCAGAAAATCAGGTCTTAATTCGTTTTATAAATATCAGGCATTGGTAATTTTTTAAAGTGTCTTAAGTGGGCAGCTAAGGCTTAGACCCACTGCTTAAAACAACAAAGGCTTTGAGACCACGTCAAGTTGACTGCCCAGGCCAGGGGGGCCAGCATCAAAAATCAACAGGGAGGGGGTTGGCATCAGGCACTGGCCTGCAAAGGCTGTCCCACTAAGAGACCAGGAGGGCTACCCTTCTTTTTTTTTTTTTTGAGTTGGAGTCTCATTCTGTCGCCCCAACTGGAGTGCGGTAGCTGCTCCCAGCCACCGCAGCCTCGACCTGCTGGGCTCCAGTGATCCTTCCATCTCAGCCATCCAAGTAGCCAGAACTACAGGCGTGTGCTACCAACGCCCCGCAAGTTTTTGATTTATTGTAGAGACGAGGTCTCGCCAAGTTGCCCGGATGGGTCTCGAACCCGCGGGCTCAGGCAATCCACTCGCCTCGGCCTCCCCAAAGTTCTGGGATTACAGACTGAGCCACCGAGTCACCGAGCCCGGCTGAGGGCCACCCTTCTACAGACCACTGCTGGAAAGAATAAAAATCTGGTGACAGGAGGCAGCTACAAAAAACAGATAGGAGCCGGGCTCAGTGGCTCAGCCTGTAATCCCTCGCCTTTGGGAGGCTGAGGTGAGTGGATTGCCTGAGCCCGTGGGTTCAAGACCCACCTGGGCAGCGAGACCTCATCTCTACAAGAAATAAAAAATCAGCCGGGTGTGGTAGCGCATGCCTGTAATTCCGGCTACTCGGAAGGCTGAGGCGGAAGGATCGCCGGAGCCCAGCAGGTGGAGGCTGCGGTGGCCGGGAGCGGCCACTGCACTCCAGTCTGGGCGACAGAGTGAGACTCCAACTCAAAAAAACAAAAACCAGATAGGTAAGATCACAAGAAAATGAAAAGCTAAAAGTCACATGTTAACACTCCTTAATCCTCAATTTTAATTTAGCATTTACTTTTCCTTTTTAAATATTTATTAAGAAAGGAGATTTTTGCCCTGGATTTTTACTGTGGAGACAGGACAAGACCAAGATGGGAAAAGTAATAAATAGTGTCTTTCCAACGGAGTTTAGTTGATGTTTCAGATAAAATAGCCAGATCAGCCAGATCAATAAGCACTGCCTCAGTGAATTTTGAAAAAACCTTAGATTAAGTAAATCACCCACGATTATGTTAATAATTTGACAACTTGGATAGTAAAGTACATCCAGTTCTAAAAATTAAGGTTCTTGCAGGTCCTTTTCACTCTATCACACTGTTTCTACCAAGCCCATTTGCCAGTGTTTTTCTGCAAATACGTGGGAGAAGCCAACACAGGCTCACAGCTAAGAGCGCTAGAAAAGAAACTACTTCTTCAGGCCAGAGTTCCAGCTTCACCACTTATAATGTGACCTGGACAAGTGCCTTATATACCTTTGTGCCTCCAGGTGCCTGCATCTGCAGAATAGGGAAGATAGCAACAGGAGCAGTTTCATACTATAAGAAAGCAACTGTAAAGTGCTTACAACAAGAGTTAGGAAGTACTCAATAAATGCTAGCTATTATTATCACCACATTGAGCATAAGAAAAAGCAAATCAAAGAATCTGAGCTTAAAAACGTGGTCCCATTTGTTAGTAGGAAATCCAATATCCGTAAGAATTTACCACACTTTATTGCACATGTAGATTCTCCGCTCTTTTCTCTCTCTAAGCAAACTTCAAAAATGGGTGACTGTCAGGCCTTTATTTCTCTTGTGACTCAAGGTATGAAGGGAACTAAATGCACCAAGAGTCTACAACTTCCTAGACTACAGTTTGGAATGACTCTCAAAATGGGATGGATGGTTCCTCCCCAGCAAACATATCACTAATTACCATGGAATGTGCTTTTGAGGAAAACCAGTTATTTTACTAAAGAATCAAACTGCAACACTATTTAGCATTCCTCACTGAATGCCTTTATAAAACCTTCTACTGATATTTCTCCAAAGAGAAATGTTTAAAAAAAGCAAACAAAGGAAAGAAAACAAATCATACTGAAGTTTAACTTATAAAATTACAACGTGTTTTGTGGAAAAGCCTGCTGGATTTCAGATTCATGAACTAAGAACAGTATTAGCAGCTTTTCACTAAGGGAATATACAGAATTACATCTTTATGATATGGCACTGCAGCTTCTTCCCAAATAACATCACTGCAGAAGACGTGTACAAAGTATAACCGTGTGTTTTTGACATTTGTAGTGATAACCCTGAACACCCTGACTTTCACCTCAGTCCCAGCACTCCTTCCAAACATCATGCAGGATTTTCATTTTAACCACTTAATCTTCACTTAAGTTGGAGAGTCAGCAAACTAGAAAAGAATCGATGTTCATAAAACTCAGTGGTTAGTGTGTTTTGAGACTTCTCATATTTCCAGCAGGTCTTCAGGCCATGAACGGATCATTTATTGAGTATGAGAACCTATGGTAACTGTTGCATATTATTCTAGTACACATTCTTGAAGTTTTAGAGGATTCTGTTTGGCTTTACACAGTATCAGTATGCTTATCTTTCTACAATACCAATGTTTGAATATATAGATGATATCAATATAGTTGTACAAATCATTCTTTTTTGGTTCTTTTCATAACTGCCCACAGAAAATAAGATCACATCCCGAAATATGGATGACTTGGTCTTCTTCTGAAGTCACCGCCCTGGGGGCCTGTGGACACAGAGTGAAGCCTGGCAGTCCGTCCGCTCCACAGGAATTCACTGTGTGAGCCTGGGCAAATCGCTGAGCCACCCTGGGCATCAATGTTCATAGTTTTTAAATGGGGATAATGATACCTACTTCAAAGCACTACTGGAAAATTAAATGAGCTAATTACTCAAATATTACCCAGTAAACAGTAAGCAAATTAAGCTACAATAATAACTACTAGACAGAAGAGGAAGCAGCCTGCACACACACTGCAAGTGAGAGCAAGTGTCAGCCACCTTCCATCATAAAGAGCCTCTTGTAGCATCGAAGTTGATCAGGGTTACATTTCGGGAAAACTTACTGAATGTAATAGCGATACAGCACATTGTCATTTACTCAACTAGCTAGAACCTAATGGTAAGAACAGAAACTGGCAAAGGCAAGGAAAAGAAAGGAATTCTATAAGTAAGTAAAGTATATCTTATCTTGCCAGTGAAGAAAAAAATTCAAAGTACACAGCAGCTTCTTGGAGCTTGATTAGCATTAGTCAATCCATGAGAACCAGAGTGTAAGACTGTGATCCTGTAAAATATATATTTAGTCTTCAATCCCTTCTCCTGATACACAATTCCTAAAATCTCCACTAATGTCTTTTCATATGCTAATGAGTTGGCTGGTGGCTGGCAGCCCCCAGGAATCTTCAAGATGGGGTTTTCAGCCTTACCCCTCAATCCTCCAGGGGCTGAAGGTTAAGCTGATCATCAATAGTCAAAGATTTAACCAGTCATACCTATGTAAGAAGGACGTTGTAAAAACCCAAAAGGATAGGGTTCAGAGAACTTCTGGGTTGCCCTCCCTGCGGATGTGCTTAAAGTACACCCTAAGAGGGCATGGAAGCTCTGCTCTTCCTTCACATCTCTCCCTATGTATCTCTTCATCTGTATCCTTTGTAACATCCATGACAGCAAACTGATAAACATAAGTGTTTCCCGGAGTTCTCTGAGTCACTCCAGCAAATTAACCAAACCCACGGAGGGGACAAAGGAAGCCCCAATTTCCATCTGATCTGTCAGAAGCACAGGTAGAACAATCTGGAGCTTGTAACTGGCATCTGAAGTGGGGGTGGGGGACAGTTTTGGGGAAACAGAAAGGGTGGTCCAGGCTGAGGAGGCAGCTGAGGAACCACCAGGATTGCCCTGGGTAATGGTAGACCGAGGGTAGTCCAAAAGCAGGATTTCTGCTCAGCCTGCCCAAGGCCTTTGGTGATGTCTTCAAATCTTCATACCCTATGAAGCCACACCCAGACCCACCACACTGTCTCTTTCTACACAGGTTTGTCACTCTGAAGTACACCAGATGTAGATATCTACATGTGTTCATTTACCCATTCAAATGTGTATATTAAGTGCCTATGACCTGTCAGAGACCCTGGAAGACACAAAGATCCGAGGTCTGCTCAGCTCACTAGTATTGCCCTAGCATTCCAGGATGATAGCAATCAAACCTTTTATCAGAGCTATTTGGGCATTTGTTTCCTCCCATTAGATTACAAACTCACGGGAGAGCTACCTTTTCATCATCTTGTTTCCCCTGGCACCTAACAGAGTGTTGCACTTACAGAAATTATCCAATAAATGTTTAGTGAACTAAATCACTCACAAGCACATGTGGAACACCAGAGCCGACAGTCTCTCCTTCCCTGAGACCATCAGATTTTAAGACCATCTGCCTGAGGTAGCTACACCTTTTTACATCTGGCTGATAATGTAATAGGAAATGAAACGTTTCTAAACAGAATCTGGAAAGCATTTATGTTAACCCTCCCCCAAAATTCCATGAGTATAAGCAGCAAAAAAACGGACTTTAGGAAGAGACATGAGACCATCTAAATATTTTATAGATAAGCGAATACACTTCCCGGTGGTCAAACACCTGAGTGACAGATCAGTCACCACCAGCACATGTGACTCATTCTGGACATCCCAATCATGGTAGGAAACAGTGCACCTCTGCAGTAAGCAGGCACAATGATGCCCACCCCATTGCTGTAAGCCTCACAGAGACCTAGCAGCCATAATGCATCTTCAGAGAGTTGGGCAGGACAAGGAGAAACTTAGTCTGAAAACATTTTAAAAGTAGATGAAGACACATCACAACCCCTCTAAAGGTCTGTTAGAGTCCTAGATTTCTACTGGCCTTACAAAATTGACAATGAAAGAAAAAGGACAAGATCAAAAGAAAGCACAGTACCATCCTGCCGACACTGGTTTTTATTCCAAAAAGCGGAGAAGAGGAACAAGATATTCCAGAAGTTTGAAAGCTGAAATATACACCACTGTAATATCATGCTACCAACAGTCTTGGAAAGTTCTGTTCCTCTTTATATAAGAAGACAAGAATTTAGCGCTTAGCTCAGATTTCTCTTCTTTACCCCAATAATAATAATTTGATTTCTCCCACAGAACAAGTCCCCTAATTCTCTGATAAACAAGCTTCTATGCCTTTAAGATAGTTAAGTTATTAAGTCCTAACTTCACCAATTGGAAAATGAGGCCATCAACTGGTAAAATCATTTATAAAGGAGTATGCGACAAGTTAGTAATTAAGCCAGTATGCCATCTCCTCAGTTCGGATGTTATTAGAAAATTTGTAGGTTTTATACATTACACTCTTTAAATATAAATTGACAGGATAATAAAGGTCATTGCAAAAGAAAAATAAAAGGATGGAAGCAACTGAACTTCATTTGTAACTTTTATCAACAGCTATGTTGTACAGGTTTGTGATATCCCCTTTAACTGGGATACAACTGTAACCTATGTTGAAAGTTGAAATAGCATTTGAAATGTATTTTCTTCTTTTTTTTTTTTTTTGAGTTGGAGTCTCACTCTGTCACCCAGACTGGAGTGCAGTGGCCACTCCCGGCCACTGCAGCTTCGACCTGCTGGGCTCCGGCGATTCTTCCGTCTCAGCCTTCCAAGTAGCTGGAACTACAGGCACGTGCTACCACGCCCGGCTAATTTTTTTTTTTTTTGTAGAGATGAGGTCTCGCCAAGTTGCCCAGACAGGTCTTGAATCCGTGGACTCAGGCAATCCACTCACCTCGGCCTCTCAAAGCGTGAAATGTATTTTCAACTCAGAAAAAAGACTACCTGGCACAGAGCAGCTTATGCGAGGAACCACAGCTATACTCCACTTCATGGTCTTAAGGACTTCATCTGGATGCACATCATAAGCAACTCTAACAGTGAAAGTATAAATAAAATTAAATTTAAAATGAGAGAGAATACCTGGAGTTGGGCTAACAGATTGGAAAATATTTAGATCTGGAACTCATGCCACTTGCAAAAATAAAAGAAAGAAAAGTATCATATGCAAATTTAAAACTAAAATATGGAAAGCAATTTTTATAATAATGGAGTGGGGAAGTTTTCTCTTAGCATGAGAATCAGGCCAGAAGCTATTTAAAAAAAGGGGGCTAAACTTATGGAAAAGACCAAGATATTTGGTTAAACAGAAATCAAAACTACTCTATTGAAAAAGGCATTTTAACAAGTTAAAAGGCAAACTAAGTACTGGCAAAAATACTTACTTGTTACACAAAACAAAGGACTAATATCAAGAATAAAGAGATTAAAAAATGTAATAATTCAAAAGATAAATAACCAAAGGAAACACAACTGGCCAATGAGCATGCAAAGATGCCTAATCTCAGTACTAATTTTTTAGAACATAAAAATTAAAACAAGAAAGCATTTTTAAACATCAAAATCAGAAAATGAAAATATTGAGATTGCTCACAATTGGAGAAAACTAGGGGCTTACTCATAAGTCACTGATGGGTGTCAGAGACATTCACAACCTTTCTGAAGGGCATTCTAAGCAATATCCGTCAAATTTTTAATTCTGCGTACTCTTTCCTCCAGGAACTCCATCTTATAGCAATGGTCATGTAAGTCTATATACAGAGGTTTTATTGATAATAACCAATACTGATAAGTATCTACATATCCTTCAATGAGGGATTAGTTAAATACACTGTAGTACAACCATGCAATGAAAATCAACTTGATATAAAAAAGAATTTGTAGGAACTACCTAAATGTCAAGAATAAAAAGATGCCTACAATATATACTGGTAATTAAAAGCCATATAGAAACTAAAAGTCATATAGGACATATCTGTAAGTTTAAAAATAGCACATATTAAATAACTCCATTTTTTAAAAGTGTACATGTAGTTTTTCAAAAGTCTGTCAACTTTTGATAGATTGCTTTTGGGGAGTGAAACGGGGGGATTTATGCTCTATTTTATACATTTCTGCATTGTCTGAACTAAATATACTTGTAAATTTAAAAATTAAAAAAATATAACTTTGAATAAATTGAAGTATACCTAAAATCACAAACACGTATTACAAACGTCTATGCTGTAGCCCACACTCCAACTTGACATTGCATGGATTCAAAACACAACACTGTGGAGTACACACCTCAGATGAAACTATGATGAACACAGGCTCATGGAGACTGTGTGGTTCTCTAAATCCTAGCAAAATCCAGTGCTGTGCTTCCTACAAAAGCCAAGACGACCTCAAAATGTAGGGCACCCCTACATATTGTAGTATTCCCATAACTTCACTCTCCAAAAGTACCCATGAAGAAAGTCACTCACCAAAAGTACCCATGAAGAAATGAATCTGGAGATCATGTCCTCTAGGGGTGCCTCTGTGCACACCCGACTAGGGAAACTCAGAAAGTGTGAAGTCCATGCAGCGGGAATTCCCCACGGTACTCAAAAGCTCAGCAAAAGCCAAGGGCTCATCAGCTGTGTCCAGGTAGCATAATGTGTTCATCAGCTGGCTGGCAGGCTAGTAAAAGAAGGAACCTACCTCCCAGCTTCAGAGGAAGCCAAAGAACTGAGCGGGGACAAGACAGCTATACAGAGAGAGGGTATTTCCTTAAAACAAATCTAGGGAGCACCTACCACTTCCTGTGCTGAAAATGTTAATTATCTCCCTCTAGTTTTATTTCCACATCAGAATTTACTCAGGTTCGACTGTTTTCATTTGCACTTCAGCCAAGTTTCTTGACTCACATTAAGAGGGAACACAGTCTTCTCCGGCAAAAAGTCTTTCTCTACTATTGTGTCCTTGATTCTCTCTCTCTTCTCTCACTTACAAGGACTTTCACAATTTCACCATTCCACCCATGTGCACTTATGAATTTATAATTTCTACTAAGAAAACATGTGACTGACAGTCATCCCTGCCCCAGTGGTATTTTACCAACGTTTAAGTGCTTATCCTCAACTCATCCTTAAAGGCAAACTCCCAGGCCACAGCCTTCAAAATGCATCAACACACATTTAAAAGACAAAGGTTGTGGAAATAAAAACCATCAAGAGACATGGCAACTTAATGCAGGACCTGACCCCAGATGGATCCTATATGGAAGGGGAATGACCTTATATAGACACCGTGATCCAATGGCCACATTGGAATTCAAATAATAGATTAGGTGTTAAGAAATGAATGAATATCAAACTATATGAAGTCGATAACTGAACAGCTGTTACCCACGTAGATATCTCTGTTCTTAGAAAGTACATGCTGAAGTGCTCAGAGGAAAAAGGTCATGATGTGTGTAACTTAAAAACCGTGGATGTGGGTTTGTGCACATGCTTGTGTGTACACTGGTGTAGACAGAGAATAAAAGAAGGATGGGAATCCATTCTAAACAATCCAAGGCCTGGAGCCAAGTGTGCTGGGCGGTGGTTACTTCCGACAGAGTGTCTTCACAGACCCATCTCACTTTCTGCTACTAAAGAAAATGCAGTATTTGCGAACACACAAAAGTACGGGAGCAGCTCTGACTTCATCCTCTGGCTGAGGAAGGGGTTTAGGCGACAGTCCCCTGGGCTGTGGGCAAAGCTGACTAAGCCTTGCACCACCCACCCACTCAATCACCTTCCTAACAATGGCTCCTCTCAGTATATCCAGAGCACTTCCTATGCCTCGAATCTAAGGGAGACTCTAAGCAGATATGTATAAACCAAGTATAGAAAAACATTTTTTCAGAAACAAGGTCTCCCTATGTTGCCCAGGCCGGCCTTGCACTCCTGGGCTCAAGCAATCCTCCTGGCTCAGTCTCCTGAGTAGCTGGGAGGACAGGTGTGTGCCACCATGCCCAGCCAGCACATCCTCTTAAACACATTAAGGGCTGCTCACAGGGACGCATTAGTGACTCCTTTTGATGTCCTCAATTTAGGCAATTCCAAAGTGCAAATGGGCTTTCTTAATCAACCCACCAGCCAGAGAACTGAAATGATCGTTTAAAAAAAAAATGAATGAGACACATAAACCCAATTTAAAAATCAAAAGGTCTGTGTGGAGTACAACTGAGTCCACCACTCCAGCCGTGCCAGCGGGCTTACCTGACAGGGGAGACCAGCAGGCTCCTGCTCACAAGACCTGGGTAAGAACCTACAAAAGAAAAAGATCCCATCAGATTCCCAGAAAAACTTTTGGTTAGCAGTTTTCAAAATGAGGACCCCTGGAGGTCCATCCTCAAGACCATTCTAGGCATCCACAAGGTCAAAAACATTTTCATGATGACGCCAAGGCATTATATACCTTTTCCACTCTCCTGTTCTCAACAATGTACAGAGGAGTCTTCCAGAGACTGAGCCATAAGTGACAGCGCAAAAGACTAAATGCAGAAGATGATAAGAGAATCCAGCTGTCTTCTCTTAAAAATAGGCATCAGCCGGGCTCGGTGGCTCAGCCTGTAATCCCGCGCCTTTGGGAAGCTGAGATGAGTGGATTGCCTGAGCC
Source organism: Cephalopachus bancanus (assembly GCA_027257055.1). Lineage (NCBI taxonomy): Eukaryota > Metazoa > Chordata > Mammalia > Primates > Tarsiidae > Cephalopachus > Cephalopachus bancanus. The sequence goes on from JAPVLO010000392.1 coordinate 1,130,101, forward strand.
CGCGGGTTCGAGACCCACCTGAGCAGCGAGACCTCATCTCTACAGTAAATCAAAAAATCAGCCAGGCGTGGTAGCGTGCGCCTGTAATTCCGGCTACTCGGAAGGCTGAGGCGGAAGGATCGCCGGAGCCCAGCAGGTCGAGGCTGCAGTGCCGGGAGCGGCCACTGCACTCCAGTCTGGGCTACGAGTGAGACTCTGGCTCAAAAAAAAAAAAAAAATAGGCATCAAAGAAATTTGCTAAAGTATGAAACAATGCTGTTCTGCTCACTATATTTTTGTTTTAAAAATAGTTATTTTAATCAACTATGTTATTTATAATAAAATGTAAATAATGTATTACTGCCATTTTAAATTAATGTTTTTTTAAACTTCTCAATTTTAATACTAATTGGGTAAATATGAATAGAGATAAGCCATATAATCCAAAGCTCTTTAGGATTCTAATAATTTTTGAGAATGTCAAGGAGATTCTAAGACCAAAAGTTTTGAGATCTGCTGTTGCAGGTATACATTCTGGTACTAAATTCTATTTAAACTGCATTGGCTTTTAATGTAACAGCAATGGTCAATATTAGGTATACAGTATAGACCCTCTACTAGACACTCAACTAAATGCCTTATATATGTTACTTCCCAACTCACGACCACTTTAAAAGAAAACAACAACAATTAGCCTTTTCTGCTTCCTGGATGAGGAATCTGGCACTCAAGAGATTATTCCTCATCCCAGGCAAATCAGCAAGTGCAGGATATGAAATGAAGTTGGCCCGGCTCCTAAGATCATGATCTTTTCAAGGCATCATTTACAAAAATAATAATCATAAAAATGTCTGCAAACTAAACATGCTACACTCCAACTTGACTTTGCATGGACTCAAAACACAATGCTGTGGCGTACATACCTCAGATGAAACTATTACGAACATGGGTTCATAGAGACAGTGTGGCTCTCTAAATCCTAGCAGAATCTAGCATTCTGCTTCCTACAAAAGGCAAGACCTCAATATGTAGAGCACCGCAAGACAGTCCCAGTTTAAACCTGCTGTCTCAGCAGAGTAGTAACAGTGTTCCTTTCCACTTTGAAAGTGAGAAGCTGTAAGGTCATCTACCATCAAGGCTATGACTGGCTTCAGTTGTGGAAAGCCCACCTTTTACAATCTGTCTCAGTTCGTATGAAGCACTGAAACAGCTGATATAAAAATTACTAGCAGTCCCTCAAATTGTGGCTGAATTTAAAATTAAGTGCAGCGATAACAGTTGGGAAAGAAATACTCGCTGACAAGTTTTGCAGCCAATATGGCCGATTCTGAACTTAAAAATCTAAAGCAAAATATGCTGTGTTCCTCAAAAAAAAAAAAAAATTAAGCACAACATTACCATATGATCTAGCAATTCTACTCCTGGGCATATACCCAAAAGAACTGGAAGCAGGGTCTCAAAGATATGTTTACACACCCATGTTCGTAGCAGCATTATTCACAACTGTCAAAAGGTTGAAGCAACCCAAGTGTCCTTTGACAGATGAATACTTAAACAAAATGTGGAGAATATATGCAGTAGAAAATTATTCAGCCTTAAAAAGCAATGAAATTCTGACACAAACTACAACATGGATAAATGCTGCAGACCACGCTAAGTAAAATAAGTCAGCCACAAAAGGAACAAATACTGAATGATTCCACTTACATGAAGTATACGGAGTAGTCAAATTCATTGAGACAGAAAGCACAATGGTGGTTGCTAGGGACTGGAGTGAGGGGAAATGGGATTATTGTTTAATAGCTACAGAGTTTCATTTTTCAAGATGAAAAGAGTTCTAGGAATGGATGATGGTGATGGGTGCGTGACAATGTGAATCTACTTAACACCACTGAACAGTTTGATGTGGTTTGCTTTATTGTGTTTCACAGATATTCCATTTTTTACAAAGTGAAGGTTTGTCGCAAACCTGCATTAAACAAGTCTATCAGCACCATTTTTCTCACACCAACTATTACATTTTGGTAATTCTCAAAATATTCCAAATGCTTTCACTATTTTTATATCTGTTATGGTGATCTGTAATCTCTGATTTTACCACTGCAATTGTTTGGGGCCATTACAAACTACACCCCTATAAGACAGCAAACTGAACCAATAAATGTTGTGTTCTGACTGTTTCACCGACTGGCCATTCCTTGTCTCTCTCCCTCTCCTCAAGCCTCCTTATTCTCCGAGACACAATATTGAAATTAGACCAATTAATAACCATATCATGGCCTCTAAGTGTTCAAGTAAAAGAAGAGTCACTTGTCTCTTAAAATCAAAAGCTAGAAATGATTAAGCTTAGTGGGGAAAGCATGTCATAAGTGGAGACAGGCTTCTTGCCCCAAACAGTTAACCCAGTTGTGAATAAAAACGGGAAAGTTCTAGAAGGGAATTTAGAGCGCTACTCCGGGGAACACACGACTGACAAGAAAACAAAACAGCTTTAGTGCTGATATGGAGGAAGTCTGACTAGTCTCGACAGAAGATCAAACCAGTCACAACATTTCCTAAAGCCAGAGCCTCACACAGAACAAGGCCCTAACTCTCTTCAGTCCTATGAAGACTGAGAGAGATGAAGAAGATGAAGAAGAAAGCTCCCAAAGGTAGCAGAGGTCGGTTCACGTGGTTTAAGGAAAGGTGGCTAAAGTAAATAACAAATTTTCAGTATAAATGAAACAGTCTTCAATGGGAAGAAGATGCCATCCAGGACTTTCATAGTTAGAGAGGAGAAGACAGTGCCTGGCTTCACAGCTTTAAAGGGCAGGCTGACTCTCTTTCTAGGGGCTGATGCAGCTCATAACTTTGAGTTACAGCCAATGCTCATTTACCAATCCAAAATACTAGGGCCCTTAAGAATAATACCAAGTTACTATGCCTATGCCCTAATCAATGGCTCAACAAAGCATGGATGACAGCACATCTGTTTACAACACGGTTTGCTGAATCTTTTAAGTCCACTGTTGAGACCTAAGGCTCAGGAAAAAAGATACCTTTCAATTTTTATTCTCCATCAACAATGAGTCTGGTGACTCAAAAGTTCTGATGGAGATGTACAAGATTACTGCTGTTTCCAGGCCTGCTAACACAACATCTATTCTCATTCTACAGCCCATGGATAAAGAAGTATTTCTGACTTTCAAGTTTAAGTACTTTTCATAATGCTGTATCTGTCACAGATGGTGATTCCTCTGATAGATCTGGGCAAAGAAAATTGAAAACCTACTGGAAAGAAATCATCATTCTAGATGCCACTGAGAACATTCGTGATTCATGGAAGAAGGTCAAAATATCAATTTAACAGGAGTTTGGAAGAAGCTGACTCCAACCCTTATGGAGGACTTTGAGGGGTTAAAGACTTCAGTAGAGACATGGTAGATATGGCAGGAGATCTAGAATTAGAAGAGGAGCCTGCAGATGACTGAACTGCTGCAATCTCATGATCAAACTCATGAATGAATGAGTATATGCTTCTTTTAGACGAGCAAAGAAAGTGGTTTCTTAACATAAAACCTACTTGTGGTGAGGATGCTGTAAACATTGTTATGACAACGAAAGATTTAGAATATTACACTAACTTAATTGATAAGGAAGGTTTTGAGAGAATTGACTTCAATTTTGAAAGATGTTCTACTGTGGGTCAAATGCTATGAAACACCATCAAGCGCTACAGAGAAGTCTTTTGTGGAAGAAGAGTGAACTCATGTGGCAAACTTCACTGTGATTTTATTTTCAGCGATTGCCACAGCCACCCCAGCCTTCAGTAACCAGCAAGCTGATCAGTCAATGGCCATCAATATCAAGACAAGACTCTCCACCAGCAAAAAGATTAAAATCCCCTAAAGGCTCAGATGATCATCAGTGTTTTAAATTAAGGTCTGTACATTTTTTGCAGACATAATGCTACAGTGTACAATAGACTACAGTATAGTGTAAACATAACTTTTATATGCACTGGGAAACCAAAAAATCTGTATAACCTGCTTTATTGTGATATTCACTTCATTTCAGTGGTCTGGAACCAAACGAATTTCTGAGGTATGCTCTATAAAAAAGGAACCTGGGGAAGCAAAGTCAAAGATATTAATGCATTATAACTGATAAACGTTTCTAGGGGGAAAAAAGCATGATTATCTAAAACTTGTAAAAATTCAGGCCATGCACGGTGGCTCATGCTTGTAATCCTAGCACTCTGGGAGGCTGAAGTGGGAGGATCACTTAAGGCCAAGAGTTTGAGACCAGTCTGGGCAACATAATGAGATCTTGCCTCTACAAAAAAATTTTAAAAATTATCAAGGTGTGGTGGCACATAGCTGTAGTCCCAGCTACTCGGGAGGATGGACTGGAAGGATAGCCTGAACATAGGAGGTCGAGGCTGCAGTGAACTGTGATTGTACCACTGCACCCCTCAATTTTAAAATAAGTCTCTTAAAAGTCCTGCTGATTAAACAGTATGTGTTTTATAACTAAATATTTTGTGCTTAATGTCTCTTCTCCAGAAGAGAGACTCCAAATTATGCTGTAACATCCCCAACACAATGAACACACTCTGTGAAAGTCACTTTCCCTTCCTTCCATACCGCAAACATCCTGTAAACAACGAAGGCTCCAATCTTTTAACTGACTGCTTTTGTTTACTGACAGGAAAGGAAACCACAAACGCTCCAAGTAGCAACAGGGACTCCAGAGTTTTGCTTCATTTCCTACGGGGCAGGTGGTTTATATGAAGCAACTGCCCGTTGTATTTTACCTTGTCTTGGCTTCAGACAGGGAAAAAAAGGGGGAGCTTTCAGTGGAGCAAAGTCTTCTGAAGCAAGAGAACTTGGAGCCAGGAACTGGGATGCAGAGTGAGAGGGAGGCAGGTTCTCCCCGTTCCCTGGTCTACCACTGAGAGGAGGCTTCTCACACTTCAATAGGAAGCTCTGTGTGAAAACCAGATTTGCAGACAAACGCAGACCTGGCTCTTTGTTCTTACCAGCAGGTTCCTCAGCTGTTTTCCCAGCAAAAGAAGGTTCTGAGGAAGTGAAGGAAAACATTTTCTTTCTACTGAGAAGAATAAAAATATCCGTCCAGCTCTATTTCTCCACCATTTGTTAGGATGGGTTTGCTAGTATTCAGAAAAAGTCGGCACCAAAGAAAGGCTATTTCTGTTGTTGCTTGTTTTTGTGTTTGCTTTGCAGCCCCACAACACCATACCTCTAGAACATTCTCTCAGTCCTACAGCACCACACCTCCTAGAGCTTTATTTAAGGCTTACAACATTCTGCTTTCATGGGCAGACTCCAAATTCCAGCAAGGTGTGGGTCACGATCACACACTCAGCACTAAGCACCATGCTCTATATTTAAAAAACACCCGGTAAATATTTTCCAAATGAGAAGAAAGGAGGAGGGAGGTGGGGAGAGGAAGAAGCCTATGGGAAGGAAGGAAAGAAGAAAGAGGAGAAAAGAAAAAAACAAGACTGGTTCTAAAAACAGAAAGCCTCCTGATAACAAGAACTCAGGAGACTAGCACAGTACAGGGCACTGACTGTGAGTTAAGCAAATGTGTGCTGAAAGAACGAAGCCATGTCAGTCTGGGAGTTCCACAGCATCGGTGAAACCATATGAACTCACCAGTGTTCTTTCTATTTTGACCTAAAAAGGAGCAACAACTCTTATGACCCAACCTAATATCTGATCCTCCTCAGTGAGTTTACCTACTCCATACCTACTGTGGAGGTCAAGAAAAAACTTCCCCTTCTGAAGGTTCGATGAAAACTCAACTGACAGAAGTAAAAGACGCCAAAATAAAACAACTGTGGCAAGGACAATCGTGGAATAAGCATTGATCCTACTTTAAAAGGGCTATCTTGAAGATAACTTCCAAAGATAAATTTTGACTCTGGCTTTAGAGGAATCTGACCTTGATGAACAGTAGAAGAAATCATGACATGTGAAATCTTTAATTTAAAAGACTTCATTTAAAAGTTTTTAATGCTCTACAGACAATAAAACTCTGCACTGTTTGTAGAAAGTCAGCATTAAAAAAAAAGAAAGAAAACTCAACTGACAAAAGCAGATCACAGGAGAAAAGGCATACATGTGTTAACGTACATGGGAGTCTTACAAAATATTAGAATTCAAAGAAATGAAGCCGGGCTCGGTGGCTCAGCCTGTCATCCCACGCCTTTGGGAGGCTGAGGTGAGTGGATTGCCTGAGCCCGCGGGTTCGAGACCCGCCTGGGCAGCGAGACCTCATCTCTACAATAAATCAAAAAATCAGCTGGGCGTGGTAGCGCACGCCTGTAATTTCAGCTACTTGGAAGGCTGAGGCGGAAGGATCGCCGGAGCCCAGCAGGTTGAGGCTGCGGTGGCCGGGAGCGGCCACTGCACTCCAGTCTGGGCGACAGAGTGAGACTCCAACTCAAAAAAAAAAAAAAAAAAAAAAAGAAAAGAAATGGCCGGAAGGTTGAAGCTTCTATACCATCTTGAGATTACATAAAGAATGGGGCTCAGAGCATGGCCAAAATCAGGTGATGAGAGGGGGAGAAGAAGAGGCCTGGCTAGCACAGGTGGGCTTATTATATAGATGAAACCTACTAAAGAGCAGCCCTCAGAGGGAATAGGTGGTGAACATCTCTTTCAAACCTCAAGGGGTCAGCCTCCCAGTTAATCTTTCCAAGAGTCAGACAAAGAAAGGCCTCAGAGAAATCCTGGCTGCATCAATGCAGATTGTCTACAGATGCAAATCTCCCCCACGAAAGACAATTCTTCAACTATTCTTGTATTTTCGGCCCTGTGAATAGTCAACTTGAAATACGCAAAGAACTTATATTTTGGGGTGAAATATTTTGGCTACATTCACTATCTCTATCATCAATCACTTATTCTGCTACAACACTAGCCTGACCCCAATCACGTGCCCCAGACTGCCAAGTGCCACAATAATGGCCCACAGCCGCTCCAAGTCAACATGAGGACGACAAAGTCTGCATCCTTCCTGACCAACTTCCTCCTCCACCCGTGTCCCCTAACAGCTCCACTCTTCTCTCATCTGCCCTCTTGCACTGCCACACACCATGCCATCGGCAAAGATTTTTCTGCCCAGCGTCTCTTTCCTACACCCTCTTCCTCTGGTTATTGAATGGAGCCACTCCTGCCCCTCGGTGACTAGTTCAGGGATGTGCACAGACCAGGGCAAAGTTATCGGCGGTCTTCTCCAGGATGGTGCTGAGATCTTGGGAAATTCAGTTCTGCCAGAGACTCCAAGCCAGGAAGGTGTGGGCTACAGTTGCTGGCCACCACCTTGCTCATCACACCGGAAGAGCTCCAAGGAAGGAAGGTAGAGCCAGACTGGAGAGGACAGGGGAGAGCAGAGACGGAGGGTGGGTGGAGCAAGCCTTGTGACTCCATTTGGGCTCATGGATCCAACAATGCCTGAAGCACACTACCCCTGGGGACCCCAGTGACTTGAGCAATATCCTTCTTCTGTTGCCTAAACTTCTTTAAGTTGGGTTTCTGTCACTCATAATCAACAGTCCAGACAGATACATCTATTCAAAACTATACTATGCATTAGTTAAATCTCAAAATAGCTTTCAAATGATTCCATAGTATATCCCCAAGTACCATTCTAATTCTACTTTCCTGATAGTCAGAATATGCATTAAATGGCCTTTCCCAAATAAAAAGTCCTAAATTTTCCTGCCTCTGTCCCTTTTATCAAGATATTCCCACCACCTAAGATATCCAGCAACCTTCACTGCACCAAAGCAGTTTACTCTCTACAGAACCCTCTCGGACATTTCCAGGGGGGGAAAAATCATTAAAGAATAACTTCCTAGACAAAAAGTATCTCTTGCTCTCTACTACTTCCAGAGAATATTACTTGTACCTTTTGCTGCAATATTTTTCAGTCTCTTATGTGATCTCCTTATAGATATGTCTGCCACCTTCAACTGTGAGTTCTTAATGGGCAGACGTCTTAAGCGAAACAAGTTATCAATAAATAGCTGGTGAAATGAATAAGCAAGCAAGCTTCTTGCATTCAAAAACACTTCCTGATAATGTCACAATTAATTCATTGTCATTATCCTTTTTCCATAAATTTTTCATTAATTGGTCTCTGAAATTTTAAAAGTAAATAACAAGTTACCGTGACTATTGGAATGGCCTTGATGTGGTGTGGGAAATTCTCTGGCTCTTTCAGTATTTCCTACAAGCAAGCCAAACAAGGGAGACCACTTCAAAACCAATACATCCCTGCTGATTTAAATCTAAAAAGTTTTAGCTACTCCACAGTGACCACAAAGTGCAAACTTTCAGCCAAGCCAACCAGGCCCCTGGCACACTCTCCAATATATTTTTCCAGCTCCTGTCCTGCTACTCCTGTTCTCACACCCAAAGAGCGGTTCCTCCAACTTGCCTTGGTGGAGGGTGTAGCAGTAAAAAGCCATGGTGTTGCTTGATGAGCACTTGCCTGTTCCACCCAATTTCTAAACCATTACAAAGAATATCATTTTAGTATGAGAACCAGGCACAGTTTTACTAGCAGAAAAGGTGCGTGTTATGAAGTAATAATATGCATCACCACAAGCATGCCTATCCAGGATGTCAAACTTGGCATGCATGGTTGATACATGTTTCTCCATCATTTGCTAGTTAGCTGTATCATCTGTTGTAGATAAGCAAAACATTAAAAATGAGAACATCTCATTCATTAATGCTGTGGTTTATATTTGTTCTCTTAAGATTTGAAAACTGACCCAGCCCTAGGACCACCCGTGATCACTGAGACCACGTGCACCAGGAGAACCATAGTGCCCTACCCTATCTATATAGGCTAAACAAAGCTATAACTTCATGATCTGACAATGCCAGAAGCGTTTTAAGACTGAAGAATTCTCTATTGTAAACCTGAAATGAGAGAATAAAACATACTTGTAAAATTCAAGCACAGCCTCTATTTTAAGGACAGCAACCATAATAAACTGAGAAAGTCTAAATTCACACAAATGACTACAAGTGTCCATAAAAGGTAAAAATGCCTCTGACTGATAATTTTGCTACTGATGAGTCCCAACCTTTCAGTGTTTGGACTCAGAAAAGCATACCCCTAAATTAAGTCTTCAGAAACAGCTTCCTCTGACCATCTCCTGTTCTCCTGCCTCTCACTCTCTCCTGAGACTAGCCATAAAAACTGAAACCCCTCTTCCCAGAGGCAGGTCACAGAAAGCAGCATCTACTTTCCCCAAAGCCAGCCATAAACCTAAAAATATTATTCTAAATTTCCTGTCTATACTCCGAATTATCCCTCTATGTAGTCTACATTTCTGTATAAAAACTGACCACAGAAAAAGTATCTGCTCTACATTATTTCACCATAGGTCCTAAAGCTCTTTCCTATTCAAGAAAGGGTCCTGTCCCATACCCAGAAGGAAGGAGGCTGCCCAGAAAGTTCAAGAAGAATCTAGACAGACAGGCCTTGCTGGTTTTCCCCACTTCGTCCATTAGCATTAGATCATACCTTTTTTATTCAATCATATTTCTATATGGTTGTACACTCTGTGGCACCTAAGCCAAAAAATGGACGATGTCCCCTGTATTTCTGGGGTCTTCATTCCGAAGGTTTCTGTGCCATGTCAAACCATGATCGCATAAATGTGTATGCCCTTTCTCATATTAATCTGCCACGTCAGTGATTTTCAGCAAACGTTCAGAAGGCAAAGGGGAAGTTTACCCTTGGCCCCTACAAAAGGATAGTTATCAGATGTACTTAAATTATACTTAATCTACTTCTTATACAAAATGCCAGATTAAAATCTGTGACTGGTTGGGCAAACTACACAGAAGAAAAATTAGAAAATAATAATAAATTGCTGAGATTTGTCTATAATAGGCTTGAGCACTTATAGAAGGGAATAAAACAAATCTGTCTCTATATAGCTATATATAACTATGTTATCATGTACGGGAGGAAGGAAAGTATTCCAGCTGATCTATATCAAATATTTACTAATATTTCATTTAAGCCCCAGTAATTCACATTGTTCAGATTTAAATGATTATATATCTACTCAACTGGGGTGTAGGTCTTGATTTTATATACCTAAAAGTAGAAAATGCAAAAGCTAACTTCTGTAACAAATGTACAGTTTAGGGAAATACAATGAAACCTGAAACGTAATAAAAGAGAATAATCTTTACCCATCCATTTGGGTAATCCCTTGTTATTCAAGAAAAAAAACAACTTTTTTTTTTTTTTTATTTGGAGTCTCACTCCATTGCCCAGGTTGGAGTGCAGTGGCACACTCACAGCCACCCCTCTGGGCTCTGGCGATCCTTCTGTCTGTCTTCCAAGTAGCTGGAACCACAGGCACACACTACCACACCCGGCTAATTTTTTTTTTAATTTATTGTAGAGACGAGGTCTCACCATGTTGCTCAGGCTGGTCTCGAACCTGTGGGCTCAGACAGTCCTCGCCTCAGCCTCCCAAAGTGCTGGGATTCCAGGCTTGAGTCACCGTGCCCGGTCCAAGAAAACACAACCTCTACCAGTTCTCTCAGCACCAATATATGAGACCCACAGACGAATAGAGTCACTAGAGTAATGCCTTTCTAGAGGTGTACACCTATTTCCTAGCTGAGTTCCTTTCTTTCCCCAGTAAATGGAGATATTTATAACCTCATCCTCGGAAATGGTCATGGCATCACCACAGAAAGATCCAACTAAGTGCGCGCGGTGGGGGGGGGAATCTTTTGCGTCTCTAATATTCTGTCTCCTCCGCTCCAGTCCTGTTTCTCATCATAGAAACTACTTCCCACTCCTAAACAGTTTGATACCTGAAGCTCTGAGCGACGTAAAAGAGTAAAGAGGTGCCACAATGAAACAGCAAAAAGAGAAGGAAGAAGGAAGAAAGTCAATCCTGGAAGACTCATTCTCCATAACAAGGTTCCCTTAATCTCAAAAACCTACCAAGGGCGCCAAGGAGAGGGAGCAGATGCTAAGAGTGCCAAGACTGAGCGAGCAGGCAAACCAAAGGGCTGACAGTGACACTGGAAAGTAAGGACACAGGCTGGTATTCACACAGCGACTGACTGGCAAACACTCCCAAAAGGCTTCCTGAACTGAATTCAATATTTCACAGCCTGAAGTAGGAAAAACCAGAATGAGTAAGAATGGAAAAGGTGTTACCTCTAATCTTAAAAACAATAACAGCAGCAAAAAGAAAACTATGTAGGGAACAGAGTTGGAATATTTCACAACAAAAGGCCAACACCAAAAGAAGATAATATTTACTTAGCTTGGCATCATCAGCTAAAAAAAAAAAATCTCGCATGAAAGCTAACACAAAGATCCAGTTCCTCCTCATAATCCTGTTTGTTTGCTCTGTAGAGTGACAGGGTTTGGACAGAGGGTTCTGCTACAGTCCTGCCCCCTATAGACATTTTCTCAATGATCACACGCGTCTTCTCTGCGTCACAAGTAAGTCGTAAAAAGAAATTCGGAAATAGAATGTCTAAGTTTCGCGCATCCACATCCTCAGGAGGTGTCCAACAACATCGTTTTTTATATTTGTTTTATCAGACGTCATTTTATCTGGACAGGTTCACCATCACCACAACGCCTGCACAATAAGGGATTTCTAATGGGAACAGCAGTTGAAAGGCACCTGGCCTCATCTTAGCAGGCTCCAGAGACCTAGTCCAACCCAAGTGTTTCAGGTTCCTAGGAAGAGCTCCTCACGCCATCACACAAAATCAGAAAACTGAAGAGAAAAATAAAATGGGTAAAAATATCAACTCACAAGTAACCAGTTACCCTGAATGAATTAAACTTATAAAATAAAATTCAAAGGTTCTGACCCATGAAAGTATAAATTAGTTCTCACTACCACCAAGATACATTTCTTATAAAGAAGAACGAAAGAAAAGCATCGGTAGAAATAACAAGGTGTTCTTCTACGCATGAGCCACCCAGGAGGGACACACTTTTGATTCTTCATACACAGAAAACAAATAAGCAACCTAACCACCCAGTCACAATGCAAAAACACTGGAAGACATAAGTGAATGACAGCACCAACAGCAGAATCAACTTGATGCTGTCCTTTTCTACTGGACACATTCCCAGCGGGAGGGAAAGACATTGGTCAGCTTTCTACACTAAAAATGATAAAGGTTTCCGTTATTATTTTTGGAGTGTGCCTACACAGCTGGTCACACAGACCTTGCTTACAACAGGAAACAGACATCCAAGGGCCAGGGAAACTGAAGAAGGGCTGGTATCACAGGAAGGTGGGATGGGAGGGGCTCGGCAGCTACACTTCACAACTTTATCACTTTCATCATACAAAAAATTGACCTCAATTAATTTTTATTCACTAATGCAAAATCGATCTGATTAAAAAAAGACACACACACACACAGAATTTATGCGCCCATTCCCCTCCACCTAATTATTCAAACTGCTACATCTATTTACCGAGTGATGTCCCAGGCAAGGCTTTAGATGGCCAGGACGCAGGAGCTGACACCCATCCCCAGCGCAAGTTCCACACGCCAGTAACTCTCCTACACACCCATCCTACATATCCATCACACACATACCTTCCCATACAGATTAGGCATCCAATCCGCTCCTGTCATACTGAACGGATACAAATCAAGTCTACTTTTGTTTCATTTCGCACTTTCCCTCATGTCTTAAAGCAACGCTTCTCCAAAAGTGTCAGCCATGGGCCCCCTGGGGTCAAGCAAGGTTCTTTAGCTGGATCTGTGAGGTCAGACTACAATTCTGAGATGTTATTTGTCTTTTGTACTGCACCGACAGACAAAAGCAGCGGGGTGTAAAAAGGCTGGCATGTCAGCACAAGGCAAGGCATCGACTCCAAGCTGCATCAGATGTCACCCGATCACACGAGTGAAGCTACAATGAACACATGAGGAGGCCACCTCACTGACCGTCCTTGATAAAGAAGCAAAAATAATTAATTCGAGTCTCCACCCTTGAGCACACACTTTCTGTGACTCTGTGTTAAGGAAGAGAAAGCCCTTCTGCAGCATGATTGAGGGCTGTCACGAAGGACACCTGTGGGAGCGCCCTAGGAGGTGAGGAAGCCACTTTTGTCATGGAACACCAACTTTTACCTGAGAGTGTGATACATAAACAACGGTATTCAGATATGGCTATCTGCCGGGCATTTTAAAGAAAATAAATACAGGCCTGTTTTCAAGGAAAACATAAGATTCAAGCTTATGGAAATATCAGACTTTCTAAAAACTTGTGTATCGACTGTGACCTTAACCACTTCCCTGTACTGAAGACTTCTCTGATTGGTGACGTGATTTTTTGATACTGCAGAGTGAAATGTGTCGACATTCGAGAGATTTTCCAAATGGCCAAGGTATGACATTCCAAATGATGCATGGAACAGAGTTTTAAAAGTTCATAGATATGGTTTTAGATTCTACATCTCAACCAAGCTTTAAGGTGTTAGTACTTGGATGGTGTACTATCAGAGAAGATCCACAATTATCTAAAAGGAAATTAAACCCTCCTCGTTTTTCCAACTACCAATCTGCGTGAGGCTGTGTTTTCCTCAGTGGGATGGCAACCAAAGCAACAAACAGATTGAATGCAGATGCTAAGATGAGAACCCAGCTGCCTTCTAATAAGCCAGATATTAAAGAAATTGCAAAAAAAAAAAAAATGAAACATATTTCTCATTAAGTTTTTTTTCTGGAAAATACTTATTTTTTCATTAAATAATTTTTATGTTGCCATGTAGTGAGTGTATTATTTTAAATGTAACAACTTCAAAAATACCTTGATAATTATTTCTAATATGATAAATGTTGGTAGAACCCACAGAAACCAAAGCTCTTCGGAATCCTCAATAATTTTCAAAAGAGTATATAAAGGCCTGAGACTAAAATGTTTGAGAACCATTATCTGAAAAAAACATTTAGGTGGTACCTCCCACAAGGAAACACAGGGGCGGAGGCAGATTCATGGAAAAGAATTTGAGAAATAAAGGAAGCAGGTGAGCTAAAATTTCCTAATTATCAGATAACAATGCAAAAAGCAGTTCCATTTTAATTCATTAAAGCCAAATACATATTCATTGAGGTTTCCCTTTAGGGTCAGACAAATGATTAAACTATTTAAACATCTGGATCTCCATTAATCACCTATAAATTTCCCAAATGACTAGTCTTGTGTAACACCACAGTAAGGCAGTATGTAAATTCACCCAATTAGCTCACTGAAAGTTGCATATTCTCACAAACCCACTAACATTCACTGCATTGTCTTTTGCCACCACTGCCTGAGAGACTTCTCACTGAATTATTGATTTTCTGCCAATTAATTACCACAGTAAGATTCAGTTGGGCTTATCTTTGCAGACTTTTTTTCCTCCAGTCTCACTTCCCTTGTGCCTTTTAGAGTCTGCTGGGGAATCAAAATAATTGGAAACCTACAGATGAAGTGCCAAATTCCAAAAATGTCCTTGGTATAACTTACAGATAACTCAGCTGTCAGACACTTAAACAGGCAAAGACCTGTTTCCCCTGCATTCTAGACTTTGATGCTCTTTGCTTGGGTCTTCTCTCAGTTCTCTGTCAACCACTTGACTACACGAGTCTTTGGATAAATTCGCTTTATCGAACCCAGGGGAAAACTGATAAGCACATTCTTACCTATGTTCTTGTTTATAAAAGTGGCATGCTTGAGGTATAAAAATTGTAAATAATAACAATTATTATCTATGGTAAGACAAATGCATTTCAGAGAAGGAAAAACGGTTTCTAATTCCTGAAACAATGCTTGTACAGCCAAATGGACACTTCCTGGAGCAGTTCAGAAATCACCTACCCAGCTGAGCTCGGTGGCTCAGCCTGTAATCCCGTGCCTTTGGGAGGCTGAGGTGAGTGGATTGCCTGAGCCCGCAGGTTCGAGACCTGCATGGGCAACTTGGCGAGACCTCATCTCTACAATAAATCAAAAAGGGACCGGGTGTGGTAGCGCGCGCCTGTAGTTCCAGCTACTTGGAAGGTAAAGGGGGAAGGATCGCCAGAGCCCAGCAGGTCGAGGCTGCGGTGGCCGGGAGCGGCCACTGCACTCCAGTCTGGGCGAGAGTGAGACTCCAACTCAAAAAAAAAAAAAAAAAAAAGAAATCACCTATTCTAGGATGACGGCTCACAGCAGAGCAAAAAGTTTGTCTTTTCGGCTCAAGCAAAGGCTTCCTCTGAAGGGCTCCAGAGCACATCTGAGTATACTGCAACCAAAACCATGTAAGCCCAGGCCCTGGCTTGCAATTCCATGTCTCCAATCCCCTTTCCCACCTGGGAAGCAAGATTCCGCATACACCTTATAAGGGCATGTAATGGGACAGGTCTATCTCACGTCCACATCCCCTGCCCTCTCTCACCTCCACCTCTGAACCCTACCAGGCAGGCTACTTAGCCTCTCAAGAGTTTATCTCAAGAAAATCTATAAAGATGACTCATGATTTCTCTAAAAAGTGTATATCACTAATGGAGCAGTAGGAACTTCAGTCTGGAGAAAATAAGCAAATTAAACCAAAGCTCAATAAAGCTGAAAGAGAAAGAAGAAATTTAAC
Source organism: Cephalopachus bancanus (assembly GCA_027257055.1). Classification (NCBI taxonomy): domain Eukaryota; kingdom Metazoa; phylum Chordata; class Mammalia; order Primates; family Tarsiidae; genus Cephalopachus; species Cephalopachus bancanus. Next base: position 1,145,732 of record JAPVLO010000392.1, read on the forward strand.
TCAGTGATAGCATCAACATTATAACAACACTGCTGAAGAAAGAAGGTGACTTTGAGTTCATATACATTCTTTTCTGGAAAGAGGAAGGTATACAGAAAAAACATGGTGAACTTTAAGTCAGATGCTAATTCAGATCCCAGTTCACGGGATCTCCAGTTCTGGGCCTCATCTACTTCCTAAAGGGGAACTTAGCTTAGAGGAGCACATGGCATTAGACCTTGCCCACAAAATCTGCCACACAATGAGCTCCATCCTTGAACTTCTCCTAATATCTGCATCACCAGAATAAAAGGGAAAAATGGTCCTGCAGTGAAAGGGTATGAGATCTTCCAACTAACAGCAGACCAAAGTAAGTCACAGTGTCAAATCAGTGAATTTATTACCAGGTACTAGTCAAAGGAAACTGGATAGAGAAGCAACCCTGTAAGGGAGAACTGAAACACATAACACAAACAGGAAGGACCGTGCTTTGTAAGAGTCTCTCTTCAATATAGTTTACGACAAACAAAAGGTATTAAACCACGACACAGTTAAAGGTCTGGCTAAAGGAAAGACTGGTAACTCAGAAGACAGTTCATTTTGAGGTGTGTGTCTCTTTTCTGGAATGTAGACAACACAGTGGAGAGTCACCATCTCTCTTTTGCCTTACTGACCCTCCTGCACCCTATCTGTAGGTAGCTCTCCAAATGGAAACAATGAGAAAACAGTCCAAACTATCGGAATGGAAAGACTTAGTAAAACAACCAGTGATTCTGCCTATTACAAACATTTTTCACATGTGATTCTCTACTTCTGTGACCAAGCTGGAAAATAACTCAGCTGTTTGTGTTTCAAAGAGAAGTTTTAAACACACACACATACTGAAATTTTCCATAATGGTCAACAGGGGATTGAGATTGGGTTTGCTACTAATGAGTCCTGTGCTGCCTGTTACCGCATTTATTCTACACCAGGCGGGCCCAGCTCCTCCCTGAGCATGCCCCAGGATGGGCAGTGGAGTCCCAGGCCAGAGCTTCCATCAGGGCCAGGGATGCAACTGCCCTTGGCTGTGTCTTCTGGAGAGCCAGGCTTCACCTCTGAGAACTGCGTGACTGCCTGGCGCCTTTGCCTTTTGTCGTCCTCTTGTCTCCAAACTCTCTCTTTTGGCCTTGTGACGCAGTTTACTGACTGACATGGCTGCGTCTCTGTGTTTCCTAATCTCCTCGGGGAGGCAACAGTAAGACAGCGTCTGAGAAACTCAAAAAGATGTGGTACCTTATGATAAGGAGAGGGGAAAATGCTTTAGAGCCTTTGCGCCAATAAACTCCTGACCAGTTAGTGAACAGAGGTTATTCTACTTTGCAACACAGCTTACCCTCACCTGAGAGGGGCTAAAGTCATTTCTCGCGTTTTAATTTTTAATGGACTAGAACAGGCTGAGACTCTTGGATAAAAAAATTAAAGCACAGCTGGAATAGCAACAACCCAAGCTTCTGAGGGTCGCCTGCCAGCAAGGGCCATTTCCATGGGTGCATCTAGTAGGACTGAGCCCTGTGTCCCTTTTTCCCCACTAGTCACTGCTGGAATGGGGCTACCAGAATAAGAAGAGGAAAAAAAGACTGAATTTGTTCCCACTAATTTACTAATGAAAATAAACTAGCAGAGAAAAGAGATCAGTTCTTACACACACACACACACACGCACACACACACACGCGCGCATACACACTTACTTAGAAGCTGTCTGATAGCAAGAGAAATATTTAGCACAGACATTTGCAGACACTTACTGTCAGAATTAAAACGGGAAGCTGCATAGATAGAAGTCACCGAATTATCAGCTGTGAAGACAACTCTCCTCTGCTGTCTGCCAGATACAACTACTCATCTCCAGAGGTAAACACCTCCCAATGGGCATAGCTAAGTGGGAAACCAGCTACTTGGTTTGCAAAGGTTCTTAATTTGGGTACAATTGTGGCCACCTAAAATGTTCACATCTAAAAATAAAAGTATTCTATAATAAATTAAGTCTGCTGGTCTTAAATCAAAATAACTCTGGTTTGCACATGAAAATAAAATAAAAGCTGCCTTACCATGTAGTCTGTATACTCCTGGCTTTCACGTATTAGAAAACTAAGAAAAACTTTCCACATCAAAGAAAAGAATGTTTACTGTTAACCAAAAACTTTGTCAATTCCTATGTTTCCTAGAACCAAACGTATGTATTTTTTTCATAACCTAAAACCTATGTATTTTTTCATAACCTTTCCAATCTTTCCTTAAAGAACATTAGAAAACTAGCAACAAGATTAATTCCTTAACATAAAATTAAAATGAGCACTAATATTTCAAACTGCAGTTTGTTCCATGGGGTCACAGAAAAAAAAAAAAGGCAGGTGCAGTGGCTCATGCCTGTAATTCCAGCACTTTGGAAGGCCGAGGCAGAAGGACTGCTTGAGCCCAGGAGTTCAAGACCAGCGTGGGCTACATAGCAAGACACCGTCTCTCCAAAAAAAATAAAAAAATTAGCCAGGTGTGGTAGCACACACCTGTAGTCCCAGCTACTCAAGAGGCTAAGGCAGGCAGGATCGCTTTTGTTCAGGAGGTTGAGGCTGTGGTGAGCCATGATCGTGCGACTCACACTCCGGCCTGGGTGACACAGTGGGACTATGGTTCAAAAAAATAAAAGTGAAAATCCCTTATCTCCTTAAATTCTACATTCCATACATCATTTCAAACAAGGATATATTTTCCCTAAAAGTCCTAAATCAAAATTCTACTCTCCCACAGAGATGTCTTGAAAATTGTTAGTGATCAAACTCCCGTTTAACAAACGAAGAGACGTAATAACGATGGGCCCTCTTGCCCGTATCCTGCCAGTGGTCTGAGACAGAGGTGGAGGGGAGAGTTCAGGAAACCAAGCTGTGTGAGTTGTATGTGCAGGCTGTGTGCCTTTAGCTTCTATGCTAACACAAACTCCATTTTTTCTAGATATTCCTGAACACAAGCAGGATATTAATTAGGGGTGTTCCTTTTAAGGCCTGACCTAGAGACTACATTACATTTAAAAACTGCAGCTCTGTGTAATAAGGAAATCAGTCTTAGATTTACTGTCTCTGAAGTGCTTTACATAAAATGATGTGCTATGGGCTGGGCACGGCGGCTCACACCTGTAAGTGGTGGTGGTATATTCTGGGCCACCACCTCATTGACGGCAGAATGGCTCTTCTTCTCGCCATCCTTCACTTAGGCGCCATTCTGTAGGGTGAGCACTTTGGGAAGTCAAGGTTGGGAGAACTGCTTGAGCCTAGGAGTTTGATGGGAAGACCTTGTCTCTACAAGAAAATTCTAAACATTATCCAGGCGTAGTGGTACAGGCCTGTAGTCCCAGTTACTCAAGAGGCTGAGGCAAAAAGAGAGTCTAAGCCAAGGAGGTCAAGGCTGTGGTGAGCAGCGATCATGCCACTGCACTCCAGCCTGGCAGACAGAGAGAGACCCTGACCCCCCCCCAAAAAAAAAGGCCGGGCGTGGTGGCTCATGCCTATAATCCCAGTACTTTGGAAGGCCGAAGTGAGACGATTGCCTGAATCCACGGGTTTGAGGCTGCCTGGGCAACTTGGTGACCTCATCTCTACAAGAAATCAAAAAACTAGGCAGGTTTGGGGGCTCGTGCCTGTAGTTCCAGCTACTTGGAAGGCTGAGGCGGAAGGATCGCCTGAGTCCAGCAGGCTGAGGCTGCAGTGGCCATGAGCATGCCACGGTACTCCAGCCTGGGAGACAGAGTGAGACTCTGACTCAAAAAAAAAAAAAGTTTGTTATGACTGCTGTTCAAGTGATTATAGAGAAACTGCACAAACTTGGAAGTGAGCAGAGTGGCAAATATTTTCCAAGTTGTCAAAATTAAATGAAAGCATACAAATTCTCAGTCACACACGAAACAAAATAAAAATATCCCATTAAAAAAACCCTGTCTGACGAGCAATATTCAGACAGAAACGGGTCTTCAGAAAGCCGTCTTTCCTATGTGGGCCCAGCGGAACGGCGCCTACGGTGAAGGCGGCAAGAAGAGCTGTTCTGCCTTCAATGAGGTGGTGACCCAGAATGCACCACCACCACTTTCGAGCGCAGCCACGGAGTGGGCTTCAAGACGCATGCGCCTCGGGCACTCAGAGAGATCTGGAAATCTGCTACGAAGGAGAGGGGGACTCCCGATACACACACTGATACCAGGCTCAACAAAGCCGTCTGGGCCAAAGGAATAAGGGATGTCTCACGCTGTCTCTGTGTGCAGCTGTCCAGAAAATGTGAGGCGGATGAAGATTCATCAGAGAAGCCCACCCCAACAAGGTCTCCTCAAAGCCACAAGGGTGAGCTGGGTCCCCTTAATCAGCCCTACTCAGCAAACTCTGGCCCGAGAGGTGGGACCTCTCACTCTCTCATAATCTCTGGCCACTTGTCTCTCACCAGTCTGACCTCAGCCCCCTACTGATTCTCAAAACCCCACCCTGGTCATATCCTCACCGCTCCTCTCCAATCTTATGATGACCTCATTCCATGTGCCCCAGCCCAACTAGAACAGACTTGTAGAGCATGACTCCTGCTGACTCCACAAACTGCTAACACAAAAAGTGAGTGTAAATCATGAACCCGAGAAGAGCGTTGCCACCAGAGGACAGAGGTACAGAGCTGCCGGGCCGTGGGGAGACAGTGACTGAAGAGAAACCGACAGCTGGTGCTAAGGAGGTGGTAAAACCAAAGAGAAGAGTTGAGGTAAAGGAGCTGGTGCCCAAGACGCGCAAGAAGGACACTGAGAGAAGCCAGGCAGCAATTCCTGCCCTTAACCTCACTGCACGCCCCTGACCGTGTTACCATCGCTCTGCCTGCAGCAGCTGTGCCCATATACGTTTCCAGGTCTGTAGGTTCGACCTACAGACGCCTTGGGGCTGGTACTTAAGGTAGCCAAGTTCAATGCTCCTTCACCCAGCATCGTTCTAGCCAGCGCCCTTAAGGTTTTAGGAAAACCAATAAGCGCCACTGTTCCCACCAAAGCCGCAGTCCAACAGCCCCAAACAGCCCTAGTCTCCGAAATTTGACAGGCTCGTTCTCAGATCTACTCAGAACCGCTCCTGAAATCATCCAGCAGCGTTTAACTTTTTTGTAAATCCCAGTTCCTGAGGACGATGAGCAGAGTGTCAATAGACCAGAAGGGTCAAAGGAAGGAAGAGCAGAAAGTCACCGCTGCCGCCTGCGGGTGGTCCACAAGCACAGCGAGGAGGCGGCCGCCTGCCTCAGACAGCCAGTGGTTCTCCACTATGGCTGCACACCATCATCATCAGAAGAGCTTCTGGAATTCCCACACCCAGGCTGCACACATCCCCGCTAAACCAGAGTCTCTGGGGTGGAACCCAGGCCTTCTCACCCCATCACAGTCATCAACACAGAGGAAGGCGTCTGTGACCAAATGCGGGGGTTTCTCCCCACCACCGAGCAACAGACACCAGCTGGGTGTCCTTCCATTCGATTCCAACACTGTCTCCGTGGGGACAGTGTCAGATCACAGATCACGACGGGCAGAGAGCTCAGGCCCATAAGACTGCCCCCTAACTCCCACCCAGACACCAGTTGCAAGTCCCGGCCTCCAAACTTCTGACTGATGGGATTCAAGTTGGGGTTCCCATGATCCTCTCTCTGGGTTTGACTAATTGGTGGGAGCAGCTCACAGAACTCAAGGAAACACGTCTACTGGTTTATGATCAAGGATACCGCAAAGGATTCAGACGGAAAAACGCATAGGGCAAGGTATGGGGGAAGGGCACGAGGCTTCCATGCCCGCCCTGAGCCCACCCTCCAGGAGCCCCCACATGTTCGGTTCTCAGGAAGCTCCCAAACCCATATCTCTTGGGTTTTTATGGAAGTTTCATGACATCCGCATTTCCTTCTCCAAGCGTATAGGGCCGGACTCTACCTGGGTTGGGTCCCAATACCCACAATCAGAAAGTCAAGGAAGATCAGAATCCTGCCTTCGGAGGGCAGGAGAAGGTGGAAGAGATTCGGAGGCCCGCCCTGGGGCCTAACACACCCAACATATTAACAAAAGGCTGAAACAAGAGTTATGGAGGTTCTGAGCCAAGAATCACGGATGACAAACATGATCTGTGGCATAATGCCACACCGGGCATCCCCTCCGCCCATCCCATGCCAGCGGTGATTCCAGGGTGCAGGCAGCTTGAGAGGACTCCAGAGAGACACGAGCCAAGATGCACATTCTAAGGAACACGAACAGCTATAAAACAGTGGCTAGTCCCCAGGGAGCCCTTACAGGGCCCTTCCCAGGCATTCCCTCGTTGAGAACTTTCTAAATGCCCCTTGGCTTACAAGTGATCCTGCTGGGTGGAAATCACTGAGTGACTGGCTAGTGAGGTCTGGAACTCAGTGTCTTCCTGGTCCATCCAGAGGGCGCTCATTTATACAAAGGGTAGTTATACCCCAGCTCAAGCTCTCCTAATTTCCAGTCCAAAGGGCACAAAGCCTCGGCAATGAAAAAGGCCTTTACTCTAATAAACTGGCCAGAAATAAAAATTAAGTCATAAAGAAGAAAAATGCAAAGCCTGGATCCCTATCTACAATGGAAGATCCAGCAAATGACAGGCAGACGTCAGGAAGCCCATTACTCTTCACAGGGACAGTCACTGTGGCCACCAGGCAGCTCCTGACTCCTTCCAGTAAAGGCCCCGAGTCTGGACACAACACATACCACCCAGCTCAAACTCTGCTCTGGGTCTTCAAAGCCATCTTTTGTGCTGCCCCACGCAGGGTTTTGCAGAGTCCTGACGTTCGCATAAACTGAGCTAACTTTCAGCGGGGATGGGGACAAGGGAAGCTGAGTATGTTTACGTAGAGTCTGTGTGGTGAATGGCCACTTTCTCCCAATGCTTTTAAAAAAAGGAATATCTGACTTTTAGGAATATTTGAAACAGGCTTTCATTCCCTTAAAAATTTCAAAGAAAAAAAATCTAGTTTAAGAATCGACGGAAATCATCATTCAAATACTAGTGTGGAGGATCAAATGGGTACAAAAACACTAGCAAACCAAATGTTAACCATAGCAAAATAAATATAAATCATTTTCCACAATGGTTGACAATCACCTTAGAGTTCCATCATCCACAGATTTCACTGGAAAGAAGTGACTTCCCTTACTGTTTTCAAAACTGTCTTTCAGATTCATTAATAATGCTGTGGAAATGCTACCATTGCAAATAAAGGTTAACAGCAGGTTTTAGGCCGGGGATAAGGTGAGAGTGGTGGCTACACACAAAGGAAAGGAGAAAGACAAGAAAGCTGTACTTAAAAGCAACTAGCGAGTTGAATTCCAGCGAGTCAAGGGCTGGTCTTGAAAGGGTTCTCTGGTGCCCACTTCAGGCTTCCTCTGAATATACCACATATTCTGAGCTCGCTGTTCATTCTCTCAAATCTACATTTCCTCTTGAACAAGCACCAAACATATAGGGAACACTACACTAGAAGAGTCTTCCAGTGCCCACGAGGCTAAATGAAAACTGCCCTATGTGTTTCTGATATGTGAAACGAACTCCAAACAGCTTTTCAGCTTTTGCTGAAATTAACTCAAAGTGAAAGTTCAATCAAAACATAGCAGAATTGGACCCCAAATCACAAAAAAGGAAGGAACTTAACATTAAGTCTTTGGTGGATGAATTTATTCATGTCATTATAAAACACTTAGAATTGGTTACAGAAAAATAAACGTTTTAAACATTTCTTATTTAATCTTGTTTTTGTCAAAAATATTCTAAAATATCAATGTTTGCATGGAGAAAAGGTAGGGTATTTTGCTACTCGAATTTAATAAATATCTGTTACATTTCCACACATCGTTTACTATTAGTAGAAGTAACAGCTTATCACTATCGATATTAAAACAATCACTACAGGGTAGAAGAGTTTATGAAAAGCCTGTGAAGTGCTGCTTCCCCATTTCTGCCTGTGACAGGCTTAATGAGTCAACTCTGAAATTCTTTCAATCCTGAAAAGGTGCAGTGGCCTACCTGATTAGAAAATGTCTCATCTCTGGCCTCTTCCTGCTCCAGACGCTGGCCCCCATGTGGACACAAGGTTGCCTGGACCTGGTGAGCAAATGGCCCAATCCGGAGGCTCTGTTAGCAGGACTATGTGTTTTTCACAACAAGCTGTGCCCCCGACTTTGCTTCTATCGGTCATCAATGAGTATCTGAGCCTCTACCTTTACTTTGATTATAGTTTTTAACCTTGTGAAAGCTGGAGAAAGAGGATGCTACTTACTGAGCACCCCAGAGACCCCAACATCGATGAATGGGTAACGGTATTAATTTCACTGTCCCACAAGGACACTTCAACCTAACACTAGGCCTGTGAATGCAGTTGCAACTAAAATGTGGCATCAACATCCACACACACGCATTTAGTATATCGGAGTTTACACCAGGATTCGTTTATCTGAAAGTGAGCTACTGAAATGTATTAGAAATGCTGGCAATGTAAAAGAGTCACATTTGCTAAAAGCCCATTATGTAAACAGACGGATGGAAACCTAGGCTCTAATGATACATAAGAGGATCACTTGGTCCCTGACCCCACAGAGCATGCAACCTGGCAGGGAAGGGGCGTCTCACAGGCAGGCACAGTGAGGTACTGCAGTGCACGGTGAGAAGACTTAGGTCCCCACCCAGGGAGGATGGGGCTGAGTGCAGAACTAGAGAAGGGAGAGCGGAGCTGGCCAAGCAAGCATGGAGGAGAGAGGTCATGGAGCGGAAAGGTCGTGGAGTGGAAGGTCGTGGACTGGGAGAGTAAGGAGACCTAGGCAGCAGCCCTGCAAAAAGAACGGTCTAGGGACGAGTGGAGGGAAAAACACCAAGTGAGGACGGGGGATCAGCAGAGGCCAGGTGATAACAGCCTCCACGGGGGGACCTTAGGGGGATGAACTTCAACCTAAAGAAGGAAAAAGATTTGGTCCGGGAACCGGAAGAGTCACTCAGGCCACTGCTGTGATCCAGACATCAGGAGCAGATCTCAGCCTTGTAGGGACAGTGGAGACCTGAACAACTTCAGAGGTAGAATCAGAACTTCAAACAGGAATTTCCTTTAGACAGGCTGAGTCTGAGAGGCATCTGAAACACTTTCGCAATGCAAAGAAACACTTCACTTTTAAACTCTGTTCTGTGCAATAAGATCCTTATATTTCCGTGTCCTTGGAGCAAGTATACCAGCATGTGAGCCACAAATGACATCTGAAACTAACAAAACTTGCCACCAATTGTGTCTCCATCCTCACTGTGGCCGTCCTCTCTCATGTACACTATCTGGCTCCCAAAGACAAGTTTGCTCTGTTTGGGCCAACGGTCCTGGTCACCTGGAACACAGCCGTTTCTGCAAACACCTCCATTCTGCCTAGGCCAGTAACGGCTGAAAGAGTGGCACCGAATCCAACAGCTTGTTCCCAACACCTGTATTCCTCCCGCCCTAAGTGTACCACTTGGCAGTACCCTAAGTGCAACCGGGGCAGCAAAATGCTGACAGCTCTTCAGTGAAGCCACGCCACTAAGAGCCACGGCAATTTTTTACCTGCTACAGGAAGTTGCATCACCTTCTGTACAACATTAGATCAAAACGTGTTACCAATTCCAGGTAAAACCCATAAATCTACATTGTGTCCTTTTGTGCCTGTCCTGTATGGCTTCCCAGTAGGAAGCAGCTGTGAGGTGAGTTTCAGTGAGACCTGCTGCACACCTGGGCAGAACTTCCCCTCTGAGACTGGAGACAATCACCCTTCCTCCAGGTTCTTTGCTTCAGCACCGGCAGAGCTTTGTAAAATACATTTGTGCCAAAAGTTTCTTAGCAAGACTTGAGCCCGGTGCTAAGGTGACTGCAATCACACGCTGCAAGGCTGAAGGAATGCTACAACACAATCTTAGTCTGCTCTGCAGAGAGCATGCCCAAAAGTATTCAACAAAAATCACGTATCTACCTAGGCATCTCCCGTCCAAGATAAGAAGCACCTTCCTGAAAGTGTGTTACTCAGACTTATTAGATGAAAAAATTAGCAACTAATGTACAAGGAATCAAAAAGCAAACATCTGTACTTTGCTTGTACATATGCAGAGCTCCTACCAGAACCATGGGCACCGATCTATGCCAGTCTAGGGCCTTCCACAAGTGGCACCCTTGGTCCCGAACAGGCTTGCTGGGTGCTTTCCAGGGATATGTGAGAACTTTAAGCTCAGCAAAACCACTTCCCATTTGTGTTATGACAGAGTTAACAACAATTTTTAAAAAATCATTTATTTGCATCTCTGTGCTGTGCTTCATTAGGCAGAATCAGGAAACACATTCTGAAAACAAGAATTATAAAATCAACCCTTTTCTTTCCAGTAACCCTCCCGAATAAGTTAGAGCCAAAACGGACACCCCCGCTTTATTTTTAATTGAGTATTCCTGACATCATTTGGTTACTTCAAGCTTCCAAAGGCATTTAGAATGCTTCACCTGGGCAGCTTGCCAAGTGGGCGATAGGAGAGTGAAGGGGTGAGAGAACAGGGTTGCCAGGTGACTGAGAGTCAAACTGTTGTGTAAAACAGGCTTTTTTAAGGTGTTGCTGTTTGCCTGGGGGTATCTGTACAATTTCCTCAAAAAAGATGACCCTCTAAATTAAAGCGCATGCCTGTGGATGATGACACAATGTGGTCTGTCTGTGAACTAGCAGGGCATGATGACCATCACATGTCCCAGTTCTCGAGTGAGCAAGAGGCTACCCCAAGCACCGCCACCCCTCCATCCCTCAGTTCCAGAGGCGGTGGCGGTCACTACATCGAGACTCACGTGGAGACCACTCATGCGGAAGCCTCCCAGCACATGTATGCGATAGTCAGGCAAACAGTTCAGTAACATCGCCACTGTCCTACAAAATGGATTTAGAAAGCTGGATAAAATCGCACAGGCCTCGGAAACACAGTTACTGTGTGTCATGACAAAGACACCTCCACTCCTCCCAAAGACACAATGTCAGTCCCTGCTTTCTGCGGCCAGTGGTGCTTGAGGCAAACCTACGACCCAAGAGCAGGCATCGACAGCAGGCCTGATGGCACCTCGAAGGGGTGCAGGGGACCATCTGGAGAGCTGTGCCGAGTTAAAAGGGGGAGGCCGGCCTATTCCGTCGGCAACAGGTCAGGTGCCAGGACACAGGCAAGATGAGATCATTCTGTCCTCGAGCTGCAGTCGTCCAAAGGAGACATGCACCTGCCAAGGATCCATGAACACCCCCAGGAGTCCATGTGCACAGTTCCAGGAGAGATAACACTTGAAGGGGGGCATCAATTTCCAGATCCTCACCTTCCCCACATAACGTTTCCTGAAAATGAATGCCATTCCTGCCTTTGCAACAGTTCCTCTCTCTTTGAGCTCTTACTATAGTGCACTGCTCCAAACACCAAAACAAGGGATCACTCAAAACAGCGATGATCAGAAAGTCTTCTGCAAGGACTAATCATGGCCTTTGAATCCATTCAGCTTCTAGTTTTCATGTCTTAAATGTATTCCTGCTATGGGCAAAACCTGGTCCATTTGAGAAAGTTCCAGATTCAGAAAAACCCAAGAATAAGGTTGATGGCAGAGATTCTCTTAATAATACATAGAATTTCCCCCCAACACTAAAACATTCAAGCCAAGTTAGAAAAACTTTACAGATAGCAATTTTACTTACACTTGTCACAACTGCATTTTTCAACCAGGTAGATAAAATTGACTCTTTCAAGTCATACTGCAAAAAATTTGTTCCAACTAAGTCACTCCTCGTATAATTTTAATCTTATAAGATGTCTAATATTTCCTACTTCCTATTAACATATATTTTTAAAATTTATGTTTAAAAAATGTAAAATATCACCCTAAAAGGGTGAAGGAATACATAATTTTAAGCCTGGGCAACTTGGTGAGACCTCATCTCTACAATAAATCAAAATGAGCCAGGCGTGGTAGCGCGTGCCTATAGTTCCAGCTACTTGGACGGCTGAGGCGGAAGGATCGCCCGAGCCCAGCAGGTCGAGACTGCGGTGGCTGGGAGTGGCCACTGCACTCCAGTCTGGGTGACAGAGTGAGACTCCAACTCAAAAAAAAAGAAAAAAATTGTTTCAAAAAGTACAAAGACAATGCTGAAGACCATGCTCTCAAGAATCCCCTTCAATGAAAGGCAGGGAGGACACCTCACTCCCAGAGAAAACAAGGTGCAGGTGCATCTGGAGGGAAAGAGAAGGACATCCCAAGCATAGAGAAGGGCTTGCACCCAGGGAGAGGAGCGACTCAGCCAACACTTGCAAGGCGAGGGGCGGGAGGACCCCCAGGCCACGCTGGGAAATGCATATTGTACTCGAGAACCTTCAGAAGGTTTAAGCAGAGGAGGCCCATAATTAGATCACCGTTTCACATAGAAAATGCTGGCAGAGAAGCCGGGCTCAGTGGTTCAGCCTGTCATCCCAGCACTTTGGGAGGCCGAGGTGAGTGGATTGCCTGAGCCCGTGGGTTCGAGACCTGCCTGGGCAACTTGGCGAGACCTCATCTCTACAATAAATCAAAAATTAGCCGGGCGTGGTAGGGCACACCTGTAGTTCCGGATCCTTGGAAGTCTGAGGCGGATGGATCGCGGAGCCCAGCAGGTCGAGGCTGCAGTGGCCAGAGGCGGCCACTGCACTCCAGTCTGGGTGACAGAGTGAGACTCCAACTCAAAAAAAAGAAAAGAAAAGAAAAAAAAAATGCTGGCAGTAATATGAAGGATCAAACAGGCATTGAGCAGCTAGAGACAGAGATGAGCTCAACAGTGGCATCTATAGGACCCTCTGCAGTGATGAAGATATTCCATTGGTGCTGCCTGGTATGGCAGTCACATGTAGCCTCTGAGCACCTGAAAACACAGCAAGTGAGACTGAGGAACTTGAATTTTTATTATTTTATTTTAACTAGTTTAAATGTAAATGCCACACGCAGCTGTCAGCTCCCACGCCGGACACACAGGCTAGGCAGCAATTTCAAAGTTCAAAGAAAAGTGTGTCCTGAAAGAAGGCAGAAGAAGGGGAGATGCAAAAGACAGGTGCAAGAGGCATTTCTGACACAGAACTGGCAGGTGCTGGTGACCAGCTGGTTGGCATAAGGACTGAGTTAAGAAGGACACGCAGCTTTGTGTAACTGGCCATACTAGGTCGATGGTGACAGCACAGTACTAAGACAAAGAACAGAGTGGAAACAGATTTGTAGGGAAGATAACAGACCCCAAATAAACTCATTTACGGCGATGTATTGAGACTACCAGGGAAGAAGACTACAAGGTGGCTGGAGAAAGGTTAAACAGGTAAAGGTGTGAAGGAGACTACCCCAAAAGTAGTGGGAGAAGCCAATTAGGAAGGTTTGACTGAATATCCAGAGAGACAAGGAGATCGTGGGACGACAACATCTAAAAGGTGCTCAGAGGCGGCAAGGCCAACAGAGGCAGAACAGAAACGGCCAGAGGTGGGGAGAGAACTCTGCGGAGGGGTGCCACAGAAGCCCAGGAGCGAGGGACAGAGGCGGTTCGACAGCAGAGTGCTCCCAGGGTCCAGAGGAGCAGAAAGCCACAGGGGATGGGACCTGCAGACAAGCCACAGGACCGCCAAGTAGGGAGGAAGGTCAGATAACTACCGCCATGGGCAGAGGACACAACTGTGGTGGCAGCAGGGGCTAGAGGGGAGGAAGCGCCGGTGGAAGCTGGGATCACAGCAGGGGAGTCACGGGGACCCACGGCTCACTGGCAGCCCTGCCATACACATGGGGCGCGCGAGCCCTGCTCTGACACTGGCCACCTGATTATACCATAGTGCTTTCTTTTTATTTCAATAGCTTTAGGGGGTACAAGTGGTTTTGTGTTACATGGATGCATCGCACTGTACAGTGGCGAAGAAGTCTGGGCTTTAAGTGTGCCCACCACCCACCCCGCCCCACCTGTGCACGCTGTGCCCAACAAGTGACTGTTCATCCCTTCCTCTCTTCCCACCCTTCCCCTTCTGAGTCTCCAGTGCCCATGATACCACTCTAAATGCCTTTGCAGATCCTTAGTTCAGCTCTCTCTTACACGTAAGAACATGCACACACCACAAGACTTTAGCAAGATCATTTCTTCTTCTAGGCCGCAATACAAACTATCAGAAAGGTTCATGTCACCTGTTTTTTACTACTAAGTGAAAGAGTATCCAGCAGAAAGGGGCCTTATGAAACACAGAACGAAACAAGCAGGGGCTTGGACAGGAGTGGACATCACACATACTCCATCCACGATCAGACTCGCCTAATACCTACTGAATGGCACTTTTCAGACAAATCAGCCCGATTCCCCCACAGGGATTAATTACGTCACGTAGAAGGATACAACACATCCAGACTCTTGCTTATCACAGTTTAAGGACTTCAAAGAATTCCAGGAAGCTGTCAAGCATGAGAGAACCTCCCCCGCAAGAATCCAAGCCACCTTCTTTCAACTCAACTTTGTGTTTTGACTCTATCACCAATGAAATAAATATTAATCCTTGGATGTAATTTTTACACTTGGACTTGAAAGAACACAAATTAAAATTCACTCAGCTTCTACAGTCAGGCATCATCATTTCCCGTCCAGTCACCCTTCTCGCTACGCCCTAGTGAGGGCATACAAGTTACTCAGCACAGACCAGACACTAAGTAACGCACGCGAGAGGCTGTAACCGCAGAGCACTGTGCACCTACTATATGCCAGGTGCTAGGCAAAGCACTTTCATAAGCATTATCAGAATCTCACAACAATCTTTTACAGTGAGTATTCTAATCCATTTGCAGATGTAGAAACCATGGTTCAACTTACCCACGGTGCTACAGAGCTCAGATTGAAACCCTGGGTTATCACAGTACCCAAAACATGGCAGGTGTTCAAAAGACATGCTGAATAAAAGTTACCGCAAAATTCACACTCATTCCACTAAAATTGTACTGACTTGTAAAATATAATTGTTATATAATAAAAATGAAAAAAATACAGGATTTCTGATTCTCCACCAAAATGATACTACTCCTTCCACACATCACACATGTATGCACTGCCTGACCCCACAGTCAAATCTAGTTGTTGCTTTCTGATCTATCAGACATTGTTGTACCACACAAAGCACACTGACCAAATCTCCACAGTGGTGCCTCAGACATGTAATGAGTTCAAGCAGTTACAAGTGATTAATAATGCATATGGGCATTTTTTGTAACAACAAAGGAACAGACCTCATAATCTTTTTTTTTTTTTTGAGTCAGAATCTCACTCTTGTCACACAGGCTAGAGTGTAGTGACACGCTCATGGCTACTGTAGCCTTGACGTGCTAGGCTCAGATAATCCTTCTGCCTCAGTCTTTCAAGTAACTGGAACTACAGGTGCATGCCATCATGTCCAGCTAATATTCTGATTTATTGTAGAGATGAGGTCTTGCCATGTTGCTCAGGCTGGTCTTGAACCTCTGGGCTCAGGTAATCCTCCCATCTCTGCCTCCCAAAATGCTGGGAGCACCTGGCTTCATAATCTATTAATACTTTTCATCGACCATTATTACAATTTGATAGATACTAAAATTTGATTTCAGTGCTGCTATTCAAACATAATTCTTAAATCATGCTTTCATAAGTCATGTAGAGTAATTCACAGAGAGACAATTAGCCTTTGACACTGCATTTAATTTAATAAGCCATTTCAGAATGTTAATAGAAGCATTAACAGGCGTGAAAGAAGAATGAACTATTTTTTTTGAGACCTTATAACTTACAAATTAGCTAATTTTTATTTTTAATGTAAATGTCAAAAGGCATAGTATCAAAGGGCTGGCAATTATACTGTTGAAAAGACACAGACGTTATCTAGGTCAAGGTATCTCTGCTTTCAAAGATAAGCACAGAGCTTTAACATTATTTTTACAGTAAATGCCAAAATCTCTAACTTAATGTTTAACAGTAACTCAGAACGAGGTTGTTATTGTCAAGGAATGGTTACCAGTGAGGATTAAATAACATACACAAGCCATTCAGTGCCTTACCAAAAAACTATGTTGCTAATGTATCATATGTATTATATAATTTATTATATGTTAATATTAATACTAAAAAATAAATATCCTGAAATTAAATTAATTTCTATGTCTTTAAATTATACATATTTGTGTATGTATTTCTTATGTAGTAAGTTTAACTAAAAAGTAGAAGAATGCTCAAACTCAAACAAGATCAGCAAATAACAATTCATAAATATCTATCTACATGAGACTAAACTTAGAGTATAGATGCTTTTACTGTAAAGAACGTGTACCAAAATTCTATTTATTAGATTTCTATGCCTAACAAACATTTCCTAATTACTTGCCTTGAAAATTTCTGTTAAGTAGAGCCTAATGAATATTTGCTAATTACCTGCCCTGAAAACTTCTGTTCAATATACTTAAATAAAACAAGGAAGATTACATAATAAAATAAAATAAATCTAAACTATAATGAATCAGAAAACTATAGAGACAAACTAATCAGTTTTAATGGACAAATATAACTCAATCATTCAAAATCAACTTTTTTTCCCATTATAAAATTAACATGTTCATTTTAGAAAAACTGGAAAACAAGTGCAAAAAGAAAATGATAATTACACATAACCAAACCACAAGTGGTAACCACTGTAAATTTTTTAATATATCCTTTTTCCATTAACACATAATCATATTTAATATCCTAATTAGCAAAAGTTTTCATTTACTATTCTGTGAACATGTTTCCATGTTATTAAGTAGCCTTATAAAACAAGATATTATTATTATTTTTTCTTTCTTTGAGTTGGAGTCTCACTCTGTCGCCCAGGCTGGAGTGCAGTGGCACACTCCCAATCACTGCAGCCTCAATCTGCTGGGCTCCTACAATCCTTCCACCTCAGCCTTCCAAGTAGTGGGAACTGCAGGCACGCACTACCATGCCCAGTTAATTTTTGATTTATTGTAGAGATGAGGTCTCACCAAGTTGCTCGGGTGAACCCACAGGCTCAGGCAATCCATTCACCTCGGCCTCCCAAAGTGCTGGGATTACAGGCTGAGCCAACCGAGCCAGGCCAAAACAAGATATTCAATTGATTTAAATTTCTTTATCATATGGAGTATCATAATTTAATTGTCTTATTGCCAAAATTTTCCAATTTTTCATATTGTAACTAATATTATATTGAGCATTCTTTGAGCCACTTGTAATTATTTCACTGGGGTAAATTCCTCATCTGAAATCCCAAAGCTTTCTACTTTACTAAAAGTTTCACTGAACTTAACCTAGAGGACATGGAAAGCCAAGCCTGGAGAATAGAGTGTTAAAAAAAAAAATTCACCTCTCCTTATCTATTAATCTTTCACCTACTGCCATGGAAGGGTTGACTTGTTCAAAGTTTTCAGGGCACACATAAAGGATTACCTGGTGACATTCCCATCTGTACCCACTCCTCCATTTTTTACCTCTTGAGGGGAATCCCTTTAGGGATAGTTTCTCACAAGGGGGCACATATCCAGTGAGAAACTACTGTAGAGGAAAGACCACCTGCAAATGTAGTAATGACTCATAAATAATAGAAAACACATGAATAGGATGGAACTCACAAGTTTGAGTCCTCTTTTCAATGCTCTCTCTTCCTCCACCCTGTTAGCACAAGCTCAGTCATGTATATGGCCCACCTTTCATTAAAAAGAATATTTTAGCTTTTTGGTGTTAACAGGTGACTTAATAAAGGTTTTCCTCTGCATGCAAACACCCATCCCTCTCTGCACATACTATAAACATGAGGTAGTTCATGCATAGCAGACGTAAGGTAGAGACACAGGGGCCAGAAGTGCGCCCCAAAGGAAAGCAGGGACAATGGCAAGCCAAGCGCTAGGCAGGCTCACCTGCCTGAGACTATCAGGAGATTCCACTACTCCATCTTAAATTCACAACCGCAAAATAAATCTTCCGAAGAGTTCCCAATTCACTGGCAACTTACAACAAGACGAGAGTCTTCATAAAGTCAAGCATAAATCTAACACATTCCCGCCTTTAAAAAAGAGGTAGCTGTTTAAAAAAAAAAAGGACCTCTTTTCTAGTAGTTGGTATTCCACAATTTTATTTTGTTTCTCTGAAAGGTGATTCAGGATAATCATCCACATCAAACGACCCAAAGACCAGTCTAAATGTTGTTGAAGGTGAGTCGCTTGACTAATTATACTCATTAGGATAGTATTACAACAGTGATATTTTAGAGTTCATTGTCAACGGTAATACAGTTTCCACTCTGCTCATCAAAGACAAATTAACTATTACTTTATAAAACAAAGAGTTGGACCTGGTCACCAATGACAGATGAAAAATAAATTGTGGAATGCAGTCTCATTTGCGTACTTTTTGAATAAAAGTTTAAAATGGATATTTCAAACTTGCTGAAACTGTTTTAAAAGTCTCTTCCATTTCCATCAACACAATCGTGTGAGAGCATCTACTATAAGTGTTATTAAAACAGAGAAACTATTTAGATGCACATGATCCCCTGCAAACAGTGTATTATCAGCCCAACCTCTTAGTTAGATTGGAAGCAAACTCACTGATCACATATGAATGTTTACTAATATGCATGGTACTTGTTCAAAAAGTGCTATTTGCATTTAATACGGAGAACTAATCTCTTACTCATAACTTTTGTTCGGTCACAAACTACAGGACAACAAAAAGTTATAAGAGTAATTGCCACTCACTTTATTTATTTTTTATTTTTTTTGAGTTGGAGTCTCACTGTGTCTCCAGACTGGAGCTGGAGTGCAGTGGCCGCTCCTGGCCACCGCAGCCTCGACCTGCTGGGCTCCAGCGATCCTTCCGCCTCAGCCTTCCAAGTAGCTGGAACTACAGGCGCACGCTACCACGCCCGGCTCATTTTGATTTATTGTAGAGATGAGGTCTCGCCAAGTTGCCCAGGCGGGTCTCGAACCCGCGGGCTCTGGCAATCCACTCACCTCAGCCTCCCAAAGGCGCGGGATTACGGGCTGAGCCACTGAGCCCGGTTGCCACTCACTTTATTAGTCTCTGACCTGTACACTTTTAGGGAATGCAATTCTTCTAATGTTTTTATTTTTTCCCATGTTACATTTATTGTGATTATATTTAAAGAGATGGAATTTTATGTCTGCTAAATCTAATAATAAAAATTGGGACTTCTAAATTCTGTACTGTACATCTGTGTTTCAATTACTAATCATTAATATTAATTATTAATTGTAAGAATTAACTATTATCATAATTAACAATTATATTCTCAGAAGTACTCATCGGTGAGGGATTTGAAATGAAAGAAAGCTGAGTTCCCCAGTCCTGTGCCAAGAGAAGAGCTGTGCTGGGTGATATGGACGGGAACGAGACACCGGAGGAGACCTGGACTCCCCTGCTGATGGGGGCACGGTGAGGGCCTGGCCAGTCAGCACTGGGCTGAACACTATGCTTTCGAGGCGAATGCGGGGAACAAACACTCCGTGCTCAGCCAGATGAGGAAGGAAGCACGCCTTGCCTATTTCTGACGCGTTTAAAAATAAAACGCATAAGAAATTCTGAGAGCTCTTGATAAACAGCAAATTGCTTGTATGCTTTTCAGTATGTGTTTCCAAGTCTGAAAAACAAGTAAACAAGCAAATAAGCACCCCTGCCCCCAACACACATCAACACTGAAAACCCTGGCACCCGGGCCCAACACCAGGATTCCAGAGTAGCTCAGAATAACGCCGTCCTCAGTGTGGAGAGGAGGAAAGAACGCAGAGGAAACAACGCAGTTTCATGAGTTGGAACTCATCAGAACCCAGCACGGGGGCCTGACAGCACAGAATAAAGGTAATACAACAGGAACCGAAAAATTGGTACAACTCCAAATAAAAGTAATAAATTTATTTTCATCTTCCATCTTTCTCTCACTTACACTTCTAATTACCCTTTATTATAACAACTAAAAAATATAACAACTACACTTACCACCCCAGCTACGTGAAAAACTCTATTGCCTGTGCATTTATAACAAGCTTAGTTCCAACAACTATATTCTTACGCATAGGCCAAGAAATAGTTATTTCCAACTGACACTGAATAACTATCCAAACTATAAAATTTTCCCTAAGCTTCAAGATAGATTATTTCTCCATAATTTTTGTACCAGTAGCACTTTTCGTTACATGATCTATCACAGAATTCTCAATATGATATAGACATTCAGACCCCAATATCAACCGCTTCTTCAAATATTTACTTCCATTTCTCATCACTATACTGATTCTAGTTACCGCCAATAACCTATTTCAACTTTTCATTGGATGAGAAGGTGTCGCATTATGTCTTTTCTCCTTATTGGCTGATGATACGGACGAACAGATGCAAACAGCCGCCCTCCAAGCAATTCTCTACAACCATATTGGAGATATCGGCTTTGTTTTAGCTATAGCATGGTTCTCAACTTACTCCAACTCACGAGAATTCCAACAAATATTTACTCTCAACCCAAACTCCAGCACCCTCCCTTTACTAAGTCTCCTCCTAGCAGCTGCTTTGGACTCCACCCCTGACTCCCTCCGCCACAGAAGGCCCAGCTCCCGTTTCCGCCCTACTCCACTCAAGCACTGTGGTTGTAGCTGGAGTTTTCCTACTTATCCGATTTTATCCCCTCTTAGAAATAAATGGAACAATCCAAACCATCACACTATGCTTAGGAGCTATCACTACTCTATTTACAGCAATCTGCGCCCTAACACAAAACGACATTTAAAAAATTGTCGCATTCTCCACCTCTAGTCAATCAGGCCTTGTAACAGTCACTATTGGCATTAATCAACCCCACCTAGCATTCCTCCACATCTGCACCCGCGCTTTCTTCAAAGCCGTACGTTTTATATGCTCTGGGTCTATCATTCATAGCCTAACGGTGAACAAGATATTCGAAAAATAGGAGGTCTCCTTACAACTATACCCTTCCCTTCCGCCTCACTACTCATTGGAAGCCTTGCCCTCACAGGTATGCCTTTCCTTACAGGCTTTTACTCCAAAGTCCTTACTATTGAAGCTGCCAACATTTCATACGCCAACATTTCATACACCAATGCCTGAGCCCTCTCTATGACACTATTTGCTACGTCCCTAACAGCCGTGCACAGCACCCGCATTATCTTCTTCGCACTCCTAGGCCCACCTCGTTTCCCAGCCTTAACAAGTATCCACGAAAACAATCCCCTCCTAATAAACCCTACTAAACGTCTAGCCCCAGGTAGCATTTTCGCAGGATTTCTCATCTCAAATACTATCTTGTCCATAACAACCCCACAAATAACTATACCCTCATACTTAAAACTCTCAGCACTCACTGTTACCATTTTAGGATTTACATTAGCCATAGAGCTTAATAACCTCACATATTATCTCAAACTAAAACACCCCACTCAATCTCTTTTATTCTCTAATTTATTGGGGTTTTTCCCAATCACAATTCACCGCCTGTACCCTCTTATAAACTTTCACGCCAGCCAAAACACAGCATCCTCACTTCTAGACCTCCTCTGACTAGAAAAAATATCAAAAGCACAGCCAAAACCCATACATGCGCATCCACAATCACCTCGACAGTCAGGCCTAATTAAACTCTACTTTATATCCTTCCTGATTACCATTATACTTGGGATATTCCTTATTCTCTAAATCCCCGAGTAATTTCAATCACAATAAAAACAGTGACGAATAAAGACCAACCCGCAACCCCTGTTAATCAACTGCCACTGCCATACAAAGCCGCCACCCCCACAGAATCTTCACTAAACAAACTCACTATATCACCCTCAAAAACAACCCAGTCCTCTAAATTCTTAAACCCAATATCCTCTTGATATACCATCTCACAACCACACACAACTCTAACAATAACCCTAATAACAAGACCCCTCAAATAGAAACGCTTGACGCCCAAGCTTCTGGATACTCCTCGGTAGCTATCGCCGTTGTATACCCAAACACAACTAACATACCACCTAAATAAATTAAAAATACTATCAACCCAATAAAAGCTCCCCCAAAACTCAAAACTATCCCAGGAGGAACACCTGCTTGGTCCAGGCTGTGGCTTTAACGCACATTTCTAAAATGAACTAAAAAGAGAATCTATTTGTGCTGAAAAGCCCCAAACCAGAGGGCCACCAATGCTCTCCCCTCCAACTTCGGCTTATATATCAGCTCTTCATTCAGAATGGGTGGAAAGGTGAGTAGCACTTTTAGAAATAGACTTCACAAGTCTCTAACCCAAAAGATATTCTGGAAAATATCAATATTTTTATGAAACCCTTTATACTGGACTTTTTTCCAAAAGCATCCTGGTGGTAAAATTGCAGAAGGTCCACACAAGGACAAGTAAAAAGCAAAGTTATAAGTGGTTTCTAGCAAACCACCCACTTTTATTAGAGTCAAGAGACCTTCTCGGGTGTTAATAGTACTCTATACATTCTCTGAAGTCATCCAACATGGAATTGTCTTCCAATAATTCTAGAAATTACTAGGAATGTAACACTCAGAAGAACAGAGCAAGCATTAAAAGCTATGAACAAAACAGACATAATACCATAAAGGCAACAGTCAAAGGATTCCTGTTTTGGAAACTTCCAATTAAGTTAAAATTCAAGAACAACATCAAAATATTTATATATTACATAAATATTTTATATTATATATAAAACGTCAAAAATGTTTTCATGTAGGTCAAATTAGTTCATCTCAATTTAGGGAGTTCAAAATATCTTTCAGGTGCTATGTGCTGTTTAAACCCACAGAACACACCCAGTATCTGAGCAACAGGAAGCCAAGATGGTTTTGAACACAAAAATGTAAGAATCGCCCACAGGATTAGAGGCACGGTCCAGCAGGTCTTTATTCTGAGTCCAACAACAACATAACACTCAGTGGGAGGGTGCTGTGTAAAAACCACTTCTCTGAAGATTGTTAGTATATTTGCAATGTCTGGCATCTTCTCCCATCCTTCCCATGAAGACGTGAACTCTGAGGAACCTTCACCCTCTTGTAGAAGCATCCCTTCTTCCTTCAAACTATCCAAACAACAAATTACATTAACTCGGTGTCATGCAAACTACAGGTTCCCTCTCCATGCGAGGTTACCAGATACTTCATGTAACAGCATAAGCAAAAAAAGATAAAAGGTTTGGGCTGATGGCATGGTGAGCGGTAAGGGTAAAGGCCAATGTAAATGTCTACCCACGAATGGAAAGTCAAAGCACACCCATTTTAGAGGTACGTTAATATGGGATATAATCAGACACCATCAATAACCAGGCCAGTTTTCCTTACTGACACAAAAGTTTAATATTTCAGTTGAGATAGAGCAGAAACACCATCCTCAGAATTGATATACACCTGATCTAGCTGATTAAGTTCCACACTGCTCTTTTGTTTACTACAAACAAAAAGATGTAAGAAAATTCCCAAACTGCCACAGTTTGAGATGAAAACATACCATCTGCAGCTGCTTAGCTGCAGCTACTGCCCCCAAATCCAATGAAAGGCTCAAGAAATGCTCAGCTGTGTTCTTAGTGCCTGGGCGGTTCCCTGAATCCTTCCATGCTTAAATAATTAAAAATTACTTTTATTAGCAGTATCAGCATAACCCACCTAAATATACCCTGAGCAGATAGCAGCACTTGAAAGGATATGAATGCAATTTTCAGATTACCAAAATACCAAGATGCTTCTGTTAAAATAAAAACCACTCAGCCGTCCCATCCTATAAAAAAAAATTTTAATGTCATATATTTCAACAGAGTCCCCCCCCTTCTCATTTGATAGTGGAAGGTGACAAATGCAACCCCTATCACACTAGGTTTTTATTCTCTGGCAAATCTTCATTCAAGAACATCAACACTCCAATCCTCAGGAGAACAGAAAGTTTCAATCCAAAGCTGGGGACATTCTCTCCTAGAGCAAATGAGCGCGAGTGTATCCTCTCAATCATTCTGAAAGAAATAAGCTCATGGTCATGGTAGAATGTGGATGTGACGAGGGGACCCCCTGGAAGGAATATTTACATCTGAGATCACCAGAACGACTCTACACATCCCCAGAAGGAACTAGAGAGAAACAAAACTCAAAAGCACAGGAGTCGTGGCCACACTCCACCTCCACACCCTCGACACCATGGTCTGCCGACCACAGTATTAACACTGGCTCCCCGGGAGCCTGCACACAGACTCAGGATCTACTCCGCATGGTCTCCAGAGTCGGCCACTGCAACCCATCAGAACTGGCACCTCAAGGGTGTCTTTCAAGGGGCTCACCAGCAGTCGGCTTGAAGTCCTTTCAGACTAACGCGGTGTCAAGTGAGAGAATGAGAGCGGGGGAATCACATGCACAACTGCTTTCCCATGCTATGCACCCCTGCCCCGTCCCAGAGTTTCTCAGCATGGGCGAGGGCCCTGGACCCCCCTCGGAATGGCACACAAGCCCAGGACCCTGCAGGCATCTGAAAGGCTTTTGCTCCCAAGAAACCCTCTGTCTCCTGAACAAGTGATCACCATTGTTCCATTCATCAAGGCTTCTTAAGCCTTCTATTGTGAGTCTGAATTTTAAACAGGGACCAGGTCTTTTATGACAGCCCCTGATCCATGTCCCCCGTAACATTTCTTTCAAAGTTACAGAATTTGTTCGCAATCTCACCACTAGTAGACGTTATCCTCCTTTCCTCCAACCAGAACTAAACTGCCTCCAATGAAAAACAAACAAAACTACCTTGAGAAATGTTATCTAAAAATCGACTGTATCTCCAGAATGAAAGTACCACAGAGGCAACACTGTCTGCCTTTCTCGCCGCCATAACCTGAATCCCTAGAACTATAGCTGGTACAAAAGGGCATGCAACGAATATCTGACAAATGAATGGCTACATCTGAGCGCCCACCATATGACAGGTGGCTTTTTGCAGTGAATCTTCTCCAAAATACGATGAGGCAAACAGAACTTTTTCCACGAACACGTACAGAAATGGAGGCTTTCAGAGAGGAAGCAGCTGACCTACAGGGCCAACAGCCTTGGAGAATGCCTCTTAGTCTCAGCACATGTCTACGATCTACCCAAAATGTGTTCTGCATCTTGGGATTAGGGTATAAAAGAGGGGCCCAAGATCACAGAGACTTTTTATCCTGCAGTAGGGAGGTAATTACCAGGCCCCAAACACAAAGTGCTAACATTCAGCATCAAGCAAAGCATCATAAAACAAACCCACTGGGCAAAGCAAAACCAAACAACCGGCAACACTAATTCCTCAGGACTAGCAGGGAAGCCCAGGGATGGTCAGCCACACAACCTTCCCCAATATCCCCTGCAGTTAGGTCAGGTCATAAGGTCTCCAGAAGAATGAGAATGGAAGCAGCGGAGACCCTTCTCAGCCAGCACTTTAGATGATCCACCTCCTGGGCATCCCTTCCCTTTTCAGCAAGCCTGAGCGCAGGCCACTCAGTACAGCACAGTGAAGGCCCTATGGTAGAGAAACAAGATGGAAGGAACCTAGGATCACGAATGTCAAGTGGAGGAGACCTGCCCACCTTCCTGGATCTTGGGTCATCACACAAGAAAGAAGTTAGCTTCTCCGCTGACACTGCATTCTGAAGTGTCTTTTAGAGCATCAAGAGCTACCCTAAGCCGGGCTCGGTGGCTCAGCCTGTAATCCCGCGCCTTTGGGAGGCTGAGGTGAGTGGATTGCCTGAGCCCGCGGGTTCGAGACCCGCCTGGGCAGGCGAGACCTCATCTCTACAATAAACCAAAAACACTAGCCAGGCGTGGTAGCGCATGCCTGTAATTCCGGCTACTTGGAAGGCTGAGGCGGAAGGATCGCCGGAGCCCAGCAGGTCGAAGCTGCGGTGGCCGGGAGCGGTCACTGCACTCCAGTCTGGGCGACAGTGAGACTCCAACTCAAAAAAAAAGAGCTACCCTAACCAATACAGCCCTAAAGAAAAACCACCCCAAGTTAACAGTACCCTGTATATGCAAAACAACCAGTAACCCACTACAGCTGATGAAAACTTTTTATTACTTCTGTTGATGGCTGGAAAGGTTTAACAACTCAGAACTTCAGTAATAGAGGCAATAGCAAAATGAGGAGTTAAGTATAGAATTTTAGGTTTAAGTCAACTAGCTTTTCATTTTGACAGCTAGCTTCTCCTCAGCCCAGACGATTTACAGACCTGGCTTCTTAGGGTTAGCCATCAATCTCCAGCGTGTGCTACTACAAAGCTGAACTCGAGAAATGTTAGCTTTGAAAACTGCTGCATTTGAACGAGAAATAATTCCTCAGTTTTGCAAAGATAAACAGATGTATTCTCTTTCACCTAAAAATTTCCAAGTAGCGATTACAAATAAACAAGTAATGTGTCAGGATATATCTCTTCAGAAGCAAAGGAGCTGGGCCCAATACTTGGAGATGGCCTGAGCCAGCCCTGCGGCAGATTTTCACAAACTAACAAAAGATGCACCTGATTTTCAGACTATATGGGTGGGAAGTATGATAATGCTGTGGGAACATGGCCAAATTAGATACAAAAATCACACTTCTGTAGGTAGAGAAGACACTGAAATGCGACTTAAATACAAATATCTAAATCTAACTTAGAAATCTAAATCTAATTTAGAAATCGCTGCTAAAAGCATGTGACAAATGGATATGACCTTTACAAAGGTCATGTGATTGAGATGAAGGTAACACACGTTAAGGCACAAAGGGGGACCGCCCCCACAAAAAACTGGTATTTATTTAAAAAATCTGTATTCATTCTCAAATGTTTAAATTTCAGTCACCTTCAAAGAACTCTCTGTTTGACGCAATACAACTATTGAGATGCTTTCTGCACTGCTCAAAACAGTTTCTGAACTCATTAATTTTGATGCCTTTCAGTGCTTCTGCTGTTTTGTTTCACTTCTTCCACACTGGCAAAATGGAAAGTTTCGCTTTGAGGACTTCTTCGTCTGGAGAAAAAAAAAGAAGTCACTTAGGGCTGGAGTAGGTGAGCAGGGAGGGTGGGGCACAGGAGTCAAGCTGTTTTTGGTCAAAAACTGCTGAACACAGCATGGTGTGGGCCGGTACACTCATAAATCATCCATTAGGAAATGGGCAAATGAAGAATCTCCAAGAAAAATTCGCTGAAGCTGGATGCAGCCTCTCACAGCATCAGCTGGTACATGGATGTTGACGGGTTTCTGGAACACTTACCTAGCAGAGGAAGCCTGTACTACAAGGGACCTGCCCTCCAAAAAGATAACTCCAGGTTTTTTTGCTCCTCCCCCCCTTGTATATGACAAAGAAAAAAAATAATAAGTTATGCTGACTGAATGAAGCTTTACACAAAAGAATGCACACTGCGGGATTCCATTTATACCATGTTCACTCAACAACATGCAAAACTTATGGATGCCAAAAAAAAAAAGGAACAACAACAGTTGCCTGAGATGAAGGGGTAAACTGGGCAGGAGAATGAGAGAACTTTCTGGAGTGGTAGGAACATTATATATCCTAATGGAAGTATGGATTACATGGATGTGTGCACTTGTCAAAATTCACAGAATGCTGTATACAAGAGTTGTGCAATTCACTCTATACCATTTACCTCAAAAATATAAAATTCTGAACTCATTTACAATATGCATGCTGAAGTGTTTAGTGGTAAAATGTACTGATGTGTGCAACTTACTTTGAAATGCATCAAAAAATAAGATGAATTGGATGGGTGGATGGATAGATACATATAAAGCAAACAGAGTCATATGTCACAACTGCTGAATCTATAGACTGTGGGTACAGGGATGTCCACTACACTACACAATCTTTTCAACTGTTCTGTATGTTTGCAAATTTGCATGATAAAACGTTGGGGAAAATTTATTGTTTTGAGTTTAAAGAAGAATGCAAATCTTATCCACCACTCACCGTGACTTCATGAGATACAAAAATGGAAGTGAACTGAAGCAACAAAGCATCAACAGCAACTGAACACCTATCCTAGAAAGCTTGGACGTCCAGGATGCTCGGGTGTGGCCAGCCCCTACTGTCCACAGACATCCTTTGTAACACCATCTAGATTTAAAACTTTAAGGCTCAGAATAGTTTTTTAAAAATCACTTCAGCAAGTCAGTTATTAAGTTATAAATTCCTAAAGTTGTAAAACACATGACACTGAGTTGCAAATATAATACTGTACATATATTCTCTAAAGAACTGCAGCAGATTCATTAATTTTATACCAAAACATTATTTATATCTGACATATCCAAAACATTTTTTCCTTAACAGACTCTATAACCTTTAGCAAATTACAATGAGAAAAAAAACAGAGTGACTATCTTACATGATAGATATAATCGCCATTTCTAAAATACCGTCCATCACTCCCCTTGATATTGTCTTTGTTAATAAAATCTGTCTCTGGAGTTTGGTTTTAAGCAGAGCAATAGAGACAGTATTGCAACTGAATGAAAAACTTAAAATGTTTTGCATGTATTTTCTGGTCCAGTCAGAGTGGAGTGTGCCAACATACAAGAGGCCCTCAACAAAAATTCAAATCCTAACCACTTTCCAAAGCTGAACTCAAGCTCTACCTTCCTTGAAAGCTGTCCTGACTATGAAAAACCACCTTACTCTTAGCTAACCAGTCTTTCTCTGAACAAGGCTGTAATGCCCACCCATCCTAAGGTCCCCTGAAGACCTACAATTCGAAGAGTCAGTTAATTTGCTGACTCTGCCTAACACGGACCTGGGGCTGGAGGACAGAAATGGAAGGACACGGTCCTTGCCATCAGGGGTCACTTGATCTAGGGTGCCCCATGATACCTTGGAAATCTCAGAACACCAGAGGTTAAAAAGAGCTCAAGCTGGTGTCACCCCATATCCTCTTTTTAAAATTGAATTATACTCACCCACCCAGGATGCTGAGTTAGAGGCCACCAAACCCCTCACCTCACCTTTGTCTTCTGCAGTAGCAGGAAATTCTATTTTGCTCATCTACAGAAGGGTCCGAATGGGTTTTTTTAAATTTTGGTTATCACTTTTCTCCATAGTTTTACCTTTTCCAGAAGAGGAAAAGGTCCAAGTTCACGTTAAACACTCTAATGCTTGCAGGGATGACAAGGAAAACCAGCGCCTACTGCCAAAGCCCTGCTCCGTGAAGGCAGGTGTTTTGATGTGCCCTTTCACCTCCAAAGGCAGGTGTTTTGATGTACCCTTCTCTCCACCCTGCTCAACATTTCCCAGGGAGCTACAGCAAGAGAAGTACAGACGTGGCAGGTACTTGCTATTGGAATGACAAAGACAATAGTAAAACTGAAGCAGTGTCTCCTGAGACTCTCCTGGGGCCTCGCTCCGCATTCCCCGCACACATCCTGTGCCGACTCAACATCCCCTCTGCTCCACAGTTTATTTCAGAAAGAACTAAGTTATGGTGCCAAGCTAAGAGGATGAATTTAGAAAGCTCCACATAACCAGACGCACAGCGACAGCAGCCATCAGACATCACCCAGATTTAACTGCCCTAAAATTAGCAGTTGGAGCAAAGTAGTTACTGCAGGGATTGCGTCAGAGCTATTCTGACTGGCAAGCTGCCAGTTTTAAACAAATTGTCCTGCTTTCTCTACCAGAGAAACAATATTTTGGAACCGAGCCAGCTAAGCATTTCAGTGAATACTCAAATTCTAGCTTCGCTATTAATGTTTTATAATTCAATGACAAGGTGAACAAAGTCTCTATATGGGCTACATCTGCAAGGGTGTTATTTTCTTTGTTGTAAGCACTTATTCTTTGGGTGAGTAAAGTACTGTGGATGAAGCCTTTTAAATATTTAAATGCCTGAAATTTATTTAGGGATTCACATTCAACTGGCTTAAACAAAGATTATGCAAATCTAGTGAAGTATAAATGCAAAACAAAAATTGTTTTTCTCCTATACTTCTTTTAATCTTGGCAAAGGCTCAGGGACAAAAAAAATGTTCTCTGCATGATCACATAAGAACCCACTCGCTTCCAACAAAGAATGCATAGCCTGACTCAATCAGTAGAACTGCTACCTCACTGCAAATGACGAAATGTTAGTTAAGAATAGAGGTTCCACTGGCTGAGAGAACAGGGCGTGTTTCAGACTGGAACAATAAGCTCATTAGCCCACCCTCAGTCTCTACTTCCCTTTTTCAGGGATAGTGGGTCGATAGTTCCTCCATTCTCACAGGCATGCAACCTCTTTATTCCCTCCTTTCTTCCTTCCTGTCTTCCCATTCATTCCTTTTACAGTGATTTAGGGAGACCTATCACACCTTTAAAGGAAGCTGTAGAACAGATGAATGAGCACTACAGTTGGAGTCAAGAGACCTGGGTTTAACGTAGAAACGAAGATTCAGAAAGCCACACTTTCTCTCGTTACGTCTTAGTTTTTGTATCTGTTGAAAGGGAAAAATCCCACCAGCCTCACAAGGTCCCTCCCTGTATGTGGGAGAAAATAAATGAAAGTTCAAGCACAATAACTTTTTTTATTTGCCTTTAGAAATATCTCTTCCAATTCTTTATTCTGTTCACAAATCAAAAACATCAGTCTCCTGCACTCATTCTTACCACTTAAAACTTTTTAAAGAGAAAAACTGACCCATTATTCCAAATAAACAAAATTGGTTGATAAATTAGATGCTTCTATTATTAATTATTAAGGCTAATCATTCAGACTTGTCTACAGCTCTTATCATAGCATGCCTTAATAGACAAATGTAAACAAAAAGGAGTTAGAGCGATAACCCCCTGATTTCACATAATATAGGAATTAGTACTAGATCAAGATATTAAAGGAAAAAAGACTTTTACTATGTAAAATTAAGACTATGGTTACTGAGTATCTATTGTATTTAAGATATAAATAATGTTCTAATGTACTTTGCAACCCATAAAGTAAAAGTAATAGATCAACAAAAGGTATACTATATACCACTGATGAAGTTTAGTATTTAAAAATCA
Source organism: Cephalopachus bancanus (assembly GCA_027257055.1). NCBI lineage: Eukaryota > Metazoa > Chordata > Mammalia > Primates > Tarsiidae > Cephalopachus > Cephalopachus bancanus. Next base: position 1,176,834 of record JAPVLO010000392.1, read on the forward strand.
TTATATTCTGTAGAAATTATCGTTGTTGATGGATTGAGAGGACTAAAGATAATGTTACACAGTTGAGAAGTCATTTCTTTCTTTGCAGTAATCTTTATTAATAAGCCCCATCAGGGCTGTTAAGTGAACTGCAACCTCATTCATTCAAACAGGGCTGTGAAGCCATCAGCATGGACCAGACTTTGAAACCTGGGAAAGGTGTAAACCACACTCTCTCATGAAAGGACACCCAAGGGTGCCCAGACTCCCCGGAACCACACCCCTCTGAATGGGGCTATAAAGGTCTTGATGTAACAGATGGAACACTGTCAAAACCCTCTTCAGAAACTACTTCTACATTTTTACCAGTTCCAAGTTAGAGTTCAATCATAGGTCACTTCAAATTACCCAGAAAAGATACAGAACGAGGTACAAAAGGTTGTCCAGGTAGAACAACATGTACAACACAAATAATCAGAACTCTAAGGCAACATACTTAGTTGAACAAAAGCCAAGATACAAAAAGCCTTTCATGTTCAAACCCACAACGCCCAGGTACCTCTTTAACAAATATTTGTTTGCTGAGAGCCTATTAGGTGGCAAAAACCACCTAAGTGGAACACAGCAGTAAACTGGTAATGTTCCTGCCGATATGGTGCTTATGCTCCAGTGATGTGAGACAGAAGGTAAATAAATCAAAAGTAAGATATAATATCATGTCAGGCATTGCTAAGTGCCAGAGATTAAATCTGAAAAGGAGGTTGGGCTAGGTGGGTAGTGGTAGCTCACAGAAGCCCCAGGAGACACAAGCAGAGCTTCTGGCTCTCTCTGTCCGTCCTGGCTTACTCGCTCCACCAACACCTGGGAAGCTAGGCCGTCCGTGCACTGGGGACTGTGTGCTATGGTACTGGCCAATCACATACAGACAGAGCTACACTGTTCGTTTACACTTTTAGTGCTGTTCTTACTCTTAGAAGTTTCTGGATGGGAAAATGATTAGTCATGCCCATCCATCCTGCCTCTGGGACCGTGGATGGCTGAGTGTGACAGTATGCTTCTTCAACAGCCGAGTTCAACTAGAACTTTCCAAGAACAGTATCACCATTACATTATTCCCCCACCCCCCAAACAGGAAACCTCAAGCCAAGTAACACACAAGCTATTCTAAAAGAAAACAGGCCAAAATCAGAACTGTCCCGAGGAAAAATAATAAATACAGTAAATATATGGCCCATTAAGAGTGGAGTTTGTGTTTGTGCGCAGCAGGCGGCTCACACTTGTAATCCCAGCACTTTGGAAGGCCGAGATGAGAGGATTTCCTGAGACCATGGGTTCAAGACCAGCCTGGGCAACTTGGCTAGACCTCATGTCTACAATGAATCAAAAAATCAGCTGGGCACGGTGGCGCATGCCTGTGGTCCAGCTATTTGAAAGGCTGAGGTGGAAGGATCACCACCTGAGCCCAACAGGTCAAGGCTGCAGTGGCCGTGAGCACTCCAGTCTGGGTGACAGAGTGAGACTCCAACTCAAAAAAAAAAAAAAAGAGTGAAATTTGTATTAGGCTTCCCTCACAAGACCCTGCAGGCCTCCTAGAAATTATGTTTCTAACCAGTGAGAGTGGTAGAGTAGTGGTATCCAAACAAGAACTACACATTTTAAAGGTTAACAAATGAGCTCTTGAGGTATCAGGAAAAATACTTCAACTTCTATGTCATTCTTCTTAAAATTGATGTTTCTGTTTATGTTTTATGACATCCGTAGTATCCTAGGATAGTAAAGTATATGTACAGAATTTGCATGGATATGTATTATACATATACACAGACATGTGCATAGCAGACATATGTATATATGTGTATGCATACATACATGGACATGTAGACAGGTGGTTGTGTAGAGACGGAATGCATGCTGGAAAAAAGATTGAAGACCCTAATACAAAGAAACCATTGTTCTTTGGACTAGTGCAGTAAACACTTGAAACAGTAGCATTTGCCAAAACTGTAATTCCTAAAATTACTGACTAGAAACTTCAATACAAAGAGGACAGTATCCCAGAGCAATTCCTGAACCATGTGAATAGCCACCGTTCAACAAGGAACCAAATGCGTTATCAAAAACACCCCTAGAAGACAGTAAAAGCAATCATTATGCTGACTACACAGGATACTATGCCTTAAGCATTAGTCAGAAACTTTTTTAAAACTCCACATCATAGTACATCTCAGCATACATAATTTTTTCTTCACCCAAAAAGTTCTTGTTATCCAGAGTAACAATTTTTAACACTGGCTTTTTACCTGAATACATATTTTTTTAACTTAAGATTAACTGACTATACAACTAAATAGCTTACTTTGGACTACTTTGATTTCCCAAACAGTTCAGCTAAATTAGAATTACTCCCAGTAGATTTAGCAAATATTCAAAAGGGAAAAATATGGAGTAATCTAATTGGCAGAGATCAAGACACATCTTATGGCTAAATGTTTAATAGAGATAGAAGTAAAGAAGTATATCAACTAATTAAAACACCAAGAAAAGAGGAAAAGATTGTCGTTCTTCTTTTCCCCCTGTCTGGAAGCAATTCAACATAAGACAATACCAAACTGAAAAGTGAGTTAAACAAAGTTCAACAAAATTTTGATTTTTCCTAAAATGCGGTGCCTGAGCCCTCCAGAGGTTACAGGTCTCAGCGGAGCCCTCATTTCTCAGACCCCACCAGTCATTAAGGAACTTATTCTTTATCACCAACTATGTGTAGAACACGGGTCCGAGTTAGTAGGGACACACTAAAAATGAAGTCACTCATTGCTCAGAATAACTTGGTCAGTAAAACCAGCACAGGAGTTTGACAAACTCTTCCACATATCTCTGTGGAAAAGTAAAGATACATAGGCTAGTTATAAGAAAGTAAACACATTAGCACTGAGCTGTAACCAAGAGTGTGACTCCTTGTAAACCTAGAGGGAAGCTAGAGACCCAATTGGTGTTAACAATTACATCAGTGACTTAGGAGAAGGTACAAGGACAGCCTTATCTAACACGTGGACGGAACTTCTTTGGGAGGGCAGACACAGGTGCTAAACAATACAATCAAATGCCAAAAAGCACAATGGGAAGAACCGCTAAAATAAAGCAAAACAAAGCACAATAAGTATTAGGTCTTGCAGTGACAGTAGTACAGGAGGCGAAGACATGACTCAGTGGTATCACGTGATTAAGGGATGAGGGGTTTTACTGAACAGGAAACTCACTGAGCTTCAGCAGCATGGCCACCAGAAAAGTGAATGCAAACTTGGACTACATGAGTGAAGCAGGACATGCAACATGTAACAGGCTCTACTCTACACAGGAAGAGATGCACCAGGAGCATTTGGTTCTGGGCCAACAAGGGAGAGAATCTGAATCAACAGGTAGAATTAGATTTCAATTCTACAAGTCAAAAAAACTTGCTAGCATTTGAAACCATCAAAGAGGCGGAGATTCCCAACCCTACTGCAACGTTCAGGTATTATTTCAAGAGACATTTCAAGAGACGATACAAAGAATACAAGTATCAAACAAGGGTTATTTGGCCTGCTCAGTGATTTCCAAATCATGGTCCTTAATGAAGTTTTCACCAATCCATGCCAAAGGGAAAAATTGCCTACACGTGGGTGGGTATATAGGCATGTGTGGGGCAATTTTAATATATGTCCTCTTGAGATGGGAAGAATTCTCCTTTAGTCTGATGGCATACATACTCTTTCCCCTCCCCCCACTTGTTTGTTGGCATATCAATGCATCTTGATCGATTACAATACATAGTGATTACAATAGACAGTAACTGCTGTTGTCAATTTTAATATACTTAGGGATCAACATTCAATGTTGACAAACCTCACAATCCTAAAATTTGTCTTTGTTTTTTAATTTTCCAGGTAGAGGAAAACAAAAGCAGAGAAAACCTGAAGGGATAACCTTTGAGGCTCTTTCCGGTCCAGAGACGCCAGGACAACCAGACTCAACTTGCTGGGTATTTTCTTCCTTCCTACCATCCTAGGGCTATGTTGTGTTGTACAAGAGGGGGAAAATGAATTAAGAAACTGGGTGACACTAAATATAAAATCTCTCGAGAAGCATAACCTCTACAGAGTCAGATCTGGCTGTCTTCTACTACTGCTGCTCTTTGGAACCAAAGTTTCTGAAATCAAGTTCAGAAAGAAGAAAAATAATCTATGTCTGAAGTTGTGAGGCTTTTAAACTCCTAGCACACTGTTAGCCCTCCTTTAAGAGGAGCCACAGCTAAAAGTAATTGGAACAGAAAAGCAATCTCTGAATCACTGATTTCAAGGTAAACCAGGTAGCTATAATCCTCATGAGTGTTCACATACAAACTTACTATAAGTCAAGGCAAAGGAAAGACATAATCATAAAAAACATAAACTACCCCCAGACAGTTCTTTTTATTACTCTAATACATTTATTTTAAACATTTAAGAGACACAAAATTTGGCTCTGAAAGGGACCGTGGAAAGACTTTATTCAAACTCCTGTGTGACAGATGGTAGAGCCAGGAAGCCCAAGGTTCCCATCCCTCAGTCCAATGCTTTTCTACTCATCCTACAAGGGAAACAGAAGAAAAAATATAGAATATGGCTAACTGTATTCTTTAAGGACTGTGCTTTGTATTTCATTCAAATTCAAAACAGGGGAAAAAAAACAGCGGTTTTTCTCAAGTTCCAAACAGAAAAAAACCAGCTTTTCAATTAACAGTCTAAATTTTCTTCAAATTCAGCATGACTCTGAAAGAATCTGTAATCCCAGAGCACTAAGATAAGTAGATCAGAAGTTCAAAGACCCAATGCCTCCCTCAATCTCAAAAAACAGCCCTGCATTTACTAGTTATGGCTGGGGCGGGGGCTATATCTACATAAGCACATAGCTTGGCAAAGTATGCCACTAACAAAACTCCTTTAAAACAATTTCTGATACCCAAACACAGCACTTTTAAGCCAGTTTCTATTATCAAACAACTGCCCTTTGAAGGTAGCTAGCATTTCCTCACTTTCAGAAATAGATTATTCATTTCAAAATGAGTAACTCACTTCCCCTTTTGCCTCAGGTAAAAAGATCCCCAAGGTAGACAAGTATTTACTAAGCTCAGGTATCAAGGAACCCTTCAAAATACCATTTCAGCATTAAGGAAAAAAAAAAAAATTCTTCCAAACCTGTACTACGCAGCTCTAACTACAATATGCACCATAGAAACCAAATCACGGTAATCCGAAGATTCCCCTATTAGACTAAAAGTAACATCCCATAAAATTGGAGCTCTGAGAAAATGTAAGAGTTAAAAACATAAAAGCATTTTATGAAAAATATACACTGAAAACAACCAGGAAAATCTGTGGCCATTCGCCAAAGCCAGAAGCTCCACCCCCACGCCGGTGATGGAGCTCTTGCTTTATTTTCCAGCCCAAGTGCTTACACTGCTTCTTATCTGAGTTCATTTCACCCCATCTATAGGTAGCATGTGGGTACTGATAAAAGCTGTTTCTGATTTCCTACTTCCCAGATGTTTGCTCGGTAGTTTTTATTTTTTCTTTTTCCTTCAGCTATTTATGAATACACTCTAATTTAGAACAAATAAATTCAGCACGTCATATTCTGAGCTAGGCAAGGCACATAATAGATGAAAGCTATAAGGATAATTTCAAGATATTTCTCCAGCTTAAAAAATAAGTTTGCCTACCTAGGCAAGATTTGGACAAGGCTGCCACGATCTTGCTTTTAGAATAAAGTACTTAAAAAGCTAACTGGGAACCTGCTACTGCTGCTGAAACTACACATTACTGTGCTTGTCATAAAAGGGATTGTGCTTAGAAACGAAAAACTCAACAGCATCTGGGGAGAAGGAAATAAAGATGTCCCTGACATAATCTCTGGTATGAATCATGCACATATACTTCAACTGCATCTCTTCCCCAAATGGAACAATGGAATCTTTAGGAAGAATCAGTGGAGTTTGTACTCAGAAGTCAAAAAAGATTGCGCTTTCCCATGAATAATACATTTTTGTACCTCTCAGAATCAATCCGTGAAACTCAATCAAACAGTAAACAGACACATGTAAGTGGTAATGCTGTCTAAACAGATTACAAACGAACAGAAGTCTGAATTCTTCAAATAAATCCATATGTGAAACAAACATTCTTAAATGTATGTGACTAAACAGTAAGAGTAACCAAGTTGTCTCCTGAAATTCAACTTTGGGAATGCCAGAAATAATAGCCCACCTGTCAATATCTGCAAAAGTACCGATTTGTACAGGCCTTCCAGGCAAGCAATAAAAACCAACAGTTTTGGAGATACTTTTTCTTCAATCACTAATCGTAAGACTAGAAAAATTACAGCCTAGACTGCAGACATAGGCAACCCAAATGGGCAGTTGACTAAATGCCTGTCATAAGAAAGCCATCTAGTGTTAACGTTTAGAAATGGAAACTGCAGACAAAAGAGGCAAAGAAAAGAAAAATCTGTGCGACTATTTTGAACTTACTGAGCAAAGCCATGAGAATCACTCAGATGCTTTGCAGGGTGGGGGGGTTCCTGTTTTCCTTGCTGTTTTAAAGAAAAGCCATCCTTATCAAGGCCAAGTCTCAATCTAACCAAAATTCAAAATGTCTACAATTTTATTTTGACCAAAATCATGTTTCCATGAGCACAATTCCGTGACCAACGCACTTGGTTTTTCCAGTACTCACGCTGGAGTCATCCTGGGCTGAATTAATTTAACCGAAGCAGGTTAATGATGACAAATATCTCCCAGAGGGGTCATGCCAAGTTGTTCTCTCTTCCCGAAGCCTCGGCTCTCGCTCGCCGAGGAGCCGAAATTGATTCTTTGGGTTTGCGGCGTGGCTGGAAATTAATCGGTCGGCGCTCTCGGGGATATTCCCAGGACGTGGTCAAGCGACGCCGACCGGCCAGGGGCACCCGGAGAGGCCGGGGCGGTCCGGCTGGGGAGGTGGGCAGGGGGCGCGCGGAGCGAGGGGCGCCCGCCGCCGCCCGCGGTCCCACAAAGGGGAGCCGTCCCGCGCGGCGCGCCCCTGCCCGGGAAGCCGGCCCCGCGGCAAGTTGGGCGAGTTCGCCCGCCCGCGCGCCGGGAGAGCCGCAAGCCGGGCCCCGCGCGGCAGTCGGGGCGGGGTCTGGGCCCCGAGCCGACCCTCGGCGCCGGCCGCCCCGGCCGAGGCGGCTTCCGCGGTCCGCAACTTGGAGAGGGCGGCGGCGGCGGCGCCGCGCCCCGGGGCCGGGCGCCCCCGCCCGCCGGACGCGCCGCGCCCCGCCGCCGGCCCCGCGGCTCCGCCCGAGGCGCAGCCCCCGGCCCGCGCGGTCCTCCCGGCCGAGCCCCCCGAGGCCCCCGCCCGCGCGCGCGCCCCCCGGCACGCACCTCCAACGCGCCGCCCGCCGGGACCGGCTACAGCCCGCGCGCGCCGGGCGGCAAGTGCCGGGGCCGCCGCCTCGCCGCCCGCCGCCGTCGCGGGCTGCCCATCGCCCGGACTGTCCCCGCGCCGGGCTCCGGCGGAGGCGGCCCGGACCTGCCGGCCGGCCGCGGCTGGAGCTCTCCGCCTGCGCGCGCGCGGGCGGGCGGGCGGCCGGCGCTGCTGCTCCGGGCTCCGTGCTCCAGCGCCTCCCGTCCGCCGGCGGCGCCCGGGCTCCCCGTCTGCCGCGCCGGCTCCCCGCGCCGCCGCCCCCCGCCCGCCGGCCCCGCCCCCGCCCGCTCCGCGGCCTCCCATTGGCCGCCGCCCGCCGGCGCCCCGGGCCCCGCCCCGCGATTGGGCGCCGGCGCCGTCCGTCCCGCCGCCGCCGGGCCGGGGCGCAGCCGGTGCGCGGTTCCCAGGCCCGCGGCGCGCGGCGGCGGCGGCGGCGGCGCGGCGGGCGGGGGCCGCGGGCGCGCTGTGCGCGGCGCCGTTTTCGGCCGGACGCGCTCCGTGCTCCGAGGAAGAAGTTGCGGACCCGCGTCGAGCTCCGAGCTGCCCCCGGGCGCCGACGCGACCCCGCCGACCTCCGGCTGCCCGACGTGCGGCCGCCTCGCCGGCCGGCGCCGGGCCCGGAGCCTCGGGGCCCGAGGGCACGGGCGACCTCGGGGACGTGCGCAGACCCGGGGCGCGCCGAGCCACCTCGGCCCCGCGGCTGCCCGGGGCCCCGTCGCTCTGCAGCGCCCGGAGAGAGCCGCTGCGGAGAAGACCGCGCGCGGGCGCCCCTCCTGCGTGCCGACCGCCGAGGGGCGCCCCGCCGCGTGCCCGCCCCGGGGAGCTCCCCGGGGTCGAGGGCGGGGTGCCCGGGGAAGCACGTCAATAAAACGTTAAGAAGGGGGCGGCGGCGGGTGCCCGCGTGCGGGAAACGCTGATGCGAAGGGACCTTCGGGAGCCGAGAGGGAGGCCGCGAGCGGCCAGCACTCCCGGGGGCCCCGGCCCGCGCGGGCCGCTCGCCCCTTCCTTTCTGCCCTCTCCGCGGCGTTCAGCCCGAGGGGGACACGTCCTGGATTTTTATCTCGACAAGGAAGAAAGGAACTTTTCATACCCAACTTTTCTACTTTCCCACGGAAGGCTCTCCTGTGTGGACGCATGCCTGGAAACAACGAATGTCAATCGCTTGATGCTGGAATTGGATGCTGAAAGATGAAAGGGTCTCAGCAGAATCCTTGAAGCCAGACTGGAGCTGACTCTGCCCAGATGGTACCTTGTAGGAGAGTCGCCTACAAGCAGGCATACATACATAAAGCAGGTTTAGGTAGCTTCTTACTTACCTTCCAGCCACACGGTGGGATTTCCTGAGCCGGCTCTTGTCAGAGCTTGGAGCTGGGTTCCCTGAGACTGGATTGGGGCTTTCAGTTCCTGGCCTTCCAGAGACAGGCTTCTTCCTGAAGAGAACGTTATCTCTACTTCCCTATCACAAACACTTCCTAGAACACAGCCCTGTTAAAGTTAAATAGAGGAGGTCCCGCCCACGCTGCGTTTCTCTGTGATCTAAAGCATGCACACATTTTACAACCTTTCATATCTCTTTTTAAACTGTAAGTATAACATATGGGACTAGGTGTCATGTCAGAAAGCAATCCTGTGGCGTGATAAAATTCCTGAGTGCTCCAGGTTTTGATGAATTTTCCAGCTGTCACCTTATTATCAGCGTTGATAAGATTGATGTGTATTTGTCCAGCAAACATGATGAAGATCCTGTGATGTTCCAGATCACGCTAGGTGCTGGGAATATAAAAACGCACAGGACATAAGGCCCCGGTGGTCAGGAGCTCACCATCTCACACTGTAGATCTCTGAGAGGTGTGAACAAAATCCTACAGGAGGAGCAGCCACGAAGGAAGACACACTTCCCTTCATAACATGTTATCACAATGCATCTCACATTTCACTTATTGCATGTTTCGTTGTCTTCTACACTGTTCTGTAAGGGCCCTGAGGAAAGACCAGCATTTCAATCCCTAAGGCAGTGACTGTGGCACATAACAGATCCTGGGGCGGTGGGTCCTGCTGCTGCAGCTGTCCGTTTTCGGATCGATGCGCCCAGCCCTTAATGCGTGCCTTCAGATCCCGTAAATAATGATCAGACGCTCTCAACGACGATGCTAGTAGCCACCATTACCCACCTCCCCATTCCTCTCCTTGTGTTTTGCAAACTAAAACCGAAATATCATAAGCCCTTAGACCCACCGCAAGATTGGCAGCACTTTTTAAAAGTGCCTGTAATTGTGCAAACAGTTGTGTGCGTTTATGAAAGTCACCCCAGATCCCACGCAGCCTGCCCTCATGAGACTGTCCCCGCCCTCAGCAGACAGGCATCGAGGGAGCCCTTTTGCTGTGCCGGAGCAGTGTTATACAGAACAACAGTGATATATCCAGGCACTGGCAAGACCCACAAGGCGTCCACCTTGTGGGCAGCTGTGAGAGATCTTTGAGAGACACAGCTCAGAATGATTCAGAGCCTTTTTCATCAAATATAATATTTTAGAAATACTATTAGATTGAATGCTTGTGTTCTTAATCGCTTGGTCTTGCTTCCAGCAGCCCCCTTGTTTCAGACTGTTATCACAATGTGAAGATATCAGTGTACCATTTTAGCCTCAGGATATCTTTCGGAAAATAATTCTTTTTCTATTAAATCTATACATTGTGCTGAAATTTAAAAACATTTATATCAACTATGAAGTGTAAAATTGTATTTTGCCTAAAAGTTAGAGTGAACTATTATGTGTTTACCTTCTCACTGCCACCTTCCCCTAGGCCAAGACTCTCTCCCCTTGCTCCCAAGCCTCCCTTTCTGTCCCTCAAAACTCTTCTTTCTCCTGTGAGTTTTATCATGCTCTAGACTGGTTCCTGAAGAAAAAAACTCAAGGGATTAGTTCTCTTTACAATTCGGATTCAGCACATCCACTTCTTCCAAAATAGTTCCACCATCAGTCTAACCTATTTTTCTCGAAGAAGTGTAGAAAGAGACAGAGTTCAAAGACATACCAGCTGTCTAACCTGTTCCAAGATTTTGAACTTGTTGGCTGACCTCGCGTGGTATTTGTAGCTATTTACCTTTGAATTTAGTAAACCAGGTGTTTTATTTTCTTGACACACTACAGCAAGATTCCACTTACAGACGATATGCGTTAACACTGATAAATCTGAATAGCTAAGTTAAATGAGGGTTTATATTCCTACCCATCCTTATTTCTTCCTTCCTTTTTTTATTACCCTCTTTTTTAAAGTATTTATTTTATGTCAAATGAATATTTATAATTTGCAACAAAAAGGTATTGACTACACATTACATTCTGGGTATTACATTAGACTCAGAGAGCGTAAGGGCTATTCATTAGAGTATGTGAATTTTATGACAAGGAGCAGAACTTGAGAGCAGGTGCTCAGGACCACCCATGAGTGGCGCCCACAGGGAGAACAGGAGAACCAGCCGTCTGTGGGTGGAGCTTGGGCCAACCAGCAAAGGCTCCACCGAGGATATCAAACCAGCCAGGCAAGGAGAAGAGAGAGCACTGCCACCGGCAAGAGGAAGCACAGTGGGCGAAGACATGAGGCTGACTGTGCCAGGCATGTTTGGGAAACAGCCGTGTCCTTTGGCCAAGCACAGGCTTATTCCCTTATATAACACACCTAGATGGTACGTTGTCCATGCCAGGTTCTGTTTTCTTTTTTAAAGGGCATATCCTCATAGCAGACAAGCATATGGACACTGCTTCACCATTTTTTTTCCAAAGTGGAAAGTTCTTACAACAGAAACTTGTTTGGATACGGTCTTGTGAAATGAAATAAGGAATGCCAAGTCCTGCTGCAGTTTACAAAGAAATGGTTCAACTGCAGCTCAGAAAGCTGGGTCACTGGCCCTAGCCGTCTTGAGCAAAACAAAGCACATGTTCCTCTTAAGGTGAAAACCAGTAGAGTAACATAAGAGTTATTAGTAACGTGCCGAACATACCATACCAGCCCTAAGAACCCAAGAAGAAACCCTCCTAATATGAAAAAGCTCAGTTCTGCGAGTCCATGGAAGGGTCTAGTCATTTGTTCTCTGGGGGATGCAGGTTCTTACATATACAAAGGGGGACTCCAAAAAATCCAGATTTATTTTTTGGAGGGTGGATCTCTTGTAGTACACTCGGAATTTGTTCCTCCACATCAGCTGGTCAACCAATATTTTTACGGACGTTTTGAGGAGGTTGCGTCATGATTTGCAGAAGAAACATCTGAATGTGGCAAACAGGTGACTGGTTTTTCCGCCATGACAATCCACCTGCCCACACTGTGCTGAATGTTCAGGAGTTTTTGACCCAAAAAGGGCATGACCCTGTGCCCCACCCTTCATATTCATCTGATCCAGCCTGATCGACTTTTGTTTTGTTTTGTTTTCCTGGATAAATAAAAGTCCCCAGAGGGAAATGTTTTGCTGATGTGGAAGAGGTGAAACAAAAAAACAGCGGAATCACTAAAAGGCATCCAAATTGATGAGCAAAAACTTGTCTTGAGCAGCGGAAAAAGTATCTCAATAGGTTTATCGCATCAAACAGAAAGTACTTTGAATGTGACTGAAATTTAAACATGCAAGAATAAATACACAATTGTTTATAAATAAATTCCATTTTGGGGGGGATGGTGCCCCCGTTAGATAAAGAAAAAGACTATCCTCAACAAAGCACACTACTTCCTCCCTGGGATTTTTGCACAGGAAATAATTCTAAGAATAGTGCAAAGGCAATCCATTTAAAATGTCAACTTGAATGAACTACTGTATAGACGTGTGATGTGGAAATCAAGAAAGGCAGCATTGGAAGGCATGATCAAAGATCAGTGACGGACATCCCTCAGAAGGGAGAGGCACCTTGTGTTCTTAATCTTAGGTTTCACGAATAAAAACCCTAAGTCTTTGCTGTAATGTGCCCAGTCCAGTGGATCTTCAAGAATCTTCCAAGATAGGTAGGTCATTCCTTTTCTGATTATTCAAACTCTTGGCCATAGCTATTTACATTTCCTACCCCTTCGACTCCCTCTCTCTCTCTCACTTTCTGTAATCCAGACCCACAGCTAAACAACTTGTGCCAACTGTATCACCCTTAGAAGATCTTCTGCCTTCTCACCTTACCTAAAAGAAAAATAAAGAAAGCAGAAGGTGGAGGATGAAGGGAGGAAAGGGAGGAGAAGAGGGAGGAGATGGAGGGAGGGAGCAAAGAAGAAAGGAAGGAGGGAGGGGGAGGGAGGGAGGGAGAGAAGGAAGCAGCCTAAACTACGTCATCCAAAAGCATCTTCCCTCTTGGCCCTTTCTTTGTAATCCAAATAGTGGATTTTTTTCGAAGCCCACAGACTTTGGTGTTAGACAACTCTGCCTCTGAATCTGCTTTAGAAGCTTATTAGATACAGAACTATAAGCAGATTACGTCTGGAGGTAGCATTTTTCCTCATTTAAAAGCGAGAGTAATCAACCTCAGGGGGCCTTGGGGGTGATGCTCTGTGAGTTGCAGCACCGTTGCTGGCCCACCCTGAGTGCTGAAGACGTGCTAGATCCCAGTGCTTCCCATTTGCGCTTGCCCTTTAAGGTAGAGTCTGGAATGCTTCTTCCACCACCTCACACAGAACTTGGCACAGGGCAGAGGCTTGATAAATAGCCTATGAATGAATAAGAGAGTGGGTGGATGGATTGTGCTGAGAGATAAAGTACTATATTGTTTTTTCTGTTTTCTGCTGTAGCAGACTTAAAGTCTATATCTTAATCTTCCAAATTTCATTTCTACTCGAGGTATACACTGTTCTCTGACCAATGCTTTTGGTTGTACTTTTAAGAAATATTAAAGTAATAATAACAACGAGGACGTTGAATTGATCTATGAGCATCTGCTATTCTTTACCACTAGATGGCGTCTATCAATAAAGATGCTAAAAAGGGTTACACACCCTCGGCCAGTTAATAATTTAATTCTAAGGAAATTAATATAGAAAAGGCACACACAGCGAACTTATGTATGTATACGTATTCCCCTTTAACATAGGGTTTCTTTTTAATAGTGGCCATGAATCTAGGGCTGCCTATAACTTGGCAAACCACTTGCTTTCCTAATTCTACCAGCCTTCTGTAACAACAGATTTAAGTTGTTAATTAAGCTCTAAGCAGCCTCAATGTGCAAGACATTTCAGTACCTGATGATTGCTCTCGTCTTTTTACGATGCTGGTGGGAAAATCTACCTCTTGGGGAAACGAAATAGAAAAAGCTGAAAGCAATATGGAGAAAACAAAAGGGCGGACAGACTATTCTCCTTGCCTTCATCATTCCTTGTTCATTCATTCATTCCCGCAACAGTGAGGGATTGGGCACCTAGTATTCAATACTTTGGGGAATGGTCTTGCTAGCTCATAACCACAAACTATCAGAACATTAAGAGGAAAGTGTTGATATTATTACAGGTAAGTCACAGGAGGGAACAGATATTTTAAAAATTGTTGCAAGTTATAAGGGAGACACTGAGCTAAATTTGAAATGTCCCATCAAAACCATGTCGCGCCGGCTCGGTGGCTCAGCCTGTCATCCCGCGCTTTGGGAGGCTGAGGTGAGTGAACTGCCTGAGCCCGCGGGTTCGAGACCCGCCCGGGCAACTTGGCGAGACCTCATCTCTACAATAAATCAAAAAATCAGCCGGGCATGGAAGCGCGTGCCTGTAATTCCGGCTACTCGGGAGGCTGAGGCGGAAGGATTGCCGGAGCCCAGTGGGTTGAGACTGCAGGGGCCGGGAGCAGACACTGCCCTCCAGTCTGGGCGACAGAGTGAGACTCCAACACAAAAACAAACAAACAAACAAACAAACAAACATGTCGTTTCTGCTTTCAAGTTCCCAGGTGGGTTTGCAAGGCCACGCTTCCTCATCCCGACATTTGTTTGTCTGCAGAATAGCTGCGTTTGAGATTTCTTGAGGAGAGACCTAAGCCAGGGAGCAAGATGAGAAAGGACAAAGAACAAGATGCTAGGAGGCAATCAGAGAGAAACATGGGCAGGAAGAGTGGCCAAGGATTGGGGATGTAAATTCTGTCCACAAAATATGAAGGTGAAATCTCTGAAAACACCTTTGATGTGGAAAAAGCAAGCTCATACCATATTTTAAGGTTGAAAGAGTAAGTAAGGAGAAATGGACTATCAAACAAAATCAAAATACCTTAGCATTCCTAGTCCCGATGTTTCCAGAAAATCGTAAAATCAGGTGTGGAAGTCCCAAAAAGGAACTCTGAGTCCTAAGAACTCTTGCTTCCTTATTGCCAGAAATGCTGAGAAGTGACTCATGAGGAAGCCTGTGGCAGACACCATTTGAATCCACCTGCCCAAATCCCCATCCAGTGTTTCACAATATTGCTTACAGCTCAACGTTCTGAAACCCAAACGACCAGTTTTCCCTGAAGGCTGGCGACCCTTGCCGACGGTGACATTTGTGCTGTTACTCTGCTGAGTACTAGACCCAGCCGAGTCTTCTTAGATGCCTCTCTTTTTCTACCTTCCCTCATTCCAGTGTCCCCCCAAGCATCTGTCGCTCCTGTCTCCTTCCCTTTCCAGTGCTACCAATCCTCCTTAGGTGCCTTCGTTCCTCACTGTGGACAACCCTTCTCAATGAGCTCTTTGTTTTCTCCCCCCAGCTTCTCAATCGCTGGACGCACTGCTTTCAGCATGCGGGCGCCCAGCTCACAATCCTACCTGAGCTTCCATTGCTACCTGGGTCATGCCACATTCTTGCACACCTTTAGGCTGCCACAGTCTGGCTCCAACTTTAGCTTCCCGGACCTCTCGGCAGAGCACTTGCTCCTCCTTGGAACACTCACTTCCCTTTGCCCCATTGTGCTGCCTTCTCCTGGAAACCCTCCCTTCCTCTCTGACCACAGGCCCTGCCTCGGAAACTCTTCCACATCTTCACATCTGCAGTTTCTCTGGATTTCCTGACCTGCACCCTCTCCCTGGCAAATCTCATCCTTTCAGATGTTTGCAATTGCTTTCCTTACTGGGACCGCTGAACCTCCATGGACGGCCCTGGAATCTACACTCAGCTCCCAAGAACCCAGGCATGCATACACACACACACACACACACACACACACACACACACACACACACCCTACAGGCTCAGTCAACACACACACACACACACACACACACACACACACACACACACACACACACACACCCTACAGGCTCAGTCAACATCTCTCCTTAAGTGCCTCAAAGGTAGCTCAGTCTCAGTATACCTCAAACCCTATCCGAAAACGTAACTGTCCTTTGACCTCTCAACACTCCTTCTTCTCCTGTGATCCCTACTTGGGTAGCAGCATCACCACCCACTTATTTGTTACGTCAGAAACCTAGGGCTGCTCCTCAACTCGTCCTCATCCTTTATGCCCTCATTCAATCCCCGGCCAGGCATTTAGCATTACCCCCTAGATATCTCTCGCACGTATCCACGTCTCCTCATCCTGTCTTGCTGAGGCAATAGCAGCAACCCCTAAACGGTCCATCTTCCTGTCTCCTCTCCAGCTCTTCCCTTATCCAGTCGCCTCACTGTGGTCTTTCATACACACAAATCAGATCACCTCTCTCTCTCTTTTTTTTTTTTTTTTCTGAATTGGAGTCTCACTCTGTCGCCCAGACTGGAGTGCAGTGGCCGCTCCCGGCCACCGCAGCCTCGACCTGCTGGGCTCCGGCGATCCTTCCGCCTCAGCCTTCCGAGTAGCCGAGAGGAATTACAGGCATGCGCTATCATGGCTGGCTGATTTTCTGATTTATTGTAGAGATGAGGTCTCGCTGCCCAGGCGGGTCTCGAACCCGCGGGCTCAGGCCATCCACTCACCTCAGCCTCCCAAAGGCGCGGGATGACAGGCTGAGCCACCGAGCCCGGCTGATCACCTCTCTCTTATACTTCAGAACTCTCAGAGGCATTCCACTGCCTCCAAGACGAAACTTGAACTTGACCTGGCCCGCCCCTTACAGTCTCCCACCTTGCTCCCTGTCCTTCAGCAACACCACACGCATCTCAGTCGTTCTACCTTCCTCGTCCTTCGCCTCTGAGCCTCCACACAGACTTTCTGTCTGCCAACAGTTTTCCTCTCTCCCTGCCTCCATCTTGTTAACCCCCATTCATCTTTCAAGTCTCCAGTGACACTCCCTCAGGAAGACCCTTCTCGAACCCCGCATTCCTATGTCTTCTTGTAGGGTTTGGATCACAAGCCCAGATGACACAGTTCTGAATACCACAATCCCAAATGTTGAAATCTCAGAAGATCAAAATCCCTAAAGTCTAAAATCCTGAAAATTCCAACCACAGGAAAGTCACGTCATGTCCGACCAACTCTTATGGACTCGCTCTGTGCCGTCACCCATGATGTATCCCGGCAATGCACTTTTTCATGTGTGGAATTTTCTTTTTGTTTCTTTTTCCTTTTTTCAGTTTTTTTCCCCACTGTTTCAAATCGCCAGCACTATTATTTTTTACAATTTGCTATGCTGTGTATTTCCTCTTCACATCATTTCAGTACTGGAGGTACGCATTGTATAAAGACTTTTAGAAAGTTCTAATTCATTTTATGCATTTTTTACAAATTCCACTCCACTAAAGTGCATTATCTCATTGACTTTGTGTGTGTACGTAAAAATGTTAAAATTTCCTCAGGACATGAAATGTCATCCTCTTCGTATATCTGCATCTGGGAATGATAAAATTTCTCACGGCCTTGGCTCTTTGGGCGGTTGCATATGTAGTGGTGACCCATCTCAGTTCTTGAATGGTCTCATCAAAAAACAGATTGTTCATTACAGTATTTCCAGTGACCACCGTTATAAAGCTAGGTGCACACAATTAACAACCATAGTGCTATGCCTTAATACATTTTCCTTTTGACCTATTTCTTTATTAATGTTATTCATCTGTTCATAACTGCTGTACCCATGTGACTGTTGTTAGTGCACCTGGTTGTTTATGCTTCAAAAAGATATAAGTTGTTATTGTTTATTTTACTATGTAAGATGGCCTGTGAAATGTTCTACCCTGCTATTATATGTTTCTCAAATACATCCTCTTTTAAAAGGTAAATAAACATCTTTTAAATCATCCTTAAATTATTTTTTTCCAGAATTACATTTTAGGGATTTTGGTCTTTGGGGGTTTCAATATCTGAGATTGTGGCATTTGGGATTTATGTGTCTTTCAGGTTTATGCTGAGCTCACCTTCTTGTGTCATCCTGAACTGACCCATCCTTAACCTCCTCATCCTTCCTTGTGTGTAGATTCTGTCTTTCCCACCAGAATGCATTCTCTGTGAGGGCAGGAAGTGTGCCCCATGATCTACTGCCCCATGAAACATTTTCTCACAATCCAGTGTGCATGTGACCTCGCAGTAGCTTTTGCCAAAGATCCCAACATCAGCCCAGAGAGGTCTCTGCTGGTGCATCTGGTGAATGAGGGAATGAGCCCAGCAGAAGTTCATTGCCTCTGCTAAGGGGCCAGTGTCCCTTATTTGGCAATGAACATATTTGGCCACTTACAGAGCCTTATCGTTGGAGGGGAGGGTTGATTCTCAGAACAAAACGATGCCTGTTATTCATATTGATTTATCTTGGAGCCTGCCACCATATTCCAGCTGGACTGTAGGGAGAAATAGAGCGATACATCAATATTATCTATTAAAATTCAGTGTGGTACTAGGACACAAGCCCCTTGCTTTTGTTTCTTTCTATTACAACAGAGAGAGAGAGAGAGAGAGAGAGCGAGAGAGAGAGAGAGAGAGAGAGAGAGAGAGAGAGAGAGATTGCACCCAGATACAGCACAGACATCCAGGCACCACTGGCACATCTGTAGCAATGCCCTGCAGAAGGTGGCAGAAGCAGCAGCAGGGCCTATTGGGAGACTGGGACGGCGAGGAAGAGACTGTCACAGGCTCACAGAGATGGTAGTATCTGGCAAGTGTGACTTTGCCCAGAACAGTACTGCCCAGTATTGGCTACAGTGTTCCAATAGACAAGGTGGGCCTAGCGGAAGTCACAGAGCTATCAGTAGGCTCAATCCTGTACACGGAGCCTCAACCCCTGAAGACGCCCAGGCAGGTGTGAGAGACGTCATGCTTTGGTCGAGAATTTGTATTCCATATTAGCAGATAAGGCAAGAGTCAAAGAAAGGCAAACGATTCTTCTGAACATGGCCCCTCTGCACCTGAGGCCCATCGAAGGAGTCTCTGTTGGCATACAAATTGTGTGTGTCATGGGAATTTATGGACATTATCTTGAACTCTTCATTTTTACTGTGATGGTTACAATCTATGTCTTGTCTCTCTAACCGCATTTGA
This sequence comes from Cephalopachus bancanus, assembly GCA_027257055.1. NCBI lineage: Eukaryota > Metazoa > Chordata > Mammalia > Primates > Tarsiidae > Cephalopachus > Cephalopachus bancanus. Next base: position 1,195,668 of record JAPVLO010000392.1, read on the forward strand.
TAATGATGGAGATAAGTCTATCTGAGCACCTTGGCTGCTGTTCAAGGAGTTTTGAGGAATGGCATGGGCATATGATATTACTTTGAGAGTATAGCACAGAAGGCGGGATTACTCATCAGCTTTTACCCCCTTTGAGGGTATAAAACCTAGAAATGCAAATGGGCTTGTTGTCTCTGGAGTGCACAGGGCCAGAACCCCAATTTCTTGAAAATCTTTCTGTGTAAACATGGTCATTTCTTCACTACATCTTTTCTCTCCATTATCTACCCAGAGATTTCCCCAAGGAAATTAGAGAAGTGTGTGAAGATTGAGCATTGAAGGTATGTGTGGGCAAGTAATTATGACAAAGTGGTCTCTCTCTCTCTCCAACACGCTCTAATAACAAAAACAATTGCTTTAGGGTCACCTATTATGTTCATTATCCACACCTTTTCTCCATGCAATAGCACAAGTCGTCAATAATAGAGTATGATGGTTTCTTCCCAAAAGAAAAGTTACATGACATAAAACACAAAGCAATACAGTCTCAGAAAAGTTGCTTTTTTTTCTTTTTCTTTTTTTTTTTAATAATGTTCCTATGCTGTTGAAGACTGTTTCTGATTACTTAGTAATTACCCACCAAGGACCAGCTCTGGCAGCCTACATTTCCAGGAGCAGAGTGACACACCTACGACATCTGACAGCCATGATCATCAATCAATTGCCCAAACTATGGAGTCTGATCATTTATTGCCATACCTTCCATTGACAATTACTCCCTGGGTTCCCAGAGTGAAGCCTGCACAGGAGGAAAGAAATGATAACAATGTTTGTGTTATGTCTATCTATCTGTGATATTATTTGATATGTATAAACATATATATACATATGAATGTGTCTGTGTATGTGTGTGTATGTGTTATTTATATAGAAACAAAATTTATATCTGTAAACAACATCTTAGTCTCCTGCCCTCCTTTTACCTGTCCAAGGCAGAATTCTCATCTGACTGTGGGTCATAAGACCCTCATTCCACAGGGGGTCCTGCCACATACCGCAAAGGAAGAAATGACACACAGGGATACCAAAAAGAATCTGAACTGGGAGGCCTTCCTGGGTTTAGGGCACACATTTCTCTGAGGTTGGGTTGTCTGTGCTCCAGTCATGACTCTCCAGTGACGTCTCCTGGAAAGTCCCAAGAGGACAGGGTTTGGGGAGTGTGTTGATAGTTTACCACATGGAAGCTTCTGGAGGGTGATGCACCCAGGGAGGGCATGGAATCTCCGCACCCCTCTCATGTGCCTTGTCCTGTGCGTCTCTTCATCTGTACCCTTTGTAATATTTTTTATTTATTATTTATTTATTTTATCTGTTTGTTTTGAGTTGGACCCTCACTCTGTCACCCAGACTGGATAACAGTGGCCACTCCTGGCCACCGCAGCCTCGACCCGCTGGGCTCCGGCGATCCTTCCACCTCAGCCTTCCAAGGAACTGGAACTACAGGTGTGCTCTGCCACGCCCGGCTAATTTTTTGATTTATTGTAGAGATGAGGTCTCGCCAAGTTGCCCAGGCGGGTCTCGAACCCGTAGGCTCAGGCAATTCACTTACCTTGGCCTCCCAAAGGCGCGGGATTACAGGCTGAGCCTTGCCCTATGCGTCTCTTCATCTGTACCCTTTGTAATATTTTTTGTAATATTTTAAATAATAAACTGGTACACAGAGTTTTCCTGAGTTCTGTGAGCCGCTCCAAGAAATTAGTTGAACCCAAAAAGGGAGTCGCAAGAACTGCAGTTTGAAGCTAGCCAGTCAAAAGTTCTGGAGGCCTGGACTTGCAACTGGTGTCTGAAGACGGGGGCAGTTTGGGGACTTAGCCCCAACCCATGGCATCTGACACTATCTCCAGGTAGATAATGTCAGGAATGAATTGGAGGGCACCAAGCTGATAGTTTGTCGCTAGGGAGAAATCCCCATATATTTTGGGGTCACAGAAGTCTTCTGAGTTGACTGCAACAGCGTTGCATTGTTGGTGTGAAAGCTGAGGAAAAACAGCTTGTGCTTTTTTCTAGCACTACGTATGTACAAATCAGTGACACTTCAAACAGGAGGTCCCCATTAGATCATAGAACATACCACATTACATTTCATTTGTGCTTATTCAGATCCTTTCATGCTTTCAGTGGTTTACCAGCAGGAAACCACTAGAGTGGACCTGTCCAGACAAGAGGAGACAACATACAATTATCATCTTGAGCATTCCCACTTGGAAAATTGACTAGCATTCATGTGGAACAATAAAATCAAATTTGCTGGCACTTTATTCCCAATTCATGTGGCCAAAACGAGGATCTAGTGGAGAGAGAGTAACTGCATACTGGGGGGAGACACCAAAGAGGAAAATTCATCTGTATCTCTTGCAAACATACAGTCGAAACACTGAGCTCATTCATTCCAAACACTCGGTTTTCCCTCTTGCCCATAAAAAAACCAGTAAATAGCCGGGCTCGGTGGCTCAGCCTGTAATCCTGCGCTTTTGGGAGGCTGAGGTGAGTGGATTGCCTGCGCCCGCGGGTTCGAGACCCGCCTGGGCAGCGAGACCTCATCTCTACAATAAATCAAAAAATCAGCCGGGCGTGGTAGCGCACGCCTGTAATTCCGGCTACTCGGAAGGCTGAGGCGGAAGGATCGCCGGAGCCCAGCAGGTCGAGGCTGCGGTGGCCGGGAGCGGCCACTGCACTCCAGTCTGAGCGACAGAGTGAGACTCCAACTCAAAAAAAAAACCCCAGCAATTCTGATTTTTTAATGCTATTTGGAGATGAGAAAACCTCACTTTAATACTGTCACTTAGCAAACATGTACATATTGAACTGCTGCTGTGTGCTGGCCATCCTTCTGGAGGGTGGAGTACAAGGCCACAGGCCTATCTCGTGGGCGATATCTCGTTTATATCTTGGTTTGTATCTAGATTTGTCTCACGACTCCCTCTTTGGGTTCAACTAATTTCTTGGAGCAGCTCTCAAAACTCAGGAACACACTGATGTCTACCAGTTAATTATAAAGAATATTGCAGAGGATACAGATGAAGGGATGCATAGGACGAGGCACATGAGAAGGGACGTGGAGTTTCTATTCCTAGGTTTATATCTAGTTTGATTGGTAGGCCTATGTCTAGTTTGAGACTGGAAAGTCCCAGAGAGTATAAGGCAGGTGACAAGGATGTGAGACAACCCAAAGATAAATGCCCACTTATTCACTTTACCGTTCATCCATTCATCCGTCTATCCATCCACTCATTCGTTCAATTATCAAACATTTTTTGTGTGCTACTGTATGCCAATCGTTGTGCTAGGCACTGCAGCTGCAAAGATATATCTGAGCTCAGTCTCTAGTGGAAGAAATAAACAAGTAGACAAGTCATTCTAAAAGAAAAGAAAAAGGACGTGCATCCTCTCCACTCCAGCAGCCAGGAAAGGGTATGATGTAAATTGAGCCCCAAAGAATATCATGTATTGACCTAGTGGGGAAGAAGCCTATTTTTTTTTTTAATTTTTTATTTTAAGTCTGGGTGACAGAGTGAGTAAGACTCCAACTCAAAAAAAAATTTTTTTTATTTTAAAATTATCGGTTACAGTTAAGGGTTAGGTTTACAAATATGCATCGTTCAGGCACTCTTGTTGATAAGGGGTGTCTCCCCGTCCCCAGACAGATATTGACTACTGTTAGTCCCACCTCCCTTCCCCTCCCTATCCCCCACAGTTTCCCACCACTGTCAATCCTTTTCTTATAGTATTACGATAGATGATTGCAAACATGTGAGTGAGAACATGTGATACTCAGATCTTTGTTTCTGTGAGAGATCACTCAGTATTATAGACTCCAGTTCCATCCAGGTTGCTGAGAAATTCATGATTTTGTTCTTTTTTATGGCTGCGTAGTATTTCATCGTGTATATGTACCACATTTTTTTAATCCAGTCCTCTTTTGATGGACAGCATGGTTGGTTCCAGGTCTGTGCTATTGTGAACAACGCTGCGATAAACATACATGTGCAGGTATCTTTTTGATAGAGTGGTTTGAGTTCTTCAGGGTATATTCCCAGTAGGGGGATTGCGGGGTCATATGGGAGGTTGATATTTAGAGCTTTTAGGAATCACCACACTGCTTTCCACAGAGGTTGCACTAGTGTGCACTCCCACCAACAGTGTAGAAGTGTTCCCTTTTCACCACACCCTCTCCAGCATCTGTTATTTTTTTCGTTATTAATAATGGCCATTCTGACTGGAGTTAGGTGGTATTTCAGTGTAGTTTTGATTTGCATCTCCTTGATGATTAGTGATGTTGAACATTTCTTCATGTGTCTGTGGGCCACTCGGATGTCTTCTTTCCCAGTTCCTTGACAGCTGTCACTTTACTAGAGTTTTCATCTATTCCCCACCTCTTCACACCCTGCAGCTAACTCTGATGAACGCACCAGTTCCCTGTATCTTAACTTTTCCATTGGCTTGAGCACAAAGTTAGTGTTGTATTACGGTGGTTTTTAAATCAAATTCAGTGAAATATTTTGCAGTTTAGAGACAATGCAAAAAGGATTCTTTCACTTTTTCACTCTTTAAGATGAAATCTCCTGAACTTCAATATGCATTTACTACCTAAAAATTTTAAGGTGGGCCTTTAACCTGAAATGTGTCGCTTTAAGTTTCTTCTTTTTCCTTGTCTTATCACTTCATCCATTTTTACATTCTGGCTGCAAAAGTAAGCAAGAGAAATAAAATGTAATTAGCACATCCAAGGAAATGTAAAAAGTCTAAGTCTCTGAGTACTGCCTAAGCCTACCAATGTGACATGGGCATACTCTTCAATTCTCCTTAAGTTCTCAAGTACTATGCAATACATTCAGGAATTTCAACCTAAATGAGTATTCTTTTATATTTTTATATTTTAAAAAAAACCTTCGCACAGTCTCCTGTTGTTGAAACTTTTAGTATGATTCATTCAACTTCATAGGGAAATTCTATTTTAACCCAAGAGAGGACAGATTTTATTTCTGTTTTGGAGTGCAGGTTCTACTATTGTGTACCTACAGAACTTTAATCTGCTTTTCCACTCTTCTTCAGAGCATAAACTTAGCTTGCTAAATCTTTTTGTCCCTTTCCAAAGGAAATAAGACATGCTATCAAAACAAGATGCTGCATTACTTTTTGAGGCTGCTGTAGAAAAAAAAGCTTATTTCATTTATACGTAGGAATATAGATGAAGCTAGTTAAAAGGACAATAAAGCACATTAAGGACAGAGACTAAAACCTGGTCCTCACTTGGGGGTAGTTTAGACACAAAGAGAATATGACAATGCTATTTATCTTTGTTGCAACCCAGTGATTCACATGTGGACATTTCATCACTCCCATGATTATTGCTCTTCATGACAGAACATTGATCATTCAGGTAGGACAGGTCTTACAACCAAAGCGTTGACAGTTGAGACTCTCCTATGTGCAGACTTGAATTAAACTCTAAGAGAAGATAAAGCCATCCAGCTGATTTTACATGGAACCATGTTTGCCAGGTTATGCAGTTTCTTCTTTCATTGAACTGGGAGTCAGGTGGTCTGAGGTCCAGCCTGGCTCTGCAACAGACAAGCTATGGGATTTAGGGACTTCACTTGACCACTGAGCACCTCAGTTTGTTTGGCTGCCAACCATGGAGAGGGAATTAATAACCTCTAAGCTTCCCCCTGGCTCATAGGATGTAGGAATCCATAACAAATGGATCAAAGAATGCAATTCTTCAAGGTCAGCAGAAGCCACTATTTTTGGACAGGCGTCTGTTCAATTATGGAAGGAAAATATTTCTGACTCTTTGGACAATGCCGCCTTCTAAATGCAATTTGTTGTGCTTCTGCATTTGTTTTGATAAAAGCCTATTTCAGGCGGGATATTTCTTCATAAAACTAATGACCAAAAAGATTTGTTTGCCTCCTTGCTGTTTTCTATTAATTAAGGCAGTTTTCGTTAGAATAGACTATCATTTTTATTTCATTGATCTTAAATAGCAAGATCAATGATATTTGATTGAGGTTGGTTGAGTGGAGTGGAAACAATTTCTAAGCATGGAGTCCTATCACAGAATCTGAAAGTTTCAAAGAAAATTACAATGGTTTCCTATCTCTCCATATATGATCCAAGACCAACAGGAATTTTTGTTGTTTTAAAGGTCTTTAAACTTTTATTTTCCTTAAAGAATCTTCATGTGATGTGAGTGTGCCTTTTCATTATTTTTTCATTTGTACTGATCTGTCTCCCTCCCACTGACCTGTGCCGAGCGGGAATCTTTACTTTTAAGGTGTTATACTTTCAACAATCACAGATTTCTCCAGCTTTGTCTGTCACCAATAAAATGATTGTTACATGGAAATTTCTTCTACAGTGACTTCTACTTTTCTTCAGAGAGTAGTATTGACTCTCGTTTATTCCTTTTTCATTGGTTATCAACTCTAGGGAGGAGACTTTTACTAGAAATCAGATCTGGTATTTGACAAGTAAGAAAAGCTGTGCAGAACTGCTTTTCCAAGCAAGGTCTAGGAGCGTGACTATCCAAGGAAGATGGCTACCTATGTGAGTTTATCTACTACAACAAAGGTAAATCTTATTGATTTTTGACTTTTTTTCTTTTAACAGTATCTTATTCTGTTGCCCATGCTGGAGTGGTGCAACCACAGCTCACCATAGCCTCAAACTCCCAGGTTCAAGTAATCCTCCTGCCTCAGTCTCCCAAGTAGCTGGGACGATAGGTGTGTGCCACCACACCCAGTTAATTTTTTTATTTTTTGTAGACCACATATTTCTTGCTCACTATGTTGACCAAGCTGGTCCCAAACTCTTGTCCTCAAGTGTTCCACCTGCCGCAGCCTTCGAAAGTGCCAGGTTTACAGGTATGAACCACTGCACCCTGCTTGATTTTTGTCTTTGTGTGCTTCTCTTTAAGACCAACCCAGATAAAAAGACAATAAAAATATAAAATGCTTTTGGCAAGTGGCAGTAAAATATTTATTCTAGATACTTATAGTTAGAGTGCTGTTTTAATTGGATATTTTTAGGCCTAATGGTTTTGATAGTCAATGTGTTTGAATTAGAAAGCAGACACAGGTTGACGGAAGGGAAGCTTAAATAAATGTGTGTGCTCCCTTTAAGAAAAAGATTACTCAACTGCAAATACAAAGTTAGTTATGAAATACACCTGTTTTTCTCTGCCACTGCCTCCATGCTTCTGGTGCTAGACACCAGAGGACTCACTCATACTGAGCTACCAACTCTGGCCCTGAATCTTTGAGTCTCTGACTTTCATGAGAAGAGAAAAAGCTTCACGGACACAAAAGAGAGGTAGTTACCAAATTTGTGAGGTGTAACCTTCTCATAGGTTTCATGTAGAAAAACAAAAAGTACTCAAGGTAAGGAGTTCATGTAGGAATAGCTGGGCAGGTGATAAGGGATCTGAAAACTGAAGCATAGGACAGTGAGGCAACATAGCAATTAGCAACCCCAGCACTGAGTGACAGTGGGTAAAGCCACCAGAACCCAGCCCCAGCTCCAGCTGCTGATAACAGGGGAAAGAGCTTCTGGAGGAAAATGAAGCCTCTGTGTATTAGCTGTCTTTGACAGTGGAACAAATTACTCCAAGCCCTGTGGCTTAAAACAACATGTACTATCTCACAGTTTCTGTGGGTGGGGAACCCAGGCATGGCTTAGCTAGGTGCTCTGACTCTGTACTGCTCAAGTGTGTAATCAAAGTGCTGGCCGGGCAGGGTTGCAATCATCTGAAGGCCCGGTTGGGGGTGGAACTGCTCACTCAAGTGATGGTTAGCAGGACTCAGCTGCTCACAATCGCTGGACAGTCGTCTTCTTCCATTTCTTGCCAAATCAGGTGGCTCACAACATGGCAACTGGCTTCATCAGAGCATGGAAAGAAAGTGTGGGAACAAGGCGGAAGTCAGCCTTTTTTTCCCACCTAATCTTGGAAGTGACATCTCATCGTTCTTGCCATGCTGTACTCATTAGAATAATGCCAGCTCACATTCAGGGAGAAGAGTTTCCACAAGGCCATGAACACAAGAAGGGCAGTTTCCTTAGGAGTCATTGTCAAAGCTGCCGACCATACAGGGAAACACAGACACTGCCGAGGATAGCAGAAGAATGGAAAGAGAGAGGAGGAGGAATGGCCCTGGCTTCTCCTGTCGTCTAATCTTCTAGTAGGACCTCCACCTGGCAGGGCAGGTTGGAAATGCAGTTCCATGTCCCACAGCAGAGCAAGGCAAGGACAAAGGATGGATCTGACAGCAGATGGCTACTCACCAACATAGGTTCCTTTCATATTCTCTGACATGACTGGACAAACTACACAAGGGGATTCTATTCCAAGAGAACAATTTCATGGTGGTTGTGATAATTGCAGCTCTTTCTAGGACTCATATTATGGTTGGTCTCTTGTAAGGTGGCTCTGTGTAATACTCCAAATTTCCAGTCCATCAAAGGCCCCCCTAAAACACACACACACATACCAAACAGAAACACACACATATACCCTCAATTCTTACCCACGCAGTGGAGTTTCCTTACTTGGTTGGGACCAGGCGACCCACACCAGGTCCTCTATAGCTATACCCCAGAGAGGATACCTTAAACTTAGTATGATTAACTTTCACTTTCCAAAATGTACTCGATCATTCAGACAAGTCTTGGGCTATCTGGTTAATATCACACAGAGAAGGCAGGTAATCTGTGAGTCAATGATGACTTATCTTATTTGAAAACTTTGGCAAGATTTTTGCAATAAATCAATACTCTAATTTTAATTTACTCCCCTTTTCTGCAATATAATTGGCCACACATCATCTCCAGACTGCAGCAATAAAAGTAACAGTAGGCAATGTTCAGCTGACATGGGTTTTGCATAATACCCTCTAGCAGATTGTATTTTCCAAAGAAGGCTACAGCAATATTTTTCACCTCACATGCTCTGGGGCCTTGTCACACCCCTGTTAAGACGTGGCATTGATGTCCACTCCCCTTAATCTTGGGTGGGTTTTTGCCACGGCCTTGACTGATAGATTATGGTAGAAGGCTAGATCATGCAAATGCCATGAACTTGCACCTTGTTCTCTTGCTACACCCCCTATTGGAATCCAACTGCCATGCTGTGAAGAAGCCCAGGCAGCTGTATGAAAGCTCACATGGAGGAAAATGTAGGGCTCTGTCCCAGAATCCCAGTTTTACTCAGCCAGTAGCCAAGACCAACCAGCTAGTTTTGTGAGTGAACTGTCCTCCAAGTGCATTCTTCGGTCCTCTGTTGAGCTTCTCCAGCTAATACCACTTGGAGCAGAAGAAACTTCTCTACTGAGCCCTGCACAAATTGCAGACGCGTGAGCAAAATACATGACTGTGGTTGCTTTAAGCCACTACGCTTTGAGGTAGTTTAAAACACAGCGGTAAGAAAACTGGACCACACCTTTGGGGAATTTCCCGCAGATCCCCCAAAGAGGCCAAGTACATCACTTAGGAATGCGTTTGGTTAGGAGTCACAGAAAACCTGATTTAAGAGTGACTTACACAAACAGGGATTTTATGTGCTCACATAACAGGAAGAATGGAGGTAGAAGGCAGCTGCCATTGGTGTGGAGACTTTATTCTGTTAGGGCCATGGCCTTTGAAATGATCTTGACCTTTCTGCCATAGTCGTTGCCTCAGTGTCAGAGGTGGGGCTGTCTCGGCTCCCAGAGCAATGTCTGTGTGGCAGGTGTGAAGATGGGAAGAGAGGTCAGTCAGGCCCCTTTGCTTCTTGGTGCCTTTCCTACGCTCTAGCAGCCTGCAGGCCACAGGTGCACCTCCAGCGAGAAGAGAGGCAGAAAGAATACTGGCCTGTATCCCACGACAGCAAGGGGTGACAAGGAAGTAGGGGGAGGGTTGGGCTCAGGGGAAGCCCAATAATGTGTCTGCCCAGGATTTTGCAAGGGCTGGGGTCCCTGTGTGAGATGAGGAGGCCTTGAGTGAGAAGCAACGGGCGTCAGGAAAAGGAATAAGATAAATGAGTAGACGTCAGGCCGGGCTTACCAGTCAAGAAAAAATGCAATTTAGATTTGCTTGTCACGTATTTCATATCTTCAAAAACCGGCAAATCTCCATACCCATATGCTTAGCTTAGAAATTTCCTCTGATCCTTCAAATGCCTCTTTGCAGATACCTCCCAAGTTTCCCTCTGATGCCGGGCCCGACCTCGAATTCCAGTTCCCCATTTTCCACAGCCTCAAGTCAGACAACCTTCTACCACTTCTAACCAGTGCATCTGACACTGGCCTTGTCTGACCTCTAAACAGGTTTTCTATCTGTCTCCCCTATTAATGCCAGACTCTAGTCATCTCTTAGCCCTCTCTCTGCCTCACCCAATCTCTCTGTATTCCACCTTGCTGAGAGATCTGGCCTCTCTCACTTTTCCATTTTCCGCTCCCGCCAACTTAGGTTCGCTCCTATTAGCTTTCTCTAGAACTCGTGCAATAAGTTCTCTTTCACCTCTGTTCTTCTTTCCTTCTAATCCATGCTCTACACAGTTGGATATTAGGAATGACTTTTATACAGCTTTGTAATTTCCTAGGAAGCTGATGTGGGCTTCATGAGTGGTTTCTCCAGCAACATTGCCTGCTGTTTTTGTAAATAAACACATCATTTACTCATCAAAGGGTCTTGGGCCAGGGCCTGAGTGTACAACAGTGGACTTGACTTTAAGACCTCAGAGATGCAGAATGCAGAGAGGCTGACTAAACCTGACTGATGCAGTACCTTCCTGACATGCAAGAGCGTAAGAATGGAAATTCTGTCATTGCCAACATGTACAGATGGCGTGATCTTTCATATGAAAAACTGAATTCCTATGTGTGACTGTTCTTCAAGTTGTCTTCCCTTATGTTGGTGGGAGAGTCTTGCTCAGATGTGCATTTACCAGCTGAAGTGTCCAAAAAGCCTCATGTTTACTTCTGTCTGTGAGCATGTGAGATCATTTTTACCTCCTCTCTTCAGCCCTCCTGAATTATCAGTTTGAACAAACTGGAGCAACTCAGCTTGACATACAGCTTTACCAGATTGAGGTTGATAACCGCTCTGCTCTTGGAATTTCTCTGCTCAAAAATCTTTACTGCCTTTTCCTTCCTTGATAGTTGCATTTTCTACACCTCCCTTCATGGTGGGCCAAGGTCTCACCTTCCACACCCGTCCCACCTGTGGTCTAGCTATTCTCTCCCCTCCAGTCTGGTCTGCCCATGATTTTCTGCCATCTATTGTTGGCTCAGGCTACGTCTTCTGTTTCAACTTTGTTGTCACCTGTTAACAAAATTCAGTTAAAAAAATGTGAGATGTCACAGAGACACATGCCTTTATTTAATTTATGAGAAATAAATCACTTCATCTTCATAGAATGGGTTTATAATAATATCTTGTCTAAATTTGGTGCTCGGTGAATTCTTTGTTGAAAACAATGAATTAAGGGTCCTTCACTCATCAGCTATTGCTCAAATAGACAGGTCTAATTGAGAAGATTCTTGCCATGATTACCTGGTTAATTGATTGTCCTCTGTAGTCTGTGATTCTGCCACCTGCCCCTTTGTACAATAGCATTTGTCCTGCAATATCATTTACTATGACATAAACTATCAACTGACCATATAGTCATTTTATTTGCTAATTGTCCCATGACTCATCCTACTACATACAACCCTGTACTTAACTTATATCTCTTGCAGCTTTTCTACCATGTGTCCTAATACCCCAGCAGAAGTTAAATGCAAGAAGAAGTCTGGAAGAAGATATCTACTTGTATGAATGATGTCAGTTCTGCCTACTGCATGGAAGGCTCTGCAATTGGGCTGCTCTGAGTTCTAATCTTGGCCCGGGCCTGTTCAATGTCTGAGGCACTGACTAACATGGAGGCACTCAACAAATTAATTCTGCTTATTCACCTGGTTTGTATCAAAGAAAAGCAGAAACTTAGTCTTGGGCCTGTTTGTTGTTATGAGATATGGTAGATGCAACGTATATTCCCTACTGCAGTTTTTCTGCCTTTTATTAGCAGCTAGTAGGAAACTTCCATTTCTCCTCATTTCAAAGCTTGACTTCTCATTTGAATATCTTTCAAAGTACTAAGGAATCCTCTATTTCTAAAGTTGCTTGCAAATCCACGAGGTCCCCAAACTCCACCCTTCCAAATCTGTGATCTTACATTGCCCCATGTGAGATTTCTGTACTATCTTGTCATTTAAGGCTTTCTGAGCCCCGGAGAGTTAATTTTGGAACACAAAGCTTGAAGGCTGATGAAGTTTAATTACTTTAGATACAGTTAACAATAACAACAACAAAAAAATCCACTGTGCCCTCCCAAAAAAGATGGTGATAATTCTACCACATAAGGATACATAGCATGTAAAACCAGCAGACAGCATCAACATCGCGAAAAAATATCTGTTGACAATAGAATCTTGGTTAATCTTTTCCAGCCTCTGTTTTGTTCTGTAACTAGAAAATTGTAGAAGCCACTGTCCTGAGGAGGTACTGCTGAAGATTACTAAGTAGATTTTAGTCGAATCTTTGAATTCTTCACATTTGGTATGTATTAAATTTGGCACTAATCACCTCCATAATTTAGTCTCTGTGAGACTTCCATTTAATTCATGAACATTATCCCTTGGGTTTTTCCCTACCTTTCTTCTTATACTTCAGATTGGCAGAATTACTATAACTGATATTAAATGATATACTGTCAGGACTACTGCTAGTCAAAAATCAAATACTGTTAATGTTAGAGGTTTTTTTTCCAATTAATTTAAGATCTAACACCAGTATCTTTTGTAATCAGAAAATATATGAATTTTTGTTGTGGATATTTTGTCCCTATTTTGTTAATGTCATCTCATTCCTAAGTCTATATTCTTTTAATGTGATACCTCTGACTTTCCAGCACTTAATTTTCTTTTCTTTTCTTTTTTTTTGAGTTGGAGTCTCACTCTGTCACCCAGACTGGAGGGCAGTGGCACGCTCCTGGTCATCACAGCCTCGACCTGCTGGGCTCAGGCAAGCCTTCCGCCTCAGCCTTCCAAGTAGCTGGAGCTACAGGCATGCACCACCATGTCTGGCTAATTTTTTGATTTTTTGTAGAGATGAGGTCTTGCCAAGTTGCCCAGGCTGGTCTCGAACCTGCAGACTCAGACAATCCTCTCACCTTGGCCTCCCAAACTGCTGGGATTATAGGCGTGAGCCACCGTGCTCTGCTTAATTTTCTTAATAGCTCTCAGCTCAATGCTGGCTGTATAAAAAAAAAAAAATCCAATGCTTTGAAAGAACACAGTCAATGATTTACTGAATGAAGAAAATAGTGCACGGATGAAAAAACAAACAAAAAAAGCCAGGATCTGTATTTAGCTTTTGTCGTAGGTCATATGAAGCATACTTTTAAAGTTGTCTATGATGATAATTTGGGGCAATATTGATCAGCTACCAGAGCTCACACAGTTGATGCAGGAGTGAGGTCTAGTACACAGATGTGTTTTCAATTCAAAATCAGAACACATAAGCCACTCTCAAACATGAGAACGCTCTTTTGATGCTCTTTGCAGTTCTCGGTTAAAGAAACTGAGATCCCAAGAAATGACACTTTTCTCAAAGGCACATGGCTAGGCAAGGTCATCGAATGTAAGCTTTTGACTCCCCTGGCAGTCTTTAACCTATAAAGTTTCCCTCCGCCCCCAGCCCATCTGCTGGTTCTGGGCATGGCATCTGTATTCGATCCAGCTTTTCAGAGCATATCAACTGGAAGCCAACTGGATATCAGTACAAGGAGAGCAGAAAACTTTTTTTACCAGGCAGCTGGAAAGTTTCAGTTGGAATTTATTTTTAGCATACTGCCTGTGCTCAGAAGCAACCATAGCAACAAAGGCACCTGGGAGAACCTAGGAGGGACACTCAAAGGGACAGGCGAATAGCATCAGAGAGAGGCTGCTTATCTCCATGGGGAGTCGATGGCGGGCTGGACATGTCCCTGTTGCCAGGAAAGCTGTCACAGAGAAGGATAAACCAAGTCAGCAGGGCTTACCTCTACTTAGGCGATAAATGACTGATGAAGTCATCTGTGCAAACCTGTCTTCTCTCCCCTTCCTTTCCTTCCTCTCCAGCGCTGATTCAATGTGCAAATAGAACTGAACAAATCCTGCCCACGTCCAGAAAGGATCACGTGTTCTATTTTGCTAACTACCATCCTTCACGAAACTTCAAAAACCGTCTAGCCAAGAGAGGAAATGAACCCTTCAGACTGCAGGTTGCCATGCGGAGAATGGCTTCAGAGGCATTCATTCGTCTTTACCATCTCGGCAAAAAGTCAGCTCAACCTCTTCTCTCAGAAAGCAGGTGAAAGGAAGGCTGCGGATGGGATGGTGTGAGAGAGAGCACCAGCTGGGAGGAGCTGCACTGGCTAAAAACACTCTGCAGTGTCAGGTGAAACCCAGACTTTGTACACGTCTCCTTCCCCATGCCAAACTCTGCCAAGGTGGAAGAGGACACTTACTTGTGGCAAAGAACTCAGGGCCAGTTCGGGAAATTTCTCCAGTTCCTGCATTTCTCTGCCAGTTCTCCAAACACTAGTGACTTATGCATGTCAGGGTTTGCATGTTTGGGACAAGACTCTCAGCTCTCTGACTTTCACACTCAAGTCCTACCCCTATGCCATTCCTTCTCTCACATTTTGTGGAAATGCAGCTCTCCCCCTTAGGCTTATCGCAAAAACATCTTCACTGAATGTAGCCGATGTTCACAGTTCATGAAAGGGTTGAGAATGAAATGAGATATACCTCAGCTCTGTCTTGGTCATTTAGCATTTCTCTGCCTGGGCGCTATTTCATGATGACTTGAAGAAATCCTGAATGCTTCTCATGAAGTCTGGTATATTTCCAAAGGATATAGAGTTATGCAAGGCATTGAATTTGTGGTTCAATGTTATCTTGAAGCATGATAATGACTGATAAGGTGTTTGTCATGGGCATATCTTCTATAATTTTAAACACATTTCAAGAAAATTCAGTTTCAGGATGGTATCACTACAATTAGACCCAAATATAGTCTTCTCATTCAATCACATTCAAGATCTAGGACAGTGCTGTTCACAAAGAGTATTTAATAAATAATAAATCGAGCAGGAAAGAAAAACCCTCATTATAGTCACATGGCTGGAAAGACCTTTATTGATCTTTACTTCCCCACAAAACCGCATAAATATATAATGGTATTATTGACCAAACTTCTACCAAGCAAATGAACTATGGCAATCTAAGAGGTATCCATGTTCTCATGAAACAAAATCCTAAAATAAAAAGACAGTCTCTTGTTCAGCCCCAAACTGAGAGAGACTGAGGGGATGATATTCAATTTATTTCTATGTTCTGTTCCTAAAAAATTCTGTGAAGCATCATAGATTCTCAGAGTTGAAAGAAATCCCAAAGAGGAGTGATTCATTATTTTTTTTCTCCATGAGCCTCCAGCCTCAACGTACAGACTCATAACACATTCGGATAAGTCTATCACCAATTTAAATCACTAGGAAACTATTTACTTACTAGAGTCCAAGCCCAGATACAGAATAAAGAATGGTCCTGGGTAAAAATACCTAGTGCAAAAGAGATGCTGCAAACGTAGGAGCAGGAGCTCGCTTCTGTGGGGTGCATTTCCCAGGAGCACCCATGTTCTGAAGGGTTAGCATTCACGATGGCTACACAGTGCAAATGAGCAACAGCAGGCACCAAATACAAGCATTCAGAAGAGGCACTGTATCAGTAGAAATGACACGAGGCATGACTTAAAGAGAGGAGCCTGTTGTTAGTTCAGAATATTTTTGATATATGCATAAGGAAAGAAAGCTGTGAATAGAAAATAAATTCCCCTGCATATTGCTGATTGGGAAGTGGCCACCATCTGATATCTCGAGGAATGTGATGAAGCGGCATTTCAAGTTGTACTGGTCTTTCTGCCACCAATGAAAGTTTCCTTTTAAACTGATTTTTCCCCCTCAAAATGGATAGTGGGTGACTTTGAATTCTATGTATAATAATTATGGAGGCAATTTTAAAAACTGTTGCAATATCTTCAGGTCAACTCCAGGTGAACAAATAGGATGTGATGACATTTGCCACCGTCATGTGACATGCAGGCAGCTGCTACCAGACTCAGCATCTCTATGCGCCACTGTTGAAGATAGAACCTGGCTTCCTGTATTTTAGACATGAAGCAAAACAAAACAAAAAAGCAACAGCAGTCCAAATTATACAGGTGAAGACAGCCCTCAGGAAGACACAGGCACTATGTATCTCACTCCTAAACGTCCTCCGTGAATAGAGAATATGACTGCTTCAGGAAAATATTGTGCTGGAGGAAAACAGAAGAAAGAAAATGAACCAGATTTTCCAAGCCTGCAGTCTACCAGCACTTTCCCTAAGCTGGAGGCTGTTCCCGTGTTTATGCTACCTCAATCTCTGCCTTAGAAAGAGAAGCCTATGGAGCAGTTTCTCTCACAAAACGCTTCCCAGCTCATTTCTTCTTTGCAAGGACATATAAAAAGAGAAACAGTCACATTTATTTTTATGTAATTGTAGGCAGAATGAAAATATACAAGAATTGCAGAAAGTAAATCTGGGTTCAAGGC
Source organism: Cephalopachus bancanus (assembly GCA_027257055.1). Classification (NCBI taxonomy): domain Eukaryota; kingdom Metazoa; phylum Chordata; class Mammalia; order Primates; family Tarsiidae; genus Cephalopachus; species Cephalopachus bancanus. The sequence goes on from JAPVLO010000392.1 coordinate 1,212,361, forward strand.
CAGATAAGGCATTTAATCTCTCTGAGACTTGGTATACACCTCTGTAGCCAGGGACTAATCATTCCTATACAATGGAGGTCTTGAGAATGAAATGGTGTGCAATGGTTTGTCTAGAAAGGGCCGTGAAAAATTATCTTAGCCACTCTTCTAGCTCTCAGGAGAATCACATCACGGTTTTCCTGGACTGAGTTAAACAAGTCCAGAGAGGCATCTAAAATGGAAAGTTCTTGATAACTTTCCAACTACGGGCTACACAAATCCTTGTATCATATTAAGTCCCTACTGCATTCTTCTCATCTTGGTGAAGATGGAAAACTTACTACATAATTAATGGCTTTTGCTTTCTTGAAGCCTGTAGTATCACTCCTCGGCCATTTCCTTTAGAGACAGAATCCTGCCAAAACTTTAGCTGTTCCTTTAAACCACACTTGGCAGTGTGCTATATTCTCTCCAATCTCTCTAGCTCATTTTTTCTGACCCAGAACTCTGTCAGTATGTCTTCAGTTCTCATTCTGATGCAGGGCTTCTTGGTGCCCACCTGGAATTCTTTCAGCCTTTGTACACTACTGGCAGGGCATCAGCTCCTTCTCTACTGTAACCCCACAATCTTTTCCCATGTATATAATTGTTTTGTGTTGCATTTATGCATTTTTCTCTGTCCTTGATGTGCTTGTCTTAGGACAAGTTTCCACTTTATCAAAAACACATTGAATTCCTATATCCCAAGGCCTCTGACCCCCTTTAGTGTTGACTGCAAAACTAATGAAGGGTGGTCTTCATTTTGACAACCAGGGGTTATGCAATACTGGGTCTAGAACCAATATCCTGCGAACAGTGGTTGTCATGCAATTTTATGTTGGTATTGCTGTTTTGAAAATGCCCTCTTGCATACGAATTTCCCATACTGTGTGTGGTCGTGTTAGAGGGGGATCTCCTCCCCCCAAAACAATTATTTTTTGGAGGGTGGGCTTCTTGTAGTACCGGCTTCCTCCACTAAGCAAGTGTTCTAGGAACCCATTGGCATCAATGTACCAGCTACTGTTGTGGTGAGAGACTGTGGTTGGCTTCAGTTAATTTTGGGGGGAGATTCTTTCCATGTGTTTGCCCATTTCGTGATGGGTGATTTATGAGTGCACCTGCCCACACTCTGCTGAGTTTTTGACTAAAAATGGTGTGACCCCCATGCTCCACCCTCTCACCCTATTCACCTGATCTCACCCAGACAGACTTTTTGTTTGTCTCCCAGATGAAAAAGTCTTCAAAGGAAAATGTTTTGCCAACGTGGAAGAGGTGGGGGAAAAACCCCAAAACAATAACAACAAAAACATGGCAGAAGCACTAAAAGGCATTAACATCGATGAGTTCAAAATCTGTTTTCAGCAGCAGAACAAGATCTTGATAGGTGTATTGCATCAGAGACTACTTTGAAGGTGACTGAAGTTTAAACATACATGAATAAATACACACTTTTTAATAAATAAATTCCTGCTTTGTGGGGTCCCCCATAATAGTCACGTCACTTCACTTAGCTCATGTAGTACCAGTGCTTTTGTGTAACACATAGACAAGAACAAAGTTTCCGTGAAGCTAAGTGACTTGTGGTTTTCTGGGGTTCTCCCTGACTTATTTTCATCGGAGAAGAGGCCTTGATTGACCTGACCAGGATCGTGCTTCCCAAAGCTGGGCTGGTGGCTAACCGTGATTTTTGTTCCCTTCAAGGCAATTTCAAAATGAGTCTTTCTGGGATATAAGTAAATAGTTCATCTTCACTGAATAGAACAGATTCAACCCTAACTCTTAAGGGCTGGGAACTCTATGCTTTGAGCTGACCATTTGTTCACTTTCACAAAGAAAAGATAGCGGCATAGGCAGAAACAGACATCTCTCCTCTGACCTGGAACCTTTCTTTCAGCAGTGGACTAGTAACTGTAGTCCCTTACGATGAGAACAGGGATAATGTACACTGTCTCCATTCCCTTCCCACTAACCTCTAAGAATTACAATCTTGTTAACAGGTGAAATAAACTTTGATTTATTAATTCAGTGAAAGCCACAGGTTCTGAATGAAAAGAAGAAAAATGGCTTTGGGTAACACAGGGGATTCGTTCTGTATCAGCCGTTGGCTTGGCAAGTCAGCCTACCACAGTGCTAACAGGTTTTCAAATCATCTTGACAACAACAATAGCAGAAATAACACTACAGCTTATTTGACAAGAACTATTAAGTAATAAGATTCCCCACTCGGGTCTAAGTTCTTGACGGCACACTCTGAAATGCAGATGGGGCAAAGGTCAAAAACAAAACAAAACTCTGTTTCACCCAACTTTGCTGACTCTCCTCATGTATCCTCTCCCTCAAAAACAGCTTCTTACAACCCACACTAAAATCACCAATGAATCTAGAGAGGCACTTTCCCCCACTATTGCAATTTATTTCCTCTAGACCTGTTGAGTCTTTTCAAAATGAACACAAAACTCAGACATTTTTCTCATCTTCAAGATTTACTCTAACCACAAGCCTTCTACAGCATTTCGACCAAAGCTTCTCACAAAAATGTACCAAAACTTTATTTTTAATACATTGCATTGCATATATGAAGCAGCTCTCAGTAGAGAAGCAATTTCTATAAAATAGTCTCTCACCGTGTGTGTCCCACATAAATTCAAGGGTATAAATGATATCCAGGGAGCTAAAAAGGAGAATTCTCTCTTGTGAGCGAATCAGTCGAGATGCTGAAAAGTGAACTAGCTTGTCTTAAATTGTTCTACTCAATAAATAGTGAACACTTAATATGTATTAAATAACATGGGGATTATGAAGAAGCTGCATAACACTTCCTCTTCCTTCATGCCCTTCCTTTTGGAAGATGGCAGAACTAGCAGACGAGCCCGCGTAAACAAGAAAAGCGCACAATGTCATAGACTCTAATCCTATCACGGAGAAAGAAAGCGACGTTAGACATAAGGAAAAACTGGTTGTCGCATGTGGTAGAGGGATGGAGAGATTTAAACACCTCTATGACCCTGTGACTCTATGAGGAACTGGTCTCCGTGGGCCAGGTCCTACAGGTAGAGCTTAAAACAAAGCTCAGATAATTCTGTTCCTAGATGTAATGTCTGCCTGTCCATTCCTATGCACTTTCAGGATCCTTGGCTCTTTGCAGCCAAGTTTATATGTAATAATGGGACTTTAGGAAAGGAGTTATGAGAGCCACAACCTCAAATGTACAGAGAGGCTGGACATGTGATCTGAGAGCTCATGCCCATTCTGGAGAGGGCTGTACCTTTTAATTTCAGTTGGTGGAGGCCATGCTTCCTAGTTCTACCTGGCCTCTCCATTTTTCAAGAAAAGCTATGAGCACACTTTTTTCTGTGAAATCTTATTCTTTTTCTGCATCTTCCAGTTTGTGACTTTGTGAGCTCTGATTTGGGTAGTATCAGTATTTTATGGCAGCATACCTTAGACTGAGATCTCAGAGAGAAAACATATATAGTTTAGCAACAAATGGTGTCTCAGGCTGTAAATCGTTATTCCCTAGGCCATTACATTGATAGGAGCGTATCAGTGAGTGATTGTAAAGAAATTGTCTACCTGACTCAGTCTGCTCTCAAGCTTCCGAAGAGATTTCTATGGTGCAGCACTACTGAATTGAAGAATATTCTAAACAACCAAACTGCTGCTTGGCCAACAGCTGTAACTCATTATAATTAACAGGACCATTTAATAAATGGATAACCTCAAGTTAGAGATTTTTGCTTTCCTAAAGGCAGGCATATGCCAAGGCACATCACATTAATAAGAGTGATTTTCTTTTCTTTTTTCCTCCCTAGAGTACAAGAGAGTCAGGGGAGAAACTTGAGCTTTGAAATAGTCTTTGTAATACTTAGAAAGCCATCTGGGGAATGATGATTGGGCTGCAATGCCCAGCACAATTGATTGGAGATCCCTGGTAATAAATAGTCCTTTACATCTCTGTGTGACACTGCCTGAGCGCTTGGTGAGAGAAGCAAGAACCAACACCAAAGATGCCATGCTACCTGTCCTAGGTGGCCACCTTCCCAACACAAGCACTGAACAAAGAGCACATCTCACGTGAGTCTGGCAGACATAGAACTGCAGAAATAAATGCCAAAGGTCTGCTGGGAATGGCAGACTAGAAACCAGGCTGTGGCTGCTCACTCTTTAGATTGAGATGCTTGTAGGAAATGCATGTCGCATGTGATTTATGTTGGGGCAGGGAGCTAGGGGGAAGACCCAATGAAGAGAAGCATGATTGAACCCCAGTAATGTAAGATTGGGGAAGATGTCAATTATCTCATTTTGTCCCTTTCTTCTGGAAGAGCCTATTATTACCATGTAATTGATGGGCCAGGAGAGAGCTGTAGAACCATGGAGAAGAGGAAACAGGTGAATCTAGGCTACTAAAAAACACAGGATAGAGCTTACCGATCTCTACATTTTTGAAGACGCTCTCTAAAACCCGCATATAGGGAAACCACCTCAGGTCCCCTCCCATGTGGGAGCTTCTCTGTCCTCTCAATAAATCCTGCTTTAAAAATAAAATAAAACCCAGATATAGGGTAGAAGAAAACAGTTTAGATTACTTTTGAAGAGTGTCCAATCTTCTTCCTATGAATTTTTATGTACAAAGAAAACACACCTCCACCTCTCAAGCTTTTTTCGGCTGAACTTGACTGGAGTGCAGTGGCACGCTCATGGCCACTGCAGCCTCGACCTGCTGGGCTCAGGCGATCCTTCCACCTCAGCCCCCCACCAAGTAGCTAGAACTACAGGTGTGCACCACCATGCCCGGCTAATTATTATAGAGATGAGGTCTCACTAAGTTGCCGAGGCAGGTCTTGAACACCTGGACATTTTTTTACCAAAGATAATCCTTGGTAAAAATGATTCTTTTTCAGTTTTATTTTAAAGATGTGGGGTACTATTTAGGGTCAGGTATACAATTGTTCATTACGCAGGTACCCTTGTTGATGAGGTGTGCCCTCCCCCGGCAGTTTCCCTCAACTGCCAATCCCACCCCCCCTCCCCTGGCAGTTTCCCACTACTGCCAATGATTCTTTAAAATAAAAGAATACTAAAATCAAATAAAAGTACAGTATGTTTTTTATTTCTAAAAAGTACTTCATTTATTCTATTGTTTAATTTCTGTTATGCTTTTAAGATGTACTATTTTTCTAAGTATTAAACTGTGTCATGCAATAAATTAACTGCTGAATTGTTTCCTTTTTTCTCTCCACAGTTAGGTGAAGATTTGTTTAGTCTGTAGATTTGTTGGGTGGGCCCATATGAATGTATATGGTGAATTCTCTTGATTGGTCTATGAGTAAGATTCATAGTATAAAATTATCTTAATTTTTTTTTTTTTTTGAGCCTGGATCTCAGCCTGTCGCCCAGGCTGGAGTGCAGTGGCATGATCACAACTCACCACAGACTCGCCCTCCTGGGCTCAGGCAGCCCTACCTCCTAAGTAGCTGGGACTATAAGCTACTTTTTTTGATTTTCTATAAAGACACGATCTGTCTATTGCCCAGGCTGCTCTCGAACTCCTGGCCTCAAGCGATCTTCCTGCCTTGGCCTCCTAAAGTGCCGGGATTGCAGGCATGAGCCACCGCGCCACACCAAACCACTTGCTTAAAAATTACCTTTTAAGCAAGTAAATGTATATTTCTGAGAGCTTAGATTATAAGCTCTCCAAGGACAATTAGCAGAATGTATCTGCGCATTTTGTATTGCAGAGTTTAGTATAGTGACATTGGAATTCAAAATATAAATTATTTAACAAATTGATGAATTTATTGCTGAATGCACTGAATATGTGACTTGTTCTTGTGTGTGTGTGCACGCACGTGTGTGTAAGTATCTTTGTGTGCACGTACACCTCCACATTTTTAGCTTTCTTCCCCTTTTGAACTCTAGCCAAATACAATTACCCATTGTTGATATAACTCCATTCCTTCATTCTTCTATTTGTTTGTTTATTAATTCAGTATTTCTTCTGACTGAGCAGTCAATTACTTAATCAAAGTGATTATGTTTTCAAATCGCTGAAAGAAATTACCACACAAAAATGTCTCTTATATTAAGGCCAAAAAATATTTTCAGATAAAAAATTGAGGGAATTGATTACTAGCAGATCCATGATAAAATAAATACTAAAGAAAGCAATTCTGGAATGAGAAAAGATGACTTCATGTGGAGACTCAGATTTAGGACGTAATGAAGAGAAACAGAAGTGGTAAATATATGGGTAAATCTAAATGAATATTGACTATAAAGATCAATAGTAATAATGTCTCATGATTTAAAATATGCAGAGAATGTGAAAACAGCATGTAAGATGGATGGGTAAAAGATATTAAAGAATACCAAGTCCCTTGTATTGTCCAGAAAGTAGGAAAAGCACTGATCTACTAAGTTAAGGAGGCATGCTCTAAGCTCTGGGTAGCTATAACAAGAGTAGTGAAAACAACAAGGCAGTTAGTGGAGGTGGATAGAACAAAAATACTTAATGAATCTAAAAGTAAGTAATAAATGAGAAAATATAAATGGGAAACATTGGGATAAATATAAAATGAATGGTAATTACATTGAATTTAAATTAACTATATATTTCAAAGAAAAGAAAAGACTATTCAGACTGGATAAAATATTATATTCTGCTTATAGGAGATACATATTAAATACAATAAACTGAGAGACTAAAAGTAAAAGGATAGAGAAAGAAAAACTATGCAAACTCCAAATGAAAGAGAGGTGGAATAGCTATTTTACATCAGATATAACTGACTTTAAGGCAAGAAGTATTACTAAAAGTAAAAAAGAATGAGAAAGATAAAACATTTCGTTTGTATCCACTTAATAATAAGCCTCAAAATATATACAGCAAAAATGAACATAACGAAAAAAGAGAAATAAAAAATTTGAAATCATGGGAGTTTTTTTTTTTTTGAGTTGGAGTCTCACTCTGTTGCCCAGGCTGGAGGGCAGTGGCACGCTCCCAGCCACTGCAACCTAGACCTGCTGAACTCAGGCAATCCTTCCACCTCAGCCTTCCAAGTAGCTGGAACTATAGACGCACTACTACGCCCAACTAATGATTTATTGTAGAGACAAGGTCTTGTCAAGTTGCCCAGGTGGATCTCGAACCTGCAGGCTCAGGCAATTCACTCACCTCGCTTCCCAAAGTGCTGGGATGACAGGTTGAGCCACCGAGCTTGGCCATCATGGGAGATTTTTAAAGATTTTAGTACTTCTTTCTCGGTACTTGATAGAATGCACATACAAAAATCTATATTTGAATAAAGTGATTAACAAATTTGAACTCACGACATATAGAACATTGACCCCAACAACTGAAAAATATACCTTCTTTTAAAGTTTACATGGAACACTTACCAAAACTGACTATGTACTGAGAAGTAATGCTAGTTCAACACATAATAATGTACTGTCATACAGACTATGTCCTCTGATCGCTGTGAAATATCAAGAACAAATTTAAAGATCTCCAATATTTGAAAATTAAGCAATAAGTTTTAAATAGCACATTGGTAAAATAAAAAAAAACACACTGGAAATTAGAAAGCATTTTTACCTAAATTATATAAAAATTACATGACAATTACAGGTTGCAGCTAAAAGCCATGCTTAAAGGGAAACATAGTTTTATGGTAGAAAAGAAGAAAGGCCAACAACAATTTTCTCATCTGTCTCAAGAAGTTAGAAAAACCCAATGAAAGTACAAGCAAGGAAATAATAAAAATAAGGGCAGTATTTAAAAGAAAGTAAAAGAGACTAGGTAAGTCAAAGTTTGGTTCTTTGGAGAGACTAATTCATTTACTAGATCTCAGACAAAGGACAAATAAAAAGAAGACATAACAAGTAAAGAAAACATAACAACCAATATCAGAGCAAAACTACAGATACTACAGATATTAAAACGATACCTAAGAGGATACAATACTTACCCGTACACTAATAATGCATCTGGAAGTTCATTTGCATTGGATCTATCATTATAAAATTGCAACCTATCAAAATTGGCACACAAACACAAATTCATAATTAACAAACTTCTCAAACAAAAACTGTAGTCCCAGATGACTTCACTAGTGAAGTTTTCCAAACATTAAAAGAAAAAGTAACTCTTATTACACACAAATCCTTCCCATGAAGAAGACAGAAGATTTTCAGATCTTTTAATGAGGTCAGTCCAACCATAATACCAAGAGTATATAGAAAAGGCCCAGAGAAAACATCTTATTAAAAAGAAAATGTTGTAAGCTTTCCCTCAGAGGTCAAGAGGGAGAAAAAGATGCCCACTATTACCACTTCTATTCGACATTTTTCTGAAGGCCAGCCAGTGAAATAAAACAAGGAAAAGAAATGATACAAGGACTGGAAAGGAAAAAGAAACAAAAGTCATTATTCACAGGCGACAAGATTGTTATGTAGAAAATCCAAAAGGATCTACTGAGAAAGTATTGGAGTTAATAAATGTATCAAGGATCTTAAATTCAATATTAAAATTTATTTTTTATACCAACATAAGAAGAAATAAGATGTATAAAATGATACTTATATTAGCATTGAAAATCATTACTTAGTATTCAATACAAAGAAACATGTGCAAGTCCTTTACACAGAAACTATAAAGCATTATTGAGAGAAATTAAATAAGAACTGAACAAATGGAAGAATATATCATGTTCACAAGGGCAGGAGGTCTCCTGAGGGACTGGTGATGGTGTATTTATTGACTCAGGTTGTAGTCTCCAGATGTATTAAATTATGATAATTCAAGCTGCAAATGTATGTGCTTATATGTCATACTTGTACTCAAAGTTTATAAAAAGTAAATAGCATGACCTATTTTGTGGCACTAAATATTAACCACATGAAATGACTATTTCAGCAGTATAGTATAGTATAGTATAGGCAAAAGTTATATAGGCAGCAATTAAATGGATAGAATAAATAAAAGCTCTATGTTTTACATTACGAATAAACAGCTGTAAAATCATATATTTGTATTTTCCCTTTGCGACTTTTAGGGGTCAAGTTTTGTGTTTTCTGTGCTATTAAACCTCTTTGTAAGTCTAGAAATACAAATATAACATTGTATCTGTTGGGAAAAAGTTTTGACTTGTGACCCATTAACCAGACATCAATTAACCTGAGTTTAATAGGAAAAGGCACACGTATTTCAGTCTAGTTCTTAGCTCTAGAGTATGGAGTAGCTTAAAGTATGATTTAGTTTACACCTCTCTAATATCAATCCAGCTACCATATTTCTGGTTGGGCAAGGGTTATAGGTCAAGAAATAAAGGCACTATGGAACATAGAACTAGACTTCTGTGGTAACATGGCTTCTGAAGGCTGGGTTGGCACTTCAATTCTCAGTCCACTATCACTGAGGCATTTGTCTATGACTCCCCTGGGGATGATATTGCACCAAGTAATCAATGAAATGTATCACGAACATGCTGGGATAAGTTGGAAAGGAAGCAAATGGTGGAGACGATGTGACAAATGGTTTTGGCAATTTTGGATCTGCATGTTCCTCCTAATTTGATCCTCATGGTGCGGTGTATGAATCTACCCTGGCCATTTCCCTGATATGGATCTTGATTTGATTCTGGCCAAGTCTAGCTTTTTTCAGGTTGTGATACAGATAAGGTAAAGATTGTCAAGTGATTTTTTTTTTTACTTCTCTAGGAATTTTTTCAAAGATTAGGCACATTATTTTTGATTGAGTCAGGAAGCAATAGGGAAATGAGAAGCAGATGTTGATTGTTGATTACAAGTTAGTTTCATTTTCTGTCAGCTGACAACCTTCACTCAATTTCACTCAGGCTATATTTACCCATAAAGCCAATACATTCGGCTAAAAAAATTTTTTTAGCAATGTAAAGCAGGCCAAAACATCTGGATTTTGAGTAAATTGGCCAGATGTTTTGGCGGTTTATAAATGAAAGTTAAAAGAAAAAAGGGTAAGAGAGGAAGGGAACTGGACGGATAACGTGGCTCCCTACTCATACCCATCACCTCCTCAGGGTCCATGTGAGATGAAACTGTGTGAATCATTGTTGAGAAAGTGGAATTAAAGAGACAATACATTTTGAAAATTAGCCCTGGACAAAGAGGAGTGACCTTCCTTCTATTGAGGATAAATGGAGGGTTGCTCAGACTTTTTTTTATCTTTAAAAATTACTTCTCAATTGCTCATAACTTTTGAATTATATTTATATGGCTTTTCATATCCAAGCCAAGATATCAATTCTCTAAGAGAGTTAGATGCTTTGCCAAATTGGAAATAGATTTGTTTTCCATGTTAGAATTACTGATGAAAACTGCAGGCCTGTTTCTCCCCCTCCCCTTTTTTTCTTTTATAAAGGTGAAATGCGTTTTGTTTTTTCCTTCTCAGTGCAAAACACTTCATTCAATGATTCTCAAATAGTTTTGGGAAGAGTTCAGGTTTGGGAATAAGGTTTGTGCTCGAATTCAGACTTTTTTACATTTTAGCTTTCTAACTTTGGACAGCTTAACCTCCTAGAGCTTCAGTTTCCACCTCTTTAAGACAGAGATAGTAATTATTATATCCTAAAGCTCTTCTGAGAAATAAATGACTTAGCAAATATAAAATATCTAGCACAGTTCCAAGTCGAACCACATAAATGTGCCCTTTTGTAGATCTTCTAGAGTCTCAGGTTTGGTAGATTTACCTTCCTCTACTGCTCGTTTGTGATTTGGAGGTGGGCAAATGAGTTGGGTATAACTATCCCTTAGCCTGGACATAAATATAGAGGGCTTTTATTTTTATTTTTTGAAGTCCAACTGTCTCCGATTTAAGCAAGTAGAAATAGGATCAGAATGGAAATTTATTCTGCTTATCTATATGTGAGTTAACGGGATCTACCGCAGTAGAAAATACTCAACATGTGTGTTCACTTATTCTTTCAGCATATATTCACTGAGTCCATATTATAGATGGAAATGTTTCTAGGTGTTGACATTAATCCCTACTCTCATAGAGAGTACATTCTATTGGAGAGAAAAGAAAAATAAGCACAATAAATAGGCAAACTCTACAGATGTTGAAAGGGTGATTAAATCTATAAAATAGTCCCATAAGGCATGGGGAGAACTGAATGGATAAGTGTTAAATATGTCGGCAACTTGCAAATGTTTCTGAGCTCTGTGAAAGAGGTAACATCAATCAGATAATAATAATGAGAAGAGTGAAGACTCAATGTGAAATCCTGGCAGGGTAGCCCTCTTGGGTTGAGATTTTTACTGGTTTTTGTGTATCTTAAACCATAGCAGATGAGTTGCCATTTGGGCTAAGATACAATCCTTCTGTAGAAAAGAGACAGAATCAACTGTGTTATGGAAGTAAAATGAACAGAATCTCCACCCAGAACTACATATCAAACAATATTCTTTCCCAGAGAAACTGGTGCTGCAAAGGGCGTGCCCTAACAGTCTTATATTTCCAGACATCGTGTTCTGATTCTTGGTTCTATGTGTTCTGAAATGACTGCCCTGTAAAATGCTATAGAGAGAAAACTTATTTCTGATAGTGGTTAAGCCTTTTTAGAAATGTTTCAAGTTTCCAAGTTTTCTTTGATATTGGTTGGAAAAGAAACTACTACCACAATAAAAGGGTCTATCAAAATACGAGAATAGGTTGCTTGAGAGTAGCAGTTGCTAAAGGACTTTAAAGTGTCTAGAGGAAAGGAACGATATAAATCAAAGTAAGTTTTTTTTTTTATTACTAGGCAAGTATTTCAGCATTTATCCTCAGTAAATGACCTCGTCTCCTATTTTGCACGGGATATAAAGGAAAAACAAAGGTATGGAATACTTCACTTCCTACCTCTAAGTCTCTTCACCCCGAATGTAAGCATTTTCATAAAATACATCTACACTCGTCATCACTCCATTTTCACTTCCTTTTCCTCACATCTGAAAACATACTCTCTTTCTCTTCAAAATGATTAGCTTCGTCCAAATGGCGGTTCATCTACCACAGATCAGTCTATACAACAACCAAGTAAAAATCTCAAACTTAAGAGGGCTACCCTGCCGGGATTTCACATCGAGTCTTTCTCCTTCTCATTACTGTTACCTGAGTAACGTAAATTCTTTCACGGAGCTCAGAAATATTTGCAAGACACCAACGTATCTAACCCTCATCTACTCAGCTCTCCCAAACCCTAAACGGTGCCATTTTATAGATCATCACCTGGATTCTATGCCTTTCAAACATTCAGGACTCTCTCCCACACTTTTGTGTCTTTTTCTTTTCTTCTCCTCTTTCGCCTCTCCTCTTCTGACCTAAGTCTTTACTCTTGACTCCTTTTCTTCTGGATACACACGTGCTCAAGTCTTTCCCTCGGAAAACCAAAACCAAAGCACCACCGCCACCAGCAATAACCGGAACTCTCACAGTTCGACAGCTCTGTCCAGGTACTGCCGTCTTTTCTATGCTCTCTCCTCAAGCTCCCGAGGGGGGTCTTTGGTGCTGTCTCTGCTCTCTCTCTCTCGTCCCTGTCCATTCTCAGCTCCATGCAATCTGACCTCTGGCTGTTCCTCGTTTATGACGGAGACTCTCTTTTCTCATCAGGTCAGTGATGGCCTCTCAGTTACGAAATGCAAGCATACTTTTGACACTTACATGACTCTCACGGGTATATAAGAAGGTTCACGGAGTTTCTTTTTAAAAGTATGACTTCCCTCGGCTTCTGAGATATTATGTGCTCGTGGCTGTTTTTCTACCTCCCAGACCCCCCATCTCAGTGTGTTCACTGGTTTCTCTTTTACCTTTCCTTTAAAGGTTGGTTTTCCCCTAGAATTCCCTAATTAACTCGTGCTTTCACTCGATCTCCGCTCTGCAGGCATGGCCTGCTTCTTGGGCATGAAACTTTGCTCAGAGTGGATGCAATCTTAGAGCTAGATTCTGCCTCTCCCATCTTGAAATTCCTTTTCGTTTTGCATTGAATCCTGCAAATTATGTAGACTGTCCTGCCCCAGATAGTCTCACCTACAACCAAGAATTCCATGACCACCTGTGACTGATTAATTTCCTAAGTGCTATATCTGATACAGGATACTGACTTCATCCTCTGAGAAACCTTACACAAAAGTCTACCTTCTGGCCGGGTGGTTCAGCCTGTAATCCCATCACTTTGGGAGGCAGAGGCGAGTGGATTGTCTGAGCCTGCAGGTTCAAGACCAGCCCAGGCAATTTGGCTAGACCTCGTCTCTATAATAAACCAAAAATTAGCAGGGCATGATAGCATGCGTCTGTAGTTCCCACTACTTGGAAGGCTGAGGCAGAAGGATCGCTGGAGCCCAGCAAGTCAATGCTGGGGTGGCCGTCAGCGTGCCAGTGCACTCCAACCTGGGCGATGGAGGGAGACTCACAAACTCAAAAAAAAAAAATTCTACCTTTTTTACATTTCCCAGCCCCGGTACACAAGGTTTTATTTATTCTGGGCTTCTGGTTTGTGGTCCCAACATCTTTACCCTTTCTTTCTGCAGGTAAAGTCATAATTTTTCTCAGGAAGTGGTCTTGAGTCTGCTTCAGCAAATGAATAAGAACTTGATTGTGTCCCTGAGGTGCTACCATGTAGAGCAAGGCTCAGATGACATTGGCTTGGAAAATGTTCAACAAATGTTTTACTGATGTGTCCCCACCAGAGCTATGGGAAAATCTTTAAAATGCTTCCGTGAAATGTCTGTTGGGCTTCCTTGTGAATCTATCAGCATGAATTAGCTGCAAAATATGCTACCAGGTAACTGAACAAATAATAATCGCAAGAAGTTATTTGATTGAAATGAATGGACTTCTCCAAATCTCTGCTGAATAATGATCATCTCAAAGAATGATTAGTTCCAAGCCATCCTTATGACAATGCTATTTACCAGAACCCAATGTCCTTTGAAGTTGCTCCTGGTTAACTGGAACATATAGAATATTGTTCCATGTCTCCATGGTAGAGGCACATGTCCAGTTCATGTGAGGGTGATTTCCTATTATTAAAAAAAGATGTGAAATATGAGGAAGCAGAACATAGCCTTGTCTTATGCCATGGTGGATTAGGAGTCTGTTCTTTCCAGTCCTGACTCTTGCAATAATATTAAAATTTAGGATCTGGATTAGCATGAAAAATTAGACCCCTTTTCTGGCATCAGAGCCAAAGGGTGATGAAAAGTCATTAAAAACTGCATTATCAGCCGGGCTCGGTGGCTCAGCCTGTAATCCCGCGCCTTTGGGAGGCTGAGGTGAGTGGATTGCCTGAGCCCGCGGGTTCGAGACCCGCCTGGGCAGCGAGACCTCATCTCTACAATAAATCAAAAAATCAGCCGGGCGTGGTAGCGGGCGCCTGTAGTTCCGGCTACTCGGAAGGCTGAGGCGGAAGGATCGCCGGAGCCCAGCGGGTCGAGGCAGCGGTGACCGGGAGCGGCCCCTGCACTCCACTCTGGGCGACAGAGTGAGACTCCGACTCAAAAAAAACCCCCAAAAACAACAAAACAAACTGCATTATCTTGTATTGTTCCTTTCCTGTTTTTCTAGAATGTTATGGAAAATGCAACTACTCGAATGGTAAAATAGTTATTCTTAAAGCCTATAGTTCCTTACCTTAAAGACTGAATTGATAGCCGGGCTCAGTGGCTCAGCCTGTAATCCCGCGCCTTTGGGAGGCTGAGGTGAGTGGACTGCCTGAGCCTGCGGGTTCGAGACCCACCTGGGCAGCGAGACCTCATCTCTACAATAAATCAAAAAATTAACCGGGCATGGTAGCGCATGCCTGTAATTCCGGCTACTCGGAAGGCTGAGGCGGAAGGATCGCCGGAGCCCAGCAGGTCGAGGCTGCGGTGGCCGGGAGCGGCCACTGCACTCCAGTCTGGGCGACAGAGGGAGACTCCAACTCAAAAAAAAAAAAAGACTGAATTGATAAACTCAAACTTACAGGATTTTTTTTAGAATAACTTGAAGAAATATTGGGCCAAAGTGATGGACCTGTTGCACTGAGGGAATTTTACCTTACCAAATTCTAGTAACCGCTCTTATCTCTTTTTCCCTGGAATGTTATCCCAGAAGTGAAACTCCATCTCCACCTCAAATTCCGTTTTTTATTATAAGCAGTCTGAAATTGTGATGATACTAAAAAACGAAAAGAAGAAAGAAACAAACAGATAAACAAACAGCATCCTGGACCCTTCTTCATGGTCTGGCCTTGCCCGTGTCTCGGGCTGTATCCCTCTCGCTTTCCCATTCCAATCCTTGCTTCAAAACTTGTATGTTACTGGTACCCATGTTCTTCCTGTTTGGTAGTCCTGGCCTCTGCTAGGTCATAGAGGTAACTCATGGAGCTGATAGATTCGTTCCTTGTCAACAACACATCTCAAACCTAATTAGAGAGTTTGTGCTATTATCAAGAGAGGCAAAACCTGAAGCCTTTTGTATTCATTTCCAGTGCTCTGCTCTGGCATTCTCATTATCCTCTTATGGGTCACCAGCATCTAGAGATCCAGAACACTCCCCATTGGGCACTCCTGACACCCACGGGCCAAGTGTGCTCTTTAAGTTCGTGTCTGTTCTCTTTATGCAGCATCCACACATCAAAATAAAGAATGTGCCTGGGTTATCTAAATCCTACACAGCATGTCGTGGGAAAGGAGCCACTGTCTCATCACGCCCTAATCATATATAAAGTCAAGAAGGCATGGCAAGTCCTTGCAGAGAGTTCTCTTCTTAGATAAGGAAAACTCACGTTGTGAAAGAAGTTATTCTCCATCATGGAAGTTCGTCACTAAGTCTTTTTAAAAAAAAACAAAACAAAACGGTGACATCTTTATTTATTATAAAGTCTTATACTCGGAGATTACGGCGGAGAGGAGGAAGCCCCAGCCAGGGCTGGTTTTAAATTTGCCTGTCCCACAAGCTGGGCTCCCATGGCAATTCAGCTTCCTCTCGCTGTGTTTTGGCACTGGGCCTTACCCATACTTGACTGTTCTTCAAAGAAGCCATGCTCTTTTAGACTGCCAGGTCTCCACATTTGTGATACCTCTACCTA
The DNA here is from genome assembly GCA_027257055.1 of Cephalopachus bancanus. Taxonomy (NCBI): domain Eukaryota; kingdom Metazoa; phylum Chordata; class Mammalia; order Primates; family Tarsiidae; genus Cephalopachus; species Cephalopachus bancanus. The sequence goes on from JAPVLO010000392.1 coordinate 1,228,467, forward strand.
GAATGTCCTTCTCCATTTGGCCAAACTGTCTATCTCCTAAGGATTCAAGTCTCTGAGGAAGATTCTTCTGATCTCCTAGACTAAGCTAGACATCCCTAGTCTTTTCTTGTCATGCCTGGTGAGTGGCTACCTCTATCAGCTCGAAGCAGGCAGTTCGTTGGCCCTGTGTCCTAACAGTTTGGCATATAGGAGGCACAGAGGGGGAGAAAGAAGGAGAGGGAGAGGGTGAGGGAGAGAAAGAGGAAAGGAAGGAAGGAAGGAAGGAAAAATAGAGGGGAGGAAGAGAAGAAGGAAAGGCATGTTGAATACTTAGACACAGTGTCTCTAAATAAGTTTGATTTTATAGTTCAACTCTAAACAAAGTAATAATTTCACGCTATGTTTTTAGTAGTGGTAACACCATCAGGTGAACAGCCAGTGGGGACCGTTAATGACCTCACAGATCTAGCATATCAGTTTTTTTCACCCATGGTTCACCGAGATAGCAATAATGGTGCCCTAGTCAACCTCTATTACTATCTCTATGAAAACATAAGCCTTCATTAAGATCATAACATAATTTTAACTAAATACTAATTGGTATCTTTGTTTAACTAAAAACACCTAAAAACATATAATTTAGAATGATATCTGAGCAAGGTAAGTATTGTTTAGATTTTCAAGATGGCAAAAAGGCAGAGCATTTTGACCTGATGTGAATTGCAGTTGGCTTGTTTCTCCAGGGCCGCTTATCTCCACTTGCAGAATTAACTGCCTCTGCTCCCAAGAGCACTAGCATTTGCTCATCCATCTACCAGGATGTCAAAAGTAACTGAGCTGAGATCCTGGACCTGGGAACTGGTATCTTGGGCACAGAGGGGGAGACTAGGGCACATGTTGCATCGTTACCCAAGCTTCTGATTTGTTGACCCTGTTTACCTTGTTTCTGCCTTAGGTCTCTTAATTAGTTACTCCAGTTTCCTGGTGTGGCTGGAATCCCACTCTACCCTAGAACCTGTTGGGCTGAGACTCTGATCTCTTTACCTAACACTTGGCAGCCTCCCGTCCTGGGCAGCTTGCTTCAGTTCTCTGAACCCGCAGCCACTGGTTGAGGTCCTGCTTCCAGTAGACTACTAATCGAGAACCCTGAAACTGCTACCTGCCTGAGATGGGAGACCATCCTCCTCCAGCTTGTGTTTCTCAAAGATCACCCGTTAACTTGAACTGCATTAAATGTGGGTACCAGCTCAAAGCAAACCCCAATTCCCCATGCCCCTCTAGGTTCTGTATATTAGACTGGCTATCTACCATCTATTGACTCAGAGGCCAGTTCTATAGATGAGTTGGCTCTTGGATCATGGCTGTATCCTGATCTTGTTTTCTTCAGTGTCCCTACCTATTCAGGCCCTTGAAATTTCATCCTCAAATGCAGCCAAGTTCACCCAAGCTATGAAAATATCTTGGAAAATGACGCAACTTGTTATTAGGCAGATGGTTTATCAATGTTTACAAAATAATATGTTAATTACTGATGACAACTCAGATTTACTAAGACTATATCATGCCAACTTAAGTCTCTCCTGATATTTTTATGAATAAATGGTAACATATGGGCCAAATGAGTTCTCTTATGTGGAGTCAAACCTGGTTGAATAATCAGCAGTTATTTTCAGAAAACATTGTTTGATGGCTCAGGGTCAATGTGGAAGAAGTCCCTGGTGAAGATCATGAAGCCTTACCCAGGTCTGGTAACAACTGTACCCACAGCCTGGTCAAGAGAAGCCTGGTACTTTATATGCCCCAATATAGGTAGTAAGATATTACTACCATGAGATACTAGGATGTTCCAGAGGACAGATTACGCCACCTTCATCATAGTGGTGTCCCACATTCATTCAGAATAAGATCCAAAAGATTAAGGAGTTTGGAAGGTCTTTGCATGGTAAAATAAAATTTAAAAAACGGAATGAGGACTGTAGGCAGCAGATGGTCAAGATCTAGAGACAATGAGAACTTATAAGGTCTTAGGACATTTATAAATCCTTCTTATGATTTTTAAAACATGCAGTTTGTTTCTCCTAATGTTTAGCACTGAAATGCTCAAAATAAAATACATTAAAATCCTCTTGATACAGTAACCAGTACTGCAAGTGAAGGATAAATATCTAAATGTGCACAAATGCCCTGCTGAGATTTAAACCCACCCATTCCACCCCTGATTTTCACTCCAGAGGCCTCAGGTTCCCAGAGGTAACACTCAGAGCTTTCACACTGTATGTGTTGGACTTTGCACTATCCTGCTCTAAAGTCACCTGTATGTAGAGCTTTGCCTCCTGACCTTCCTAATTACTTCTGAAGTCCTCCAGGCACTTTTGGTTTGCATTCTAAGGCAAACCAGAATCACGTAGTAGAATATGAATCATGAATATGGTAGTTCCATCCGCAACTTGCTGAAGAATCCCATAGTCTTTTTCAGTAATGGCTGTCCCAGTGTATTCCCACCAACAGTGTATATGAGTTCCCTTTTCTCCACACCCTAAACAGCAGTTGTTCTCTCTTGTCTTTTTGATAAGAGTCATCCTAAGACATGTGAAGTGATTTCACTTTGTGGTTTCACTTCCCATTTCCCCAATGATTAGTGAAGCTGAGCACCTTTTCCTGTACCTGTTAGCTATTTGTATGTCTTCTTTGAAAAAAAGGCTATTCAAGTATTTTGCCCATTTTTGAATACAGCAATCCCAGTTCTGGATATGTATCTAAAGGAAATAAAAGCAGTTTCACCAAGAGATAGCTACACTCCCATGTTCATTGCAACATTATTCACAGTAGCCAAGGACATGCAAACAACCCAAGTATCTGTTGACAGATGAATGGCTAAAGAAATTGTGGTGCATATGTGGTGGAATATTATCCAGCCATTAAAAAAAAGAAGGAAATTCTGTCATCTGCCACAACATGGATGAACCTGGAATACATCATACTAAGTGAAATAAAGGCCAGGTACAGAAAGACAAATACCATATGATCTCACTTATATGTGGGCTCTGAAAAAGACAAACTCAGAGAAGCAGAGAGTAAAATTAGAATGGTGGTTACCAGGGCTGGGAGTATGGAAAGTGGGGAGCTTTTGCTCGAAATTCATAAACTTTCAGTTATAGGATGAATAAATTCTGGGGATCCAATGTACAATGTGATGGCAATAGTTAACAATTCCATATTATATATTTGAAATTTGTTAAGAGAGTCGATCTTAAATGTTCTCACCACAGAACAAAACAAAAAACCCAATTAGCAGGCTTATGGGAATCACTTCACAAGATATACATATACCAAAATATAACATTGTACCCAGGAGATATACCTAATTTTTCTTTGTCAAGTAAACAACAAAAACAAAAGCTTTTTCTTTTCTTTTTTTTTTTTGAGTTGGAGTCTCACTCTGTCGCCCAGACTGGAGTGCAGTGGCCGTTCCCGGCCACCGCAGCCTCGACCTGCTGGGCTCCGGCGATCCTTCCGCCTCAGCCTTCCAAGTAGCCGGAATTACAGGCATGTGCTACCACGCCCGGCTGATTTTTGATTTATTGTAGAGATGAGGTCTCGCCAATTGCCCAGGCGGGTCTCGAACCCGCGGGCTCAGGCAATCCACTCACCTCAGCCTCCTAAAGGCGCGGGATTACAGGCTGAGCCATCGAGCCCGGCCACAAAAGCTTTTTCAAAAAGGCAGAGCAGAAAGGCCTACCCAGAGCTGACTGTTTCCCCATCCACCCACAGTGTCAGAACGTGGAGGGCTAACTAGCTGCCGCGCAGTGACAGCGGGCAGCCTGTCAAAGCCTGCTTCTCTCTACCGCCTTTATTGGTGCTTCGTGAACATCAGAAAGTCCCACAAGGACTTTGCAGCTTAGTTTTCTGTTGACACATGTTGTTTAAAGAGGACAAGCTCTTTCCTCTGAACACTTTGAAACACGCTTGAACTGACAGAACAGTCTTTGAGCAAAGTTAGAGAGCAGTCTCCTCACATCTTGGAGAAGCTGTTTGGCCGTTTGGTGATTCATCCCGCCCACTGTAAAGTGGGGAGGTTATCACGAATAGCACCTGCCTCCAGAGGCCCCTGGAAGTATTGCTGTTTGCGAGGTTGTTTCTGTTGCCACAGCATGTGTGTACCTTGTGCTTAACGAAAGAGCAGATTTGTAGGTATGAGTCACCCTTGAGCATGCCTTGATAAAATTATACACAAACCATGTCTTCCTGGCTTGGCAATTAAGTAATGAAGTGAGAGCCAGGGTAAACAGTTGGGTCTAAAATCTAAACTGCATTAATTACTGTTTATAGAACTCTGTGAAAGTCTAGGAAGAAAGGTGTCATCGACGTGTAGGACGTTTTTGTCACTGTGGTGACTGTAGTCATTGGAGGCTGGGTTAGACAGGGAGAATTCAAGGAGCCCACAGTCAGGGCCCGTGGCTCCCAGCTCTGCCAGTCATTCATTTTGGCATTTTAAAGGAAGTCACTTCATTTCTCTGTTAATCTAATCCAATGTTTGAAACCATTATGATACGTAAGACTCTTTGTGATAGGCGTGGATAGCCAGAAGTCAGGAGTGCGTTAATAAGTCAACAATGTGATATGCATGTATGTAGATGTAGATGGCCTATGTATGTAGATAAAGATGAAGTATCACCTACCTCAGCACTCCATTCAGGGTTGTCCTTTAAAGCAGTCACTCTGGAAGGTCTGCCATTCTTCAGTTTTTTGGGTACTTTTTTTTAATTGACACATTTTAAATATACATTTTTATGGGGTACAATTGGATGCTTCAATAGATGTACTGTATACGTCATGTTGCCTATCCCTGCATGCATTTATCATTTTGTGTGTGTGGTGAGAGCCCCCCAAAATCCTCTCTTCTAGCTATTCTGCAATTTACTGTACCTGACTGTTAGTCCTCGTCACCCCACTGTGCAACAGAACCCCAGAACTTATTCCTCCTATCTAATTGGGACTTTGTAGCATTCTTCAATTTAATACAATAAATATTTATGGAACATCAACAAGTTCTAGGCACTTAAGGGCATAAAAAGATGAAAAGAAAAACTCATTTGCAGAGAAGCTGCAATCTAGCTGTGGAGCTGAGAAATGAACATAAACAATGCAGGCCGTGGAGTGAAGTGCTGGAAAGTGCTGGAATCCAAGGCTCAAAAAAGACACGAAGATTGCCAAGGAAGGATATTAGTAACTGATTTGGCTGCCGTCATCAGGGAAAGGCTTTGTGAAAGTGTTGTCCTTTGATAAAAACTTTGAAAGATGGCAATGTTTTGGTTTGGGTTTTGGCTCGTGTGTGTGTGTTTTGCAGCGTGGGAAGTGATGGGAGGAGATGTAAAATACATTCAAGGTGGAGAAAACAGGATGGTTCCAAGAAGGATCAGGGACCTTACTTCTTCCTCCTCTCCCACCCCATTCAAATCTTCCCCACCTTTGAAGCGTTGACTGAAACTCTGCCACTTCCTTTGGTCGGACACTGTTTGTTCATCCAGGGTGTAGACAGGGTGTAGACCGCAAGAAGGCAAGGCAGAGCGAATCGGAGCCAGAACTGAAGTACAAACATGCAGGTGGGTTTGGCAGAAGCTACAAATGTGGGCAGGCAAAAGGTCCTACCTCAGTAAACATGTATTGAGTGTCTACTGTGTTTCTGGCACTGTTCGCTCTTGGGGAGTATAAGAAAATAGTAAGTGATCCTTGTCCTTAAGAAGTTTATAGACAGGTAAAAATAGGTAAATCTGCACACAAAGGGGTAACAGCAGACTTTTGGAGGTGCTGTGAGGTGGGGATGCCTAATTTAGAGCAGGAACATGCTGCTGGGAGGTGGGAGGCTCACGGATGTCAGAACAGGCCAGCTGCAGGGCCAATGGGAATGGCATCACAGGACAGAACTGAGTTCTGCAGCCATACCATAGATGATGTTTCCAGTCTGCCGACTTGGGGAGTAATGAGAGGAGATAAAAAGGCAGAGAAAACAGTAGGGTACCAAGACGATCAGGGCCCTTCAGAAGGTTTTCCTTACTTCTCCCTTCCCCCTCTCCCATTCCACTCAAATCTTCTCCACTTTTGAAGTGTTGTCTGAGATTCCCATCTCCATGCTAGCCCTTCCACTGTGAACGGTTCTGGCCTGTAGTTGTGAACTGTGGGATGCAGGTGTGCTGAGATTCCAGCCAGGATATGCGGTTTTGAAGTTTGATATTCTTAAAGTTCATACTCAATATTATTAGTGGGAGACCAAAAGAAACCGACTTTCTCATAGTAAAAAGTTTTGTATAGAAACAAGTCAGCTTACGCATCAGCACTGACCAAAACAAAATCAACAATCTCAAAACAGCTTGCAAGACTGTTTCTACTTGTCTGAAAATCTGTTCTCAGAGTTCTGTTGCTCTGGAATACTTCTTGGGAGGCACATCAAGTGACTGAACACACAGGCAATAAAATACATCACTCATTCCCACAAAGCAGTCCGTGTCTTACTTGGTTTCAGGAGTTCAGTGAACTGCTGAACTTCAGCTGATTGCATTTGCCTCGTGTTCTTCTCAACATTCTTAGTAGTCATGGTAGCATGGGAAAAGGCTGTTTTAACATTTTTCTTCCCTAAGGCTCTGTCAAACTTCAATAAAAAAGGATCAACTTATATTTCACCAACTGTGTAAAAAGCTGTGTATAGAAGCCGAAGTTAAGAAGCACCATCATTTAAATTTATCTCAGTGATAGTCTACGCTCAGTTCAGATTTGCCCCTAGGGAGCTGCCCAGCCAACCCACCCTTTAATGTGGCCCTGCCTAAGGATAATTCCTAACTCTGATGAGAGCAGAAATAAAGATTCTGGGGCTGTCTGCCTCTTGCCCCTGTGCAATGGAAGTGGAACGCATTGAGACAGATGAATCACTGAATCCTCAGTGCGTGAGTCCAGGCTGGGTTCTCCCCTCAGAGGGTTTGACAGGTGTCCCTTGGAGAGCAGAGAGGGCACAGGATGGGGGGAGGGCAAAATCATACATACTGCGTGTGCTGAGAGAGGGAAGCCAGAGTTTTTGGTGCCGTTTACACATCCAGTTGCATGGAGAAGAAAGATAATAAGAACCTTAGGTACAAATAATAGTTATTTTTTATTTCAATAGGTTTAGGGTTACAAGTGACTTTTGATTATATAAATGAATTGCATGGTGGTGAAGTAGAGGTTTTTTGTTGTTGTTGTTTTGGCTTTTTTTGAGTTGGAGTCTCACTCTGTCGCCCAGACTGGAGTGCAGTGGCCGCTCCCAGCCACCGCAGCCTCGACCTGCTGGGCTCCAGCGATCCGTCCGCCTCAGTCTTCCAAGTAGCTGGAACTAGAGGCGCGCGCTACCACACCCAGCTAGTTTTTGATTTATTGTAGAGATGAGGTCTCGCCAAATTGCCCAGGCAGGTCTTGAACCCCCAGGCTCAGGCAAACCACTCACCTCAGCCTCCCACAGGCGCGGGATTACAGGCTGAGCCACTGAGCCCAGTTAAGTAGAGGTTTTAAGTGTGCCTGTCACTCCAAATAGTGTACACTATAACTGACAGGCACTTTTCATCCCTCATTCCCTCTCACTCTTCCCCCTCTGAGTCTCCAATATCAATTGTACTATTTTGTATGCCTTTGCAGATCCACAGCTTAGTTACCCCTTGCAAGTGAGATATCACAGTATTTGGTTTTCTGTTTCTGAGTTACTTCACTTAGGATAATGGCTTCAAATTCCAACCAAGTTGCTGCAAAAGACATTATTTCATTTTTTTAATGACTGAATAGTATTCTGTGGAGTGTGTGTGTGTGTGTGTGTGTCTATGTATGTGTATATCTCACTTTTTAATCCACTGATTAGTTGAGGGGCTCTTAGGCTGATTTCACATCTTTGCAATTGTGAATTGTGCTGCAATAAACATACAGATACAGGTGTCTTCTTTGTATGGCAGCTTCTTTTCTTATGGGTGGATACCCAGTAGTGAGATTGCTGGGTTGAATGGTGGATCTACTATTAGTTCTCTGAGAAATCTCCATACTGTTTTCCATAGAGGCTGTACCAATGACATTCCCACCGACAGTGTCTAACCATTTCCTTTCACCACATTCATCCCAACATCTGTCTTTTAAAACAAGCACAATAAAGACTTACATATCCAGATAAGTAAGGGTCTCTTGAAAGAGCTACCTCGAGGAGCTCTCCGGTTAATCCCCAAATGCTGGCCTTTTAAAACAAACGTACTTTGAAACTCCTCGTGGGGAATAGACATTGATATTTATTACCTTCTTCTGACCATTTGAAAAATTCTTGTTTTAGGCTCAGAAGGTACACATGCATATACATTTCATGGGCATATTGTGTAGTTGTGAGGGCTGGGACACATGTGGTCCATTCCCCAGAGAGCGAACATTGTGCCCTGTAGGTAGTTTCTGAACCGTAACCCCTCCCCCTCACCCCTTGTAGCGTTCCAGGGTCTATTATTTCCATATTTGTGACTGTTCTGCTCCCACATATGAGTGAGAACATGCAGTGTTTGGTTTTCTGTTCCTGAGTCAGTTTACGTAGGATGATCATCTCTAGTTCTATCCATATTGCCACAAAAGACATGATTTTCTTCTTTCTTATGGCTGTGCAGTGTTCCATGGTGTATATATACCACATTGTCGTTACCCACTCATCGGTTGATGGACATTTAGGTTGATTCCACATAATTGCAATGGTGAACTGCGTTGCAATGAATTTGTGGCTAAATGCCCGAGTGCAAATGCATTTTTGACCATTCTTCATGGAGTCATACTCTGACCCCAGATTAACAATGGTAACAGTATGGTAGGTGGTAAACACAAGCTGGTGTTTATCTAGTCACGGACACCTGAGCTATAGCAAAGGAAATAAGGTGCTGTGGTCCAGTTCCAGGATGCGCTGTAATCAAAGGTTAAAGATCCTAAGATGGCACAGTAGGAGACTGATAATTAACTCTGATTAGAGTTGGCAGAGAATTTTTTTGTTTGTTTGAGTTGAAGTCTCACTCCGTCGCCCAGGCCGAATTGCAGTGACATGCTCATGGCCACCCCAGAGTCGGCCTGCTGGGCGCCTTCTTTCTACCTCAGCCTTCTAAGTAGCCAGAACTACAGGCGTGTGCTACCACGCCCAGCTGATTTTTTTAATTTATTGTAGAGATGAGGTCTCACCATGTTGCCCTGGCTGGTCTCGAACCCCTGGACACAGGCAGTCCTCCTGCCTCAGGCTCACAAAGTGCTGGGATTACAGGCTTGAGCCAGCACGACCGACCTTTTTTATATGAGTTTCCCCTTGAAAAACGCTTTGGATGTTGGCAATTGTTTCTTTCTCTCCTCTCTCTCTTTCCTTCCTTCCTTTCCCTTTCCCTTTCCCTTTCCCTTTCCCTTTCCCTTTCCCTTTCCCTTTCCCTTTCCCTTTCCCTTTCCCTTTCCCTTTCCCCCTCCTCACCCTTCTTTTTTCTTTCTCTCTTTCACCTTTCCATAAAAACTTATTGGGGCAGTTATTCACTAAAGAATGTTTATCAAATCCGCTATGGGCAAACGTCTGGAGAAAAAGATGACTAAGACACAGGCTTTGACATTAAGGGGCCCACTGCCTGGCAGGGGATTGCACAGGAACAGACCCTTTTCAAACGAAGAGAAGCCAGTGAGGGAGACAAATCATGGAAAACTCTAGGAATCGGAGCTGGGAACAAATCTTTTCCTACTCATGCTGACCTGCTTCCACTTGTACAATGAAAGCTCTTCTTTCCTATTTGCCTCTTGGCTGTCAGGAAGTTTAAGGCTATGTTCCATGGTATGAGGTAATTATCCAGTCATTGACCCCTTTCCTTCTATATCTGGCCTTTAAACACAATTTCATAGCTCTAGGGGGTACAGATGGTTTTTGGTTACATGGTTGTACTGTACAGTGGCGAAGAAGGCTGGGCTTTCGTGTACCCACCATCACCACCTGTGCACGTCATACCCAATAGGTGATTTTTCGTCCCTCCACCGCCTTCCCACTTCTGGGTCTCCAATATCCATTATATCATTCTCTACGCCTTTCAGATCCTTAGTTTAGCTTCCGTTTATAAATGAAATGGGTTTGGTTTTCTGTTTGATTGAGTTCGCTTGTGATGAGGTTCTCCAATTCCACCCGAGCTGCTGCAAAAGACATTATTTCATTCTTTTTGATGGCTGAATAGTATTCCATGGTGTATATACACCACATCTTCATTATCCACTGATGGGTTGATGGGCATTTAGGTTGATTCCATGTCTTTGCAACTGTGAACTGTGTTGAGATGAACATGTTGGTGAGGGTAACTTTTTAAAATAAGCCTTCCCCCACCACCTTTTTTTTTGCATCCACACTAGCATCTGTTTTTGATTTTTAAATAATGGCCATTCTGACTGGTGTAAGGTGGTATCTCATTGTGGCTTTAATTTGCATTTCCCTGACAATTAGTGATGTCAAGCATTTTTTCATGTTTGTTGGTCATTCGCATATCTTCTTTTAAGAGATACCTGTTCACGTTGTTTGCTCACTTTTTTTTTTTTTTTTGAGTCAGAGTCTCACTCTGTCGCCCAGGCTGGAGTGCAGTGGCACACTCATGGTCACCCCAGTGTCGACTCACTGGGCTCAGGTGATCCTTCCACCTCAGCCTTCCAAGTAGCCGGAATTACAAGCACATGCTACCACGCCCAGCTAATTTTTAAAATATATTGTAGAGATGAGGGCTCACCAAGTTGCCCAGGTTGGTCTCGAAGCCCTGGGCTCAGGCCATCCTCTCGCCTCAGCCTCCCAAAATGCTGGAATTTCAGACTTGAGCTACTGCGCCTGGCCGTTTGCTCACTTTTTAATGGGTTATCTGCTTTTCTCTTGCTGATTTGTTTGAGTTCTTTGTAGATATTGGATACTAGGCCTTAGTCAAATGTGTAGTTTGCAAATATTTCCTCCCATTCTGCAGGTTACCTATTTGCTCTGTTGATTATTCTGCTTCGCAGAAGCTTTTTAGCTTAATAAATCCCACTTGTTTATTTTTGTTTTTGTTTCATATGCTTTGAGGGTTTTAGTTATAAATTCTTTGCCTAGGCAGATGTCAAGGAGTTTTTCCTAGGTTTTCTTCAAGGACTTTTATGGTTTCATGACTGACATTTAGGTCTTTAATCCATCTTGAGTTAATTTCTGTATATGGAGAGAACTAGAGATAAGCTTCACTTTTCTGCGTGTGACTGTCCAATTTTCTCAGCACCATTTGTTGAATGCAGTATCTTTTTCTTCGTATTGTATGTTTTTGTCTGTTTTGTCAAAGATCAGTTAGTAGTAGGTAACTGGGCTTATTTCTGGTTTTTGTTCTGTATCATTGGTCCATGTGTCTGCTCTTATATGAGTACCATGCTAATTTGGTTACTACAGTTTTGTAGTATAATTTGTAGCCAGGTAATGTGGCGCCTCCAGCTTTGTTCTTTTTGTTTAGGATTTCTTTGGTTATTTTGGCTCTTTTTTGGTTCCATATGAATTTTAGGACTGTTTTTACTAATTCTATGAAAAATGACATTGGTAGTTTGATAGGGATTGTGTTGAATCTGTGGATTACTTGGGATGATGTGGTCATTTTAACAATGTTGATTCTTCTAATCCATGAGCATGGGATATTTCTTCATTTGTTTGTGTCCTCTACAATTTCTTTAATAGTTTTATAGTTCTGCCAGGCTCGGTGGCTCAGCCTGTAATCCCATGCCTTTGGGAGGCTGAGGTGAGTGGATTGCCTGAGCCCGTGGGTTCGAGACCCGCCTGGGCAACGAGACCTCAGCTCTACAATAAATCAAAAAATCAGCCGGGCGTGGTAGCGCATGCCTGTAATTCCGGCTACTCAGAAGGCTGAGGCGGAAGGATCGCCAGAACCCAGCAGGCGAGGCTGCGGTGGCCGGGAGCGGCCACTGCACTCCAGTCTGGGCGACAGAGTGAGACTCCAACTCAAAAAAAAAAAAGAAAAATAGTTTTGTAGTTCTCACAGAGATCTTTCACCTCCTTGGTGGAATATATTCCTAGGTATTTTAGCTTTTTGTCTGCTGTCATAAATGGAACTGAGTTCTTGATTTGATGCTCAGCTTGGTTGCTATTTGTGTATAGCAGTGCTACTGATTTTATATCCTGAAACATTATCAAATTTATTGATGAAGTCCAGGAGTCTTTTGGATTCTCTAGGTATAAGATCACATTGTCAGCATTCAGAGATTATTTGATTTCTTATTTTCCAATTTGAATACCCTTTATTTCTTTTTCTTGCCTGATTGCTCTGGCTAGGACTTCCAGTACTATGTTGAATAGGAATGGTAAAAGAGGGCATCCTTACCTTGTTCCCATTCTAAGGGGGGGATATATTCAACTTTTTTCCCTTTAGGATGACATTGGTTGTGGGTTTGTTTTATATGGCTTTTATTATTTTAAGGAATATTCACTCTATACCTATTTTGCTGGGGGTTTTATCATGAAACGATGCTGGATTTTATCAAATGCTTTTTTGTGTCTGTTGAAATGATCATATAATTTTTGTTTTTAATTTTGTTTATGTAGTTGATCATGTTCATTGACTTGTGTATGTTGAACCACCCTTGCATCGCTGGGATAAACCCCACTTGGCCAAGATGTATATTTTTTTAATGTGCTGTTGAATTTGGTTTGCTAGTATTTTGTTGAGGATATTTCCATCTATGAGCATAAGGGATATTGGTCAGTAGTTTTCCTTTTTGATGCTGTTGTGTAATTTCCTGGCTATGGTATCAGAGTGATACGGGCTTTGTAGAATGAGTTAGGGAGAATTCCCTTGTCTTCAGTCTTCAGGAATAGCTTTAGAAAAATTGGTACCTGCTCTTTGAAAGTCTGATAGAATTCAGCTATAAGTTCATCAAGTCCTGGACTTTTTTTGTTGGGAGACTTCTAGTTGCTGTTTCAATCTTGCTGCTCATTACTGGTCTGTTTAAGATTTCTATTTCCTCCTGATTCAAGGTTGGGGTGTTGTATCTTTCCAAGCATTTATCCATTTCTTTTAGATTGTCTAATTTGTTTGTAGAGGTGTTCATAATAGTCTCGGATGATTTTGTATTTCTGTCATATCAGTTGCAATGTTTTCATTTTCATTTCTGATTGAGCTAATTTGAGTCTTCCCTCTTCACCTCTTAATTAATCTCATTAGCAGTCTATTAATTGTGTCTGTTTTTTCAAAGTAACAACTTTTTGTTTTATTGATCCTTTGTATTTTTTAAAAACTTCAATTTCATTTCGTTCTGCTCTGATTTTCATTATTTCTTTTCTTCTTCTCACTTTGAGTTTGCTTTGTTTGTGTGTTTCTAGCTCCTTGAAGTGTGACATTAGGTTGTTGACATGCAATCTTTTAGTCTTATTAATGTAATCTTAAGCACTACAAACTTTCCTCTGAGCACTGCTTTTGCTGTGTCCCAGAGGTTTTGATAACTTGCTTCATTACTGTCATTCTCTTCAAAGAATTTTAAAATTTCCATCTTGACTTCCTTGTTGACCCACAGATCATTAGGAGCAGATTGTTTATGTTTCTATGCTTTTGTTTGGCTTTGTGAGTTAGCCTCAGGCAATCTGTCTTTTGAATATTAAAATGTGGCTGGCCTCAGGTGCTTTCATGACAGCCAGGAGCTATGTGCTGCCATGGAGTTTGCCCTTGGGGCCTATCCCTCCCCAGACTGGCTAGAAAGTGCCCCCCTGAAAGGGTGGTGTTCTTGGGCTATGATGACTGGTGCTATTTGGGATTTTTTTTTCCTACACCACTCCACATGGGTGTTAGCAGAGCATGGCTATAGAGGAGGCAGTTTCCCATGAGGGACTGAAATCCTACAAGGCTCAGGGGACTCTCTGAGTCCACAGCAAGAGCACAAAACTCATGAATTTCCCTCACTCGCCTCAAGTGTGTCCAGTGACTGCAGGTAATCCAGAGGCGAGGTTCTGTGATCCAGAGGCGAGGTTCCAGCCCAGGTCTATTGATTTTTCTCTTCTTTGCAGTATGTGGTTATCATCAATTCTTTAATGAGTTGTGGGTCATTCTTCTGGTCCTGTTCCTCTATAAGTGCTGAAGAAACTCTATCTTGGTTTACTCTGCAGGAGAAACAAACTCTAGCTGCCTTAAGACAGCCATCTTAATCTCCTTTCCCGCCATATCTGGATTCTTTCTGCTCCTCCCCCAGGGAGCAGCCTGGAGCCAAGGCTAGTCTCTGCAGGCTATGTATATTCCTAGTAACGAGTCATGGGGTACAGGTAGTTGAGAACAATGTGGGTGGCACCATTACTGAGTGATTGTAACCATCATGGAGCAAGTTTAATAAATAATTTGCTTGACTCTGAAATGACTTGCTGCACTGTCCCACGGTGCAGTTTCTTTCTTCACCGACTGGTCACCATTAGCGCCTCCTGGATGGATTCTTTCTTCACCAACCAGCCGCCATCTATACCTCCTGTGAGTTCCAATAAACCAATGTCTTTCCCTGCTGGACTTCTGGGTGACTTCTTTGGAATACATAAAGAACCTTACATGCAAGCTCTCTCAGATTTCGGGTTACTGCATTACATCTTGTGAGTACCCTCTTCTCAGTTCAAGATTTCTGGAAATCCCATTCTCCCTACTCCACTATTCAGAGCTTATCCTACATGTCCCATTTTCATAGTTTTATTTTGCCTATACTTTTAATGTTTTTGGAAGTAGGCAGGTCATCAGCAGAACGTATGTGAATGCCTTCGCGAGCATAACAGTGATAAAGGCATTAGACAGAGCCCAAGATCTTTATTAATCAAGTCTGTGGCTCTGCTAGGAGCACTCTTGCAGGAAACTGTACTGCTTGGGTCTTTTTAAAACCCCATAGTTTTTTTGGACAGCATAGACCAGGGGTCCTCAAACTTTTAAAACAGGGGGCCAGTTCACTGTCCCTCAGACCTTTGGAGGGGCGGACTATAGTTTAAAAAAAAAACTATGAACAAATTCCTATGCACACTGCACATATCTTATTTTGAAGTGAAAAAACAAAACGGGAACAAATACAATATTTAAAATGAAGAACAAGTAAAGTTAAATCAACAAAATTACCAGTATTTCAGTGGGAACTATGGAGCTGCTATTGGCTAATGAGATGGTCAATGTCCGGTTCCATATTCGTCACTGCTAGTCGTAACAAGTTAACAAGTTAACAAGTAACAAGTTAAGGCGGCAAATACACCCAGCGGGCCGGATAAATGTCCTTGGCGGGCCGCATGTGGCCCGCAGGCCGTAGTTTGAGGGCCCCTGGTGTAGACATTTCTAGTGGTATTTACTTTGTGAGTTGGAACTTGGGGTGCAGTTGGACAGGTGGAAAGTGCTGAGACAGTGTTTGAAAGCATCTTTATGACACAGTGAAATTGAGCAGGGAGGCGTGTGAAGAGAGGAGCTGCAGAGAGCAGCTTGCCATCTTTGGAAACTTCCTGCCACTGTTCCACAGTGGGACCAGGCATTCTCCTGTGCTGGCCTTTGTCATGTTGTAAGTGCTTGGAGGGCAAGCTCATGATGCTCTGCTTGCAATCCCAGCACCTAGCACGGTGCCTGGCTCATAGGAAGCACATACAATGAATGAACACGATGCCTTTCTTCCAAGCTTTGGTCCTGAGTCACCGAGAATAATGATGGCATTAATTAAGATAGGAGAGCAAAGAAGAGGAGTTAAGTTGGGGGAACAATGGTGCATTTAACGTGTAACGAGCCTGAGTTTGAGGTGTCAGCCATCCAGGGGAGATGTCTGCTAGCACTTAGCAATCCCACATGATCTTTATATGCCTCTGTGTCCTCATTTCTAAACGAGGATGATAATAGAACCTATCTCATGGGGTTACTGAGAGGGCCAGATAAGACAATGTCAGTGAAGCCTGGTTCATAGCAAAGTACTAACAAGCATAAACTCAAAGAAGTAACTGCAGGGCTAGGTGGGATCCCTTCCCCCACTTCCATTTCCCAGTCACTCAATCAAGGTCTTATTGATTTTCTCTCAATATCTCTAGCTTTGGTTGCTTCTTTCCTTTGCATTCCTTACTCACAATCTCAGAAAACTTCTCTTAATATCTCCTCCCCTAGGTGCGGTGCTGCCAGATGACCTCCCCAGAGTCCAGCTCCATCCCTCTCCTTCCACTGCCTGTTGCAATCTTCAGCAGCTCCCACTGATCCCTCTAGATGGTCAAAACTAACAGGGTGTTCTGGGCACTTAAACCCTGAGCGCCATCTACTTTTCCAATCTGATATTCTAATGCTCATGATTTCTACTCCAGCCACACTCATTGCACTCTTGGACTCCACCAACAGCAGCTGCATCACAGTAAAAAACAATCTATTCATTCACCCATAGCATTCATTCATTTACTCACAGTATTTGAGATGACCCTGAACCCTGAGCCGCAGAAGCCTACATTTGACTCCTGGTTCTGCTATTTTCTATTAGGTGGCTCAGCCTCTCTGAACCTGTCTCCTCATCTTGGAAGATGATGGAAGTAACACCCCCAAAGAGTGCTTTGATGTTAATTTAAACTAGGTGAAGAGGTCTGCCCCCTAGAGAGTGCTCAGTAAATTCTTTTTTTACCTCTGAAGTAGCTGACCTTTCATGTGTCTCAGCCCTGCTGGGAATCCACCAGTCTTTCTCCTCCATCCTGCAAAGAAAGGGAGGGCAGGATCACAACCAGACAGCGGAGATGACTTGAAGTTCTTCCAGTCCCCTGTATGGTTTTGCTCCGGGGGCTGACATTCCTCTTGAGGGCATCCCTAGGGACAAAGCCCTGTCCATCACACCCCCGAGGAGCTTAGTGGAGAGGGGAGGTCTGAAGTAGATCCCTTGTCCTTGTTCTGGAAAAAAGAAAATGCTTGGGTGAAAAACGCAGAGTTTATCCTGGTCACAGAGTCAATGCATTCCATACTTTCCCATATTCCAAATCTAGCCCTGGTTCATATCACCAAATACCTTTCTCATTATATCAGGTTTACTCCCTTTTTAAAGTACGTGCAGACTATGTTCTATCTATCGTTGGGCTTCTACCACCCAGAACAATGCCTTGCACACAGCAGGTGCCTACTACATGTGCATTAAGTAAATGGATGAAGGAATCAAACACACCTGCGCTAGAGGTTCCCACCCTCTATGGGATCTCCAGGGCTGCCCCTGAGGAATGACATGTTGTGCTGGTGGCAGAGTACTTGTAAGGCCTTGGTCAGTTCCATGAGCTGGAATCAACAGGTGAATCTGCGTGTAATGGCTCCTCATCCGAGCCCCATCCCAGGTCATCAGGGCCTCCCTGAAGCACTGCGATGGGAACACAAGAGCACTATTGCCCCAAAATGGACGCTGTTCTGATGAATTTTATGAATTTGGGGAAATTCATAAAAAAACAAAACAAAACACAATTCACCTGGGAAATGGTTTTGGACATGAGACTTTCAGGAAGGGAAAGCTTTTCTTTGTCAGAGATGTGACTCTAATTGCAGGGGACAGTTAGTCATTATTGAACATCTTTTTCAGGACTCCGTAGTGGCAGCCAGATGTCCCAGCCATATGCTGACTTTTCTGGCCTTTTTAAAATGAACAAACCAAAAAAAGGAATCAAGTGTCCAGATGGCCAGTTTGTAAGATTTTCTGATGACAATGCCTCTTGGTTGGGACATGACTGAAACACATTTCTAAATGGGATACAAATCCTCGGGGAAGACTGACCCCAGAGACGCGGAACACTTCCCTTGTCTGGCAAGTTGAGTGCTGACTCCCGGGCCCGTGTTCTCTTCTAATCCTGACTTCCTTCCTTAGGAAGCTTGGCGGAGCCCGTCCATAACCTTCCCGATGAGCCTTGCCAGAATCTGGTCTGCTGATGATGTTCCATTAACCCGGGAGCACAAGCTCAGTAAAAGTCATCCGAACTAATTCAGAACAAAGAGAACACTGCAGTCCTGATGTTCCCAGCTTCCCTGGGGGCAATACCTGTCCCTGAGCCAGTGCTGACTGAGGATGCAGGGCTGGGGAGGAGCCGGCTTTGACGAGAGTCCTTGTCAGCCCTGCGCGTCTTGCAGGGCTGTGACTCAGCTCAGCTGCAGCAGCGATGGCTCAAAGGCGACAGTCGCTCAAGCCTGATTACCTCTAACCTCCTCCGCCTCTGAGCCCGTGCCCAAAGCCCTGTGCCAACAGCATCAACACCTGAGTGCTGCAGGGTGCAGCACCTGTCCGGAAGCTGGTAGTGCTCACCGGCCACACTCGAAGGAGCAATAGGAAAGTCTCTTAACCCCGTACGAGCTCCCCTACCCAGAAGTCAAGTGCCCAAAATTCCCTTATTATGATTCATTCTTTGAGTTCTTCTCTGCCCCTTTTCCAGCCTAAATGCCAATAGAAGATTATCCTACGAGGTGACTAGTATTTAAGTGTGAATTCATAGTCTCTTTTCACTTGAGCAGAAGAATCCAGGGCCACCTGGGGTGGAGCTCAAGGCCTTTCACACACAACAGGGAGCCTTCTTAATTTCCCTTAGGGCCGAGGCCCTTCTCACCCTTAAAAACGGCATTCACTTCGCCAAGATGACTCAGAATTCACATGTGAAGGTCATTCACTGCACAGCTTCTTCCGGGGAAGGCTCATTTGGAAGATGGTATTGGCTCACAGTTGGAGAGATCTGACCTCCGAGAAGGTCATTCGAGGGTTCTGGTCTGTAATTTCACTCTCTTGTCTTAGATGCACATCCAGTTTTTTATTCTAGATCAGAGCCCTGTCCTGTCAGCCCTCCACATCTGCGGGTTACGCATCCATGGATTCAACTAACTGTGATGAAAATATTTGATGCATCTGTACTGAACATATCTAGATCTTTTTTTCTTGCCTTTATTCCCTAAACAACCCAGTGTAATGACTATTTATATAGTATTGGCATTGTTTTAGGTATTATAAGTCATCTAGAGATGATATAAAGTCTATGAGAGGATGTGCGTAGGTTATATACAAATACTGCAGCATTTTATATAAGGGATGTGAGCATCTGTGGATTTTGGTATCCTTGGGGGTCCTGGAACCCTTACCCCACAGATCCGAGAGGTGACTGTATGCTACTCATTGGTCCTTGAACACACCAGCTGTCTCCAGGCCTCTGGCACTTCCTTTTACGCTGTGCCTTTGGTCCTTATTCCTTGGCCCCGTCACATCTGCAGTGATGCTTTTAAGGTCCCTTACGGAGAGAGGGAGAAATTTGGCCAGTTCCTTGAATTCAAGACCAAATCAGAAACCCCAAATTATCCCATCAGAATTCTGCCAGGCTGTCCTCTCTCCTTCCTACCTACTCAACCTCTTCCCTACATCCTTATCTCCCATGCCTGGCTGGTCCTGACCAGTTTGCAATTTGAGATTCAGCCTGATGACTTCAAATCTGTTACCTCTCTCACTTGCTCTTACTTCCATTTAGATATCTGGGAACCGACACTGGAGTTTCCTTTGGCTTGCAGGCTGGTTTTGTCATCACTACTGATGACCTGTTACTCAATGCCAAGACACCTCATTTTCTGATTTATTATGTCCTTTTGGGTAACTAGTAAACCAACATTTTCTCCTTTCATGTCTTAAAACTCTACCATCTTCTAAAGACAAATTCAGCTTCTATGTGTGAATTAATCTCTCCCTTTTCCAGTTTGTTTATGTTTCGGTTACATCATTTCTCCTTGCCTAAACACTATAATTGGCTCCATAAAATTTACTCTAGATTTGGGTCTCTTTGAGGGAAGGCTTTTATTTGCTTTTTTTTTTTCTTTCTAGCAGCTTTTACTATGCATAAGATCTTGAGGCTGCTTAGTAAAATGATCATTGAGTGGAGGAATTCCTGAGCCAGAGATTGAGAACCACATTCTTCTCACTTATTATTTATTTATTATTAAGTTTTATAAAGGTGGGGTCTTGCTCTGTGGCCCAGGCTAGAGTACAGATAGCTCACTGCAACCTTGAACTTCTGGACCCAGGTTGTGATCTTCCTGCCGTGACCTTTGGAGTAGCTAGGACTATAGGCATGGGCCAACACACCTGGCTGATTTGATCACTTTTAACAGGTTTCTAACTTTTTCTGATATGGCTGTCTACAAATGAAAAAACTATTTTCAGTGGAACGAGAATCAGAAGTATTAAGTTGAAAATCCCGGTTCTTGCTACTCTAATGACAAGCATATTTAGGTTTTACTAATCTCATCTTTAACACAGTCTGGAGGCGAGAGGGAGAGACAGGGCGAGTTTTCATTGTTTTCCAACATATAATGGTGATCTGAGAAATCTTCAGGCAGTATTACCCCAATGAATAGCATCTTGGAGAGTCACAGAACCCAATACTCCTCCCTTCGGTCCTGAATATATTTTCCACTGCATTTCTTTCTTTGGACGTAAATCAATGTAGAAGAAATTATTATCTTGGTTGATTTCAAGCTGTCTGCCATATGTCTCCACAGGCTGAAATCTTCTATAAAGAAAAATCACTGCTCAGTTGCTAATTACCAGGTTCTACCCCCTCCATCCACAGAACAAAACAAGGAATTTATATAATATATAAATGTATATACATACACATATATATGTATGTATATCATGCTGGAATTGTGCTGGTTTAATATTCAGTTAGCTCCAATAAGTGGTGATTAATTTTGCTACAATTAGTGGTGAGTT
Source organism: Cephalopachus bancanus (assembly GCA_027257055.1). Lineage (NCBI taxonomy): Eukaryota > Metazoa > Chordata > Mammalia > Primates > Tarsiidae > Cephalopachus > Cephalopachus bancanus. Next base: position 1,249,170 of record JAPVLO010000392.1, read on the forward strand.
TTTGTCTCCCAGACAGTTGAAGTCTCTGCAATTTAGAGGGTTGTAAGCTTGTTATTATTTTAAATAGCTAACCATGCATTAACCATCAGTAGATTGATTAATTACTTTTGTGCAATATTTCCCAACTTGTGGTTCATGTAATGTGAGTCAAAATTTATTTTCGGAGAAAAGGACTCCATTATCAAATAAGTTTGGGAAATGCTGAATATTGATTCTCTACTCTTAATAAAATCACAGTGAGTGAATAATAAATATGCATATTAGGTTTATATTAAAGACTGAACATTCTTGAAGAAAAGAAACAAAGCTTATTTTTTATTATCTGGTATTTTCCAAGCTTGGTTAGCTCAGATAATGTACTATCATGTCAGGGAACTAGTTCCTCTTAGAACATATGCTTGGGAACAGTTGCCCTCGAGAATATCCTCTTAGAAGTTTACAGAACTCCACACCTCCCTCTTCAGTAGGCAAGGCATGTTTACTGTTACAATGTAAAATAATAGCTCATGACAGATAAGCCTCCTAAGAGCAGACAAATCGATTGGTTCACATTTAGGCTTTTTTTCCAACTTCAAAAGGCCCAAGCCATAAGCAGCAGCACTTATTCAATCTGCTTCCAATTTGCACATTCTAAACACAATCTGGTTTTCAGGTAAGGGGATGATAAAATCGTTTTTTTCCACAGAAATCTGCCTTTTATAAATGTCTTTAATTTTCTGGCTCCAGATAAATCAGAAATATCTGGAAAGTAACTCTCTTAGGGGCGTTTTGTTTTTTATTCACCACAGTCTCTGAAAAATATCATGAGATTTGACTCCCAAATTGACAGAGAACCAAGTTGGCTTAATTCCATCTATTCAGACCTAATTCCAACCTGGGAAAAGAGAATTTGAGAGAACTGAAATATTCTCAGTACATCTGGGTATCAGATAAGAAAGACAAGGTAGGATTTAACTATTCCACTGAGGAACTGATGTAGTAGATTTTGTGGCAGTAAATGGTACATTTTTGTCACTTCTATTCAGGGTAGGATAGGGTGGCAGGGGAGCTCGGGAAGTGACACTTGAGCTGCTAAGGAGAGGCAACCCCTGTCTATTCAGCAGCAAAGTGGGGAAGTAGAAGGAGTTTATTTTCGCATGCTTTTTCTCTGGCAACCCTTGACGTCTTGTAATTCAGACACTTCTCCCGTGCTATCACCCCCTTTGAGCCGCCCGTGCCTTCTCTTGCTTCTCTTTTCCCTTTCTTAATCAAAACCAGCTCTCAGGCCAGATGTGGTGGCTCACGACTGTAATCCCAGCACTTTGGGAGGCTGGTGATGCGAGAAAATTGCTTGAGTTCGGGAGTTTGAGACCAGCCTGGGCAACACAGTGAGACCTTGTCTCTACAAAATATTTTAAAAATTAGCCAGGTGTGATGGTGTGCGCCTTTAGTCCCAGATACTTAGGAGGCTGAGGTGGGAAGATGACTTGAGCCCAGGAATCCAAGCGTTATGGTGAGCTATGACCATGCCACTGCACTTCACCTGGGTGAAAGGGTGAGACCCCGACTTGAGAGAAAGAGAGAGAGAGGGTGAGAAGAAAGAAAGGAAGAAAGAAAGAAAGAAAGAAAGAAAGAAAGAAAGAAAAAGAAGGAAAGAGAAGAGAGAGGGGAAGGTGGGAGGCAGGGAAAGAGTAAGAAAGAAAGGACTCAGATATCAGAAAAAGTTCTTCCCAACCAGGGCATAACTGACTAGTGACCTTCTCAGAAGTCGTTGAATGCTAACAAGTATAAAATGTCTCCTGAAATTTCTTGTCTGGCCCAGACCTAGCCCCATCCTAGTAGTTTGCCATGAGAACTCAACCCTCCTCAGATGACCTGCGTCTCCCTGCAATAACAACCGCTAGTAAAAGTTATCATGTATTACTTTCTTTCTATGTGGCAGGTACCCTATTGAGTGATTTCTGTTATTTAATTCCCTTAACAACCTACAAGGTCGAGTTCAGCTCCATCTTAGAAATGAAAATCTTAAAAGACGTCAAAAAGTTTTCCCAATCGGATGGATGGCAGAGCTAGAATGTGAATGGAGGTTTTTGAAACCTTGAAAGCACGTGCTTCTAATGACTTGACACGCTTTCTGCCAGAGGCCCAGCCTGGCTGGGGATCAGTGGTTCTCACCCAGCCGCTGGATTGGTCGGTGAATACAAGCAGGTCCCTGGTGGCTTCAGCTGCCTGCAAGGGTAAGTCTCTCAGACTCTCTTCTTGCCGAGTCTTCTGAACACACAGGATCACAGTCAACCCTTGTCATCATATCTCTGGAATGTGGGGCTGGAAGTCCTGGTTTTGTGGAATCCTTTCACCTCTATTGACTTTTCCCAACTTGACATTCCTGCTTCCGAACACTCACTTGCTGACACATTATATCAGCCTTTCTTTCCTCATAAAATACCTCTTAGCTAGGGGGAAGTAATAGGAAAGTAAATTTTTATCAGAGATCGTCTCAATATCTATTCAAATCACATTATGCATGTGTACATGTGTGAATAAATATATGTATACGCACATACATATGGACCTGTGTGAGGTCCGATGCTATTTGTCGAGGTGTGACAATTAAGTTCACGAACTCACCACGTGCGCTTACGTTGGAAGCACCGTGCAAATAACTGGATGGGAACACCTTCCCTACTCACCTGATCTGGCCCCCAATAACTTTTTTCTGTGCCCAGAAATAAAAGCAATATTGAAAGAAAGACATTTGATGATGACATGAAAAAAATCAAAGGTAATACAATGACGACCATAGTGATATTCAGCAGTGAGGTATGTAGCACTTTTTCTAGGATGAGCCCGCAAACTTAATTGTCAGATCTTGTATGTCTGTAAATACACACACACACACACACACACACACACCACACACACACACACACACACATTATATGCACCACCTAATGTTTGCCGAATAGAACTGTCCTTGCCTTTCTGCTACACTGAACAGTGTTCAAGTGATACTTCCCAGAGAGTGAGGAAAGATTGGCCACTGTCAACGTTATGGCCTTCACATGCTTCAATTTCTTATTGACAGTGCACAACAGACTTCCGTAGGGTCAAGCAACTGGGTGAAAACGATTTCTGTTCACGAGCAGTCAATGTAAAGAAGCTGGTTTAGCCACTTTAATGCTCCACAAATTTAGCGTCCAATAAATACTCGTAGAGTTCCTACCGAATAACAGGCACCGTGATGGGCACTGGAGATGCAGAGCTGAAAAGACGTGGCTCGGTTCCCACCCTCATAAAGCTTATCTTCATGGGAAGACAGAGGGCCGAGCAGCCCATGTAATAAGAACATTGCTACCAGGGCTTGCGTTCAAAGGACCATGGAAACAGAGAAGGCTATTCCTCTTTTTATGAGTCAAAGTTGTTTTTTTGATTTGGAGATGTTTGGTGTTCCTAACTAGATTAAATTCCTTTTAAGAGAAAACAAATCAGTCTTTTTTTTTTCCTCTCATGCCCCATGTGAGCATTTAGTAGCATCATCTGCTTACAGCCTGGCTTCGTGTCCTAAGGCAGGTTACTTGTGTGTTGCATAAGGGACAATATTGAGATGCCTCCCAAAGGCGCCCTAAGGACAAGCTAATAGAAATGAGGCCAAAGTGTTTTGTCAGTAGAAAGCTTAAAAGAGCTGCAGAAACACTTCACCACAACCTAATGAAAGGGAAAAAAATGCAAGAGAAAGACAGAGTGCAAGGCTTCTAGAACTGCTTGCAAGTCAGAGGAGTGTTTTTGGTCCCAGCAAATATGAAAACCTGCATGAGACACTGGCCACATCAACCAGTGACCGGAAAGCCACGAGACAAACACTGGAAAGGCAGGATTGTGAAATGGCACCCTGTCCCTGGCTGAAGAAGGCTGCGGAGACTCAGTTTGCACCGTTTGGGGTTTTTGATCATCAAGGCACCAGGTCACTGGACAGAGCTTTGCTCACAGCACCAGTAAGACAGAAAGAAGAGCACTTTGCCCGGAGGTAAGCACCTCGTTCCCGAAACACAAAGATATGACCATCCGAGTCAGTTTGGAGTATGTGACTGACTGTACTTGGCAGCCATCTTCCCACATGATGGTTTAACTTCTGCTACACCTCACACAGACCTCCTGCCATGTTGTTGCAGGATCTTGGTTGATTATGCCTGGATTGGGTGGGGTTTGATCGAGGGAGATGATGTCACACTAGCCCAAAACAGAGTACAATTCAGAACCTCAAAGATCTGGCATCTGCTTTGTAAAAAATGCTCATGTGTTGTTATGACTCTCTTAGTACATAAGCAATCCATGAAAACTAGATACCTATAAATCACATTGGTGAAGTGATATGCATTTAACCTCATGGATTTGATGGGCATTCTGTAGATTCTTTGCCTTGAGGATTTCAAAATTTGGGGGAAAAAGAAGATTGTGTCATCTCTTATGAGTCAAAATTGCTATTCTTTTGTCAATTGCTCGACATTACCTTTAACTGTGCTATACTGTAATTTTCTATTCAATGGTCTATACCTTCCATGTGACTGAATTTCTTGAGGGCAGGAAATAGTTCTTGTTCAGTACTTTGTTTCTAGCTTGGCATATACAAGCAGATGCTAAGTATTTGACCAAATGAATGGAAAACACTATGTTACTGTAACAGAGGTAGACTCTTGGGCTTGTCACAAGGTCTTAGCTCAGCTAAGATGACATTTTTCATACGAGAAAGTTCTTACTATCCTAACTGAATTTCTGCTCCTGTCATCAGAAATGCAAACCAGCATGCAGATTGCATTTCTTCACATTCTGGGCAACTAAGTTGTAAACTGGTGTAAATGCTACCCTTTTAAAATCTCATTGCAAAAGGACAGGGGCAGTCTTTGTCCTGTTCTGCAGAAGGAGATGAAACATCCAGCTATTTCTCCTCCGCCCTGTGCCATAGCTTTGGGCTGTGTCCAAGGCCACAGAGCTGGACCCAAACCTTAGACTCCCCTGTGGGAGCAAGCATGGGACACACTGCACACGCAGTTGGAGACCCAGCTGGGAAGGCTCGAGGCTCTGGACACAGCCGCCTGAGAATCCTGCACATGTGCTCACTTATTTGCAGTTGGGTCCTGGCTCTCCAAACTGGCACATGAACAAACAGAGCTCCTGCTCCTTGGGGCACAGGAAAACTTTATAGAGTAGAAAACAGAGCATGTAAACGACAAGGCCCCAGATTTTGGAAATTAGAGACAAGGGGATCCACAGGAGCCGTTCTAGAGACGAACGGAAGAGAGGAGACGCTTGTGTCTTCCTCTCTGCGGACCAAGTGGGGAGAGTTGGTTGTCGCGGTTGGGGAAAAGGTGCGACCACTCTTGTGATGCAGTGTGACTTTTCCCAAGATTATGTGACTTGACAGGCCGCAGAACCTAGGTGGGAAAGCAGATAAAGCAGGAAAGAAACGAGGAAAGCTTGTAGTTGAGTGACAAAGCCTCGAAGAGATTGTACATCACGCGAGCACCATTTCCTTCCAGTTAAATCAGACCCTTCCTTTGTACCCACTTCTCTGGGCAGCACCAAAATGGGACCCAGCAAGCCGACTCGTCGGCATGGGGTTTCAGGTTGCTTTTAGCCTTTGCAGAGGAAGAAGATGATTTTCTCTAAGCAGTTTCTTTAAATTTGGAAGACTTGCTGACCCAGAATCTTACTTCCCACAAGGAAAGAAGCACAATCTCCAAGGGCCTGGAAAGCGTATCATGTTGGAGGATGGAGATTCACTCCCCCTGACTGAAGAATAATCCTCTTGGAGAAAGCGTTGACTGGGAGGGGGGAGGCGGAAAGGGAAGAACGTACGTACACATGGAAGCCAGCCCCATTCCCCTTGAGTCAGTGGGGGGAGAGGGTTGTGCTACCGTTGGCGGATGGCTCTATCTCGCTTTCATCTTTACAATCTGCGGAGCGCCTGAGCACAGTTCATTTCAGGCGCCCCTCACAGCGGAGAGGTCAATCAGGCACTACCTTTACCCCACAATGGCTGTTTCCCCCCTCTGCCTCCAGAGCACGCAGCTCCTGCTGCCCCCAGAGCACTGATCAGTTTGAGCTCTGCCTCCTTTCTCTATAGCATTCACACAGGCTTCAGGCACTGTCATCCTCTCAGAGGAGATGGTGACACCTGCACGTCTACACTTGACCCGCCAAGCCCACTTCCTCTCGCCTGATTCCCAGAGGAAGATGCATGAACAGGGCATAAGGGAGGGGAAACCAAAGCCCTCAAGTTTCAGCCAGACTCCTTTCAGACTGCCATGTGGGAGGAGCCTTCGGGCTACCTGGCGCCTCTCTGGCTCCCCAAGCGAAAAATGCTGCGCTGAACCCCCAAAGAAAACCTGCTCCTGTTGAAGACGAGGACGGAGAGCGGGGCTTCCAATCCAGCGGGGCAGGCTCTGTGTTTCTCTCAGGCCACCCCAAGGGGGAGACCAGAGTTGGGTGTGCCCGCAAGCTACAATGCCAGGAGCAGGAAGAATCAGACTTGCCTGCCCAAAGGTAACCTTTTAAAATCCGTGACCTCACCCCGTGGCAGATGAGGCCCAGCCCGTGTTCTGGAAGCTGGCTCTCTGGGGTTAGTCTGGGAGAGAAGCAGGGGTCTGCTTCTTCTGGATTATGTGCACATCTCTCTGTCTCCCTTGGCATGGCAGCCTGTGAGCTTTCTGAGGGCAGGCACTGTGTCATAAGCATCGCTGTAGCTCCATCTTTCATCCGAACACCCTGTGTGGCTCAGAACTGGCTCAGAAGAGAATTTGCCACATTAAAAGGAGATACGCCTCAGAGATGTCAGGGGACTTGCTCAGATTTTGCAGCTAGTAAGTGGCTGATCGGTGAGACTCAGGCTTTAAAATTGGGTGTGACTTTCTTTCCTGTATTTTATTTTGTTATTTCATTTTAAAGATGTGGGGTGCAATTCAGGATTAGGTATACAAGTGGTCATTGCACAGGTAAAGTTTGGTTCTCGCTTTGGTCCCCACTTTGCCTGGTTTGAGATCCGTTACCTTTATTGATGTTATGTGCCTCTCCCCACCCCGGCAGTTTTTGGCTACTGCCAATCCCTTTCTTAGAGTATTTTGGTACATGTTCAGGGCCCACTTATGAGTGAAAACATGTGGTACTCAGTTCTTCGTTTCTGTGATAGATCACTGAGTATTATAGACTCCAAATCCGCCCAAATTGCTGTGAAGTTCATAATTCTGTCCTTCTTTATGGCTGCGTAATATTCCATCATGTATATGTACCATATTATTTTTATACAGTCCAGTTTCAATGGGCAGCACGGTTTGTTTTATATTTTTACTATTGTGAATAGTGCTGCAATAAACATACATGTGCAGATATATTTTGTGTAGAGTGATTTAAGTTATTCCGGGTATATTCCCAGAAGGGGAATTGCTGGGTTGTATAGAAGATCAATTTTTAGTTCTTTTAGGCATTGCCACACTGTTTTCCATAGGGATTGAACTACTTTGCATTCCTACCAGCAGTGTAGAAGCATTCTCTTTTTTCCGCATCCTAGCCAGCATCTGTTGTTTTTTGTTTTATTAATGATGGCCACTCTTACTGGAGTTAGGTGGTATCTCAATGTGTTTTTGATTTGCTTTTCTCTGATGATTAGTGTGGTTGAGATTTTTTAATGTGTCTGTTGGCTGCCTGTATATCTTCTTTTGAGAATTGTCTATTTATGTATTTTGCTCACTTTTTAATGGGGCTGTTTGTTTGTTTTTTTTTCCTTTTGGCATGTTTGAAGTCCTTGTAGATCCTGGATGTTAGGCTTTTGTCAGATATGCAGTTGGCAAATATTTTTTCCCATTCTGTGGGCTGTCTCCCCGCTCTCTTGTTGGTTTCTTTTGTTTTGCAGAAACTTTTCAGTTTGCTGAGGTCCCACTTGTCTATCTGGTTTCTTATGGCATGGGCTTTTGATTAGGAATTTGTTGCCTATTCTGATTTCTATAAGGGTGTCTCCTGCACTTTCTAAGATTCTTAAAATTTAAGGTTTTATGTTTAGGTCTTTGATCCATTTGGAGTTGATTTTTGAGTATGGTGATTTTCTTACACTGTGCGTCTCTGTCACGTGATATCTCTCTAGAGCAGGCAGAAACGCCTCCGAGAGAAGCCCAACCAGTGTCATGACTCTTGTGAGCCCCCTGAGGTTGAACGCACACTGTTTTTGTGTGTGCATTTTCTGGAGATAGGCTCCATGGTTTTCAACAGATTCTTAAAGAAGCTTGTGACCTAAATAAAAAAGTTAAGACTCTATCTTTCAGGAGAATGGTTTGGAATACACCCTACAGTCTACAATATGCACATAGTGTCTGATGTGTTGAATTAAATAACTATGAGTTTCATTCCTGATTTTCTGAAAGTGAGGCAGCAAATGGCTAGAATCTCAATGACCACCCCAATCACCTTTGGAAAGTGTCTAGCCTGGAGTTTCAAATTAGAAGGAGAATTGACTGCCATAGAAGCATGTTTCTCTAACTTGAAACAAATAAAGAAAGTCACTTTCCGTCCCAACATATCTGTTAAGTAAAAATGGATGGACATGTCACGAAAATGAGAAACAGATACTTCCAAATACTAATATCCACTAATAACCATATTATCTTGGGGGATTGAAACTTCAAAACAGACTTAAAGTCTCCCTTATATCACCAAACCTGAGCTGAAAAAACAAACAAAAAAGAACTAGCAATGTTAAAATTATGACCAACAGGAGTTTTTTTTCCAGATTTTTTTCTATCAAAAGAAACCAACAAGAGAGCAGGAAGACAGCCCACAGAATGGGAAAAAATATTTGCCAACTGCGTATCTGACAAAAGCTTGTAGATCCAGGATCTACAAGGAATTCAAACATGCTGAAAGGAAAAAAAAAAAAAAACAGCGCCATTAAAAAGTGGGCAAAAGACATAATAGACAATTCTCAAAAGAAGATATACAGGCAGCCAGCAGACGCATGAAAAAATGCTCAACCTCATTCATCATCAGAGAAATGCAAGTCAAAAACACATTGAAAGACCACCTAACCCCAGTAAGAATGGCCATCATTCATAAATGTTGATGGTCAGGGAAGAGAAGGAAGGTCTTCAATGATTTAGAGACTTTTTTGTTTTGGTATTTATTACTTAGCTCTATATTAGTCAGGACAGGGTTGACTGCGATGCATGATAAATAATCCCCAAATTTCAGAGGCTAACAGCCACAAAAGCTTATCGCTGCTCAGACTGCATGTCTGCTACTGGCCGGGAGCAGCCTCTGCTCTTTGTAATTGCTGAGAGAAGCCCAAGCTGATGGGGCTTTGTCATTTTATGACACCCCTCGCTTCACACACAGGGTCAGACTTGACGAGGGTGGTGCCATTTTTGCCCATGTTCCACTGGCCTCAGCAACACCTACGAACACCGCAACTAGTTCAAGGGAGATGGGGTATGCACGCCTCCATGTACCTGGAGGTGAGCTCCAGGCTGATACTTCTTCCCTAATCCTGTCTCAGACACCCTTTTCTGTCCTGAACTAGTTTTTAAAAATCACGTGGAATAGAAAGAATCAAAAACAAATATTTCTCCACCTCGTCTCAAAAACCATTTGATCTGGAGTTGAATAACAATATTTGCAATAGAGAGTTGACAATGCCTCTACAAAGGACTCAGGTCTAAGATTTGTTAAAAGAATATGTTTGGAGCCGGGCATGGTGGCTCACGCCTGTAATTCCAGCACTTTGAGAAGGGAAGGTGAGAGGATTGCCTGAGCTCAGGGGTTTGAGTCCAGCCTGGGCAACATGGTGAGGCCTCATCTTTACAATAAATCATAAAATTAGCTAGGCTTGGTGGTGTGCGCCTGTGGTTCCAGTTACTCGGAAGGCTGAGACGGAAGGATCACCTGAGTCCAGGAAGTCGAGGCTGCAGTGGCCGTGAGTGTGCCACTGCACTCCAGCCTTGGTGACAGAGTGAGACTCATACTCAAAATATATATATTTGGGAAGAAGTTACTAACATAATGCCTCCTATGTGTCAGGAATAGACTCTATGAGAAAGCACATTTGTGGCAGCTCACCTTAAGGTAGTTCTGGCTGAGTGAAAAATGAAAATGCTCAAGACACAGTTGTCTCAGTAAGTTGTGTGTCTGCAGAACCCGCAGGGCAGAGTTTCTGAGGCAATTTTTAGTGTGAACGAATTGCATGAGGTTTAAAATATAGCTACTCTGTAAGACAGATACTTTAACACTTATTGGCCACTTTCAGACCATCAATGAACCCCTTTAAAAGGTCAAAGTGCTGTACTTGTATGGTCAGCAAGTGATAGCAGAAATGATACAGAAAATTGGAACGACACAGAGAAAATGAGCATGGCCCCTGTGCAAGGATGACACAGACTTGTGAAGCATTTAATATTTGGGGGGAAGATGAAAAATGTTCTGGAGAAGGGTGGTGGTGTTGGTTGCGTAACAATGTGAATGAACTGAATGCCACAGAACCGTACACATTAAAATGGCTAAGATGGTAAATTTTATGTCATATATGTTTTACCATAATAAAAAAGAATGTAAAATAGCTCGATGATTTTTATATTTATTGCATTGGACTGATAACATTTTGGATCTATTCTATTAAATAAAAGACATCATTCACATTTTTTCAAGGTCAGGGTGTTGCTTAAACACAACTGCTGCCAATGCTTGCCACTGTCGCCAATCACAGACTGCACTGGAAAAGGCAGAGGATAACTAGCCAATCACAAGAACACTTTATTTTTTATTTTTATTTTTATTTGAGTTGCAGTCTCACTCTGTGGCCCAGACTGGAGTGCAGTGGCCGCTCCCGGCCCCCGCAGCCTCGACCTGCTGGGCTCCGGCGATCCTCCCGCCTCAGCCTTCCAAGGAGCCGGAACTACAGGCGCGCGCTACCACACTCGGCTAATTTTTGATTTGTTGTAGAGACGAGGCCTCGCCAAGTTGCCCTGGTGGTTCTCGAACACGCGGGCTCAGGCAATCCACTCGCCTTGGCCTCCCAAAGCGCTGGGATTACAGGCTGAGCCACTGAGCCCAGCCCATAGTAACACTTGATTTTGAACATTTAATGCATGGCAAGTCCAGGACTAATAACTACAGCTAGAATAGCACATTTGCATCTTACTTCAACACTGATGGAGTTATTATTCTCTCCATTTTACAGATGAAGAAACAGAGCCTTTGTTCGAGGGGACATGACCGTTAAGGGTCAGGAATTATCCTTAGCCAGTCGGCTTCAGACCCTATGCTGTCACCAGTCCCTGCCAGTCGAGGCTGCCCAGGGAAACAGGAGCAAATGGCAGCCATGAACTTTGGGTCCTGGGCAGGAGCTAGCCCAGCACGGGGCCAGCCAGGCAGGTGACCAAGCTGAAGTCTCAAACGACTTGCCTTGTCTGAACCAGGCCCGGTCACAAAGGTCGGCATCCCAGTCACATAGCCAGGAATGCAGGACAGATAAAAGGAATAGGGAAAACCGGGCTCCCAGCACTTTGGGAGGCCGAGGCAAGTAGATTGCCTGAGGCTGCGGGTTCGAGACCAGCCCAGGCAACTTGGAGAGACCTTGTCTCTACAATAAAACAAAAAATAGCCAGGCATGGTAGTGCTTGTCTGTAGTTCCGGCTACTTGGAAGGTTGAGGCAGAAGGATCGAGACTGCAGTGGCCATGAGCGTTTGTGCCACTGCATTCCAGCCTGGGTGACGGAATGAGACTCCAACTCAAAAAAAAAAGAAAAAGAATAGGGAAAAGCTCAAGCTCAATCCAGAAATTTGTTTCTGTTTTTTTAAAAATTCTTTGCTGGAGGAATTGTGCCTTCCATGGCTGCAGTGTCAGTAAGCACACGCAGAGCCCTTTCAGGTGAGTTCCAGATGGTGTCCATGTCTGGGGGCTTTGGGGTCCCCTCTTCCTATCTGCAGGTCAACTGAGAAGCCACCTGCCAAGGGCAAGGGCAAGGGTAAGGGTAATGCAGCCCATCACCAGCTAGTGAGTAAGTCAATCCCCAGTGAAAAGAAGACACCCACAAGCTACCCCTCCAGCTGCTGGCTGACAGAAGTGGTAAGAGCAAAACTCTGGTGGGTAGCCCCTATGACTGGGAAGGATAGGGCTTGGAGAACTTACTCCTACCCTGCCTGAATTCCTCCTGGTACACAATACTTCAGGTAACCACACGCAGCCATGAACTCAGGGCCCTGGGCAGATACTAGCCCGACACTGGACCAGACAGGCACGTGACAAAGCTGAAGCCTCCCTCCCTCGCCTCCTTTCTACTCAAGATGCCTTCTCGAGCCACTGAATTAAACCCAGCCTGTCATCCCATACCTTGGGAGGCCGAGGTGAGTGGATTGCCTGAGTCTGCGGGTTCGAGACCCACCTGGGTAGGCGAGACCTCATCTCTACAATAAATCAAAAAATCAGCCGGGCGTGGTAGCGCGCGCCTTGTAGTTCCAGCTACTTGGAAGGCGGAGGCGGAAGGATCGCTGGAGCCCAGCAGGTCGAGGCTGCGGTGGCCGGGAGCGGCCGCTGCACTCCAGTCTGGGCGACAGAGTGAGACTTCAACTCAAACAAACAAACCAACAAACAAACAAAAATTAAATGTGTGCCCTGACCTCCACCCTGCACCCTTATCTCTTATTCTTGCTCTGTTTCCCCCCGATATACATTGTAATCACATATTTGTTTGATGTTTCTCTTCTCCTGCTAGAATGTCAAGGCAGGGATTTTTGTCTGTTTTGTTCACGACTGAACAAATGACAGGGCGAACCGGAAGCCTGGCAGAACACCTTCATTTGGAAAGACTGAATTAGGTGTCGGGACAATCTGTCCTTAGCACATGGGGCTTGGACAGGTGACCAGTCACCTACATGGCTGGAGCTTCAGAGAGCTGGTGGCCAGTCAGGGAAGCCTAATATTGAAGGAGTGGTAGAGCCGGGACTGGTCAGAAGTATGACTCATTCATAGCCAAGTACACCCCTGACCTACATCCGGTGGCTTCAGGGCAGATGAAAGGTAGGAACCAGTCGGGCTCGGTGGCTCAGCCTGTAATCCCCCGCCTTTGAGAGGCTGAGGTGAGTGGATTGCCTGAGCCTGCGGGTTCGAGACCCACCTGGGCAGGTGAGACCTCATCTGTACAATAAATAAAAAAAATTAGCCGGGCGTGGTAGCGCGCACCTGTAATTCCGGCTACTCGGAAGGCTGAGGCGGAAGGATCGCCGGAGCCCAGCAGGTGGAGGCTGCGGTGGCCGGGAGCGGCCACTGCACTCCAGTCTGGGCAACAGAGTGAGACTCCAACTCAAAAAAAAAAGAAAGGTAGGAACCAAGCAGAGTTGGCCACAAGAGTGAGAAGGGTGCCGGGGCGGCATTTCACATTTCTGAAAGCCTGGGTAAGAGCTGGCACTTCCATGGCAGACTTCATGGTAGTCATTTTCTTCTCTCTGTTTGAGAGACTTCCTGGTCTTATCCCCCTGGGCCTTTTGTGCTCGGCTAAGTTCCCAACCCTGTGTCTCCTATTGCCACTTGTGTCTCGGCAGGACACACAGAGGAGCCAATGTGCATTAAGACAGCCTTATTAGTGGACAGTCTGCAGTTTAAGGGGACACGTGAAATCAGAACTAATGGCATCAGCCGTCTGCTTAGTGCATGCATGTCGCTATCTAGTCTCCTATGAGAAGCAAACAGAGAAAGACAGAGAAACATCAGTTTGAAGGAGTCTTGTTTGACCTTTCCATAATGTGCAACAATTTTTTGGCTGTAAACATTTACACTGCCGGGTTCCAGTCTCCAAAATAGTCAGCAAGCGGAAAGTCTCCTCTGTTTAATAACAGTCCTAGATCTGTCAGTTTGGCCGCCAACCCTAATTTGTAAATTCCCTTCTGTGAAGATTGTACAATTGTGCTCATTTTCTGTGGACTGTGGGCCGGCTAATGGCCACTAATGAGTCAGCTGCCGAGTGACTCAGCATTGCTTCAGCCATGGCACAGATCCATTCCTCCCCGAATCTGCTGGAGGAAAATGATGTCTTCCTTGGTAAATGTGTCCCTTTTGGCCCCTGCAGAGAACTCATGACCTAATGCATCGTGTAAAACATTCCAGCTTTAAAGAACTCACTCTACTTTTTCAACTCATGAAAGTCAAGAGGAATTTTCCAAGTTCTCGGTGTTTTTGTTTTCTGTTGCTGTTGTTGGTTTTTCTTCCCCTCTCCCTGCAGAATGTTCACACTTGGATTCTGGTTGGTGAACTTGAGAGTTTCATCTTTCTTCCTGGTAAGAGGTGCTATTGTTGATCGTATTCCATGGGCTCTGTGAGACTGAAGGCAGTGAGAACAGATTTGGTAAGAGGCAGAGAAGATGGCAGGCCTTGGGGGGACCCAGGGTGCTGGTTTATGCCCAGGTGCGCCCTTGGCATTAGCAGTGAGATAGACAATCAGGAATCAGCCAGCCTGGGGGGAGGTCTCACAGTGTCATACGATGAAATGCCGTCTTCTCAGAGAAAACTCAAAACTGTACACACAACTACAGGCTGGCAAAAGGTTAATTACAAGAGCTCTGCCTATCACAAATAAGACACTTCACTTACTAAAAGGTATTCCCCAGAGAGGGTCCTTTTCAGTAACGTCAAACATCATCTGAAGTGTGACTCGAATCACATATTCCTCAGGATCCATGGGAACAGGGAATGGAGACAGAAGAACCAGGAGCAGGCCTCCAGAACCAGGAAGACTAGAAGCTACAAACCCAATCAATATTGGTGCGCTGGCATCAGATCTGAAGACATAACTTTGGGCAAACGAAGCGCAGAGTCAAAGGCGAGCGCCGCCTCGCTGAGTATGAGATCTGAGACGAGTTGCTTCTGAGCAATAAGGTCTCCTGCCCTTTTCTCCTTCCACAGGGAGCTGTCCAGTGTCTTAGTACTGGTCACATAGTCATCTGGGGCAGGTGTGTCTTCAGACTTTCTACCTCTATAGGCATAGTCCGGTCCTGGTCATATTATTACTTATTTGTTGGTGGGCACTTGGCAATGTAAGAACCACATCTCTGTGCCAGGTGTGGCGGCTCATGCCTGTAATCCCAGCTCCTTGGGATGCAGAGGTGAGAGAACTGCTTGAGCCCATGGGTTCGAGACCAACCTGAGCAACATGGCAAGACCTTGTCTCCGCAATTTAAAAAAAAATTAACCGAGCGTGGTGGCACGCACCTGTGGTTCCAGCAACTTGGAAGACTGAGGCAGAAGGATCACCTGAGCCCAGCAGGTGGAGGCTGCAGTGGCCGTGAGCGTGCCGCTGCAGTCCAACCTAGGTGACAGAGTGAGACTCTGACTCGAAAGAAAAAGAAAGAAAGAAAGAAAGAAAGTTCTAGGACAGTGGTCTCCCCCACCCACATTAGGACAACACTGTTAGTGCTGCTACCTGGGTGACCCCTGCCATGGGCTAACCTACCCCCGGTGACTCTGACACTGACCATAGCCCCATCCTTTTTCTTCCCACTCAAAAGATAATAGAACAAGTGATTTCTGATTAACTTAAAATATTCACCCACTTTAATACTTTCATAATAGTTAACAAGTGACTTGTAAAACATTCTGATGTGTTGCAACACGGATGTTGAGCACTGCCCTTCTGGAAAAAACAAATGAAGTCCAGAGATGTTTTGACCGGAAGATCTAGTTCAGAAACCCAGGCTCGCTGACTGGAGCTTCGGTGGCTTGTTCCTGAGCCTCCCTGAGCATGTGGGAGTCTCCTACCCAGGTTGTGCAAGGGAGGAAGTCTCGGTGAACGAGAACTGGTGGCTTGCACATTTCGTTACAGGACATCTTCAGACTGAAAAGTCCCTTTTCCGTCTTGTGCTTGTTTCCTTTCCCTCAGCTCCAGGCTGCCTGACTTCCTCCTGAACACTCTTGCCTGTCTCTGTGCTTGGACCTTGTTGGTTCATCTGGAAGACTCTTCTACCTTTGTCACAGGCTTCAAGCAAGCACTCCCTGCTCTCCCAAGCCTTTTCCCACTTTCCATGCCCTCTGGTGACCTCTCCCACTTCCTTTGCCGAAACTCTGCAGTCTCTACCACTCATCCAGGGCTTCAAAAGTCTCTGGCGTTGTTTTTTTTTTTTTTGAGTTGGTGTCTCACTCTGTCACCCAGGCTAGAGTGCAGTGACACACTCACGGTCACCCCAGCCTTGACCTGCTGGACTCTGACGATCCTTCCTCCTCAGCCTTCCAAGTAGCCAGAACTACAAGTGCACGCTACCGTACCTGGCTAATTTTTGGTTGATTGTAGAGACGAGGTCTCGCCAAGTTGCCTAGGCGGGTCTCCACCCCATGGGCTCAGGCAATCCACTCACCTCGGCCTCCCAAAGTGCTGAGATCAGGATGAGCCTGTGAGTTTATCTTTAAAAGTATTGTCATGTCCTTCTGTCAGGATATATAGCCCTTACAAGCAGGGATTGTGCCCTGTACCATTAATTAATTAATTTTTTATGTACTATTTATTTATTGCACCATTTGTTACCCCCGATTTACAAAACACTTGAGATAGCTTACAAAAATTATATAATCTAAGAAGATAAAATTAGCAATCAACGTATTTCAGGCGAAAGGGAAATCAAGACAAGAGCACTATTTCTGCACCCCTAGTGCCTTATATGGTGTCATCTAATTCTAGAAGCTCACTCATACTGGGTTGCTGCTAGAGTGCTATGGAAGAAAAGACACAATGAAAATATTGATCTGTTTCATTGGTGTATCATTTAATAATTTTTAAAGGTCTTTACATCATTGGGGTTGAAGGAGTGAAGGATGTGTCATCCCAAAATATGCCAGAATGGTATATTGAGTATTTCAAGTTAAAAACATTGGAGAAATTGTAGTTTCATAAAGGGTAAGTTGATCTGTTTCTTCCTGCTTGCAGTATGCCATAAAGATTCCTCTGGGAGGGGTACCCTAACTGTGCCAGAGCAAGAAAACAACCCTTATCACCAGATACTGGAAATTGGAGGCTACCAGGGATCTAAATAAATATATTTAACAAAGGAACCTTTATCTTCCACTAGTTTTACAACCCCTGGATATCCCCCAGTGACCACTAAAGAAAATTTAACTGCCCCAGTCAGATTTTCTTTGCCCTGTCATTTCATCTCAAATGATAAGTTTATCATATCTAAAAAGCATAAAGGCATCTTTCTTTTCTTCAGACTTTACTCCCTTGAGAAAAGCCTCGTGTACATGTAAAACCAATAAAATGTATGTATTTTTCTCTTGCTGATCTGCCTGGTGTCAATCTGGCATTTAGATCCAGCTGAAGAGTCCATTAAGAGCCAAAAGGGGTGAGAATGGGGGTGGGAGGTGACCTCTGGCTCCCCTACAGGATGAAGCATTCTCAGGAATATATTCTTAATCTACATTTTACAGATAAGAAAATCGGGACTCAGAGGTGTGACGTGACTTGGCCAAGTTCACTAGCAGGTTAAGTGGTAAGCTGGTACTAACATCCTTTTGTCCTGATTGAAAATGTGGCGCCCTATCTGCTGGAAGAACAAACTTCATGTAAAGATGTAGAGGTGTAGAGAATGAGAACATCAATGAAAACTTGTGCAGTGGGACCGGAGAGGGTGAGAAGAAAAACTCAGTTCTCGGGAGAGGAACCAACACAGATACCTCCTATTTTTCCAACGTCAAATCGTCCGCCTAAGAAATTTAAGACCCCTATAGAGAATTGATTTACACAACAGAATAACAGAGAAACTGACATATGGTCAGGTGAGGCTGAAGGGGCTGAGGAATTCCGGAAAGAGTTACAACTTAGGGTCCTCACAGAGTGAAGATTGAAGACATCTGTGATCCCAAGTTTGTAACCAATGGTCACTACCGGTGTTTGCAGTCCATCAGAATGTGATTTGACAGTTTTGAAATATACAAAAGCAAGGAAAAAGCTAATGACAGTTCCATTCCTCACACATCTGCTCTGATGGAAAGTGGGGAGTGGAGAATGCAAACTAGATGATTGATCCATTAACTTGATGTGCTGTGGAGAGAATTGCTGGTGAAAAAGATGCTCCCATTAGTATCTCAAGGAAAATATAGCTGCCCATATCAGAGACAAAGATTTTCACAGTTTGATAGAAGCCTTTATCTTTTGTTGGGCATTCTCTTCCCCAGAGCATTATCAGATAAAGGGAGGGGATCCACTTGCCTCAGGGCAGACCCTGCTCCCTTGGGAACCAGGCGCAGTTGGGCGGTCATGTACCCAGCCCTCCAAGCCCTGCCAACACGCTCAAGTCTTACCTATCCACGGAGAAGCGGGCCCCCTGCTTCCCACGGACCAAAGTGATCATTCTAAAATACAGCTCTGCAGAAAGCCCACAAGTTCCTTGAGAAATAAAATGACACTTTCTGAATAATACTCTTTTTGAAATTAGAGTAATAATGGAATTTACTTGAATTTAGAGCGATATAGTCTTAGAAACTGAATGGGGTGGCACGGGCCACCACTGCTCTAGGAATTCAGAGAACCAAGGGATAAGACAGATGAAAGTTACTGGAAAGGCTGCACGAAGACCCACCTATGCCAGAATTCCAGCCCCTGTACTGACCATACAGGTGACCTTGAAAATGTTCCTTGACCTTTTCATGCCTCAGTTTCTTGATTAAACACACATCGAGACTTAATGTCAGTTTCTGAAGCGACGGCAAAGGGCAGCATGTCTTTAGAAAACACCTCCACACAGGAAATTAAAGCCAACGTGGGAATTAGCTCCTAGTGACAGCTAGCTCAGGGCTGGGGAAGCATTTATTTTTAGGCTTTCTAAACCTTCGCAATTTATTTCAGAGGATTCAGGGAAAGAGCCCGGGTTTTCCCTCTGGGATGAAATGAGCTGCCTGGCATGAGTCATCACTTGACCTGTGTGACTGTCTTTTGCTGGTTGTTCAGCATGTGCCAGAGGGCCTCTCCCTGCTTCCTGGCCAGGTCCGCAGCTGGGGGAGCGGAAGAAACGTCAGGGACCTCTTCCAGGAAGACTGTTGAGCAATGTGATCAGGTGCGTCCAAGGCGACGGCTGCCCTGGGCAGGCTGGCTGGGCTCTGCTGAGTGCGTCGTTGCTGAATGAGGAGCAGGGGTTTCCAGATAGGCACGCGGGGTTGGGGTGGGAGAGGAAAAGCAGCATCCCTCCCTGGACGCAGAACAAGGATGCTGGGAAACCGGGGCATGTCTTCCCGATTCTGAGCTAGCCAGAGACGGCTGCTTTAGGCTCCTTGTGCAGCTCTCTGCACCCCTGGTCTAACTGTGCTCCTGCTTTCTGGGGCCCAGTGGCTCAGGATGGAATCTGCGGGTCCAGCTTCCTCCCCCATCTCATGCTCACTCAGATGCGGAGTGAGCCCACAGAACCGGACGGATGCTGGTTAGCCCATCAGGGCCATAAACGTTGTCATAAAACGAGGGTTCAGACTACATGAATAGTAACCCTACACTATGCTGCTCATTCGGTCTCTATTAGTACAGTATCCGTTTCTCACTGACACGAGTGACCACATATCTCTACTCCTAGATTCTATGTCAAAGCATGACAACAGAAAGACAAAACAAAAACGGAAAGCAATACAGACACAGACAAATAACGTGAAGCCCTCTCCAAACACATTTTTTTCTGGCCTTGACCACTGCTGCTTTTTATTTGCTTTTATCGAGATGCTCATTGTTTTTCTTAATCCACTTCTGAATTGTCCCTTTTAGATAAATTGATGGTCACCATGGCCTAGCCTTTCAACAGCTCAATCATTTTAGTTATCGTTAAGACATTTGGGTACAATGATATTCAGATTTTTTGAAGCTATCTTCATTTCTTTTCTGAAGATCCCATATAAAGTGTTTTTATTGGTGTTGTTTCATAAATTCTTTAGGAAGGAATTATTGTCACATTCCTTTATCTAATCATACATCTACATTTGCAATAACCTAGTGTTTGCATCAAATCTCACATTCCCAGAGTCTCGTTCTGTTATCCTTCTTTGAGCTGTCAGTTAGTGTTGCAATTTCTCTCACCCCCAAACCGGAACACCTCTTGGATGAACATTCTTCCAAGTTCTCAGGGTGTCCCGACCCTACTTCTGTGCTTACCCCCCTCCCCATTATGTGCTTACACTTTCTTCCTTTTTAAAACCTGTTGTCTTGTTTTTACCATATGTCAAGCTTTTTTTTAATCTTCAACTTTTCCCATTTTAATAGTATTGTCTGCTTTGCTGAAAGTCGCACTTAAGTAGTATTTTTACTTTTGCAAAAGGCAGAGAAAGAGTTTTTGTCAAACACAACTCAAATACTAATTGAAATTTAGTAAAAATTTAGTAAAAAATGTATTTTGCAACAAAAATACAGAAGTTACATCAAAATGGCAAGCAAGCACCAGCTTACAGCCCATTTATTTTAAGCAAAAAGTTAGTATGTGAGCGTTTCAAATATCAGCCTCCCCAGGTAGCTAGCAATTCGCTGTGTTGAGAGTTAATTTATATCACATTACATTGCAATGCTTTGTGGAAATAAATATCAACATGCACAAGGCGTTCACTTATTTCCTAAAACTGGTTCTGTGGGTGATAACCATTGGTTTAGCAACCTTGTGTTCTTATTACAGTCTTCCTAACTCACTTTTCTCTCTCCCCCTCTCTCCCTGTGTGGTTCTCTCTTCCTCTTGCTTTTTTAGATTTTGGCTGTCTCTCTTTTCCCTTCAATGCAAACACAGAAAAGATTAGTTTGGCTTCATGGAATGTATCCTCATTCTTTCATATTTTTCCCCCTCTTGGGACCTACTTAATTAGGAATCTAAAAGTGCTGTGTACATATATCCCCTCATTCAAAACATCTGAGAGTATCAGGTCAAGCTGAACTGCTCATGAGATCTTGCTTAAATGGCTTGATATACTGCCTGTGACTTCTTATTATTTAATTTCCATGTGTTCATATGGTCCCCAGTACATTGTAAGTTTCGTGAATCTCCAGCCTATTAATCTTTATAAGATCCTCTCCACCCGAAGTCTAGCACAGTGTTTTACACTTAGATGCTCAGTATGTCTTTATTGAATGAATAGCTAACCCATTTAGCCACAATTCTCTTGAAATCCAGGTGGACGTTTTCCAGTTTCAAGACCTATATTCTGTGTACGCTTTAATTCATAGCCCTGCCAATTCTTCTCCTTATAAAATAGCGATAAATCAACGTCTCCCCTGCCAATATTTCATTGGAAAACAGGATATAGGTAACGCCTGGCTGCAGGCTGTGTGGGTGTGAAACTCCACAGCATTTCCCAGCAATTCTCTATAAAATCTTCTTCATAACTCTCCCAGAATATGTCGTTAGTACTTGCCTGCTAAAGCATGCCTTCTTCTCTTCATTCTAGAAATTGGAATCATTTTGGATAGATTTTTGATTCATTATCAGTTATCCCACAATTCCATCTAATTGTAATGACATTTGAATTTTTATCAGCGTAATACAGAAACAGTATTACAGTAATACAGAAACAGTTTAACAAGTCAAACATTGCTTTATTATAGGTCTTATAATAAAAGAGCAATTCCCTCACCACACCTTTCTCTTTCCCAATTCCCACACCGCAAATGGTATCACTTTTAACTCTTTTATTTATTGTATTATTTCAAAATAGCGTACTGTCTTGTGTGTTCAGGCTGCTATAACAAAATACCACAGAATGGGTGGCTTCTAAATAACAGAAATTTATTGTTCTCAGTTCTGAAGGCTGAATATCCAAGATAAGTCTCCAACAAATTATGAATCTGGTGAGGAAAGACTTCCTCCTTGACAGCCATCTTCTCACTCTAAACCCACATGGCAAAAGAGCTAGCTCTCTGCGGTCTCCTTTGCAAGGGCACTCGTCCATTTGTGAAGGCCCCACCCTCCTGAACTAATCACCTCCCAATGATTCCACCTCCTAAAACCGTCGCCTTGGGGGTCAGGATTTCAACATATACGTTTTGGGAAGACATAGACATTCAGACCACAGCACATTCTTTAAAACACAGATTTACATATATTTTTAAAATTTAAATATTCTCTTTTAACTTTCTATCATAAAAGATGGGATTTAGTTCCCCCTTATGCCCCCAAAGCACACATATACGTATCCCCCCCCCCACTGTTGTTGCACCCGATCATGTTGTAATTGTGTTCAAATCAATATTGAGGGCTTACATTACTCTGACTACATATGATTATTTACAGCTGAATGATGCAAAGCAATACTGTTGTGTTTCCTGTCTTATCATTAATGAAATTAGCAAACTTAATTTTTGTCTTTTTTGGTTTTTCTTTATTTTTCTGTATTATGCTGAATCATCCTCAAAATTTCTCAGGGAAATCTAAATTTCCTCTGGTATTGAGACCATCAGATCATATTTTTTCTTCTTTCTTTTCATTTGTTAATTTGTTATTGCTACTATTATTGTTTGCCATCTCTCCTGAAGCTCTCTCTCAGCTCCTGTCTGTCCTAATTGTGCCTGAGACCAGCCCCTCTGCTAATCTCCAGGGACTTTCCTCACCCATCATGCAGGGAATTCCCTTTGTCCTCTCCCGTGTCACATCTCTTATGCCCAAGCAACCCGTCTCCCCACATCCCTTTCTTTTGATTTATTCTCTCATTCTGGTGGAACTAATTTTTAGCTTATAGAACAATCATAGTAAAAAATAAAGGTAACTTTTTCAATTGCTTAAGTGTCAGAAAATATTTTTATTCTGTTCTAAGAGTTAATGAGTTGACTGGGTATAGGGTTATGAGTGAGTACGTATTTCCCTCAGAATTTTGAAGACGTTACTCAATTGTATTCAAACTCCCTGGGTGATTTTGTTTGTTTGTTTGTTTGTTTTGTTTTTAGAAATCCACACCAATCTCATTCTATTTTTTTTTTGAGTTGGAGTCTCACTCAGTCATCTAAGCAGCCTCGACCTGCTGGGCTCCGGCGATCCTTCCGCCTAAGCCTTCCAAGTAGCTGGAACTACAGGCGTGCGCTACCACACCCGGCTAATTTTTTGATTTGTTGTAGAGATGAGGTCTTGCCAAGTTGCACAAGCAGGTCTCGAACCCATGGGCTCAGGCAATTCACTCACCTCGACCTCCCAAAACGCAGGATTACAGACTGAGCCACCGAGCCTGGCTACCATTCTGATTCTTAATCATTTATATGTGACCTGAGTTTAATGTTTTGTTTTGTTTTTGGAAGATTTTAGAATCCCTTTTGTCCCTAAATCCTCTACTCATATGCCATGAGTGGTTCTTTTTATTTCCATTCAGTGGCCTGGAAAATCACTTTTTAATCTGAAAACGCGTATGCTTACTTCTATTTGAGAACTTTTCTTGTATAATGTCTATACTTCCTTTTCCCCTACTTTCTATGCTTTCTCTTTCTGAAAAGTCTACCAGTTAGATATTAGATCTCCTGGATGAAACCCCTTTAATTTATTTCTCCCATTTTCCATGTATTTGCCTGTTAGTTTTACTTTCTGAGAGAATTCCTTACTTTACTTTCTAATCATTCCATTAATTTTTAAAACTTTCTGCTTTATTTTTCAAAAGTTCAGTCTTGTTCTATGCACATGAGAACATCCCTTCTTGTTTTATGGGTCCAATATCTTCTGTTTTCTTTGAGGACAAAAATTATATACATTTTGAAGATTTTTTTCCCTTGAGTTTCTCTATTTTTTGTTTTAGATGGAATCTCTCACTGTGTTACCTAGGCTGGTCTTGGAATCCTGGGCTCAAGTGATCCTCCCACCTTAACCTCCTGGGTAACTGGGATTACACTGCACCTGGCTATTTATTATTATCTGTCTTTCATGGACATACTTTTCTCAAATGTCCGATAAACCTTGTCTGCCTTTTTATATTTAAGAGAGGAATTAAAATGCTGAAGGCAACCATGTATGTATAGGTAGGATCTGTTGGAAGATGGATTTTACTGTCAGATAATAAATCAGAAAACCAACTTTTTCATTGGAAGACTGCAAAATTTTTACATATTTAGGTTGTTTGCTATTTTATTCATTTTTCTTTGCTGCTTTTGATTCTTTTCTGCCTTTTGGTTTAATTGAGTATATGCTATGATTTCATTATGATTACTCCATGATTGGCTCATTAAATATATTTCTTGTTTTACTTTTTTATAAGTTTCTCTAGAATTTAAAATATGCATCTTTGATGTATTACAGTCTATCTTCAAATAATATTAGACTACTTCCTAAAGCAGAAGCAGAATGTTGTTCTGCCCTTATCTGTAATATTATTATTTTTCACTTTTATTTTATCTTTAAAGAGATGGGGTCTTGTTATGTTGCCCAGACTGGAGTGCAGTGGCTATTCACAAGTACAATCATTGTGCACTGCAGCCTCAAACTTCTGAGCTCAAACCATCCTCTTGCCTCAGCTTCACTCCTATAGCTGGGACTATAGGAGTGGGTCATGGTGGCTGGCTGAATCCATTCGCTTGTATTATTATTATTTTTCCTATAAATGATTTAAAACTCGAAGAGTCTCTCTAGGTATGCTTTGTGTTCCTTTAACTCTGACAAGTAAATCACTCACAGTGACTTAGTTTTATGTACTATAACATTTTAAATGATTTATCCTTATCTCAAGGGCTTGGGAGTAGTAGTTTATTTAGTTGTGTTTGCATAATTTAATTTTGGTATTTAACTTAGTTTACTTATTAACTAAGTCATTTAGTTTTGTTTAGTTCCTTTTAATTTCGCTTAGTTTGTTAGTATAGCTATATTATTACTTATTAGTTGATTTCTAATTTGTAAGAGTTTGTTGCTTCTTGTTACATAGATTGACTACTTCAATATTTAGTTTACTATTTAGTGTAATACTTGTGTCACTTAAATTTTTCGCTCTCTCTGATATTGATTTATAATTAGTTTTACTATTTCAGTGATTACTTATTATTTTTTTATTATTGCCTTATGATATTTTTCCTTGGAATTTATTGATGTTTTTATTATGGCTTAATATATGATCAATTTTTGTGACTATCCTATTGACACTCAAAAGAGCACGCCTTATATATTTATCTTGAATATGGATGTGAACACACAGTACTTTCGAATCAATCTTAGTAAGTGTATTTAGGTTCATCTGTTTGTTAATCGTTTACAGTGGATATTTATTCAATGCCTATTTTCCCCTACATACTATTCTAGGTATATGTGATAGAGTGCTAAACAAAGCAAAAATCCCTGCCCCTCTTTGATGGTATGGTATTGTACTTTGGGCTCAATGTTAATGGCTTAATGTGGCTTACTGGTCTAGGTTTCTCTTGATTCTTAGCTTTTCCTCTCCTGAATCTTTTTCCAGCTCCTCAGACACAGTCTTTCTCTTACGGTCACACGTTTTCATACATGTTTTGTCTTCCTAGAACACATTTTCCTTCCTCGTGGCTTGGTGAAATTTTACTCAATCTTCAGCCTTTCGGTTAGATGTTGTTCTAACCGAACAGAGAAGCCCACTTTGTTCAGGATGTCCATGCTCTGTCGCAGCCTCCATTGTTCCCTCCTCAGTCCAGTATCTTACAAGGCTTTTTAAAAAAGCTTTGATCTCATTACGATCAGCAAAGGTAGGGACTATTCTTGTTTCCTGTGCCTAGGATGTACCTGGTGCATGATAAGTTGTCAATAAAATGTGTTGCCTTGAATTGCGTGTCCATGCTCACTTCAGATTCCTGGGGTTCTTTTAGCACTATAAATTTCTTTCAAATTCATCTAGTCATTGGCCTCTTAGAGACAACTTAGAGTAACTTAGTTGTTACTGATGTCTGCATTTACAGAATCCTTATTATTCACAAGGTAATTTTCCATGAACTATCTCATTTAATTCTCTCTGTTCCTGGGATGTAAGGAGGAATAATTAGAGTTCCCATTTTACACTGAGACGACTAAATTCCAAAGGGGTTAGTGATATGCATAATAAGATCAGATTCAGGACATTCAGGCCTTCTGATACATATGAGTACTCATTTTTTTTTTTATTTTGGTAAAACATGTAACATGAAAGTTATCATTCCAACCATTTTAACAATTTCAGTCGTGTTAAGTACATTAATATTGTTGTACAACCGATCTTCAGAACTCTTTTCATATTGTCAAACTGAAATTATACCCCCATTAAACAACTCCCTTTTTTCTCTTCCCCTGGCAACCATCATTCAATTTTCTGTCTCTATAAATTCTCCCATGCTAGGTATCTCATGTAAGTGGGATCAAACAATATTATTCTTTTTATGACTAGCTTACTTCACTTAGCATAATGTTCTCCATAAGGTTCATCCATGTTGTAGCCTGTGTCAGAATTTCCTTCTGTTTTATAGCTGAATAAGTTTTTTTTTTTTTTTTTTTTTTTTTGAGTTGGAGTCTCACTCTGTCACCCAGACTGGAGTGCAGTGGCCGCTCCCGGCCACCGCAGCCTCGACCTGCTGGGCTCCGGTGATCCTTCCGCCTCAGCTTTCCAAGTAGCTGGAATTACAGGCGCGCGCTACCACGCCCGGCTGATTTTTTGATTTATTGTAGAGATGAGGTCTCGCTGCCCAGGCGGGTCTCGAACCCGCGGGCTCAGGCAATCCACTCACCTCAGCCTCCCAAAGGCGCGGGATTACAGGCTGAGCCACCGAGCCCGGCTTAGCTGAATAAGTTTACATTGTATATACTGCGTTTTGCTTATCCATTCATCCAACACCTGAGTTACTTTCACTCTTTGCCTGTTGTATATAATGTTGCTATGAACATGGGTGTACAAATATATCTTTAAATCCCCACTTTTAATTCTTTTGAGTATATTGTTAGAAGTAGAATTGCTGGATCATATGGTGATTCTATTTTAATTTTTGAGGAACTGCCATACTGTTTTTCACAGCGACTGTACTGTTTTACATTCTCATGAACAGAATACAAAGTTTCCAATTTCTCCACATTTTCATCAACGCTTATTATTTTCTTCTTTGTGGATAGTAGCCACCCTAATGGGTGTGAGATGACATCTCATTGTGGTTTTGATTTGCGTCTCCCTAATGATTAGTGATGCTGAACATTTTTAAAATGTACTTATTGGCCACTTGGAGAAACGTCTGTTTAAGTCCTTTGCCTTTTTTTTCCATCAGAGTCTCACTCTGTTGCCCAGGCTGGAATTCAGAGGCATGCTCACTGCCACCACAGCCTTGAACTGCTGGGCTCAGGCGGTCCTTCTGTCTTAGTCTTTCAGGTAGCTGGAACCACAAATACACACCACCATGCCTGGCTAATTTTTAATTTATTGTAGAGATGAGGTCTCACCAAATTGTCCAGACTGGTCTCAAACTCCTCGGCTCAAGCAATCCTCTCCTCCATCTCCAAAGAGCTGGGATTACAGTCATGAACCCCTGGGCTCAGACCTTGCCATTTCTTAAATTGGTTTTTTTAAAAATTTATTTATTGTTGAGTTGCAGCTCTGTGTTGTGGATATTAAGCCCTTGTTGAATCTGTGATTCACAAATGTTTTCTCCCTTTCCATAGGTTTTTTTACGTGATCGATTGTATCCTTTGATTCTGTCTAGTACTCTTGACACTGTCTCTTTCCAGGGCTACTTACAGAAGTGGTACAGGCCACAGACAGACTCATGACAACAGGACAGGTGCTCAGTTATCGGAGCAGGTACACACGGTCAAAGAACTTCAGCAAGATGCTCATGGTGAGCCCCACAGTGTGGGGATATTGAGGAATGGAGGCATTCACTTTTCTTCTGCCTGAAGTCAAGATTTGTCGTAGAGACTAAGATAGGCCAAGGCCAACAGAGGGGAGCCAAGTGGTCCCAGCAGTGGTGAAAACAGGGATGCCAGGGCTGAGAATTACTTAAGCCCTTGGCCTTTTTTTAACTGAGTCATATGGGAAGACTACAGATCAATTATGTTTCTTCTATAAGATATTCGAACCACTTTTCTAGTACCAAGAAATACCTGAGAGAGTCCGACTAGAAACTCATGGAGGCAGCTAAGAACCATCAACCAAATGCAGGTCCTGGAAAAACCAGGTGTCCGGGTGAAGTTTATGATCAATCAATGACATTCTAGCCTCTTAGTAAGGATATCGGGCAAGATTGATTGAGGTTAGGGATTATAATTTATACACAAGTATGCAGCCAGGAATTGTATGCACTAATGCCAGATGACCAGGAGAAGAGTGGTACCTTTCAGATAAAGGCTAAAGCTACCTGACTCAAGTTAGAAATAAAATCTAACTAACCAATGAGCCAGGACTGGCAGAACAAAGTTGGCTTGAAGGAGACTTGAAAGTGAATTGGTGTGTTATCTGAAGTCATAACTACCATTCTTTCCCTGTTTGTATTTGAAGGATCCATCTTCCATAGGGACCACAAAGCCATATGTGGCATTACTTACATATTGCCTTTAGTTATGTAGATTAATACAGAATCATCTCTCTTTACAAGCTTTCAACCAATAAACTTTTGTAGATATACACAGAGTTTTCTTCCAGAACAAATTATTTCAGGTCCCACCAACAGGTGCCACCTGTAGATGACATCAGTGGTCTGCCTACTCAGCTGTCACATGGCTCATTAATTTGTTTAGTATTGAGTTGTTTTAAGGACACTGTTAAATGCATACTATTTGAAAAGTATCACCGAGAAAATATTGAAAGCATTCATACCTAGGAACTTATTACAAGAAAAACAGAGGGAATGACTTTTAAAAATTAAAAGTGGCGAGGAAATGACAAATGCTGCATATACACCTGAGATGAGTCAGTTGACAGTAGGAATGATTCTCACAGACAAAAAGTGAACCATCAATGAATGAAAAGGTTTTGCAGTTGACAACAAGAGACAAGACGAGGAAAAGACATCTATGTGATTCTGAGATCCGGGGTTATTAGACAAAGCACATTTTTTTAGACTTTAGTTTCTTAGACTAAGTAGTCTAAAGCCAAGAATTAGAGAACTTGAAGGCAAAACAAGGGCATGATGCTATTGAGGAACCCTCTGTCTAAGCTGTGGGTAGTTGAGTGTGTTAATGGTTATTTGAATCTGAAAATTAAAATAAGAGACAGGTGTGTGTGAGGTTGCAAGCCATCTAAGGAGTTAAAAGAAACATTTTAGAAGATCCTCAGGATTTGGGGTAGGAATTAAGTATCTCAAAAACTGTAGATGCCTACACAGCAAATATCAGCTAGGAAAAGAAGTGCTTGGTTTTAAGACTTTAGAGTCATGACCCATGTAGTAATGTACCCAGGGTTTGAGAACTAAAAACAGTCTGTCTTACTTTTAATTTATACAGAGAGCTTTTCAAAAAGCCTTTTAGATTTGAAACATAGATACATAGGTAGGGACTTCTGTAAGTCTATTGAATTTATTTCTTCTTTTGTTCTACATCAGCTGCAAAATTGACATACACAGGTTCTCTGTCTCCATAGATATTATTGGTAATATATTTTAGACATGACCAAGGTCAATGCCTAGGGATATGCAACTAGAAGAACTTTTCAAGCATGTGCTCCATGGGTTCTATTAGGAAAAAAAAAGATTTCATCATCTAGCAGGTTTAGGAAATGCTAAAACAATCAAAAGCAAGTTAAATATGTTTCTTTTTGTAGAAGAAGGTACGTGAAAGTAATTGTCATTAGAATACACTTACTGACTTCAACTACAGGGGACATAATTGCTGGTGGGCACCATCTGTTGCTCTCCGAACTCCATTATCCCATTTGTGGTAGACCAGGTTTCCCAGAGTCAGCTCCCAGGCAAGGAATGAGAGCAGCAGGGTACCAAGTTAGCCCCATTCCTTGAAGGCACAAGACTTTTGAACAGCCAACTTTGGCTCAAGGACTTCCGGACAGCATAGCTGAATATTTAATTAGACTCACAGAGTTTGAGAACACTTCACCTCCATCGTTCTTGCCTCTTTCCTTTATTCGGGATCAGACTTGCATTATGGTCTGATAGCTCTCCCGATCTCCCAGTCTCTCCCAGCTCCCTCCCATTTTATCTCTGAGGCATTTCCCCTAATAAAATTCTTTCATATTCAATTCTATCTTGGTGTCTGCTTCTCAGACAACCCAGACAAATACAATAACTCATAAACTTCTATGCTCACAAAAAATAGCAGCCAAATGTATGAGGCAAAACTTATTAGAAATAGAAGAATTATATAAAAATGTAGTATTACTGGGAGATTTTAGGATAACCCTTTCCAAAGTCAGTTATAAGCAACAGACAAAAAATAAAAACATAAAGGAATTTATGAATCTACAATCCCTCAAGTAGATAATAAAAATTATTTTCTAGGCTGATGGAACAAAGAAAGGAGAGATTGTGAAGTACGTTTCTTATCATCATCTGACACAGTTAGAATAAATAGCAGAGTGATAAAGTTAACACTTAGAAATTATAAAATACATCCTTAGATAAACTTTGGAACAAAGAGGTAATCAGAACTGAAACCTAGCATAAGTTGTACTCAAAGGAAAATTTAGAAACTTAAATTTGCTTATTAAAAGAGAAAGTTTAAAAGTAATGAAACAGTCCATGTCATAGGAAATTATATTAACAACAAAATAAACCAAAAAAAAAGAGACAAAGGCAATTAGGAAAGATAAAAGTGAAAAATGTTAATAATCTTAAAATAATAAAAATAAAAGAAAGGATAAATAAGTCCAAGATCTAGTTTTATGAAAATGCCAATTTGCTAGACAAACCCTGTGTGAATTTTATTATAATAAAAAAAAGATTGAAAGAAAAAAGAGTGCAAAATATGCACGGTTAGGAATAGGAGATATGATCATCACCACAGATACAAAAGAAATGTTTATAAACTATGATAAATAAAATAACATATAATATATAATAATATTAATAGAAAAATATATTGGATCTTGTATAATAAATATATAAAATATAAAGTATGTAGCATAATATATACTATATTAAAAGATTATACAACCTCTAAAGAACAAATTTGAAAATCTAAAGAAAACATTGAGTCCTATTAAATATAAATTGTTATAATTGACCTAAGATAAAATAGTAAATGTATGGTGACTAATTACTACAGAAAGCTTGAAGAGGTGTTTAAAAGATTTCATGTCCATATGGTTTCAGGACTGAGTTCATTTAGTCTTTAAAGTCAATGTGATTTCACTGTTATTTAAACTATCAATTCCAAACCACATACAAAAATGGAAAGCCCCTCTACTTCATGATCAAAATTATGAAGCTAGTGTAAGTTTAATACCAAATTCTAATAAAGATAATTATTTTTAAAACATCCACCAATGTTTTAAAGATCTCAACCAGATCTTTATGGATGACTACAGATAGAAAAATTATTTTTTAAAAATAATAAATACAATTCAATATTTTTTCCAAAGATGAATATGCTATTCATGCATATTCTCATGCATTGTAAGGAGGGTGCAAAAATATTACAAAATTTATCAAAATAATTCATAACGTAAACAAATTAAAGAAAAAATTATGATTCTATCAATAGATCCTTAAGACAATCCAATAGTCATTCTTAATAAGAAGTATGAGTAAATTAAGGGTAAGTGGTAAACACTTAATGATGATTTGAAAAATTTACTTATCAAACACCAACAGAAAGTATTAAATAGTGAAACATAAACTCATTTCAGTTAAAATCATAAGTATCATGGGATTCTTGTTATCTGTATTATAACCCAACATGATGCACATTCTAGTAACTCCAGTAATGCAATACAATAAAATAATTCATGAGGACTTTAGAAAAGAATCAGTAATAGTATCAGTAATAGTATGGTGGTTTACCCCTTAGCTGTGGGGGGTATATTTCAAGACTCCCATACGATACCTGAAATGGTAAATAGTATTGAACCCTACATACGTTATGCGTCTTCCTCTACGTACATACCAAGAATAAAGTTAAATTTATAAATAGACACAGTAAGAGATGAACAACAACAATAATAAATAGAGCATTTATAACAATATACTGTAATATCTTAAACTATCTCTCAAACTATCTTATTGTACTCTGCCTGCCCTTCTTGTGATGTTGAGAGACCATAGAATGTCTACATGCTGACAGGAAATGACATGAATGACACAGGCAATGTGAAGTAGTGTTTGGCTACTACTGAAAGTGAATTTCAAATAGGTGAATCATTTATTTATGGAATTTTCCAGTTAGTATTTTTGAACCACAGTTGACTGCCGGTAACTGAATCTGCAGAAGGTTAAACTGTATTTGTTTTTACTGAAACTGTAATTTCATACCTAGAAAACCCAAGAGTTTCTATTTTAAAAGCTTCTTTAATGAAAAAGAAAAATTAGAAAATTGGCAGATAAAATACAGAATTTAACAGTTTTTCTTTATACTAGCCATGAAAACCTGGAAATGAAGATAGAAAAAAAGTTATTTTGCTTACAATATTTCCAAAAAACTATCACGAGCTGGGAACAAGTTGAATATGAAAAATAGAGATACCAAGTAAAGGTAATTATAAAATCATATCGAAGGAAAAGAAGTAAATGCAAAATGTCTCAGTGTGTTTGGGTTACTGTAACAAACACTGTATACTGGGGGGCTAACCAACAAACATTTACTTCTTCCAGTTCTGGAGCCTGGAAGTCTGAGATTAGTCAAATTCTGGTGAAGACCCCTTCCAGATTGCAGGTGGCTGCCTTCCTGCAGAGGAAAACAGAGTAAGTCAACTCTCTCAGGACTCCTAAAAGGACACCAATCTCACAACTTCATGTAATCCTAACTACCGCCCAAAAGCTCTCCTTCTTAACACCATTTCATGGGAGGGGGGCTCAACATACAAATTTTAGGGGGTTACAAGCATTTTTTCCATATCACTGAACAATGAGAAGGCATAAATGTTTCTGAATTCGAAAATTTAATCTAATAAAATGTATATCTTTCTAATTTTACATTACATGGTTAATGTAATTCCAACCAGAACCCTGTGGGAGAGTGTCTTATCCTCAAATACCCATCTCTCAGGAAGAACACCTGTTTATTTGTAATATTGGTGTCTGCCAGCTTTCTTTACTTCCCTTGCAACTGGGTGCTCTCATGTAATCAAGTTTGGGCTGATGGGATGTACAGAGAAATAATACGTACAATTTCCACTCATAGAGGGTTGGGATTGACTTCCCTTTGCTCATTTTTCCCCTTCTACTGGAAAGCAGGTGAGTAGCAGGACACCTGGTACAACGTAGAAGGGAAAACACAAGACAGGAGGAGCCCAAGTCTGCCAAGCCCTGGACTGCTGGTATTTTTTAAGTAAGAAATATGCAAATAAAACCAAAGTTACTTTGCCTTGTGATTTCAGCATCTGAAACTGTATCCTAAGCATTGTAAATCTCAAGTGTTTTAAAACATTTTTAGATAAAATTATATTAAAGTTTAAATGAGAAAATTAATTCTGACGGGTAGAAAACATTTTTGTTGTTTTTTTAAAGTGGAGAAGAACTTACAGAACTATATGAAGCATTGGATCAAATATGGCCATGGTTTTGCGATAGAAACAGATCAGTGAAACAATGTAGGTATGCTAGAAAGAGACCTGAGGATATACAAGAATATAAGACACAGCAAATCTGATTTTTCAATTCTGTGGGACAATGTTGATATATTGAGTGAATGTGCTGTCACAATGTGTATTTATTGGAAAGAAAATACAATTATTGTGAATCATATAGAAGTCTAAATTCCAGATGGGCTAAAGACTGAAATGTAAACATATATTTGTAAAAAACCACTAAAAATGCCAGGCTCAGTGGTTCAGCCTTTAATTCCAGCACTTTGGGAGGCTGAGGCAAGTGGATTGTCTGAGCCAAGGGGTTCGAGACCAGCCTGGGCAACTTGGTAAGATCTCATTTCTACCATAAATCAAAAATAGCCGGACGTGGTAGCGTGCACCTGTAGTTACAGCTACTTGGAAGGCTGAGGCAGAATCGCTAGAGCCCAGCAGGTTGACGCTGGGGTGGCTGTGAGTGTGCCACTGCACTCCAGCCTGGGCAACACAGTGAGACTCCAACTCAAACAAACAAACAAACAAAAAACACTAAAAAAAACCCCAAGAGATCACATATAAACTTGGGAGTACCTTCTTAACCAAAGCAGGATATCCAGGAGCTGTCAGGGGAAAATAGATATATTTACATGACATTTAAAAATGTTTATGTAGGAAAA
Source organism: Cephalopachus bancanus (assembly GCA_027257055.1). Classification (NCBI taxonomy): domain Eukaryota; kingdom Metazoa; phylum Chordata; class Mammalia; order Primates; family Tarsiidae; genus Cephalopachus; species Cephalopachus bancanus. The sequence goes on from JAPVLO010000392.1 coordinate 1,283,400, forward strand.
AATAGAATATGAGTAAAACATATATAACCAATGGAAAAGTGAGCAAAGTCCATGAACTAGCAACACACAAAAAAGCGACTCCAACTGTTTAATACACATGTGAAAAGATGTTCAAATTCACTAGTAGTGGCATGTGAAATGTGCAAAGATGAAAGACTGGCAGGCATGATGCTAAATTGGAAATTGCAAAGCACGTGGAGTGGGATTTGGGATTTTTTTTTCCATCCATGTTCTATATTTACCTAGTATTACTATATTTTTCAAAACATTTAACAAAGCAAATAACAATAATAATCAGAGATCAGAGACCCTGTCTTATGCATTTTTTAAAAAAATTCACACAGATCCTACAATGGCTTAAAAACATTATATGAAGAATAAAAACACAATGAGATAAAGGGAGTATATGCTTTCATTCTTCGTTTCTCCCATTTTATGGCTGGATTGGAATAGTCATCTTCTAATCTCTTGCCTTGTGCCATTGGGGAATTATAGAATGACACGCTGATCTGCAAAAGAGGCTTTTAAAAATAAATGCTTAAAACAAAGGTACACATTGCCTGAAATCCTCTTAAGAAATCAAAGAGAACTTGGCTAACTTCTGAAGAAATCAGCCATTCTCTGACTGTTATCTTCCCTTTTCTTCCACTCAGCGATCCTGTTCACAGCTGGCTATGACAGGGTGTCGAGGAACCAGGTCTTGTGAGATAGTAACAGGCCACTACAACAGTGTCTGGGAAATGAAGACAGACCCTGGACCAGGAGTGATGGGGGAAAGATAATTAGGTAACCATGTGGGCAACAACATGGAAAGACAGCCCAGACCATCAAGCTCACGCTGGTGCCTGCAGGAGTTCCATCATGTGGATTCCCCTAAGGCTATCCAGGCTTTGAAGCAGATTATCAAAAACTTGTGGCCCATGTGCTCTGAGTGGAGGTTTCTCGTCCCAATGGCTTAGGATGGCTTTCAGCAGAGCTGGGACTGGAGGACAGAAAAAGAAGATAAAGCTGTCCCCTGCCTTCCTCCATCCTCGAGCCTTAAGTTCCTCGAATTTCAAAATGTCAGTGCTAGTAAAAGCCAAGCATTTTGAGCCCGCGGGTTCAAGACCTGCCTGGGCAGCGAGACCTCATCTCTACAATAAATCAAAAAAAAAAAAAGCCAAGCATTTGGGGAAGTGGAGGGGAGGGGTGAGAAGAGGAAAGGGGAAGGGTAGAGGGGAGGGGAGGGGAGAAAAGACCTGTCAAAGTGCAGGTTAACTACTTCTATAAGACATCTGTGGCCACTTGAGCTGCCTCATCGGGCTCCATATCTCCCCTGCACCTGGTGCAATGCTTGATATGCAGTAGACCCTCAAAATGGCTTTATTGAATGTGAATAGGAAACAAAGTTTTATACAAGCCTTGGGTTTTGCTTTGGGGAAGAACTAACACAAACTTTTATTCTCTGGGGAGAATTTTGAAAAATTCTCTATCTTTTCTCCTTTACTGAGCGCACAGTGATTCTACAATGTGGTCATGAGACTTTTTATTGTGCCTTACTTCCTGAGTTGCTGAAAGTAATCACATAGCTCTCAGACCTGTGGGGAAGAGCGTGATCCCAGATGAGCAGAAAACCTAAGTGGTCTTCCATCCCACGCCAGAGCTCGATTGGTCTTGCCTCTCAATACCTCCATTTCCTGAAGTCAATCATCAGTGCTCCTCAGTGGGCCAAATTCACAGGTTAGGTCGGAGACATCCAGCTCCCAAGGCACTTTAGGAAGACATGCAGTCAAAGGGAGATGATGTTCTAAGTGGGAGCATTCCAGGAAAAGGGACATTGAGCACTGATGCCACTGACGTCTTACTGCACGTGCACCGTACTCTATCCCCTTGTAATTTGCAGGTATGTGTTTGGTCATGGCTCCCTGGGCCTTTCTAAATGACAGAGCACTTGTGCTGGCAGCGCTCTCTATTTCTCACCTACTCCTCCCCGCCTCCTGTGAATACATTTCACTGCAGCGCTCAGAGGAACTACCCACTTCGGGAATTATAGACTTGGTTGGTTTTCTCAGGAAGGGATCTCAGCAGAGCAGTAAAATAAAATGATGCTTCGTTTTTTTCTACAGGAAGCCTTTTCCCCATTCATTTCAACAACCCCAGGCATTGCCTATTGTAGCCTACGCTTTCCTCCTGCATTGTGTCCTTGCTACCTTTCCTGTCTCCAAAGCCCTGGAGGAATTCCTCAGGGAATGTCTTCCCAGCATTTGTGAGCCAAGAAGAGGAAGGACTATATTCAGTATATATTTATTCCCAAGGGTTCAGCATAAGGAAGGAGCTCTGGATTCACTTCACTAATAAAACACAGTAAACAAAAACTTCCTGCATCGGTTTTACTCGTGAGGTCAAACAGTGTGGTAGCTGCTCACCTGCACCACAGAAACGACACAGAAACCGGATCCACATTGCCTAAGGAAGTCAAGCTTAGAATCCCATATCCCCTTGGGCTTGGGTTTCCATGTCCTAGTTGACTAAAGGCAATATGAACTATTTTTACAGATTAACTAGCTCTCTAAAAGTTCAGTAAAACGTATCCTGCGCTGCATTTTGTGTCTGAGTGGCCTTACCCAGGGGAACCTCTCTACATTGGTTGGTAAAAATCCAGGTGATCTGTGCTGTACGGTCCTTAAAGGACTGAGGAACAGTGAGAATATGCACATAAGCACAGTCTCTGCATATACTTGAGCCTTTAGAAAACGCTCCTTTTGCGGGGAGGGTGGGGATACACAGAAATAGTTGTGAGCAGGTTTACCTGAAATGTCAATCAGAAGAAAGACTTAGCAGTGGCTTAACCACCAAAGGTCATTCTTTCAACATTGCCACTGCCTGTGAAAGGCTTTCAGAACTCATTCTTAGGAAGAGTTTATTATTTTACTCTCACCTTCCCAGTTGGTGTAAGATTAGGGCTTTGCTGGCATTCCACTGTGAGAAAAGAATACAATCCTACTACTCCCGTCTGATAAAGTAGGCTTGGGGCCCTTACCAGCTCCCTCCTTGCTCAAAGGCAGGGCTCCTGCATCTCCAGAAAAACCTCCCTTCTTCCACATTGTGTCCTTCATCTCCCGGGCTTGGCATTCTGTACCTTGGTTTACCCCTGGATGTTGAAGACTGTCCTTCTGAGTGCTAAGCCCAGCACCTGACCAGGGCGGATTGTCCCTTTAGATTCACTTTGGACTTTGCCAGTGATGTTTCTTTTTTACTTTCCTCACCACCCTCTGCACGTCTGTGCCACGAAGTCCTGGCGAGTACATCACAAATTGCTCTTGGGTTGAGAGGGGTCCTTCTGGGAGCAATATAATTTAATTAAAGTCAGTGCATGAATTCTTGCCAAATGAGTGCTCTCCTTATACAAGCTGGTGCCTAGGTCCTCTGTAAATACATCAGTACCAGGGTGCTCATCAGTTCTCTTCCGTCCTTCCTGCTCATGAGGACTCTGAGGTTTTTAGTAAAGGAAAAAGAGAGTACGTTTGTTTCTTCCCCAGCTTCGTTCAGTTGGTCTACCCATGATGATTACTCTCTTCCAATGATCTCTGAACTCTAGGAAGATCTTTCTATGATCAGACTTCCTTATGACCTTTTCCATACCTGGAATATTCTGGAAGGTGATGCATGGAAGATGCTGCTTATTCTCAGATTGCTCATTAATCTTCCAATGTGTATTAAAATGCATCTTATTTGACGTTCTGGCCCAAGCAGTCGTGGTCAGGAATCCATTGGCCCCAAATGGGTCTACAACTCGCAGGGATTCTTCAAAGGTCTTAAAATTATGAACTTTCTGTATGTGGCTTTATTTTCCAGAGTCAAGCATCCACAGTGTTCATCATGCATTCAAAGAGGTTTGCAATAGTAAAATGATTAAAACCAGATGTTTACTTGGACTCCTTTTCTCATTCTGACATCCCATGAGACTCTAAGCACATTCGCAGCTTTACCACCAAACCCAAACCTAAAAAATATTAATCAGAGAGTGTCAGGGTGGAATTTCTGGGCAACATCTGTGCCTGCTGAAGAAGGCACTGGCAGTTCTGAAGAGGGCACGACACACCCCCATCTTGATATGATTAATGATTTCCAGCAAATTTTGAGGTTTACTGGCTAATACCACAAATCATTTTCTACTTTGCACAACAACCACCTTGATAAGAGGCCTCCTTAAGAAAGAAAGAAAAAAAAAATCTGGTCCCTGGAGACTGGACAAAGACCTTACTGGACTTTGCCTCAATCCTGGCCTTCTGCCTTCACCTAACCCAGCCCCTTCTTGAAAGATGAGAAACTACCTCCAGGATGGCAGAGGAATCACTCCCTCCTAGGAAATCTTCTCTAGAAAGCTAAGAAGGCTTTCCATGTTTGGGGGATAGCAGAACTCATCAGAGAGGCAGACTACGCTCTGATGTGGCTAGGAGTTGGAGGGCCACAACCTAAGACTCTCAACATGGTGAACCTTATCAGTTCATTGGGTTTCTAACGCCAGTTGCCTCTCTTTCTGTAACTCTGTCTAGCTGTTAGTACTTCCAGCTCTGATCAGCAATATGGGCTATGGCCTTCCACCCTTTGCAAATGCCTGATTAGATACTTCTAAGATTCTAACACATTCTAACTTCTGTTTGCTGCCATCATTTGGATGTCATTTGGCTGTGTAATCAGCATCTCAAACTGGATATGCATATAATTCTTGATCTTCTGCCCTTGTGTTCTTCATCTAGTGATATTTACAACACTCCTTTGGCTGGTCACGCCTCAAAATCTTGGGAGTTGTCCTTGAAATCTCTCTCCCTGATCCTCTACGGCCCACACATCAACAAGCCCTGATCATTCTATCTCCAAAATATACCTCCAGTCGACCACTTCTCTCCGTGTTCTCCCACCTCCACCAGGCTGCAACTGTGTCTCGTGAGAAGACCGCATTACTGAACATGATCTCTATGCTTGTCCCTCTCTGATTCTTTTTATTTAGTGCATTGAGAGGAAACTTTAAAAAATGCAAATCTAGCCAATGTGCTTGCCAACATAAAACACTAACAATGGCTTCCTGCTGCACGTGGAATCAAGTTCGAACCACTGCAGTTCATGGTTCCCATGAGGTCTGGTTCCTGCCTCTCTGCTTTGTTCTCTGTGCTCCAGCTACACGACCTTGCAAGACTTTCAAAGCATCCAGCTTGTTCCTTTGCAATAATAGGTCTACACTCCTTCTCTCCCCCAACATGGAGGTCCTGGATGGCATTCATAGATCACTCCAGGGAAAGAGCATCTTTCAGATTGAGAAAGACCTGGACACTCTCTCCTCTATCACACAGCGGAAGTCATTGATTGTACAACACTGTATTATACTATAGTAACTCTCCCCACTCCAGCTGTAGCAGCTTAAGAATTGTTGTTTTATCGTTTTATATTTGCCAAGTGTAACCTCCAAAAGCAAGTTTAAAAAAATATTATTATGGTGTTGTGAGGTACAAGTGAGGATTAACCACATAAGTAGGCTGCATGCAGGTGAAGTTTGGGCTTTTAACCGGCCCTCATGCCACCTGGTAGTGGACCAGGCACCCTTTGTGATGTCATGCACCTCCACATTCCTCTCTCCCTCCCTCACCTGGCAGTGCCCAGGGACTGTCGATCCCTCCCTTGTGTTAACGTGACTATTGTTCAGGTCTCACCTATGAGTGAGAGCATGTGACATTCAGTTCTTTGTCTGTGTTAGATCACTTAGTATGATGGTCTCCAGTTCCATCCATTTTGCTGTGAAGTCCATGACTTTGGTCTTTTTTATAGCTGTGTCATACTCCATCATGTATATGTACCATATTTTCTTTATCCAGTCCACTTTCAATGGGCAGTAGGGTTGGTTCTGTATTTTTGCTGTTGTGAATAGAGTGACGATAAACATGCTTATGTAGGTGTCTTTATTGTAGAAATATTTATGTTCCTCCAGGTATATTCCCAGGTGAGGGACTGTTAGATCGTATGGAAGGTCAATTTCTAGTTCTTTTAGGAATTGTCACATTTATAGCATATATATGTTTTCCATAGAGGTTGAACTAGCTTGTACTCTCACCAATACTGTAGAAGCATTCCCTTTTCTCCACACCCATGCCAGCATCTGTTGTTTTTTGACTTATTAATGATAGCCATACTTACTGGAATTAGGTGGTATCTTATTGTAGTTTTGATTTGCATCTTTTTGATGATTAGTGAGGCTGAGCATTTTTTCATGTATCTGTTGGCTGCTTGTGTGTCATCTTTTGAGAAGTGTCTGTTCATGTCCTTGGCCCAGTTTTTCATGGGGTTGTTTGCTTTTTTCCTTTTACTTCGTTTGAGTTCCTTGTAGATCCCAGATGTTAGTCCTTTGTCAGATCTATGATTTGTAAATATTTTTTCCCATTCTCTGGGTTGTCTCTTTACTCTCTTGATGGTTACTTTTGCTGTGCAAAAGCTTTCACTTTGATGCAGTACTACTCGTCTGTCAGCTTTTATGGCATTTGCTTTTGGGGACTTAATCAAGAATTTGCTGCCTACTCTGATGTGCATAAGGGTGTTTCCTATGTTTTCCTCTAGGATTCTTATAGTTTGAGGGCTTATGTTTAGGTCTTTTATCCATTTTGAGTTGATTTTTGTATGGGGTGATAAGTTGGGGTCCAGTTTTATTCTTCTGCATTGATTGTGTGACACTTACTATATTATACTATAATAACTCTCCCCACTCCAGCTGTAGCAGCTTAAGAATTGTTGTTTTACCATTTTTATATTTACCAAGTGTAATCCACAATAGCAAGGTACTACTTACTATTTTAAGGTACTACTTATTTAAAGAGCTATGTTCACAAATTGAAGCAGCACCAATCCATGTTTTCCTTTATGGTCTCATTTATGACTTTATCAGGTCCACTGAGACTTCACTTCTACTATTTAATCATTAAAAAGACCCAGAAGCTATTATCACATTTTCTTTGATAATATTTGGAAAATATAAAATGATCTTAGACAACGAGGCATAAACATGAAAAGAATAATGCACATATACTTTTAACTTTAGGTAATTTAGAGATAAAAATTAAGCATTTGAATAATATTGCTCCTTAGGGCTTTTGTATTTTCAGTCCTTGTTATAAAATTATTAAGCACACAGAAAAGCAGGGACTACTATAATATGTATCTATCACTTAGCTTCAGTGGTTATTAACTCATGTTTCATAAATACCTCCTCCCCTGTCTCCCTCCCAAGCTAGGTAAATTTCAAGCAAATCCCTGACAGCACATCATTTCCTCTGAAAATATTTTACCGTGAAAATAATAAAAAAAAATTTTTAAAATATTTTTAAAAGTTAAAGTCTCTTTTAAAAACAGAATCAAAACATAAATATCACATCTAGATTGAATAATAATTGCCTAAAATATTTAGTCCTTATTCAAATTTCCAAGATTATTTCAGAATGTTTTTGTGATTGGTTTCTTTGAATCGAGATCAGTAGATTCACATTACATTTGATTACTATAACTCTTAAATTTCTTTTAATCTATAGATTTACCCCTCTTTCTATTTTTGTTTTCAATTTATTTATTGAAGAGATTAAAGAAACCAGGTAATTTTTCCTATAAATTTTAGTAATTACACCTTCATAGTGTCATTTAACATGTTGTTCTGTTTTCATAAAAAGTGGCAATTAAACCTAGAGGCTTCACCAGATTAAGTTTCCATTTTTTGGCAGGAGTGATTCATGGCTGTGTGTTTCTATCAGGAGGCACATAATGTCTGACTGTCTCTCTTTATGAGATGTTAAAATTGATTCCTGGGTCAGCTCTTGTCAGTGTTTCCATCATGTTCAAGTTTCCTGTCAGTTTGTCATCTCACAGTTCTAGCAGTCATTGATGATCATGGCCTACGTCATTTTATTAGGGGTTCTGAAATGGGGTCATTATGTTAATCTTTCCCAATTATTGGCTGGAGCATCACTACAAAGAAAGACTTTTCTGCACAAACCACTTCATGACTCTGAAGCACAGTTGGTAAAGGAGAAGCAGGATAAACGCTTGACTTTAGAATAGTGAATTAGTTCCTGAGCCAACCGTGACCAGTGGCCAGGGGTGTGTGTATGTTTGGGCCATTTTGAACTCATGAATGATACGATATTTGATGTCTGAAAATTCTTTTCAGCTGTTATTCTTTGTAAGAACCAGTGCCATCTCTAGTGAGTGGTGGGGCTCTTCAGTTTGGCTTCTAAGCCCTTTTGACATGACCTTAGTGATCTTTAAGAGATTTCTCTTATTTTCTGGTATAAGAAGGTTTTCTCGCTCATCTTGTCTATTTCCTGGACCAGCTCCTAAATGATTATTTCTCCCAAGAACCTCTTCATGGGAAACAACTGGGTGTGCTTATTGCACCGGAGTGTATTTCCTTGGCCCTTTCAGAGAAGAGGGCTATGAAATGTGCATTCTTAAAAGAAAAAAAAAAAGCCCTCTTGAGCATGATATGGCCACTTGAAACAGAGGTTAGACATTTTACTTATTGATGTTACATTTGTAACCTTAATCACTTGTCCTGAAGATCTTGGTTCTAGTGACACTAACATAACTGCTTGTTTTATCTTACATATCTTAGTTTTTATAAAAGAATGACAAAATCACTAGTAACAATCCACATACTGAATACGACTTAAAATTTCTTTCGAGTTTATTTTTTTCCATTAGGATACATCCCACTAGGGACAATCAGTCAGGTTGCTGTATTTTAAATCACTTGAAATCATTCACCTTTGTGCGGCTAAGTGACTATTTTTAGCACTCTGAAAATAATTCTCCTTGCTTACATTGTTCTATTTTCAAATAACCACAGAGATTTTTCTGAGCATTATTATAGTAACATTCCTAGTGTGTGAGGATGGAAAAAATAACGTAGCACCCTTTGTGTTTATAATTTTAAAAACGCATTGAAGTGGAATGACTGATCAGGTTCCACACTGGAGATGAGGAGTTGATACGAAGGCAAGACTCCCACCCTTGGACTCACTTCAGTGTTCATGGCAGCCTCACAGCAATAATTACCGCACACCTAGTGGCCACAGCTGTGGGAGAACATCAACGCACTAGAAGTGAGTTTTCTAAACTCTGGTGCACTAAACCATGGGCGATCATTTTCCTCTGAACTCCCTTCTAAATAATCAGTTAACATTCTTGTCTTCTACCAACCCACAGAGTAAATTTACCTCTTTGCTCAAACTTTGTTTATAGCCTAACGAGTGGTTAATAGTACCTTTATCTTATGACAGCATTTTGTCATCAGATTTCATTAGTTTGCCTTTAAAATGTATCTGCTTTGTTCCCTTTGGGGGTCATAAACGAGATGCACTATCCTTTCAGTTAAAGAGTGAGCACTCCACCCAACAGCCGTGTCTTTGCCTCTGGGTCCTTTAAGAGATGGCACCTGGAATTCATTGTTTCATATGAGAATAGCCAGAATGTCATTATGTAGATTTAACACTAAAACGTTTCCTCAGGTGACCAACAAACAATAAGGCATTTGGGTGTTAAATACTAGAAATGACATGTATACGCATACATGAGAGGGGACCCCCCCAAAATAGGAATGATCTTTTGGAGGGCAGGCCCCTTCTAGTACAGGCTTCCCCCACTAGATAAGTGTTCTAGGAACCCACTGGCATCAGTGTACCAGCTAGCGTTGTTGCGAGAGACTATGGTTGGCTTCAGTTAATTTTTTCTGGAGGTTTTTTCAATGTGTTTGCTCATTTCATGATGGGTGATTTATGAGTGCACCTGTATACACCGTGTTGAGTGTTCAGCAGGTTTTGACCAAAAATGCCATGACCCCCATGTCCCGCTTTCCCTATTCGCCCGATCTCATTCCAAGCGACTTTTCTTCCCAGATGAAAGAAGCCCTCAAAGGGAAATGTTTTGATGTGTAAGAGGCGAAAGAAAAATGGCAGAAGCACTAAAAAGCATCATAAATGATGAGTTTACAAACTGCTTTTGAAGCCGGGCTCGGTGGTTCAGCCTGTCATCCCGCGCCTTTGGGAGGCTGAGGTGAGTGGATTGCCTGAGCCTGCGGGTTCAAGACCCGCCTGGGCAACTTAGTGAGACCTCATCTCTACAATAAATCAAAATGAGCCAGGCGTGGTAGCACGCCTATAGTTCCAGCTACTTGGAAGGCTGAGGCGGAAGGATCGCCGGAGCCCAGCAGGTCGAGGCTGCGGTGGGCCGGGAGCGGCCACTGCACTCCAGTCTGGCGACAGAGTGAGACTCCAACTCAAAACAAAACAAAACAAACAAAACCAAACCTGCTTTTGAGCAGTGGAAAAAATTTCTCTATAGGTGTATTGCATCAAACGGAGAGTACTTTGAAGGTGACTGACATGTAAGAAGAAATACATGACTTTTAAAAATAAATTGGTTTTGGGGTCCTCCCCGTGTGTGTGTGTGCGTGTGTTTATAAAAGTTCCATGCTTGGGCACTGCTCTGTCCAACCTGATTTTTGTATCCAAGCTTCCCTTTCCATCTTTCAGCAATAAAACTCATTCAGGGGCCCTGGCAGATAGGCTCCATGCTTGAGTAGTCACTGCATTTTAGTATCATCGCTCGCTAAGTTGGTTTAATGTGCTTTGGACCTAAAGGAAGCCAAGTCGTCTGGAGTGCTCTGGACCCTCTCTGAGCTGAAATCGAGGGACCAAAGTTCTCGAAACTCAGGGACTGAGAATCTTAGCTCTACTCTCCCATGCTGGGCGTTTGGTGCAAGACACTCTTAGCCTATGCCCACCCACCCAGAACACACGACTGCCTCGTAAGGCGCCTACAGGGACATTGCAAAAAAGGGTCCATGGTATTCCCAGGGGACATACATGGACGTTCATGGAGAAATACTTATTGTCCTCACTATACATGAAGATAAAGTCTGTTCTCTGGGTTTATGCTAATTTTGTATCTGCAGCCCACCCTTCCTTTTTTTCTCCTCTTTTTGATTCATGATCTATTTGAAGGTTCTGTTCAAAAATCTATTCCTGACACTCCATTTCCGAGTGCTGCTGCCAGCTTAGATTCGCCTCTCTTCCCTTCCCTTACTTCACAATTTAGCAATGTAGGTGTGGAGGGATTTATGTCACCCTGCAGAGGTGGTCTTTGCCTCCTGCTGTGTCCCTTGCCACACCCAACTAGACTGTGCTTTGATGGGCGTTGCTCTCATGTGCACATGCGGCCTCTTTGGAGGCCCTGCAGCGGGTTTCAATTTTGTTTGTCCTTCCGTGTTCTCCATGGATTGAACGTGGCACTGATGGGTCTGTTTAATGATCTCAACCTTTCCCAATAGAAAACCACATTTATGATAACCTGTAACCTTCAATCAGCAAGGCCAGTAGATATGCACGTTAAGTGTAATGACAGTGAGTTTATTGAGATCCGACGCGTGACAGAGGCTTCCTCATGAGCTCTTGTATTTGCTAAGGCCACATTAGTTACTCCTCAGTGTGACACTTACTTTTCATTTCTTTCTTTCTTTTTTTTTTTTTTTTTTTGAGTTGGAGTCTCACTCTGACGCCCAGACTGGAGTGCAGTGGCCGCTTCCGGCCACCACAGCCTCCACCTGCTGGGCTCCGGCGATCCTTCCGCCTCAGCCTTCCAAGTAGCCGGAATTACAGGCATGCACTACCACGCCCGGCTGATTTTTTTGATTTATTATAGAGATGAGGTCTCGCTGCCCAGGCGGGTCTCGAACCCCCGGGCTCAGGCAATCCACTCACCTCAGCCTCCCAAAGGCGTGGGATTACAGGCTGAGCCACCGAGCCCGGCTTACTTTTCATTTCTATACTAATTTAAGACACTGGGAAGCAAAGACCACATTACCTCAGTCCCTTGCAGAATTTTATTTTTGATGAGTGACTTTGTGTAGTGCTTTTTAAAAAATTAGCAGACAGGGCAAGATACTGGTTAAAGACATTGTCTGCCATCATCTATGCAAGCATAGATAAATATGATAAATTTTGTATTCCAAGAAGTGTTTTGTCCCTGTAAACAACTTTGCATGCCTTCTTTTATCACAAATTTTAAAGTATTAGATAAATATACAAAATATAGGCAAGTATACTATTTTCTGTTTCATATGAAAGAAATCTTTATTTCAGACTCACTACCAAATACTGCTTCCTTTAAAGAATGGTGAAGATTTTTATTTTAAATATTTTAATGTGTTTTAATCCGTAGGTGTTTCAAATCCTTTTGGAAATCACCACTGCATAAATACTGATTGAATTTACATTGGGGGACATTAGGTCCAGGGGAGCCAGAGAGAGATCATGAAATAAATATCACTCTAGCTTTCTATTCACTTCTTTCTTGATTTGGGTAGTAGATTGTACTGAACGAAAGAACAGCTCTCTCCCTCTTCATTTTTTACTTGTTGGTAGGTCTTCAGTCCTACATTTTCTCCCTGTTTCTTCATAACAGTACCTAATGCTGTTGTTTCAATTTCTCTTTATAACAACGAGATAGAATACGTAATTTTTTGTTTGGTCCCAAACTTCCAAATTGTCCAAAATGCAATTCATAGAAGTCATTCTTGACTCCAGGTCATCGACAAATGCCTTCAATAATTAAATCATAGTGGAATTTAATATTTGGTCTTTGTGTGTAGACTCTTTTTCACTTTAAATAATCTCCACATTCCTACTTTTAGGGTAAGTGCAGTATTTGATGTGCTGCATTTTCTGCCTTGGCTGTAAAGAATAGAACATCCAGTGCACATGCCACCCTAATGGGAGCAGCCCTTACAGTGCCAAGCTTTGTCTTTTTTGTGCTCAGATCTATTCCTCACCCTGCCCCTGAAAACTACATTTTTGCAGACTCCTGTGCCAACTGATTTCTAATTAGATTCAGAAAAAGAGAAACCCTGGCAGAAGCTAGGAGGATGGGAGGAGGAGAAATGCCAGGGTATTTCTCCCTTTCTCTCCTGACTCTCACCTCCTTTGGTGGCTTCTCCGGGCATGGCCTGCATGCTCTCTGTTCCCCCAGATCCCTACCTGGTTCTAGCTTCTTCCTGGGCCACCTCAGTCCTTTCTCCCCTGACCCTCATCTGTTTTGGTGGCTTCTCCAGGCGTGATCTCCATCTCATCTGGGCCCCTAGATCCCTCCATGGTCCTAGCTTTTTTCTGGGTCACCTTGGAAATCCACCTCCCTCAGAAGGCCCTGAACTTGGATGCTAGGTACACCTTTCATATTAGTTTCTCAGGGCTGTTCTAACAAGGAACCTCAAACTCAGTGGCTTAAAAAAATAGATACAAGCTGTGTCACAGTTCTGGAGGCCACTGTGTCACAGTAGTGCCACAGTTGTGTCACAGTTCTGGAGGCTATCTATTTAAAAAAATAGATACATGTTGTGTCACAGTTCTGGAGGTTCAAAATCATGGTGTCAGCAGGACCGTGCTCCCTCTGAGACTCTGGGTAGACTTCCTCCTCACCCTTTCCTAACTTCTGGTGGAAACCACAATCCTTGGTGCAACCTGGTTTCTAGCTACATTATTCCAGTCTCTGTCCCTGTCATCATAGGGTCATCTTCCCCCGTCATCTGTCTCTGTATCTCTTCTCTTTTTATAAGGACATGAGTTATATTGGATTAGGGGCCATATAACCCTATTTTAACCTAACTAATTATATTTGCGATGACCTAATTTCAACATACCTTTTTTTGTGGGGGATATAATTCAACCCACACCACCCCATTGTGATGGTAGCCTACTGTTATGCTAACCTCTGTGTTCTCTCACTGCCCTCTGTTGGTCATTTCAGCTCTCCTGGCATCTTCCTAACTAGTTCCCCGAATTAAATTCCTTCCATGGAACTCTTTGGGCCGGGGTTTATTTTTCTGACTAGACCCTGCTGGGTACACTGATAGAGGAGAGGCACCTCCTTATTTGTTTTTCGTATTCCTGTTCTTGCCTTGTGAGGCTTGATTTAAAGCACAACGGAAGATAGTGTCTAACCCTCCCCACTAGCTGAAGAATTAGAGCAGGTGGCTGCCCCAAACCGAGCAGGCAAAGGACATGCCCTCACTTCAGAAAAATCCTTGAACGTACTGAAATACACGGTGAGGAAATATTCACGAATAAGCTTTACGAAATCTTGCTCTTCCGGTCCCAGGCGCTGCAGGAGCTGTGGGTTATGGTGCAGACATGGCCAAGCCCAAGAACCATACCACACACAGCCAGTTCCGAAAATGGCACAGATATGGCATCAAGAAACCCCGATCACAAAGATACGAGTCTCTTAAGGGGGTGGATCTCAAGTTCCTGAGAAATGTGCGCTTTGCCAAGAAGCACAACAGGAAGGGCCCGAAGAAGATGCAAGCCAACCACGCCAAGGCCATGAGCGCACGTGCTGAGGCTGTCAAGGCCCTTGTAAAGCCCAAGGAGGTCAAGCCCAAGATCCCAAGGGTCCTAGCCGCCAGCTGACTCGACTTGCATACATGGCCCACCCCAAGCTTGGGAAGCGTATTCGTGCCCGTATTGCCAAAGGCCGAGGATCAGACTGAGGCCCCGGCCGCAGCTTCACCTGCAACTCCAGCTTCAGTTCCAGCTCCTGCTCTGGCTCCCAAAGGTGCCCAGACCCCCACAAAAGCTCCAGAGTCGAGGCCCCTGTCTGCCAATGTGAGGACAGAAGGACTGATTTGATCCCCAGGCTGCTGTCTGCGTGGGGCTGGTGTCCTCCTGTGCTATTTGTACAAATAAACCTGAGGCAGGATTTGTTAAAAATAAAAAATAAAATAAGTACGACATCAACTCCAGAACACAAAAGAGTGTGTAACAGATGCCAATCGTTTGGCCTCATCCGTCTGAGAATTATAACAAGCCAAAAGAACAACTTGGAATATTGCTAATTTCGTTGGTCTCCATGACATCTCCTGCATACCATTGTTTCTCAAGGAATTGCTGTTATTTTCATTTGGTGAAAACCTGTCTTTCCTTACAGTGAAAGTTCATGCCTGTGAAAGATGGAGCCACAGAAGTAGAAATCGCCTATGCTGCCACAGGACAGCTGTGGCCTAGGAACACTGAAATTATCTTGTCTTTCTGTTCATTTGCTGTAGGCATGGGAGAGATGCCCTCTCTCTACGTCTACTGGGTTGACTTGGCTCCCTGAAGACCTTGACTAGGTGCCATCTGTGGAGGCATTTTGTTTATTTTGTGCTATAAAATGAATCTCGGGGTGCGTGGAACGTGACATGAAAGTGATTAACCAATAGGATATAAAATCTTCCAAAAATAATGAAGGCAGAAACTTTCTCTTTCTCAGGCTGGCCCTCTATGATACCAAAGTCAGGGCACAGAAAAAAGGGTTCCAGTTTTTAATCACTAATGTTGTACCGACATCCAAAGATAGGGCAAAATGTATAATCAGATTCATTCATTCATTAAGTTGACCAATTGCTCATTCATTCATTTATACATGCAGCAATAGTTACCCAGTGTCTATTTTATGACAGGCCTGATTCTAGATAATGGGACTACAAGGTTTGGCAATTAAGTTCACAAACTCATCCTAGAAAAAGTGCTCCATGCCTCATTACTGAATATCACTATAGTTACTTTCTAGGTACTCCCCTTGGGAAGCTATACACCGACGCCACCACCTAGTCCACCTGTCAAAGCAATTTTAGAACTTTTTTTCAGGAATGGCCATCAGAGCTGTTGTTGTAAGAATGTCAGCGTTTGAACTAGCGCGATGAACAAACATTAAGTTTCGTGTTAAACTTGGTAAGAGTGGAAGTGAAATCAGGGACATGTTCATCCAAGTTTATGGGGATAACGCCATCAAGAAAACAGCAGCATATAAATGTATTAAGCATTTTTCTGAGTATCACTGATGAGGAGAGGTCAGGGTGGCTAGTAACAGAACAGAGCTGATGAAAACAGTGCAAAAATCCACCAGGTTCTGTGTCAAAAGCGTCGGCTGACTGTGAGAAGCACAGCAGACCAGATACACATCAATAGAGAAAGAGGAAAGTCTTAACTGAAAATATTGGCATGCGAAAGGTGTATATAAAAATGGTCCTGAAGGAACTCTTACATCACAACAATGCACCAGCTCACACAGCACTGTCTGTGAGGGAGTTTCATCTGGCCCCCTATGACTTTTCTTTACCAGAAGACAAAGGAAATATTGAAAGGAAGACATTGTTGCCAGGCGCAGTGGCTCAAGCCTGTAATCCCAGCACTTTAGGAGGCCAAAGTGAGAGGATTGCCTGAGCTCACAAGTTCGAGATCAGCCTGGGCAACTTACTGAAACCTCATCTCTACAATAAATTAAAAAATCAGCTGGGCGTGGTAGTGCATATCTGTAATTTCAGCTACTTGGAAGACTGAGGTGGAAAGATTGCCTGAGCCCAGCCGGTCAAGGCTGTGATGACCGTGAGCATGCCATTGCACGCCAGCCAGGGCAAAAAAGAAAAAGAAAGGAAGACATTTTGATGACATTCAGGGACATCAAGGGCAATGCAACAGCGGCTGATAGCCATTCCAGAAAGTGTTCCGAAATTGCTTTGACGGGCAGACGAGGTGCTGGCATCAGTGCGCAGCTTCCCAAGGCGAGTACTTGGAAGGTGACCTGAGTGAGACGCAACAATGGTGGCACTTTTTCTAGAACGAGTTCATGAACTTAATTGTCCGGTCTTGTATATAGCAGAAAATAAGAAAGTCAGGTTTTTTGGCTCTCAAAAAGCTTAAACTCTAGTTAAAGAAAGACTTTTCTTTTGAAAGACAATGAGCAATTGAGCAAGAAAACAACAGTGAGCGACAGGGCTTTAATAAAATTAAAACAGGTAATGCGATAAATGTAGCTTGAGTGGTTGAGTGGTCGATTGGGCTGATTGCCTCCTTGCTTTCTACTTGAGCGGGGGCAAGCTTCTTAAGATGGGATGGAATGACAAAGGAGAGCCAGCCTGGCAAAAACCCGAGGAAAGGACATGTCAGGCAGAGGAAACATAAAGTGTAAATTCTAGAAAGGAAGGCGTTGGAAGAACACAAGAGGCCTGGGCATCGGAGTCTATTGAACAGAGGTACATGAAAGGAAATGCAGTCGGAGGTAAGCAGGTCAGGCATACAGGGTCTTGTTGGAGTTTTTGTTTGGTTATCAACGGGAAATTTTTGGAGGGTTTTTAATGCATGGAAGATAAATTATTTCATCTTCTATGTGAGTAGAATAGACTTCAGGGAGGAAAGAGGGAAACCAAAGAGACCGGAGAATAGTCCGGTGAGAGATGGTCCCTGGATCTGGGGTGGGAGCCGTGGCAATGGAGAGGTGTGGACAAATGCAGGGAGCATTTTGGAAGTAGGGTTCACAAGACGTAGCAATAACCTGGGTGATGGGGTGTGGTAGAAAGACTTTAGAATGACCCCGTTTATTTTCATCTCCTAATATGTATGCTTTTGTGAAACACCTGCTCTGAATATGGGTGAGGCCTGTGACCTGTATCTCACCAACAGAGCATGGAAACGATGAGATGGCACTTCTGTGGCTGCAGCCCATAAGATCGCAAATTCTGTCTTTCTAGCAGACTCTTTACTACCTCTCGCCTTTGATGGCTTTGATGGTGTAAGCAGCCATGTGGAGAGGCCCTTGTGGCAAGTAACAGCATCTGGCCAAAGCCAGCAAGGAGCAGAGGTCCTCAGTCCAAAAAGCCACAAGGTGCTGAATCCTGCCAATAACCCCCAGTCGAGCCTCAGATGAGACCCCAGCCTGGACAACAGCATGACTGCAGCCTGTGAGAGACCGTGAGGGCAGGGGAAACGGTGCTTGCATTTCTGACTCACAGAAACTCTGAGATCAGAGGTGTGTTTCATTAATCATCAGAGAAATACAAATCAAAACCACAAGGAGGTACCATCTCACACCGCTTAGGATGGCTATCATTAAAAAGAAAAAAAAAAAGGTGTTTGTGAGTATGTGAAAAAAAGGTACCACTTCTGTACTGTCAGTGGCAATGCAAGCTAGCTCAACCTTTGTGGAAAGCAGTGTGGCATTTGCTCAAAGAACTAAACACTGAGCTACCATATTCCCCAGTAATCCCACTTCTGGGAATATACCCCGAGGAACATAAGTCACTCTACCAAAAAGACACCTGCACAGTATGTTTATTGCAGCACTCTTCACAATAGCAAAAACCATGGAACCAACCCTGATGCCCATGGACAAGTGAACTAGGAAAATAAAATGTGGTATAAAGAAGAACAAAATCATGTCCTTTGCAGAAACATGGGTGCAGCTGGAGATCCTCATTCTAACAGAACTACCATCAAAACAAAAGCCTGTATACCGCATGTTCTCACTCATAGGTGGGCCCTAAACGTTGGACACGTGAGCACAAAGGTGGGAAAACAAATGCTAGGAGGAAGGGAGGAAGAGAGGGAAGGAATTATGATACGGGGTATGCAACCACTGATTTGGTACCCCATCCACTACCAGGAAGCAGGAAGGCTCGCTAAAAGCCCAAACTTCACCTTCATCCAATTGACTTACGTAGCAAATCTTCACATGTATATGGCACAGTACGAAAAAAAAAAAGAAGAGTGTTTCAGGCCACTAAGCTTCCAGTAATATTGTTTTGCAGCGACAGGTGACTATGACATGGAACAGTTAGAAATAAGGAGTCAATAGCGATTTCTAGGCTTGAACGATTGGGTAGAAGGTGGAATTATTTACCGAAACAGAGAGGCTTTTGGGAAGAACAGGCCCAGGGAGAAATCAAGAGTGGAGATTTCACGTAAGCGGTTGGATAACATGCACATGGAACCTAGTGGGGAAAGGTGATAGTCATCAGACATTCAGTCCATCCAGGTGTGTAAAATCCATGGGGGAATGACCAGCTCTCCCCCTTTCAACAGGGTTGTGTGAGCCAGCCTGGGGCTTGGGCTCCATTCTCTGCTCCTCCCCACCTTGCTGGGTTCTCTGCTAGGGTCACGGCCATATCGCTCTACCGATCTTCCTTTGCCCTACATATCCTCTCGTGTGGTTGTGCTGGGACCTTGCTCAGAGTTTGTTTTTTTTAAATCGGTATTGACCCGCTGATCCGGCTTGTTTGGATCTTTGCATCCTTTTTTCATTGTCTATGCCCATCCGTCTAGGGCTCCCCCAACCCCACCGCCTGATCGCAAATACAGTCTGAGAAGTGGTGCTGTGGAAGGAATACAGAAGTGGAGGCAGATTGAAATCGGAACCGAAACTCGACTTATCATCGGCGTAAGACAAAGTGTAAGACACTTTCATTCTCTCATCTGTGAAAGGAGGATAACAATGCCCACCTCCTAGTGCTGTTAAAAGGATTCAAAGCACTAGCGATATAAAGTGTCCAGTTCAGTGCTCGACACATAGTAGGTACAGTAAAGGGTGCTTATTATTATAATCAAACTGACTTTTACTAAAGCAAAAAAAAAATTCTACCTGGCTAACACGTTACCTTGTATAGCTCTTGTATACCCACATTTAAATAACCGTATTCAATTTCTCTCGATGCTCTGGTCTATTTTTATCAGATTTAAATGTGTTCCAGACACATCTGTCTTGAAAAAGATTTCTTTTTCAATCACTCCCCTTTCTTCACCAGACAGCCTCATTATCTCTCCCCTTTCCATCACAATCCTGCCTTCTGAGAGTTGACTGCACTCTGTCTTCATTGCTTAACCTCATGGTGGCTACCTCTTCTACTCTGTGCTGTCTTCTGTGCCTGCCAAGCCATTTTTAAGGCCATACTTCCAACGTCACCAAAAATCTTGTTACTAAACCCAGTGGCTATTTTTTGGTCCTTATCTCGCTTGAGCCCTTTGCAGCAACGAACGGTATATTCTCTCTTCACTGTTCCGATATCCTCTCATCTGTATTTCCCGTAGGTGATCTTCTGTGTCCTCAAGGCTTCAAGGACCGCCCATGGGCTTATGTCTTCAGCCCAACTGTCTCCCGGACCCCTGAGCTGCACAACCAGCTCTTTCCTGGACCACACAGGCTCTTGTTATTCAGGCAAACTCGCTACTTTCCCGTGAAGCTGCTGCTTGTCTCATTCCATCTCTGTGGATAACACGATGGTGACTGAGCTTCCTAAGCCAGAACCCTGAAGCCACACAGGCCCTCTCCCACTCCTTTATCTACCTCAGTGCCCTGTTGGTTGTGGAGCTGCTGTTCTCTAGAGGCTCTGCTTCCACGGCAACTGTGAAATCTGGTGACTGGTCTCCATCCCCTTTGGGCCACCTCATCACAGGCCTGGATGACTGCACCAGCCCTCTAACTGGCCACCTGGCTTCCAGGCTTGCCCTTTTCCAGTCAGTTCTCTGCCTTTAAGTGATCCTGTTAAAACCCAAACCTGCTCATACGCTCCCCTGCTTAAAGCCTTCCAAGTGCTCCCATCATCCTATTCCGAAGTACAAGTTTTTTTAACACGGCATTTGGAGCCCTTCATCCTGGGGCTATTTTGTGACTGCCTGGTGTCTTAATCTTCCTCAGCCTGTACTCCGAATTTCAGCCACCCTCAGCTATTTGCAGTTACCCCAATGTTTCAGATTCTCTCTTGATTCTTGCCTGTTTTCATGTTATTTTCTCTGCCCGACCCTTATCAATTTCTATGGTCCTTCTGAATTCTGCTTCGAATTGGAACTCTTGAGTCGTTCTACCTGTGCCTCCTCATGGCCTGTGGGAGAGCATTATCTGCATTGGAACTCCCTCCTCTAACTCCCCACGAGATTTTTCAGTTCCTGGAAGGAAGCTGCTATATCCTAGTCACAATTGTATCTCCAGCATATAGCAAAGGGCCTGGTGATTGCAGGCTCTCCCTAAAGAGCTGCCCAATGAATGCTCACTTA
The DNA here is from genome assembly GCA_027257055.1 of Cephalopachus bancanus. Lineage (NCBI taxonomy): Eukaryota > Metazoa > Chordata > Mammalia > Primates > Tarsiidae > Cephalopachus > Cephalopachus bancanus. The sequence continues at coordinate 1,304,267 of JAPVLO010000392.1, forward strand.
ATGCGGCCAATTTTTCAGTATCTGGAACATAAACAGGACTTTTCTCCCTTCAGAACTTCTGCCATTGGTTTTTCTCGATGCCAGCAAAGTTCTTCCTTGCCTCTTTGAGTAATTAGCTTGTTTTCATTCTTCAGGCTTCAGCTCAAATTTCACCTTATAGAAGTAGTTTACTAAGCACTCTATCTGTGGACACCTTTAGGACACGAGTCACTGGTTGGGGCTATCTTGTTTGTTAACTTATTAATTGTATGAGGCTTTCCAGTACCTTCCCTAGAATATAACACCCAGAGAAGAGAAATCTTTCCTGTTTGGTTTTTCATTGTATCCATAATAGTTAGAAGACATCTGATGTTCAAAAAAACTTGAATAAATTAATGAAAGCTGTGATGTTAAGTAGTGAAGGGAAATGTTTTACAGGAGAAACAAGAGAGAGCATATTTGAGCATATTTATAATACAACAGGAAACATTTAGCATGGAAAGTTGAAAATACAAGTTAGGTGGGTGACTGATGGAGTGAGATTCCCGAGAAGACAAAAGGTCATGAAGTCAGGGCTATAGGTAGGGTTGAATTTGAAGCAACAAATACAAAGGCTGGGATATTTACTCTTTGGAAACTGGACAGAGGAATGTAAGATCAATGTAGCAGCTGCTTATTGCTCCATCCGTATCTCTCTGGTCACCCCAGCACTTGCACAATGGATCCCTGAGCATGGCAGTCACAATGGCAGGCATGGAGGTGACAGGCACATGGACCGACAACCTGGGCTCCAAATTGCCGGGTCTGGCTAGATGCTGTCAGTGCTGAAAACGACAGACCTGCAGTGAGCCCCAGCTATGGCACCATCCTTCAAGGAGACTAACCATTAGTGCTAAATTAATTTCGCGGAATGCCTTCCACCCTTAAGAGGGCAGTCCCTTGTCTTCCTTCTGATGTGTGTTCTGGGTGTCTGTTTACCATCCTTGCCTGTGCTACTTCTTTCAGTATCTTTAACTGAGGGCTTAACGAGTCATTTCCCCTCACACGATCTCATAAAAACACCATGCACCACGGGACCCACTTTACATCGAACTAGGTTTGACAATGGGCTTATTGCTATGGAGTCCACTGGTTCATTATGAACCATGTTACCCCAGAAGCCTGATAGAATATTGGAATGGCCCCTTTGAAGGCTCAGTGAAGATGTCAGTGGGGGTGACATCCCAAGTAGTTGAGTCGAGATGTGGTCTGTGTCACACCAACAGCAATTATGTGGTTCTGTGTCCCCAGTAGCAAGAATACAGTCTGAAATTGAGGAGTAGAAGTAATCTCATCATTCTCACTCTCAGAATTTACTTGATGATTTTGGGCATCCATTCCCAAAACTTTAAGTTCTATTGTATTGGAAGATGTGGCCTCCAGGGAAGGAATGTTTCTTTCTTTTTTTTTTTTTTTTTTAGTTGGTGTCTCACTCTGTCACCCAGACTAGAGTGCAGTAGCACACTACTGGCCACTGCAGCCTCAACCTGCTGGGCTCCGGCAATCCTTCCATCTCAGCCTTCCAAGGAGCTGGAATAACAGGCATGCGCTGCCACGCCCAGCTAATTTTTTATTTACTGTAGAGATAAGGTCTCGCCAAGTTGCCCAGGCAGGTCTCGAACCCACGGGCTCAGGCAATCCACTTGCCTCGGCCTCCCAAGAAGGAGTGTTTCTAATGGAAGAAACAGGAAGTGTTCCACTGAACCTAAAGTTATATTGTGGCCTGGTTAATTTGAATTTCTTTGCTGATAGATCAGCAGCAAAGAAAAGCATGTACTCTAGTGGGTGAGTGACTGACCTTGGTCATGAAACGCCAGCGGTGCTGATGCCTAGAGGAGCAGGAGTGACTATGCCTGGAACTCAAGAGATACCCTGTGATATTTCTGGGTGTTTCCATGTCTGCCAACACAATGAAAGGGCAACTGGAGCAATTAAATCCTGAAAAAAGGACCATGTCATCAGAGGCTCAGACCTGTTAGGGACAAGGTCTGGGTTCCACCTGACAAGCCACTTAAACCATCAAAAAAGCCAGTGAGGGTGAGAAGACTCAACACACATGGCTGCTAGAAGAGGGAGGCCTTCGCTCCATTGGCTCAACCCACAAACACTGCCGTTGTAAAGCTTCTCAGACTTGTGGCTGGCCACCAACTTGAAGACTCAGTGACAGAACAGGATGGAATTATTACAGGACACAAGGAGATCAGAGGGACGCATGGGTGGACTATCACAGATGTTACCAGTAACCTCTTCTTTTCCTTTCTGATAGCTTCCCACATCTCTCTGTCTGAGGACGCACTGTGGCTCCAGCGGTTGCTCGGCCAACATACAGAGCAGGCCTGGAGTGATGGAGAACAGATGTTCCCAGGAATGGCCCTAAATCCTGACCCTGGGAATTGGGAATCAATACTCCTGTTATCTTCTGCTCAATGAGGCGGGTTCTGAAGCATGGTCCACACAGTTTCTCAAAGGTTGCCAGCAAAACTGCTTCCCACCGGCCCACAGGTCCGTGGCCTTCCGATGGTTCTTTTGTGGGCTTCCTTCTCTTCTTACCCTCACTCTCCCCGTGCCCTCATAGTGACTCCTCGTGCCACCTCCCAGAAAATACTTGTTCTCAAAGCCTTGTTTCAAGGGCAGCTTTTGAGGAAACCCAAACTGTATTTGTTGCTAGAAGCTGCTGTAACAAATTACCACAATCTGAGTGGCTTCATACACGAGAAATCTATTCTTTCATCATTCTGGAGAGCTCAGACTCAGTATAACTAGGCTGAAATCAAGATGTCGGCAGGGCCACACTCCCTCCTGTGGCTTCTTGCCTCTTCTAGCTGTTGGTGGCTGCTGGCATTCCTTGGCTTGTGGCTGCATCACTCCAATCGTTGCCTCTGTCTCATGGTCCTCTTCTTTGTGTCTGTGTGTCCCTGTATAAGGATATTTGTGAGGACATTTGGACCCACTCTGATAATACGGATAATCTCCTAATTTTGAAATCCTTAACTTACTCACATCTGCAAAGACCCCTTTTACCAAATAATGTAACATATACAGGCCCCTGGGGTTAGACTTGGTTGGTATCTTTAGGGGAGGGCATTATTCTGCCGACCACACAATCTTATGCAGATATAAAAGTTATTCATGGGGCAGTTGACAGTAGAGAGTTTATATTAGTAATGGCGGAAGATAGCTTTGTTTCACATTGCCTAGACCTTGAGTTTCAGATCCAAAAAAGTGCACTACACTCTTTGGATAAGAGATACAGACTGGCGTGTACCACAGTGAGTTTTATTCTTATAAATTTACACTTGAGAAAATAGGTTAAAAGAGATTAAGTATCTTGTCAAAGTTTGTGGAATTCACATATGGTGGGGATGGAATCCAATCCAAGGTCTATTTGGTTTGAAAGCAAAGCTTTGTCCATTTTGCTACACTGTCTACCTAAGTGGGTTAGAAGAGGGTGAACACTGAAAATGTTATAATATTAACATGATTCTAGTTCTGGAATACAGGGAGGATTTGAAGAGAGAGAAATTAGAAACAGGAAAAATATACTGAACTGTTCCCTTACTGGTCATGACCTTCTCTTGTCTGGCTGCTCCTATTAAATGTCTTGATCCGAATGAGAGTAGATGTGTACTTGCAAACTGCTATGGCTATGATGAATTATTCTGTAGATTCTGTTGAAAGTAGTTAATCTATAGAAAGAAATAAAAATACCATTAAGAGCACCTTCAAAGGTTTATATTAACATTGTGCTTTATGTTGGCTATTTAATGTGTCAGTCATTCATTCACATTTTATGAGTAAGTGGAGATTTATGTAAAAAAGAATGTTTTATGTAAAAAGTAACTTTGTTCTCTGTAAGTGATTACTTCAGGAAGAGACAAACTATGTTTTGCTTGAGAAAGAGTGTATGTGTGACAAACTACAAATATGACAGTGGTCCTATAAGATCGTAATAAATACCTACAACCAACTGGTCTTTGACAAAGTAGACAAAAACATACAATGGGGAAAGGACACTCTATTCAACAAATGGTTCTGGGAAAATTGGATAGCTACTTGCAGAAAAATAAAACTCGATCCCTTTCTCTCACCATATACATAAATTAACTCAAGATGGATTAAAGACTTAAATACCAGACCCAAAAACATAAAAATCCTAGAAGAAGACCTAGGAAAAATTCTTCTGGACATTGGCCTAGGCAAATCATTTATGGCTAAGAAACTCAAAAGCAAATGCAACCAAATAGACACATAGGACTTAATTAAACTAAAATGCTTCTGCACAGCAAAATGCACAATAAACAGAGTAAATAGGCAACTTACAAAATAGAAGAAGAAATCTGCAAACTATACATCTGATAAAGGACTAATACCCAGAATCTACGAAGAACTCAAACAAATCAGCCAGAAAAAAGCAAATAACTCCATTAAAAAGTGGGGAACCAAAGGGAGGTCCAAAGTTTACCTATACAATGACCACTTATCTACCTAACCCTGAATCGTACCCCACATCTTTAAAAAGAAAAGAAAATTTTAAAAAATGGGCAAATCACATGAACAGACATATCTAAAAAGAAGATATATAAATGGCCTATAGACATATGAAAAAATGCTCAATATCACGAATTATCAGGAAAATGCAAGTTAAAATCACAATAAGACACCACCTAATGCAAGTCAGAATGGCTGTTATTAAGAAATCCCAAAACTGGATGTTGGCACGGATGCAGTGAAAAAGGAATGTTTGTACACGGCTGATGGGAGTGTGAGTTAGTGAAACCTCCATGGAAATTGGTATGGAGATCTAGCAAATAATTAAAAACAGATCTACGGTTTGATCCAACAATCCTACTACTTCGTATCTATCCAAAGGAACAGAGGTCATCTGTAAAAAAGACACCTGCACCCATGTGTTCATCGTAGCACAGTTCCCAATTGCAAATATATGGTATCAGCCTTAATGCTCATTGATTGATCCGTGGATGATGAAAATATGGTATTTATATACCACGGGCTACGATTCAGCCACGTAAAGGAAGGGAATAATGTCTTTCGCATTATTTTGGGATAATGACTTGACGGAACTGGAGACTCTTCCCGAGTGAAGCAACGCAGGAATGGAAAAACAAACATGGCGTGCTCTCACTTATAAGTGGGGCTGAACTAAGTAACTCCGAAGGCATAGAGGATGGCACCGTGGACGCTGAAGACTCCGAAAAGGGAGACAAGGAGGGTAAGCAGGGGTGAAAAATCACCTACTGGGTTCAGTGTGCACACGTGGGTGTGGAGGGTACGGTTAGAGCCCGGGCTCCTTTGCAACTACACAATGCGTCCATGTAACCAATAGCCATTTGTGCCTCCTAAAGCTGTTGAAATAAAAAAGAAATTAAAAAATATTATAATGGAGCTGGAAACTTCCTATTTGCCTAGTGACATCATAGTCATGCTAATGTTGTAAGGCATCACATTCCATGTTTGTGGTGATGCTGCTGTAAACAAACCTTCTGTGCTGCCAGTTGTATAAAAGTACAGCAGTGTGATTATATACAGTGCATAATACTTGATAATGAAAATAAACAACGATGTTACTGGTTTATGTATTTACTATACTATGCTTTTGATTGTTATTCTGGTGTGTACTCCTACTATGAAAAATCAGTTTACTGTAAAACAGCCTCAGGCAGATCTTTCAGGGGATATTCCAGAAGAAGATACTGTTGTTATAGGAGATGACGGTTCCGCATGGGTTGTTGTCCCTGAAGACCTTCCAGTGGAACAAGATGGGGGAGTGAAAGACAGTGATATTGACGATTCTGACCCTCCGTAGACCTAGGCTGATGTGTGTGCTTGTATCTTAGCTTTGGGAAAAAAATTAAAAAAATTTTTTTTTTTAAAATAGAAAAATCTTAAAGAATAAAGATATAAAGAAAGTTGGCCAGGTGTGATGGTTCATGTCTGTAATCCCTGCACTTTGGGAGACCACGGCTGGAGGCTCACTTGAGGCCCCAGGAGTTTGAGATTAGCCTGGGCAATGCAGCAAGATTCATCTCTTAAAAACAAACAAACACACAAAAACCAGGTGTGGTGGGGTGTGCCTGTCATCCCAACTACTGGTGAGGCTAAGGTGGGCGGATCCCTTGAGCCCAGGAGTCTAGGTTGTGGTGAGTCATGATCACACTGCTGTTTTCCTGCCTGGGCAACAAAGGGAGACAGGAAGGAAGGAAGGAAGGAAGGAAGGAAGGAAGGAAGGAAGGAAGGAAGGAAGGAAGGAAGGGAGGGAGGGAGGGAGGGAGGGAGGGAGAGGAGAAAATGTTTTTTGTGTAGCTGCACAGTGTGTATGTGTTTTCAGAAAAGCCTTATTACAAAAGCGTCAAAAAGTTAAAAAAGAAAATTTTAAAGCTTATGAAGTAAAAAGTGACAGCTAAGTTTAGTTTGTTGCTAAAGAAAATTTTAAAAATAAATTTAGTATAGACTAAGTGTTTATAAAGTCTACAGTGGTATACAGTTACCTCCTAGACCTTCACATTCACTCACCTCTGACTCACCCAAAGAAACTTCTAATCCCGTAAGCTCCATTTACAGTAAGAGTACACAGGTGTACCTTTTTCTGGTCTTTTATGACATATTTTTACTGTACCTTTCCTATGTTTAGATATGTTTGGACATACAAATACCATTGTATTATAATTGTCTACAGTATTCAGGATGATAACATGCTATTCTGGTGCATAGCCTACGTGCAATAGGCTACACCATGTAGTGTAGTAGACTATATCGTCTAGGTTTGTGGATACACTCTGCGATGTTCACACAACGATGAAATCACCAAATGACACATTTCTCAGAACGTATCCCTGTCATTAGGCCACGCATGACTACATATATGAAAGTGCATATGAGTATTTGTATATTATATATAATATTTTGTTTATATATATTTGCTTATATATAATATGTACATATCTTTTTTTACTTATGACAAGGCTATTAGCACAGAAATATTCCCATTTGTCAGAATCAGATTCCTCATAAATCCTCATCGACTTGAAGAAAACCTCAGGGCCTAGAAGTAAGCAAAAAACCTCTGAATGCCTAAAATAGTTTACAAAAAGACAATTCACCAAGCCGTGTTCCTTTTCCTTTAGCTCTTGGTCTTAATGGCAATTATCTACAGCATATGATTTTGTAATCTGCTTAGCTATGTGTTTCCCCAGTCCACAGAAATTAGAAGTGGAACGTTCAAAAAGAACACAGGGAGAGTTAGAAGCCATCAAACTAAGAGCATAAGAACTGCTTGATGTGGCCGAAAGAACAGAAGGACAAAGTTCACTCTATTACCACCCAGAAAGTAGAACACATTTATGACAACCATCCTGTGTAATACGTGGTTAATTATGTTGAGTAGCCTACATTTAAGAAACCCGAGAAGTGAATAATATATTTTGAATGCTATTTACACCAAAATGGTTAAATTGCTAAAGTTTTTATTTTTGAATAGACAGGATTTATTAGTTATAGAATTTGCTGGTGGGAAATAATTTACTTCCTAAAACTGGAGTCGATAAGAGATGCCTACAGATAATGTTTCTCATCCGAAGCAGTAAGCGAGGGGGTCAGGACGGTGGACTGAGCACACATGTCCACCACTCTGTACCTCCCACCTCACCCCAAATCCTTTTAAGTGACAGGAAAAATAAATCTTTTACAGACTAAATTCGTGACAGCTCAGGGAGAATAGGGGTGACATTAAGAGGTCCTGAAATTATAAGGAGTTTTTGGAAGATAGAAAGCAGATGGGATTACGTTGACAAAAATTGAGGAAACCGCAGCCCAACATGTGCACAGAAAAAACCTCCTAGGAAGATAAGAGCAGCTGTAGTGTCAACAATTACACAGAGCACGAGGAGGCCTCCGGCAATCGTCAGGGTAATTAAAGAGCTATGTGCAGAACAGAGGAACCAGTTGCCGGCAATGCCCTCCTTAATGAACAGAAAACCCACCCTGGCTATTGATGTGGTATCAATTCATCTAGTTCTTCAATTTTAGGTGTAAATGGACACGCAAGAACACCACACATTTGGGAGGAAACCATTCATGTAAAAAAGAAGAGGAGGAGACAGGACATTGACTTTAGGGAAAATAAGATTCATAATAGAGAAATGAACTGCTAAGCTTTCTAATTAATATCCTCTGAAGGTTTCAAGATGATGATACACCATAAAACAAGAATATGCTGCTATGAAGAAGGAAGGACAAGCAAGCGTTCTTAGAATGATTAAATTATGAACATAAATGTTTAATGGAAAGAATGAACGGAAGAACAGACACAGGAATGGACAAATTTGTGACTGAAAAGAGAGATCAGAATTTCTTTTCTGTGAAAGGTCATATTTTAAATGTTTTTGGTTTTCCAGGCTATGTTGTCTCTGTCACAACTACTCAACTCTGCTATGGTGGGGGGAAAGCAGCCATTGACAAAATACATAGAGAGGGTGGCCTTCATTTACAAAATAGATGGTGGGCTGGATTTGACCCATTGCCTGTAGTTTTGTAATCTGTATCCATAAGATAAAATCAAAGAACTATTCCAAAATGTAGAACAAAAAGAAAAAAATATAAGAAAAAAGCTAAAAGACATAAAAACTCGTTTCAAGAGTTCTAATATATCTAACAAGATTTCCAGAAACAGAAAAAAATAGAATGGAGATAAAAATAAAGAAAAATAAATGAAAATTTCAAGAGAGATACATATTTTTTCCCAGAAAAAAAGCCACCCCAGTACCTTGTAAGATAAATATATATTGACAAAATGCATCTAGAGATTCCTAAAAGCACACATAGAAATTTCCAAATGCTTCTAGAGGACTAATAGATTACTTATATAGTAATTCGAATCATATTGTCATTGAATTCTTATTAGCAAAACTGAGTGTCAAAAAAAAATTCTGAGGTGTTCTGAGGAAAGATCATTTTAAACCAAGAATTCTATACCTAGCCAAAAAGCACTCAAATGAGAGGGCAATGATGAAAGTATTTGTAGACATGCAAGGATTCAGAAACAGACCTTCTCTAGGGTTAAAATGTGTTTAAAAATGATTCATGGCAAAACGACAATTCAATGTAAGAAAAATTCTCTATAAAATATAATTTAGACAATGGTATGCAAAGAAACAGTATAATTACAGATAAATTGAAATAATGATTAATAAAGCAAAAAAAATCCAAAATGAAATTCTGAAATGATTATAACCTAAAAAGTAATGAGAGAGAAGGAGAAATAATAGAGTGCTAAGATTTTGCCCTTTTCGTGAAGAAGAATGCACGTATTAATTAATTTTAGAGATTCAAAGATTAACACATGCTTAAGTGGGTATGATAAACATGTAAGAATGACCACTTGAACAATGGGAAGTAGAAATAATTTCTAAACCAACTAGGGAAAAAAAATGGATCCAGAACAATCGCTCCATCTAATAAAAGGAAGAAAAGGGAAATAAGAAATCACGGTGCCTAGACTAATATAAAATAAGACGGCATAATTAAATACAAATATATCAGAAACTGCAATAATACAAATGGATTAAATTCATTGATTAATCATCAAGCACGTTCAAACTGTGTATGTGTGTACCTTCATAGGAGGGAAATGAAACACAGAGAAACACAAGAGAAGAGAAGATGGTGTGAGGGTGAAGACAGCGATTGGAGTGATGAGGAGAGCCCAGGAAGCCGAGGAATGTTGGTATCCACTGGAACCTGGGCAGGGGAACAAGGTTAGAGCCTTTAGAGTGAGACTGGCCCTCTGTCTCAGACTTCTGGCCTCTAGCATTCTGAGAGAATAAACGTCTGCTGGTTTCAGTCACCATGTGTGTAGTCAGTTGTCACAGCAGCCACAGAAAATGAATACAACACCTCTTCACCTACGCTACACATCAATACATACTCTATATAAACTCATGTAACTCCTTTTACCTGTAGCGATGGCAGTGGTTCCCAGATTCTGGATTACAGATGAATGAAATTTCAAAAAAATAATTCTGGCAACTAACATTGGGTTGTCTTACTTTAATTCCTAAAAATTACATGGAAGGAAAAAAATCATCTATTATCACCAGTTTATAAACTATAGGACATTTTAACATACATACTTATAAAAGGCAATTCTTTAACTTGAATACACTTAAATTAACACCAACAACAAAACTCCATACTGTGATCCTTATTCTCATCGTGCAAAGGAGCAGATGGACACTTCATTACTGGTGGATCCTGGTCTATAGATGAGAATTTGGGCCTGCTTGTTATGTTGGCTCGAGCCCCAATATAGATGTTTACTTACCTGATTTTATCTCATTGTATTCACCATCATAGCCACCTCCTAAAGGAATTTTGCAAGGGGGGATGTTTTAGAACTCTTCTCTTTTCATTTTTCTCTACAAATCAGATTTAGATGATGGAGACCACAGCCAAAAATCTTACAAATATGAGTTGGTTATCAGGAAAACAAGCTATTAAGCAAAAAAGAACTTTCTGTGAAAAAATGATATTTCCATTATTATGTTGGCAGTATAACATTCATAAGTTTTAAATAGTTATTAATGAAAGGAGAGACAAAACATAAAGCATTAAGAATTAAAAATAGGATCAAGAGACGTCTAAGAGGAAATAAGATAATATATAGTTGGTCCTTGAACAACACAGGTTTAAACTGTGAGGATCCACTTATGTGTGGATTTTCTTTCACCTCTGACACCCCTCGAGACAGCAAGACCAACCGCTCCTCTTCCTTCTCCTCTTCAGCTACTCAGCATGAAGATGATGAGGATAAAGATCTTTATAATCTTCCACTTCCACTCAATAAATAGTAAATATATTTTCTCTCCCTTATGATTTTCATAATTGTGTTTTCTTTTATCTAGCTTACTTTATTATAAGAATACAGTACTTAACATATATAACATACAAAATACATATTAATTGATTGTTAATGTTATTGGTAAGGCTTCTTTACTGATAGGTCAATAGTAGACAGTTGGTAAAGTTATTGGGAAGTCAAAGTTATACATGTATTTTGGGCTCCATAGGCGATTTTACCCCTAATCCCCACTTTATTTATTTAACTATCAACTGTATTGTGATAAGGATAAAGTGGACATAACAACAAAAGCGTTGCTCAGCTCGGAATCAAACATCTCTGCTATGCGCAGACTCCCGGGTCTGTAACTAAACTTCTCACCTTGCTGGGAAAGATTGGATTAAGAAACTAAATTATTGACTCCCTGAATACTGTAGACTAGAAACCTTGCTATTTTCACATATATTTCTGACAATTATCATTAAGTCAGTGGGTGGATTCAAAACTAACCTTCAACCTCAAAGCTAAATTCCCTGACAACTTTTTACCTCCCTTTCCTTCTCTACAAACTTTAGTATTTTTTCTTGTTTTGCCAGCAAACTGACATGATACTTCTAGGGGAAACAAAACATTTGCAATACTGCTCAAGGGAAAGCTACCTTGCTGTAAGCCACTGTCTCTTAAGGTGAAATCGTCCTCCTCAGTACAGACAGTTTCTTGTATCTTTTTTCCCCTCATATTCCTTCAAAAATTCTCAGCTTATCCAGAAATCACCAAATGGGAGCCTCTGTTATGAGTCAAGTATCAAAGCATATGAGTAAATTGTGATTTGAAATTGTGAATTCGATTCTGTCTTTAGAAATTGCCAGTCTGCTTCTCCATCATTTCTTTAAAGGCAATGCTTGGAACACTTTAAAAATAAAGGACCAAAAAGGATTTGAGATTACCTCATGATTTGTTTTCTCTTTCAGTTGGAGTCACTCAAGTTCAGAGAGGATATGTGATCGATAACATGCTGTTCAATCTCCTCTATCTCTGTTTTTCTGTTCCAGGAAGTTAGAACGCAGAAAGGAAAGAACCACTGATTCCAAGAGATTGTTACATAATTTAAGAAAAAAAATTATCAAACTGTCATTTAGTTTATCTACCTTCTTCATAACTGGAAATATCCAGTTACCTTATCCAAGGAGGCAAAGATACAATTACGACCTTAGACACTTTTCTCTCATCTTGAGTAATGAAATATTTCACAATTACCAGACTGTTCCTTGATAAACTGATTATTAAATGCATGTTGCCAATTTGCAAATGCCTTTCTTGTATGTTTTTGCAACAATGTCAACCAAACCCAGGTGAAAAGCACTTTCAATGAAACTTTTATAGCCATCTGTCTTGGTTAAAGTTAAAAAATATTAAAATCTGGGTACCACTGCTAATTTGGGATTGGAATAGAGTACAACTATGTCTGATGACTCTATTTGGCAGTTTCATATGATGTTTTTAGGTTTAATTTTTGCTTTTTAATTCTTCAAACAAAGGCAATTGAACTTTGACCTTGGGGCTTAATCTGGCAAGATGTGCACACAAGATTTCTTATTCAGTTTCTGTTTGTTTTATGGATTGTGGGTTTTATAACCTTCCCTCCACCCTCTTCACAGCACCTTAGGTAGTTGTAAGCACTGGGACTGGGTTACTAGGATTGGAGCTTTTCTTAGGAGTCAATAAGGCATGAACCGTGAGCATTTTCTTCCATGGGAGGATGTGCAGTCCTTCTAGTGCAGTTATATAACTGGGGACACGTTGTTGATACAGTTAAGGTTAATGACCTAATAACAACAGAAGGCACTTTTACAGACAAATGGGTAGTTGTAATTGTTGCCGCAATGACATATTGCCCATTGGTGTTCAATCAGCCTTAGCACCACCCAGCCAGAGCATCACCTGACAGGCCTTCTGGGAGAAGCAACACTTCACTTCCAACCAGCTTAGACAGCATCGCAGTTAATTCCTGAGTGATGGGAATACCTGTTGTAAAGTCTGCTGAGGCAGAAAGCACCAAGTCTACAGTAGTCCCTATTTCTCCAAGACTGGGATTGGCATTTTGGCTCCGAGTTTATCTCGTGTGTGGTTTCCACTCTGGGGTTAAGTTGGCCTTTGTAAAAGCAGCACCTACACTTTCAGGTCACTGAGAGCACCCATTAACTAATGACTTTACTATGAACTTCTAGTCAATTAACTCATGGACTCAGTGATTGCCACCTGCCGTTGTGCATCATTTGCTAATCCCAGGGATACATGAACCTGAAGGTTCCTATGAATGACTTGTCGCCACCTTCAGCTGTCGGGTGAGCACACCATTGAATCTCGTGCGGAAATGGAACTTTCCATAAAAATGTTTCTCTCAACCAAAATTGAGTGAGAAGAGTTTTCTCAAGAGCACATTTCCTATTTCAGAAAAATATCAGATTGTCAGGATGTCCTCAAATGCTTTTAAGTAACTCACCTGCACCTTGGGGTCCAGAAGAGTTAATGTCCCTTCTCCCCTGAGCTACAGCCACTCTTTCCCGCTGTGACTTTGGTAAATGGCAGTTTTCATGATCCTGCTTCCTAGAGGGAGAACTGCCCACCAGACAAAAGAAATGGCCAAATTCATACCATGAATCACATAGTATTTAGAAAAAAGGAATCTTGTTCTCATAAAGCACAGCTTCCAGAAACTAACAAGAAGTGGAGACAGACAGGGTCAGAGGAGTCTAAGGTGGAAGCGGGTATCCGCTCCAGCCATCCCTTCAAGTTCCCTTTTCTCCTTCTTTTTTAAAAAAATATTTTCCCTCTCTTTCTTTCCTCTATGTTTGGATCTGTCCTGTTTCTTGCCTGTGCCATGTTTTTTTTCTGTTTACTGTTTAATGTGAAGTGACTTGAACATTAAAATCTGCACTGGAGGAGACGGGGAAAAGGATATTCTGTGTTTGGAGAGTCATTATTTACCAGATGTGGTGCGAATATTTTATTTTATTATAATTTTTTTTTGGAAAAGTGAAAAAATACTTTATTGAAGAGGAAAATTAGACTCCTAATTACATACATAATATCATTGATTTAAGGAAAAATTATTTGTAATTCTATTTTTAAAACAACTTCTTTGGTTTAAATCTGTTAATTCTGTAACTGGTGCTGATATTTTAAAATACCATACCCTTCTGGTTAGTGTTGCCATTCTGGGTCTACCATATTCTTTGACCCAGATCAGCCCTCCCCAGGGCTGCTGGACCAGTGACACCTCCCTCCCACTTCCGGGAGAGGGCAGGGGCAGGGGGCCACATCTGGGAGCCTGGCTGTGTGATTCCTTGGGCTTGCTCTCCTAGTCCTCTCTGTCACTCTCAGCAGGAGGTCAGCACCTAAAGTTGTGGCTGCAGCCAAGCACAAACTTTGCCCAAGAAACAAAACACATTTTTGCTTTTAAGCTAAAATAAATTTTTCTGAGCAAAAGAAAACAAAACATCCTCTTGGCAAGAGGGGGCCCTGTTTATGCAAGACCGTTTCTTTTTCCTTTTGCTTTTCTCCAACAGTTTCCTTAAAGGTCACCCACACATGGGATGTCACAGTCCTATGAAACCATTTCACCAGTATTTCACTGAGTGCTTGGACACTGAGAAGGTACAAAATGAATCAAAGGTAGTCCAGACCATAGCATCAAGGGGCAAATCACTTAAAAGAGGAACTGCAAACGTTAATTATGAAGCAAGATGGAAAGTACAGACAGAGAGCTCTTGGAGTTCAAAAGACGGAGGCATGACTTCTACGGCAAGAGATCAGGAAGAGGTGGGGAGGGGTGGCTACTCCATGGGATCTGGAAGGCCTGTCCGATTTGCATGTGCCAAGCTGGGAAAAATTGGAGGATCAAGGAATAGCAGAAAGGAAAGACCCAACATCTTCTTGGGTCTAGTGGGCTTTCATTTCTTTAATCAGTAACACAGATGCTAAGTAGGAAAAAAAAAAAACAATGATCACAGCTCATTTCTGCAATACAGGCATTACCTTGACTTTTTTTCCTTATATGTTTAATGATGCTAGAATCTATCCTTCCTTCTCAAAAACAAAAACAAAACTCTGAAAATGTTTCCAGCTTGTATTATAAGGCGGTTTAACAAAATTAAAGAATTTTTTTGGCTCTCTTGTTCTTTGCTCAGTTTCGTATACTGTTTTAAAGTGCCAGTAAGTATCCGGACTGCAATAACAGTTATCAAGAGCATTCTCTTACAGCAATGTGGCCAGATGGCACCAAGCTATCAGGCTCAGCCCGAGGGCAATGAGGGGCAAGGTTCTGGCACCTGCTTCTTTGTAAAGGTAGATCTGCTGGGAGCACTTACTGCTGGTTCACAGGAAGTAAGAGCTCTGCATCAATACCCCAGGCACATCCCGGAGTCAGAGGTCTTGGAAGACTTATGAAAGTCATAAGTCACTAGAATTATGCAGCAGGCTTTGGAGCAGGTGAGATGTTGAGAAGAGTGGTTTGAAAACCTGAAGAAAGAAACTGGTTTTGAGAACAAAAAAATTAGATGTCGTAGCTGCATCTTTGGATTTTGTTTTTTTAAGAAAATGCATACTCCATTTGAGAAGGTTAGCAGGTTTGCTGAAAGCATTGTTTATGTTTTGCATAGGGAATATAAATGACTGAAATGTGCTCTCATGAGCACTTCTGGCACCATATTGTCAATATTGGTCCACAGTCACGATGAGAGGTGATCTTCATATCGGACTGGGTTCACAGGCACATTTGTTCTTCAAATTCCTCTAGTCTGGGAGAATCCTATAAAATGGTGTCAGTTCTTTTGCTCCATCAGTGCTTGGGTCCATATATTTCCCAGCATCCTTTTCTCTTGAGTTTGATTCTGCCTGCACTTTCTCAACAAAATCAGCCATGGAAAAAGAGACAACTTTTCAATAACTGCTGTTTGTTAAGTGAACTTTGTCCTAAGTTGTATTTATTCTTCTTCAAAACATCTTAACAGCGCAAGGTGAGAAAGGCATCCTCAGAATTGTATCCTTCAACTGTCTACCCGATGACAATTGTACTCTATAAGAACAATCACTACCTTATTTGGAACTGCGTTTTGCTCTCCGTCTAGCCAAGAATGTCTTCCTAACACCCTAATTTTTTCTACAGTGGTCAATCCTATAATTCCTTTTTCTAGGCTTTAGATGTGAATGGAGACCCTTCACCCACATAACATATCTTTAAAGCTGGAGTGCAGCATTTGACAGCCTATACATCTAACTCTGTCCCAGAGTCAGAGACTGTATCCCTCAGCCTCCACCTCGTGATGCACACCTGGTCACCAACGACACAGGCCCTACAGTCTGTGGCCTCTGCCAGCCCTCCTGGCCTTAGCTCCTGCTAGTCTCTCCTTACCCCCACCATGCCCTGATGATGCTGAAACTGATGGCCGACCTGATGAAGCCTGCCAAACCTGATCTGCCCTGCTCGCCTTCAATCTCTTGCTTCTTAGTTAGTCTTAAAATGTATGTAACTAAAAGTCATATCGCAAAGCAACCCAGCCTATTCCTTATAGATAACCTCTTTGATACATAGGTCCCATCGTGGTGGTTGCTTAAATTTGTTTTTCAGAAACTAGGGGGCAATTCTTGTCCAGTTCAAGCCAGTTGAGACCACTGACCCTTCAACTGGGCCTGCACAAATGCTGGAGAGGTGACCTTTTGATGTCAGAGGAACAAAGCTCCTCCCTCAGATAATATACCGTTTTCTATGAAGAACCATGAAACTTGGCGATGCACGTACAGGTTGGTGGTGACCTCGCCTTCCTTTTTCCCAGTCACCATTCCCCACTCCTCGGACTACCTCGCTCCTCTCTCCCATAAATATCCCTAAAACCCCGTCTTTAAGGCAGATTTGAGATCCATTCTCCTGTCTGCTCACACGGCAACCTTGTGAATAAACTCTTTTCCCTTTTTCAAAACCCGCTGCTTCGGTGATTGGCTTGCTGTGTGTGGCAGAGCAAACCTGGTGCCTAACAATGCCAACCAGCACTCTTCAAGTCTCAAGAGGACCCAGAATGTGCCAAGCTTCGGTGCCTCTGCTTGTGCTGGATTCTCCATTCACCTTGGGAGCACGTACACACAGTTTGAGACACGAGGGGCCCAGCCTGAGTTCATAAGGACGAGCCTGCATACATTCATTACTGTGTGTGCTATACCAACCCTAACCAAGCATCAAGTTAATCATAAACATGACAGGTTTAATTGTCAGTGATGTTTCTTTGTGGACATTATTGCGTATCTTCTTAGTATTTCCTTTCACAGTTTAACAGTCCCAGAGAATGTCTACTTTTCTGCTAAGGATCAAATTTTCATTTCCTCAGCCAGTTATTGCCTCATCTGATCTGCCTTTAAGTCGATCCACCCAGGCTAAGGTTCAGTTCTACTGACTAACACCTTTAGGAGACTGCCCTATGTTGAGTATACTGTTAGGATACTTTACTGGTCTCTCATTGTGGTGGATATATCTTCCCAAATCACAGATCAGGGAAAAAGGTTGAACAGGGATTTTGTATGATATATTTGTATGTAAGAAGCAGCCTAAATTTCATAGTCTAGATGCTATTATATTAAAATTTTCTGGACATTATGCAAATTATGGGACCACAGTACCCAATACTGTAAGAGGAAATTGGACTGGTCTGGAAATTCTGACACATGGCTCCCTTCCATGTTTCTGAATATTATTGCTCTATTCTCTTTTGTTTCATTACCTAAGACAGAGAGAGGATTTTTTAAAATGTACACAATTAAATAAGACCTTCCAATATCATACTTGCGATTGAAATCCAACAAATATTTGGAAGCAAAGGAAATTTTCTTAGTAGATTCCATTCGACCTCAATTCTCTTCTTAATGGATGGAAACAGTCTTAAGATTTAGGAATCCAGTTACCCAGACATGCAGGAGATTTACTGAACCCGAAAACCACCCGGGAGCTATAATGGGAACTCCCAACCTCAGCACCCCATGTATCAATTGGCAAACAGACCTCTTTCAGCAACTAAGGCACAACTACCTGCTGTTTTCAATTACTTCTTGCTTGATAAATGCAGTGGAAGCTACCCGTGTAGTTTCTGTAAACTCCACGAAGTGCAGGAAGAAATGTTCAGAAGTCTTCCCACTGTGGGGAGACTTTCAAAGGCATCTGTCATGACTGTAGGGGAGGAACCTTGGAGAATTTTTAGTGTTAATAAAGACATCTTGCAGGAGGTCTTGCACTTAGGGCCCCTGAGCTTTTTCAAAGTGGTTTCTATTTTTGACTTCTCACTCTTTGTTAGAACCAAGAAGACGTGCATCAGGGATCTTAGACAGGAAATGAATATCCTTTAAAGCTTCTGTACCCTTCAAGAAAAGTAGTTTAATGGCTTATTATGAATACTTTATAGGTTGTTTGTTGTTGTTATTTGTTTGCTTATTTGTTTTGGCCTCTGTATCTTTTTTAAACATTTTTTTATTTATTATAAAGATGTGGGGTACAATTCAGGGTTAGGTATAAAAACAGTGATCATGCAGCTACCCTTGTTGATGAGGTATGCCCCTCCCTCAAGGTCACCTTATGAGTGAGAACATATGGACTCAGTTATTTGTTTCTGTGATAAATCACGGCCTCTGTATCTTGAAAAGCACAATAAAATATTTGTACTGCCCCTTCTGAGAATGGATTGGCTGAGTGGATAAAAAGAAAAAGAAAAAGAAAATTAAATAACAAATATATTGACACTTTTGTATATTCTATCTTTGTTAGATTTTGGCAGCTTCTATGAGGGGGTAAATATTCTACCTTAAATGTTATTATGCTTTATAACATAGAGAGAGAGGGCTAGAGATATACAGAAATAGACACAGCTATCTGTCCTTCTCATCTGCTACCCTGTAACCCTAGGAAACAAGATTGCTATGTGGAGACAATAGGTAGGAAGGATTGCCATGGATAAATGGTAATAATAATTCTAACCATAATAATGGCTAAAACAAGACTGAGTATTTAGAATATATTACACACTGTGTGGTCACATGCATTGTCTCTTTTAACTCTCGTAAAAACTCACAAAATGAATATTCTTATTACCCCCCCATTTTCAGGTGAGAAAAATAAGACTTACAGAGTAAATTTGCCTGAGCTTATATATTTAGTAAGTGATAAAGCAGAGATTTGAACAGAAAACACCCAGCTCCCAAACTCACAGGTGAAAATTTCAGGCGGAAGAAACCGTGTATGCAAAGACATTCAGATCCTGTTTGAACAAGCAGATCTCGTTTGAAGAACTCCACAGCCCAGGGTGGACACGGTGAATCGAATGGTGGGTGACCTGACTGGGAAGGGAAAGGGAGCCTGATCATGAGAACTTGGATTCTTGGGAGTTAGATTTTATCCCAGGCAGGAGCATCGGGTATGACGAGAAGAAGACATAGTGAAATACTTGGGAAACAAAAGTCAACAGGACCTAGTGATTTCCTGTTCATCTGTCCAAACTGCCTTCCCAAGTGACATCGAAAAGTCACCCTACTCCCTGAGCACATTGGTAGTCTTCCTTTTTAAAGATACCACAGTAGGCCGGGCATGGTGGTTCACACCTGTAATCTCAGCACTTTGGGAGGCCAAGGTGAGAGGGTTCTCTGAGCCCAGGATTTCGAGACCAGTCTGGGCAACATGGTGAAACCTTGTCTCTACAATAAATTAAAAAAAAAAAAAATAGCTGGGCGTGGTGGTGTGTGGCTATAGTCCCAACTACTTGGAAAACTGAGGCAGAAGGATCACCTGAGCCCAGCAAATGAAGGCTGTGGTGACCATGAGTGTGCTACTGCACTCCAGCCTGGGTGACAGAGACTCCAACTCAAAAATAAATAAATAAGAAGATACCACAGTAAAACAAATCAGTAAAGTAACTATTAGAGATGGAGGTAATTTATTTTTCTTTCTTAGTTTCAACCTTGGTCATATTATTCCACTTCAAGTCCAACAATTCTTATTAGAACAGACGTATGCTACTCAGTTAAAGTCATGTTTTATTTTAACATTGATTAGATTTTGGAGGAAGGAGTGTCTAAATAGAAGAACCAGTGAGTCAGATATAGCTAATAAGCTTCTACACCTGGGA
This sequence comes from Cephalopachus bancanus, assembly GCA_027257055.1. NCBI lineage: Eukaryota > Metazoa > Chordata > Mammalia > Primates > Tarsiidae > Cephalopachus > Cephalopachus bancanus. The sequence continues at coordinate 1,324,295 of JAPVLO010000392.1, forward strand.
GCAGAGATGTCGCATCATCCAGGAGATGTTTCGTTCCCACACGGAGATGGCATTTTCCATATTTTTCTTGATAAGATTAACGTGAGTAATCGAAAGGGAAGTTGAAATCAGCATATTGAAGAGATTGGTTATGATTTATGAGATGAAAATCGAACTCCTATATAGCCAAACTCATTAAGACTCACATAAAGCTTTTTTCATCTTCTTCAGACAAAATTCCCGTAACAAGAACGTCACACGTTCCTAAAGTACATGAAACTCTGATATTCGAGTTTATTGTCCAGGAGTGTCTGGCCTCACCCTGACCTGAGACCTTTCTCCATCCCAGAAGCACTGCTCCAAAACGTGCCTCCAGAAGCAATATGTGGGAAATGTGCTTGCAAATTGATGGGGATCTGGAAACTGGCTGATCCTGCACATTTTATTTCTACCCCATAATCAGCTTTCCAAACTCTTGTTTGCTCTATCCTGACCCATTTTGCACCCTGCTGGGCGTCCCCAGCTAGCTTCCCACTGTGTCCCCTGTTGTAGAATTCTGTCTCCCTTCCCATCACTAAGACCTCGAGCTCCTCATAAGAGGCACGCTAACAACCTGTCCTTGGGCCCTTCCGTAGGTACTATTTGGTTTCCTCATCGGTAAGATGTTCCCTCAAGGGCTGACTCAGTGAGCATTCCCGATGTGCTCACGGCAGAGCTATGCATACGGAAATTCCAGGTAAGCCTTAACCATCCACCGAAGTGTAAACTCCACATAGGCAGGAATTTGGGTTTGTTCGGTTGACCATTCGTCCCTGGTATCCTGGAGGATAGACAATGCTCAATAAATACTTGCTGAATAAAAAAAGTGAATTTTATTTCTACAAATTATTTCTTTTTTTATAATCAATGTTTTTTATTATGATATTGTGGGGTACAGTTAAGGGTTAGGTATACAAGTATGTTTCATTTAGGCACTCTTGTTGATAAGGGTGTCTCCCCGTCCCCAGACAGATATTTACTACCATTAATCCCATCTCCCTTCCCCTCCCCCCCATGGTTTCCCACCACTGTCAGTCATTCTCATAGTATTATGTTGGATGAGAGGTCACTCAGAATTATAGACTCTAGTTCCATCCAGGCTGCTGCGAAATTCATGATTTTGTTCTTTTTTATGGCTGCATAGTATTCCATCGTGTATATGTACCACATTTTTTAAATCCAGTCCTCTTTTGATGGACAGCATGGTTGCTTCCAGGTTCTTGCTCTTGTGAACAATGCTGCGATAAACACACATGTGCAGGTATCTTTTTTATAGAGTGATTTGAGTTCTTAAAAATTATTTCTATAAATTTATTTCTACAAATCAAGTTTTCAGTTCTCCTTTTATTTTTTTTTCCCTAATTCCATGTGACTACTTTGTTCATGAACTTATTAAGTAACACTAATAACTTCTTCCCTTATTATGAATTTACCTAAGGATAGGTTTGACTCTTTACGTTTTGACAGAGAGTATTCTATATATTTTTTGAATTCGAAGTGACCAATCACCTTTTTCCATCAAATTATTATTGAGATGAATATGTCCTCCTTGTAAGCTCTGCATTATTAAAATTTAAAACTTTACTTATTTATCATTTTAACACACAATGATTACAAAATGAAGCTCAGGATTATGCTTCTGGATCATCTTGGTCACAAGATTTCTCTGCACAAGATTTGGAAGGTGGGAGTAAAACAGACACGTGACACTCAGAAGGTCGGAGGAAGTTTGGTGTGATCGTGGCTCATACTCATCCACTGGATCACTTGATGGTGTGGGAATCGGTGTGTGCCTAGCCCCTCCAGCACCACTGTATCTTTTCTTGCAGCTCCTTCAAATCACAGGTCGGGTTTGTGCATAGTTCCAGGGTGGCATGGGCTGGTTTCTCCAGTCACCTGCCGTGTTGAAATGGAAGCTTGGAGGTGATGCGAAGCCAGCCAGGGTTCCCGCTCATTCTCACTTGTTCCTGTTTGTCTTTGCTCTTCTTTGCTTCATTTCCATCTTCCCCCCCGATGACCTGCCTTACCCTATCATAAACCCTTTATCCTCTTTATTATCTATATTCCTAGTTGCTTTACTTCTCTACTGGAACGCTGACTGATACACAGTTTGGAATTAAGGGTAGTTCCAGAAGAACAGAGGCTTAAGGATAGGTTTTCTGAATTAATTCTGCCATGAAATTTGTTGCTAGGTCTAATTTAAATGTAAGACATTAGTGACCTCATTTCCAGTGGTAAGGAGGAAATGATAACCGTGGCATGCAGTGGCAACATTTTCATGTAGACATCTGCACCTCAAGTGCCTGCTACAGAATGGCTACCACAGAACATTTGAGTGGAAACAAACGTATAATGGGGTTGCTTGGTTGCTCCTAAGTATTCTAGAGAACTTGGAGAAAGAAAATAATGAGGTCGGCCAGGGTCAGTGGCTTAGCCTATAATCCCAGCACTTTGGGAGGCTGAGGTGAGTAGATTGCCTGAGTCTGCGGGCTGGAGACCAGCCTGGGCAACTTGGCGAGACCTCTACAATAAATCAAAAATTAGCCTGGTGTGGTAGCGCGTGCTTATAGTTCTGGCTAATTGGAAGGCTGAGGTGGAAGGATTTCCAGCCTGGACGATGGAATAATAATAATAATAATGAGGTCAAGGCATTAAATTTCTACCTTAAAAATCTCTGTAAGAATCCTGTAAGCATCTATCACTGTTCTAAAAGAAGCTCTTGTAGCCATGGGTTAAAATTTTTAAAAACCAAACCCAAATCAAATCTGGCAGGTGGCTGAATTACAACGCAAACTGATTTTCTAATCTAACAGGTTCCCTGGTTTTCGAGTTAGGGCATTGGCTAAGAAAACGTGGGATTCCAAATATTGGGATGGGATCACATGGGACCTGAAACCCAGTTCTGTGTACGGCTGTATGGGTGCCTGAAGCAAAATGAGAAAATCAGTACCACTTACATTGTCTTTCATTAACAACTTTGATGTGTTTTCATCATGGATCTTTTTGCACTAATGTTGAGTTTTTACCAGATGGCATTGCATGGTATTTATCTTGATCACTGAATTTTTTGTGCCTTTCTAAATATTGCACCCAAGGCAAGTGCCTCATTCGCCTCACTTCAGTCTCCGCCCTTCTGGAACCGCTAAGTCCTGCCAAGTCCCCTTCGTGAATCAAAGCAGCTGTCCATCCCTGCTCTGAAGAGGTGAGTGAGTCTTTCCCTTACCTGGAGATGCTTTAATGGCCTCCTCGGCGGTAGCTGCCTCGAAGAGAGGAGTCATGATCCTCCTGAGAATCACCTTTCACTATTGCGAGCCCCATAGTCAGGCCCAAGCCAGAACCCTGACTGATCCAACTGGGAAGGGTGCCCTGGTTGTTGACCGTGGGCGTCATTCTGATTAGACGGGCTTCTGTCCTGAATAGCCATTGTTCATCCCTCATTAAATAGTTTGGCTTTCCCTCAAACATTTGTAAGTAATATCATATTAGTATCTTAATCAACGCCTTTCAAAAAATCGACTTGGTGTCATTGCTATGCTGAGTTCCTCTACAATAATTGTATTTGTTCTTTTATATTTTAATTTGTAGCAGTTTGGGCCCTGGATGGGTCCACTTTTTTTTTCCTCACAATTACACTCATAAAATAAAATGAAGACATTCAAAATACCCAACTATAGTTTCTCTGGTTGGAAATTTTCCTATAAAACTACCTGGACCTGACGATTATAGAAAAATGAAAATATAGAGAACTATATTTTTTAAAAGTAAAAATTCCTTCTAATCCTTCATCTGGAGATAGCTCTTATTGGCACTTTAATTGTGTATCTTATGAAAACTAAGTTACAAAGCATGTATCAGTTTGGATCCGCTATTTTCCTCGTCTCTCACACTGGAGAATAAAAAGAATTATCAACCATCTGAAGGTGGTAAATTGCTTAAGAGACATATGCACACATTATCTGGGTTTTGGAGGTAACCATTAGGAGAATTGACAACAGAATGGGTCAGCGTTGATGGCCTCTTGGGATGGAAATTCTAGGGTGAGAATGAAAAAACAGTTTATTCTTTATTTTGTAGCTTTCTGTTGAATTTTTAATTTTAATGTGTTCATGTATTTTTCCTAAATTATAAAAAAACTTTTTAAATAAATGAACAGATGTTTCAATATTAATAAAAGAGGTATAAGGAAAATAAGGAGAAAAGGCTGGGTTTGAAGGTAATGGACTTCAGGCTTCCACATTTTTACAGTCATACAGGTCACTTTAGAATGTATATCAGAAGCTAGGCTGCGAACATAAATACCCCCCTCATGCTATTTACTCATTTGTTCACTTTATTTTTAGTAATAGTAATTCATATCACTGTAGAAAATGTGAAATGTGGAGAGCCGGCTCGGTGGCTCAGCCTGTAATCCCGCGCCCGCGGGAGGCTGAGGTGAGTAGATTGCCTGAGCCCGCGGGTTCGAGACCCGCCTGGGCAACTTGGCGAGACCTCATCTCTACAATAAATAAAAAATTAGCCGCACCTGTAGTTCCAGCTACTTGGAGGGCTGAGGCGGAAGGATCGCCGGAGCCCAGCAGGTCGAGGCTGCGGTGGCCGGGAGCGGCCACTGCACTCCAGTCTGGGCGACAGAGTGAGACTCCACCTCAAAAAAAAAGAAATGTGGTGAAGTAGACAGGAAAAGGTAAAAACCCCCTATAAATCCACCTCTGGAGTCAGATCCTATTAACATTTTATTGTGTTTTATCAACACGAAGATTACAAAGTATACGTTATTTGGATCACCTAACAATACATTGGATTCACTTAAACTTATTGGATTCACTTTGCAATACATTAGACCATTTCCTCAATTTTCTTAATTATTCTTTTGCATTATCATTTGCAAATGCCTTCATAATAATTTATCTTTTGATATGCTATAATGTGTAGCACATCAAAATAGCATGTAGCATATCAGAAGATAAATTATTAACAAAAAGATAAAATATCAACAAATTTCTTGTTTGCGTTGTTGTTTTTCTCTTTTGTTTTTGCTGTTATTTCAGGTTCTGGAGACAGAGAGCGTGAATTTGTGTACTTACGGTTGTACATTCTTGACGACTTCACCTCACCTCTAAGTCTACTTAGTTTCCCCTGCCAACGGGAGTTATAGAGTGCCTGGAGAGGTTTTTACAAGGCCGAAATGGGGTGAGGTGTATAAAAGCTTTAGCATAGCAGTCGGTACATTGTAAGCACTGACTGAACGGTAGCTAATTTTATTTAAAGTATTGGCATAAACATATTTGTAGACAAATCTTTGGCACATTTATGTGGCTTTTGTTCAGATGAAATCTTAGAGGTGAAATAGCTGAATCAGCTTTGAGATTTTTTGCTTCTGCTTGATACAGTCTATTTTTTGACGTTTTCAAATGTATTTTACATTTTATTTAATACATTTTAGTTCCATAAAAATATACAAAATAAAATGTTTGATAGCTATTGCTAAACTGTCAGGGGTAACTGTAGTGATGTAGCAAAGACCCTCTTGCCTGCAATACATAAGATGACTTTGACTTCTTTTCTGTGCCAGCTTTGGGTAACGTAAAGTTTTATTTTTTTAACTAGCCATTTATAGAGACAAATATAGCACCTCGTTTTAACTTTTATTTCTTTAATGACTCCAAAGATTGAAGTTGCTCATATTTCATATAAATATTGCTTATTAATACTTCTGAGAATTACTTGTTTTGTATTTTGCCCATTTTCCTACTGGATTTGTCAGATCTTTGTTTTTTTAATTTGCAAAAAATTTTGCATAGTCAAAGACTTGTACTTTTATTGCTTCATTGAAATCATTACCCCATCTGGAGTTTATTGGGTGTTGGGATAAATCAACTTTATTTTTTCTAAGTAGTCTGTTGTACAAGGGTTTTTCACCACATGGAAAATAGTAGAGAGGCAAACCTGGGCCAGCAGGGACTTCAATCCAAGTTTTTGCAAGTTCAGCCAGTTATAGAATTAAATCAGAAACCAGAACTGACCCAAAACACAAAAAAGGCAATATATTCCCTTAATCCTAGACTTAGCTAAAACCACAAGACAGGAATTTTTATCACTTGGACACCACTTTTACGAAATGCTAAATTGCTAAATCCGTGAGATCAGATTTACAGAAAGAGGTACATCTAGTCTCTTGCATGAGGAAACTGATCAAACACAATGTTTCATTTAATTTTTAAATTCAGTATTGACAGCTTCATCTAAAAATTATCCAGTTTCTAAGCTACAAAATCAGGAACAAAATCATCTTTTACTGGAGAGAACTTGTTGTGGTGAACCATGATGTAACCTCAATTACGAAGTTCATTATTTTCCTAGAGTCATGGAACTCCCAGGAGATCAGAGAATTCTCTTGCTAATTAAAAATATAAATGTAAAGCCGGGCCCGGTGGCTCAGCCTGTAATCCTGCGCCTTTGGGAGGCTAAGGTGAGTGGATTGCCTGAGCCCGCGTGTTCGAGACCCGCCTGGGCAGCGAGACCACATCTCTACAATAAATCAAAAAATCAGCCGGGTGTGGTAGCGCGCGCCTGCAGTTCCGGCTACTCGGAAGGCTGAGGTGGAAGGATCGCCGGAGCCCAGCAGGCGAGGCTGCAGTGGCCAGGAGCGGCCACTGCACTCCAGTCTGGGCGACAGAGTGAGACTCCAACTCAAAAAAAATTAAAAAATAAAAATTAAAAAAAGTATATATATATAAATGTATCTTATAAATACAATATACATAAATATATGTGTATATATATATACATACATACATATACACAGAGAGAGATTTTTTCAAACATTAAGATCCCCCATGCAACACTCTTAATTTACAAAGAAAGAAACCAAGTTCTAAGATGATGGTCTCTAAATGTTTTTAATTTCGCAATCTTAATAAAAATGTCTGTATATATTTATCAATCATAGTAATGTACTATTTATTAAAGTTTAATATACTTTGTAGAATTACACATATACTAAAATTTTTTAAAGATTCAGGGAAAATTGATTTAACTGGAAATTCTAGAATTCCCCATCCTTACCCCAATGGGTCATCCCAAATACACATGTGCCCCCACTTTGAAATAACTAATCCAGAGTTTAACTAACCTGTCCATAATCAAGTTTAAATAACATTGCCCATGAATACGTCCAGAACTAGAATTGTGGTCTTCTAACTCCAGGTTGTATTGATTGCTTCTACATTGTCCTGCTTTCTTCTGAAACATACATGCAAGTTAGAACTGGACCAAGGTGAACTGGGTTAATAGTTTCCTCTCTTGCAAACTCCATACTCTGAAATATCTTATAACCACAGATAACTGAACTTTAGATTTAAGGCTAATATTAGAAGCACATTTGTGCTAACTTGGCATCCCCAAAATTGGCCTTAAGGTTATATCTGAGGAAAAGCTCCAGATTATTTATTTCCTGCCAGTTTTGCGTAACCCTGGCTTAAACCTGTGGTATGTTCTTGGAAGGCTCCCACACCCCTACCACAAGGCACGTCATGAACCATCTTTTAAAATCCTAAAATTATAACACAAAGGCATTTTTTAGGAACATAAGTCTGTCCTCTCGCTCTTAAAAAGAAAAAAAGGTCATATTTTCCCAAATCCAAGTTTTTTTTTTTTACAGTGGCAAAATAACTTTACAATCCCATAAACCAAGTTTCTGAAAAATATGTAGCTTGACATGATCAGAATTTTCATTAAAAATGATTTCTTTAAAAATTGCAGCTTTTTGGGAGGCTAAGGTGAGTGGATTGCCTGAGCCCGCGGGTTCGAGACCCGCCTGGGCAGTGAGACCTCATCTCTACAATAAATCAAAAAATCAGCCAGGTGTGGTAGCTCATGCCTGTAATTCCAGCTACTCGGAAGGCTGAGGCGGAAGGATCGCCGGAGCCCAGCAGGCGAGGCTACGGTGGCCGGGAGCGGCCACTGCACTCCAGTCTGGGAGACAGAGTGAGACTCCAACTCAAAAAAAAAAAAAAAAAAAATTGCAGCTTTTATGTTTAGAAAGAGCTAAGAAACATAGAAAATCTACAAGGCAGAGGTTCATGGAAAATTATTTTGTCATTTGAATGAATCTGACCTGGGATATTCACTGGAAGCTCAAGCATAGCATGTTCTTTGTCATTTAGCTCAGGCATTTCTTAAACCAGACTTATATTTATAGTCTTAGGGCTCTGAGTTCTCTTGGACCATGTGTGCATGTGTACTGCATGCATGTACATGCATTTTCAAAGGCTGCTAATCCAAGTTACTTGTGTGATGTGTGTATTCTGGATTGTCTGAATGGTCATCTTAAGCCCAAGTGTTACCAGGCAGTTTCAGTGCTTGGATTGACATTAGGTCTGTGATGGAGGTGCTGCGAAGTAGGGTTGCTCTAATTACTATGGGCTGAATTTCTAGGACTCCATTGCCCATCATAAACACCCAATCCGTACTAGAGGCCGTTCAAAAGAATCAGCACTTACACCACAAGCTCTATGCCCTGCAAAGATCAAATATGGTTGACTGCGGAGAATCTTTCAAGCCAGAAGTAGCAGAGTACACACAAGACCCAAGCGTTCATGAACCCACTGAGAGACATGCCAGGGCCAGGCAGTGCAAGACTTCACATAGCATGAGCTGTCCCACATGGCAGGGACTCCACACTTACAATGCTCTACCTATTTGTGGGGGAGAGGAAGGGCACATCCGTATGGCTGTGCAACAGTGTAAGCTCCTTGCTTGAGAACCTGGCGTCGCTAAAAAGAGAGTGTCTCTGGAGCTCAGTGTCTAGTGTCACCTGTTCTGTTGTCTCACACAGACCTGCAGAGCCAACTTTTGGGAAGCTACTGAATATGGAGAGAACGTGAGTTTGCAAGGCTTCTTGGATTTGTCTGTGCTTGCTAGCTGCAGCTAAATGGGAACTCATTGGTTCCCTGACTTGGATGTCAGGGTGCTCACCTCAGGACCCCAGCAATGTCACTGAGACTGTTCATTTCTCAGTTATATGGCTTGCTGTGTGCAGACAGTGCCAAGAACAGGATCCTCCTCCTGAGATAGGAGTGGGTTGAGGGTGTGTGATGGGAATGGCCACATCAGAGCGCCAGGCTGACAGCAGGTGTGTGAAAGCAGCCTCCCAGGAAAGAGAGAGCTCTGTTCTTTCAGCAGCCACGGGTACCACACAGGGGAAGGGCTCTCACTGAACGTGCTGGAGTCACTTGCCATGCGGGGGAGGGAGTGCGGATCTCAGCCAAGTCTAGATCACGTGGGGCTCCTTTGGAAGGGGAGGCACTATGCTTTGTACCTCATAACCACGCAGGAGTTGGAGAAGGAAGGTCATCTAAAAGAAGGGATATTTGCAAGGAAAACCTCAACTGACACCCTGTACATGGGCTAAGGAGAAGACAGAGAGAAGACTCAATTCAGAAGGGATGCATTTGGGCTGAAGGAGTGCCGGGTGGCATTGCCACATGGCAAAGGACGAAAAGTTTGCAGTAGTTTGAATAGAAGGAAGTGGGTGCAAATGAAGGGATCTTATGGCACTTGGTGGCATGCCAGCTTTAAAAATAATGGCTTTAGCCGGGCTTGGTGGCTCAGCCAGTAATCCCGTGCCTTTGGGAGGCTGAGGTGAGTGGATTGCCTGAGTCCGCAGGTTCGAGACCTGCCTGGGCAGCGAGACCTCATCTCTACAGTAAATCAAAAAATCAGCTGGGCGTGGTAGCACACGCCCGTAATTCTGGCTACTCGGAAGGCTGAGGCGGAAGGATCGCCGGAGTCCAGCAGGTCGAGGCTGCGTTGGCCGGGAGCGGCCACTGCACTCCAGTCTGGGCGACAGAGTGAGACTCCAACTCAAAACAAAACAAAACGAAACAAAACAAAAAAAACAAAAAAACCCCAATAACTTTATGGTATCAGTACCATATTCATTCTACTAGTGGTGATTTAGTTCCATCAAAACAGCATCAGCCACCACGTTAAACTAATGCTATTCATTTATTTTTTATTAGCTCTTTTTTGTATTTTCTTTGTAAATATCTTATTTTGCTTTTCAAATGAACTTTTGGTTTTCTATTTTATGTGTTTTGTAACATCACAGCAAAAATAAATTCAAGCAATACTGGGCTTGACTAGGCTTTCTTTATAAGGAAACCAAACATTACTTAATTCGGAGAAGCCTCACTAACGTATCTATTTCATCTGGGATTTACTCTCTCCACTCTTTTTTTTTTTCAGTCTAAACACTAGAATTCTTTCAATCTTGTGTTTCGTGATACAGTTTTAAGTTCCTTTAGACTCTGGATTCCCAAGTGAGGAGTTCTGTTCTTTGGAAGGTATATTAGAATCATCTGAGAGGCCGTTCCAGACACCAAAGGTGCCCTTCACCTTCTAAAACGCTTCTTTCTGAGTGTGCATACCCCACTGTGAAGAGCTTCTGCCACAGTGGACCACTTTAACAATGGAGTATCAGATGTGCCTCTAGAGTACCAGGTGTAAAAATATGGCAAAAATCATGACTTTAAGATATCAGCTCCCTTAAGAACAGCACCCAGAACTAGACAAAATGATCTGTGTATGATCTAGTTGCTCAAAAGCACTTCAGTGGGAGCCACAATTCCATTAGTCACCTATCTGGTTCTCAGCTCTGTCTCTCCCTTTGCTTTGAATCGCCTGATACTGACTGTGGGGTAGGCAGGCAGTGGGCTGCCCAAATCTTCCTTCAAGGAAGAAATTGCTAACCTGCTTCCAGCGTCTTTAGGATCTGCCTTTGTCACAGAGGCCGCCTAGTTCAGGGTCCATGGCCTTTCCGGGGAAGTCTGCAGCCAGGAACCATTGTGGCAAGCCAGGGATCACTCTGATGAGCAATCCTAGCTCCAGAGCCTGCAGCCAAGGTGGCCAAAGATTCGTCGGGTCTGCATCACGGTTCAGTGTCTTTCTCTGTCCACTCCTGCTTCTTCCTCCTTCCTGGCAAAGGTGTTAATCTCTAATAGAAATCTCGTACCCCTAACTCCACCTCAGCATCTGCTCCTGGAGAGCCCACCTGCAAGACGGACTTTGTCGCATGGCTGTACTTTCCTGGCTGCCCCATGGCATGCTAATTTGCCCGACAGTCTAGACAGTCCTGCTACTTCCTTGGCAATTCAGTGTACTCTGCTGTGACACTCACCTTGAGGATTCTGAGATCAATCCCCCATGTCCAGGAATAGCAAAAAAAAAAAAAAAAAAAAAAAATTCAAATCAGTAGGCTTGCAAGCATTATTCTAATCCTGAAAAATTCATAATGAACAACATTTATTGAGCACTTAGCATGTGGCAGGCACTGTTTTAGCACTAGATGTAAATTATTTATCTCAACCCTATTGTCCACACTATTACTTAAAAATTTTCAGGCGAGGAAACCGAAGCATGCCTCAGGCACCCAGTTGGTGAATTAGTAGAGCTGGTATTTAAATTCAGGCATCTTACTTCAGAATGCATGTGTCTTGGTCCAATTTCTATTGCTTATAACCAAATACCTGAAACCTGGTAACTTATAAGAAGCAAATTTCTTGTAGTTCTACTGGCTGAGAAGTACAAGGTCAAGGGGGCACATCTGAGGATGTGCCTTCTTGCTGGTGGGGACTCTGCAAAGTCCTGAGGTGACACAAGGTTATCACACAGTAAGGGGACTTAGTGTGCTAACATGCTAGTTCTGGTCTCTCTTGCTCTTCTTTTAAAGCCACCAGTTCCACTTCCATGATAACCCATTAATCCATGAATTCATTAATCCATGAATGAACTAATTCATTCTTGAGGTCAGAACCCTCAAGATCTAATGATCCTTTAAAGACCCCACCTCTCAATACTACCACAATGGAGACTAAGTTTCAACATGAGTTTTGGAGGGGACATTCAACTTGTGACATCACGCAATTAGCCAAAGTGGTTACCCAACGTTGGCCAGCATCAGAATTACCTGGAGAGCTTATTAAAACACAGATTTCTGGATCTCATTTCTAGAATTTCTAATGCAATGGGTCTGAGGTGGGGCCTGAATATTTGCATTTCTAGCAAGTTTTCAGGTGATGTTGGTGATTCTGTTCCAGGGGCCACACTTTGGGAACCACTGTACTGCATGATGTGGCCTCTCAAGTACAATGACAACTGCCATCATGTGAAGATGCAGTATACTTTTCCACATATAGATAAGGGTTTTCAAATGCAAGAAGTTTGGAAGCGACTGACTACATAACCTCGTCCTAACTTCTCCAACTTCACACTCTTCTCACCTTCCTGGTGCTAGCCTTTCTTTGTTGCCCATGTGTGGCCAAGTACATCTGGCAACAGTATCCTGATTACAAACCCAGTGTTGCTTTCCTTGAATGTCAATAGAAACCTGGAAGTGATAAAGGCTAATATACTTGAAGGGTGTGTGTTGCTTATGTGCCATAAAATAGACTCTTAAAAAAGGGAAAGCACGGCCAATGTTAAGACCAGAAAAGTGCAACCTGGCTTCATGCAATATTCTAGAAATGTTGTTAACTAGATTTTGTGACAGCATACACATTTAAAAATCAACACTATTAGGATTAGGGTTAGTGATTTTTAAAAAGCAAAACATTTTAAAATAAAAAAGTCAAAACAACAATGAGTATATAATACTTTTGAATCTTGAAAACAATAAGGTGATTTTTTTGAATTATTTTTAAACTGCGACTCTTTTATTTGCTCATTAATTCATTCAATTAATATTTAGTAAGTACCCACAGGGTTATAGCATTGCATTTGCGGAATCATGTATCATTATAATTGCTACGATAACAATCGCTAGTGTTTTTATTGTCTTCACTTCCTCAGGCAGTTTAAATCTTTTCCAACTTTAGGTCATTGGTTTTCACATCTTCTCTGTGAAGTAAGATGATCCAGTATGTCATTTTGTCCAGCATCCAGAAAGCTAAGGCCCCAGTGGAGAGGGCGGCCTCCAGGCCGACCCATGGTAAACCACAGGTAGAACTTACATTGTCAGACTCATAAGCATCTCTCTGCCAAACAATTTCCTAGCTCTGGGAAATTTTCTGACCTGGGTTGCTATGGTAAAATACTTACTTCTAATTTTACTTTTTTAAAAAAGAAAAAAATTCTACAAGGAAGTTCGAAATTAAGATCTGTTTAGACTCGGGTGATTCCAGACAGGAAATCTGTTGCTTGTACCTTAAGCCCCAAGTGAGGGAACTAGTCCTTGCCCTTGAAGGACTCTGTAAGTCACAGTTCTTGGAAAATAATATTCCAAGTTAGGAGAAAGGTAAGGGGATGGAAAGGGGGAGCCACATGCATTGGTGGCATTGTAATATTATCATTATTCTTTTTAGTGGGTGGAGAAATTTCATGGAATTATATTTGGATTTTTAAGACCATGATCTGCTAAGAACTACTATTAGTGTTCATACACATATGACATGATAGAATCTGGCTCATTTCAATCAAGGAGATGTTAAACAAAAGAGTTGCTTTGACTCTGATGTTGCATAGATTGGAAATCCAGTTTTTGATCAATAGAAGATGGTACAAAAAAAACTCAGGAACTTAATATGAAAAACAATCCAATGTAAAGTTCTTTATGAATGTCTGCAACTCCCAAGATTTGCAAATATGTTCACTTTACATATTACGTTTTGTCAGAGAATCTTTTCTTTCTTTCTTTCTTTCTTTCTTTCTTTTTTTTTTTGGAGCTGGAGTCTCACTCTGTCTCCCAGGTTGGAGTGCATTGGCACTCTGCTCACAGCCACCACAGCCTCGGCCTGCTGGGCTCAGGCGATCCTTCCACCTCAGCTTTCCAAGTATCTGGAACTACAGGCATGCACCATCATGCCCGGTTAATTTTTTTTTTAACTGTAGAGATGAGGTCTTGCCAAGTTGCCCAGACTGGTCTCAAACCTATGGGCTCAGGTAATCCTCTCACCTTGGTCTCCCAAAGTGCGGAGATTATAAGTGTGAGCCACCACACCCAGTCCAGAGTGTCTTTTCAATATACTAAATCCTTGTTTTCTTTAATTTGCAGTGAGTGCCCATTAATTGCCAAATTAAGTATCAACTTTTGCCTTGATTATCTTCTAGGACAGTTCAACCCATCAGTATAGAGTGAATTGTTACAAGATGCTCATGGATTTTGAAGAAGAATGATCCAGACTTCATGGTTTTTATTCAATTAGCTATCCAGTATGGAAATTATAGTTGACTTGATAAAACTGGGAAAGATCCCATATTATCTCTCCCCCAACCTTCTTCGCGCAAAGTCATTAGTTAGTGATTTTTAGACAATATGTTTGTAAAAGCCAATCAGTTGTGACCTGAAATCTAAAATCATGACAAATCAAAATTATAAAAGAAACTTATAGCAAACATTTTCTTTTATTATTATTATTATTTTTATTTATTTTTTATTTATTTTTATTTTTATTTTTAAGGTTCTTGCCTAATTGGTCAGTAATAAGGTCAGCAGTAAGGATTGTAAATACGCTAACCTGATTGGTTAGCAGTAAGGACTAAAATGCGGCACGATAGTGTAGAGGGCCAATGGGGAGAGGATTGAGAAAGGACCAGTTAGGAAAAGGGGGGGGGGAGAGGAGAGAGAGAGGAGAAAGAGAGGAGAGAGAGGAGAGAGAGAGAGACAGAGACAGAGAGAGAGAGAGAGAGAGAGAGAGCAGCAAACATTTTCATAGCAACATACAAAATATCAGAAATGAAACAACGAAAACATACTGCGCAATTTTCCCTCAGAAAAATTATGAAATTTAAAATCAGAGCAAAAGTATCTAGATTTGAGGAACAAGATACACACTCACGGACAATATAGTTCAGGGTGAGAACAGAAACCCAGAAAAAAAAGTAGAAGCAAGATGAAGGTCTAGTATGGAGGTGGAAGGTGAACTTTCAGCATGGAGAAGTGGTGTGGGTGGAAGGTAATCTATAATCACGACGTTGCAGTGTGGGTAGAGGGTGACCTATCTGCAAAAAGCTGTAGAGTGGGTGAAGGGTGATCTATCAGCATGGAGGGGAAATGTTGGAGGGTGATCTAGCAGCATGGAGGAGCAGTGGGGGTAGAGGGTGACCTGGCAGTATGGTGGGGCAGTGTGAGTAGAGAGTGGTCTTCAGGATTGGGATACAGTATGAGTGTAGGGTGATCTATCCACTGGGAGGAGCAGTGTGGGTGGAGGTTGACCTATCAGCATGAAGGACCAGTGTGGTTACTTCAGCACTGAGGTACAGTATGAGTGAAGGGTGATCTATCAGCATGGAGGAGCAGGAAGGTGGAGGGTGACCTATCGGCATGGAGGTGGGGTGCAGGTAGAGGGTGACTTATCAGCATGGAAGTGCAGAGTGGGTGGAGGGTGTTCTATCAGGATGGAGGTGGTGAGAGCAGAGGGTGCACGCTCTTGGTTTATTTTCCTTGTTGTATAAGGGCACCATAACAAGTTCAACTTATAAGAAGGACCTGTTAGGGTACAGCCCTAATCCAATACCTTAATTATCTCCGTAAGACCCTATATCTCAGTACAATACAATCACATTAGGGGTTAAGGTTTTAACATATGCATTTAATGACACACAAACTAGTCCATGACCCCACAATGCTTATTTCCACGGTGGCTGCACTATTTTACAATTCTGCCAATCATACACAAAGGTTCCAATTCCTCGGCACCCTTGCGAACAATTATTATTTTCTGGTTTTTTGATGCTAGCCATTGTAATGGGTAGGAGTTGTGACTGTGACCCTTCATGCGAGGCCTGGGATATGTGATTTGAGTACCTCCCCTTCATGTACTTTTGTCCATGTATGGCAAGTAATACTGCTCCAATATGCTAGGCTATGCAGAGAGAAACAAAAGAGAGGACTGACATTTCAAAGAGAGGGAGGAACAATTTAAGAAAATCTAAGCCAAGTGAACTTAAAGTCTGTTTTTAGCAGGGCTGGATTAGAGTTTCCTCGAGAGGCTGCATCTATTAAACATAGTTATTTAAAAGGAGACATAGCTTACAATTGCATGGTGTCATTTACAACCTCAACCTCAACTGCAACAGATATGCCATGCCTCCTGCTGTCTTGTGGACACTGAACAGTCTTCAGAGAATGTTCACATCCGGTGCCTGAACAAAAGGCAAACCTGTAGGGAAGTCCTGCGTGTCATAAAATTGGCATGGAGAAAAGAACACTTAATCCTGTTTACTTAAATCTAACTACCTAAGGCCTTGGACTCAGTCAACTATAACTTCAAATTTAAGGCAAATTAAACATAGTAGGGTCTCTT
Source organism: Cephalopachus bancanus (assembly GCA_027257055.1). Lineage (NCBI taxonomy): Eukaryota > Metazoa > Chordata > Mammalia > Primates > Tarsiidae > Cephalopachus > Cephalopachus bancanus. The sequence continues at coordinate 1,340,611 of JAPVLO010000392.1, forward strand.
TGAAAAGGCTCACACATTCTATGATGTTTTCCTTGGTTTAGACGGAACACATCCTACACAAAGAACACTGTAAACTGGGATGCATCACAGCTTTCTTTTATACATTTGTAAGTTTTTAGCTTAGGATAGTTTCCAAATCTTGTGGTTTATCCAAGCGAGTACTATAAAAGGTTATATTCTTCATTTATTAATTTATCAAATATTGCTTCTATGTATTGAAGCAAGGCCCTGTGTTAATTGCCGTAGACACACAAAAATAAAAAATAACATTATCAAGGAGATTATAGAGAACTAGGAGCAATCGTTCCTGTGTGTAAGAATAATAATAAAAGACAGAGAAACAGTTCAAAAAGGAGGGGAAGTATGGTGGAGAAAAAAGATCACTTCAGCTAGGACCACAGGGAAATAATTTTGGAAGAACGTGGCATTTGAGTTAGACTTTAAAGAGAAGTAGAGGAAGGGCATTCTATTTCAAGAGGAGGGGAAGCATGAATACCAGCCCTGAGAATAGAAAATGACAGTGTATGAACAAGGAACAGCAAACGGTAGAAATAAAGGTGGGAAAGTTGGCTGGGATCAGGCCTCATTGGTGTCTGTTTTGACAAGGAACTAAATTATTTCATGCTATTCGTTGTTATTTAAGATTTGGAATCATGACACTATGTACTTAGCATTTTATGAGATATATGAGACATGGTATCCACTGAGCCAAATTTCCTTTTTTAAGTTTTAGCTCAAGCCGTGATAAATACATGTTTTAAGGAAAATAAACTTTCAAATGTAAATTGTGGCTGTCACCCTGAAATCGCCAGTGAAGAGTTAGGGAAGTCGATTAAAAGATTATATATGCATACCAAAGAGAGGTTTGGGGGGGAGGGCTTCTTGTTGCTGCATTGATTGGCCCCACCTCTCTTCCTCTTGAAGTGGCAGGCATTGAGGGCAGAAGGAATTCCAAACATGCTTGGTCTTTAAGATCTTTAAGTAGGAGACAAGGTATTTATGTACGACCTACTTAACAAATACCCCTTATTGTAAGTGGCTACCTAGGACAGTCATCAGAACTTAATTCTGGATAGTCCAGACTCTCACAGCCCCAGCAGGGAAAAGAAATTTCTCCCAGAAATGTGATTACACATTGTGGTTATTTTCTGCAATACTGATATCTCGTGCTATGTTTCAGGTATGTTATGTGTTCATAGTCTTTTATGGTTGGTCTGAAATGGGTTTTAAAAAAAACACTCTCAGTTTAAAAAAAGGTCAAAACAGCCACTAAAGTATAGAAAACAGCACAGGTAGCTTTGCATACTGATTACATAGATTCCATAATTGTCAGTACTTTGCCACTTGGTTTTTCCTACGTCATTATTCTTTTCTCCTCGAGGAATCATAAAGCGAATTCAGATACTGTCATTTCAATCCTGCTACTCCAGTCTGCATCTCTTAACTGCATGAGTATTTTCTTAGCAACCCTCATGAGGTTAATAGACTTAACCTTACACTAAATTCTTTTGTGCCTTCCAATACCAATCTGTATTGAAATTGCCCCTATTGTGTCTTAAACATGTTGTTTTGCTCAGGTGGTTCAGTTAAGAATCCAGGGAAAGTGCACACATTGCAATTGGTGGTCATGTCTCTTGTTTCTTAAAACTTAATTTGGAGCAGCCTTCTCTACCTCCCCTTTTCCCATGTCCTTGATTTGTTATTAAACTGGGTCATTTTCTTATAGAACGTCTCACGTTCTGCATTTGCCATTTTGTTGCCTCGTGGTATTATTAAACTGTTTCTTTGTACCCCCAAACACATTTTCAAATTGAATACTGTCAGTTTCCTATATATTAATCTTTTCCTAGAGCACAGACAAATCAGCTGAAGGAATCTGGTGGGATGAACACAAGCTATTTTTTAAGATAGGCAGAACTGAATTTTAATGAGGCTTTAACACTTACTTGCTATGTAAATTTGTATACATTATTTAACCTCTCCAAGTTAGTTTCATTAGTTTCCTTATGAATATGCCAACAATTTCACAGGGTTGCTATGAAGACTAAATAGAGAATATCTGTAAGGAACTTAATGCATTGCCAAGCACATATGACAGGCTCAACAAAACTGGCAGCTATTTATAGAGTTATTTTAGTGTACACCAATCTTCAATTTATGATCAAAGTCTTCGAAGGACTGATCTGCCTGATAAAGTTATCAAGACTTTTGGTTTATTTTCTAGATGTTAACAATTATGAAAAGAACAACTGGCTGTCTCTTGGAGAAATCTTAACTGAGTAAGTGGTATCAAAAACCAAAATTACAGCCAGGCTTGGTGGCTCAGCCTGTAATCCCACGCTTTGGGAGGTGAGTGAATTGCCTGAGCCTGTGAGTTCGAGACCCGCCTGGGCAACTTGGCGAGACCTCATCTCTACAATAAAAAATCAAACATTAGCCGGGCGTGGTAGCGCGTGCCTGTAGTTCCAGCTACTTGGAAGCCTGAGGCGGAAGGATCGCAGGAGCCCAGCAGGTCGAGGCTGCAGTGGCCGGGAGTGGACACTGCACTCCAGTCTGGGTGACAGAGTGAGACTCTAACTCAAAACATAAAAATAAAAATTACAGCAAATTTAGTTTAAACTCTCAACTGGCTTTATTTGCAATTCTAGAATCGGGCAACACTTCATTCCATAAAATAGAATAAGTGTTCCAATGAGCTGAGCAAAAGAGGTGGTTTTGTAGACAAAGAAGAATTGAAAAAGGCAGAAACGAAGTCAAAAATAGCAGATTGGTTATTTCAAAGTTACTTCCCTCATAAGGCAGGAATAGGGAAATAGAACAAAAGAGAGATAACTAATTGGTTAGCATCAGGTTGTTTTTTGTTATAAGGAATAAAGTGGATATCTCTCTCTCCTCATAGAGAGGTCAGATAATTTAGTTTTGGTTTGGTGACCTGGAACCTCAGCATGAGAGACTCCATTTTGATTTTTAATTTGGTCTGCCTAATACTAAACCTTAGTCCAAAACAATGGCTTCTTGTAACTTTTATTTAACAGTAGTAATTTAGGCCAGGCTCAGTGGCTCAGCCTGTAATCCCAGCACTTTGGGAGGCCGAGGTGAATGGATTGCCTGAGCCCGCGGGTTCGAGAACAGCCCTGGCAACTTGGTGAGACCTCATCTCTACAATAAAATAAAAAAAGAATTAGCTGGGCATGGTAGCACGTACCTGCGGTTCTGGCCACTTGGAAGGCTGAGGTGGAAGGATCGCCTGAGCCCAGCAGGGTGATGCTGGGGTGGCTGTGAGTGTACCACAGCACTCCAGCCTGGGCGACAGAGTGCGACTCCAATTAAAAAAACAATAATAGTTTAAAATAAACCCAATTTAAACCTAATTTTATTCAATGAAATTACTATGGACATTAGTCTTGACAAGATGGTCTAGTCCAAAATACTTAACCATGTTTCTTTCCATAGAACGAAAAGAAGAATTCATGAGTTAAATTAGATCTTTCAGCCCGCCCCAATAACTGAAGGCAGGAGGGTTTTCTGTCCAAGGAACTGATAGTCAATCCTTCCTGGAACAGAACATGGCTTTGGTGTCTTGGCAGGCAGAGTTTTGCCGGTAGAGGGGGTTTTCTCATAATCTATCCCCTGATTACTTGATGGAAAGTTGTCTCTCTCTTGCTGCTGCTGTTGTTGCTGCTACAGTGGCATCTCTTGGCATGGAGGGAGGCATGTTGATAGTAATTGTTCATTCCTGGAGATCACCCACTTCCTTTCTTCCATCTCACACTGAAAGTGTGAAAGAGGGAGCTGTGATTACATAAATGCATACATCTTTCTGCTATTCTACTGGCATAATCATTATACTACTAGTTGTGTAAGATACTACCATATAATCATTATTCTACCTATTGCAAACTTAGAAAACAGTAATGTGGCTATCCGCAATGTGCTGGAAACTAGGGTGATGGTTTTCAAAGTCCAGGCTCACTGTAACAGAATCACTTGAGACACTAGTTTAAAATGTGTCCTTCTGAGCCCTGCTTCAGACCTATTAAATATCTGGAAGAGGATCCAAGAATCCTCATTTTATCATGCACACTACAGTTTGGGAATCTATAAGATAATATAGGAGGAAACTTCTAAGAGTTACATGGTTATAAAATGGAGGAGCCAATAATTTTAATCCAGTACCGCTCAACTTAAAAGCTTGTGGTGTTTTCACTATGCTACATTTCTAATTGCCAATTTAGTCACACAATTTTAACTAAGCCACTCCTATCATTTGTATAGACCATCTAGCTTGCTAATGAACCCATCATTTTCAATGGCTTATGGTGCTGCACGATTTCTTTTTCCCCCTCCCTTCTGGCAGAGAGATTTATCAGAGTAGGATTTAGACCACTCTTTCCTTTAACAACTAGTAGTTCCTTTGTTTTCGCTCCAACTCACAACTCTTCCCTCCCTTGTGCCTTTCAGTCTTTCTCCTTGTCCTTCTTAAGTGAGTGAATCTCCCATGTCAACTTCTAGCAAGTTTAAGATAAAAATTGAAAATGTAATACAGAGCCTTGGTATCACTTTGCAGGGTTTTCAAAATTTAGATATTTGCCCTTATTTACAGCAACTAATTCTCATCTGTAATACTGGAAATGGTAACCACGATTCTGATCATAACTCTGCCCCATAAAGAGAGCATATGCGACAATGATGATTCCCCCGCCCAGAAATTTAGAAACAGAAGGGATGAAAAGACAGGAAACAAAGAAGAAGAGATCCACATTCAAACTCTGGACACTTATTCTTAGGATAAAGTCACGTTATCTTTACCAATGGTAGGACACGTTACTAAAGTTCTGAATGTTACTAAAGTTCTAGTTATTTATGGTCTTTAGTGTGTACAAGGTCCATTTGTAACCCAGTTAAAACCCATAAAAGGAGACATTTGACTTATAATTTAGGAGTCTCCAATCAGGTTTTACGACAGGGCATCTTTCTGTTTAAAACAGGTCCTGAATGAATGACGGTAGAAGTCTGTTTCTTCTGAGTGAAATAGTCTTGCTCCAGGAATACAATATGTTTCTAGAACCCTGAAACACAAGCCTGTGGGAGACAATGGAGGAGATCCTAAGGACAAAAGAGCTGCAAAAGGAACCCCAACTTCCTACTCTCTCTTTCTCAAGGAATTTTCAGGGGTAAGTTTTCTAGACTTGCATGCAAACAAGCATTTGTGAGGGGTTTTTAACTATGGGCCAAAGAAAAGGCTTTAACTTGGCCTTTTCACATTTCTGCTTTTAAATTGCAAATTGCATTTCTTATTGTTGTTGTTTTTAAAAAATTCCTTTTCGAGTTATCTCTTATCTTACCTCTACAATTATTTTTCTTGTATCTTCCACCTTTTTGTCATATTCTTTTAACTGAGGAAAGGAAGCATGGGTGTAAAGAACTCTTCTTAAATAAGGGATGTTGAATCCCATTGTCTCCTGCTCCACCCGTTCTTCCTTCCTCAGCTCTGAACCCTCCCCCGGTAGGCAGGCCTCTCCAGTCCCATCTGTCTCTTTCAACTATAGGTAGTTATACCTGGTTCTAGAGCTTATCTTGACTATGCCAGGAAGTCTATAAGCAGCAGAATGTCCCCACCTAGTGAGATCTAGCATGAGCATTTGGTGTTTCTGGAGTAAGGCTTGGACACTGTTGTATCCACGGAGCCACACACTCCTCTTCATCAGTGTTAGTTCGGCCCATGTGACTGGATGGCTACCTCACTTCCCTCAGCACCATCTGAGCTTCTTTTTGTTTTCTGAAGCTAAGTGGATTAGGTTGAAGTAATGCCATTCACTTGGCTTTTGCCAGCCCCCATGCTCCCCAAGGCCTGACATTTCCCAAGTATGGGTTTCTGCTCCCAACTACACCAGCCACCCAGAAGATGAGGTTCCTCTCCTGGCTGCCATTTTGTTATAACCCCTGCTACAATGATCCACCTGCCCAATCTATCCCTTTGGGTCCACAGCCCTTGTAACAACAGATACTGGACAGCCTCGAATGTGCCAGATTCACAGCTCAGTCAGTTTTACAAATCCAGCCACTGCATCCTCTCCAAATTATTAAAGTCTTGAATCAGCCTTGCAGCTGTGCTACCTCAGTTAATTGTGCTGGCTTAATCTGCCTCTTTTCATCCTAAATTTATTCCGTCCAGAAAAGGTAGTTAGTATGAGTTCTGATCCTAATTCGTTAGCAATCAAGTCAAATTTTTGTGATATGCACAATTGCAAGATAACTTGCATAAAAGGGGAAAAGAATGTCTTATTACTATACTTATTCGGGCCTTACATGAGGAAATTAGGTTACCATCTACATCTTTATGTCTCTTACCTTATATTTTCGGTACAGATCTCTCTTCTAAGTTTCACATCCATATATCTAACTTAGACTTTCTACCTGGATGTATCTCAGTAGCTCATACTCAGCATATCAGACACTGAAACTTACACTCTTCACTTGAATCCTTCTCTGCCTCTTTTTCCAATAACAATAGCTTTTCAAATTTCAAAAACTCATAGTCTCTTGCCTAGCCCTGCCTTTACCTGTGACAAAAACAGCTAGCTCTTCACAAAAGGTAGAATACAGGGCACATAAACTTTTACAGATTGAAAATAATGGGCCCATATTAGATAAATTATTTATTCTAGTCATAATAGCACAGTTTTTAAAAACACTCACCTAAAAGGTCTGCTATGTGGCAAGTCATCAATCAAACATTTATTTTAGCAAATATTTACTATGTGCCAGGCACTGTTCTAAGAGTTTTGTTAATATTAATTCAATGAACACGTGTAATATTTTATGAGGTAGTTACTATATTTTTCAGATGAGGAAAATGAGTCACGAAGAGTTAAGAAACTAGTATAAGGTCACAAAGCCAGGATTTCAGCCAGATAGTTTGCTTCTGGAAATTAAGGTTCTCAGCTATAGCAATGTGCTATGTGTGCTCTATAAACATGGAAAATAATTGTCATTGCAAATGTTTTAATTGTTATGTTTAGTATTATTTACAATTAAAAATATTATTCACATAATATCATTATGTAGAGTAGCTGGGCAGATAATTTACATTTCCATAGAAACTTTACATATCATAGAGGAATTGTCCTTATAGAAGGAGAGCATCTGTTTTCCTATATAGGTATATAGGAGACATATAAGTGCTACTATTCCACACTACTAACCTTATTCAAAAAGACTTACTACAGAATATCTTCTACGTGGAATTTTACCTATTGCGTTTGTCTGGCACATATGGACTTAATACTTCATTGCTTTTCACTCATGAATATGTCAGTTTTTATTGTTCTAGGTGATATCTATCCACTGAAGATATAACTTGACATATGTGTCCTCTGAAAGCACATAGTAAGAGACTCAAGACCAAGAGCAGAAGAGGCATTTGTTTTGGAGGAATTTTTTTTTTTTTTTTGAGTTGGAGTCTCACTCTGCCGCCCAGACTGGAGTGCAGTGGCCACTCCCAGCCACCGCAGCCTCGACCTGCTGCGCTCTGGTGATCCTTCCACCTCAGCCTTGCAAGTAGCTGGAACTATAGGCACGCACTACCACACCTGGCTAATTTTTGACTTATTGTAGAGATGAGGTCTCGCCAAGTTGCCCAGGAGGGTCTCGAGCCCGCGGGCTCAGGCAATCCACTCACCTCAGCCAGAGGAATTTTTTAATTTGATGACTGGGAGAGAGCAGTTTCGGTGCCTGGCACATAGTCAATATTGAGTCCATTTTTATATTGCAACAAAACCTCTCTCGCATGTCTTCACACTAAAGCATCAGGTCTCTTCAATCCAGAATTTCTCTTGAGCATCACAATGTTCTGAGAATCAACACGATATAACTGCAATTATTAAGCGGATAAAGTTGAACATATCCACATAACGCTCAACAGGCACCTCAAACTCTATGTTTTCCAAACTCAAAGGTTTCCTTTTTTCCTTAAATGTGTGTCGTTTCAATATTTTCATCTTGAGTGGCAGAAATTTTTTACCCATAACTCCTCTCTCCCAGCCATCAAATTCAAAAATTCCTCCAACACAAATGCCTCATCTATGTGTCACTTCTTTTTTATTTCCATGGACGCTGACCATATGCAGGCTGTAATTATCTCTCACTTGGATCACTGCAATAGTCTCCTAATAGATTTCTCTGGATTGAACTTCTGATTAGTAGACTGTATCTTTTGTATTCCTGCTGCCTGCTGCATTTCCAAACATTGATATGACTGTTACTTATTCAATAAAAACAGTGTATGCAGAATATAGCCTAATTTCTCACTATAGCATTCAAGGCTCTTTATATAAGATTCCTTGCTGACTAGCTCATTGGGATTGGGAGTATGTTTCTTCAAAAATCTGGACAGTGCAGAACACTCTCTGCTTCTGTAGCTGTGCTTTTATGTAAAAATGTTCATCTTTTATGTAGGTGTTTTCATCTTATTGGATGGAGTCATTAGCATTATTCTCATGCATGATGCTTGCTCAGCTGGAAATGTTGTCAGAGATAAATCAGAGCTGGACAGCAAAGTGGCAAAAGCGTTTTATTCAGGAATTATTGCAATAAGAGGAAAGATACCTTGTTACAGAGTTGGGCTCAGTTCTGGATACAGAACTGGACAAATGGGGATGTACAGCCAAGGAGCAGGGTGGGGGTTGGGAGGCTGAGGTGAGTGGATTGCCTGAGCCCGTGGGTTCAAGACCCGCCTGGGCAACTTGGCGAGACCTCATCTCTACAATAAATCAAAAAATTAGCCGGGTGTGGTAGCGCGCGCCTGTAGTTCCGGCTACTCAGAAGGCTGAGGCGGAAGGATTGCCGGAGCCCAGCAGGTCGAAGTTGCAGTGACCAGGAGCGGCCACTGCACTCCAGTCTGGGTGACAGAGTGAGACTCCAACTCAAAAAAAAAAAAAAAAAAAGAAGAAAGAAAAGTGACTAGAAGGAAAGGAGATTCTGGTTAAACAGACCTAATTCCCGTTTCTGCTGAAGGCAGACCAGGGTGATCACATAGCAAGGGTGGGGGTGAGGAATCGGTCCAGATATCCAGGCTGATCTGATACGAAGTGTGTAGTGGAGCATAACTGTTGACTCCCTAAAGGTTCTCTGAAAAATCACTGGCATGAGGCAGATTGATATTTTTTCTTTTTAAAAAAAATTTTTATTTTGAAGATGTGGGGTACAATTCAGGGTTAGGTATACAAATGGTCATCATACATCACTTTGGTCCCCACTTCACCTGGTTTGAGAGCGGCTACCCTTACTGATGAAGTGTTTTCCTCCCCACGGGTAGTTTCCCACTACTGCCGATCCCTTTCATATAGTATTATGAAAGGGATCGGCAGTAATTGTTCAGGATCCGCTGAACAATTGATAATTGTTCAGGGTCCGCTTAAGAGTGAGAACATGTGGTACTCAGTTGTTTCTGGTGACAGATCACAGAGTGATATATATTCTAAGTCCATCCAAGTGGCTGCGAAGTTCATAATTTTGCCCTTCTTTATGGCTGTGTAATATTCCATCATGTATACGTGCCACATTTTTTAAAAATCCAGTCCACTTGCAATGGTTGGTTCCATGTTTTTGCTATTGTGGGTGATGCTGCAGTAAACATGCATTTGCGGGTATCTTTTTCATAGAGTGATTTGAGTTCCTCTGGGTATATTCCTAGAATGGAGATTGTTGGGTTTGTATGGAAGGTTGATTTTTAGATCTTTTAGGGACCTCCACACTGTTTTCTGAGGCAGACTGATTAACAGACACAAAGGTATACAGATTTTATTTACTGGGAGGGGCTCCCCCCAAAACTAGAATTATCTTTTGGTGGGTGGGCCCTTATAGTACACTTAGAATTTGTTCATCCAGATCAGCCAGTCAACCAAAGTTTTCATCTGGAATATAGTCTCACAATTTGCAGAAGAAATGTCCCGAGTTTTGGCAAACAGGTGACTCATTCTTTCACCATGACAATGCACCTGTCCACACCACAGTGAGTGTTCAGCGGTTTTTGACCCAAAAAGGCATGAGCCTTGGTCCCTTGTTCCCCATCTTCCCTGTTCACCTGATGTTGCCCCCAGCAACTTTTTTTGTGTGTCCCTGTAAGAAAAAAGACCTAAAAGGGGAATGTTTTGCTGACGTAGAAAAGCTGAAACAAAAAACAGCAGAAGGCATCAAAATTGATGAGTTCAAAAACTGTTCCAAGCAGTGGAAAAAGTGTCTCAAAACGTGTATTGCAGCAAACAGAGAGTACTTTTAAGGTGACTAAAATTTAAACATGCAAGAATAGGAATATCAATTTTTAATTATTTATTTATTTATTTATTTTTGAGTTGGAGTCTCCCTCTGTCGCCCAGACTGGAGTGACCGCTCCCGGCCACCGCAGCCTCGACCTGCTGGGCTCCGGCGATCCTTCCGCCTCAGCCTCCCGAGTAGCCGGAATTACAGGCATGCGCTACCACGCCCGGCTGATTTTTTTATTTATTGTAGAGATGAGGGCTCGCCTGCCCGGGTGGGTCTCGAACCCGCGGGCTCAGGCAATCCACGCACCTCAGCCTCCCAAAGGCGCGGGATTACAGGCTGAGCCACCGAGCCCGGCAGGAATATCAATTTTTATAAACAAATTCCGTTTTGGGGGGTACCCCCCATAATGTGTATAAAAAGGCATACGAATTTTATTTAAGGGAAGGGGGACCCCCCAAAACCCAGAATTATCTTTTGGTGGGTGGGTCCTTTATAGAACACTTAGAGTTTGTTCATCCGGATCAACCAGTCAACCAAAGTTTTCATCTGGAATGTTGTCTCACAATTTGCAGAAGAAATGTCCTGAGTTTTAGCAAACAGGTGACTCATTCGTTCACCAGAACCTTCAGAATGAAGACCCAAATTTCCAATGAGTTACAGAAACATAAATACCACCTAAAGGTTACAGAAAGAATGGAGTCTTCGTTCTGAAGACTTCCATGTATACACGTTCAACAAAAACCGGTATGCCTCTTCTCCTATTAATCAGTCTGCCTTATGCCAGGGATTTTTCAGAGAAAATTTAGGGCACCAACAGTCATGGCTCCCACACAAAGTTTGGGGTTTTCTCTAAAGGCCTTTCAGCAAGAGTGTTGCCACAGTCGGGTGACACAGGCTCTGCAACGTTGGAGCCAAGAAGCCAAGGCCCAAGTCTAGTTGGAATGAAGGTGATGAACCTGAGCAAAGCGTGGTGGAGGGTCTCTCTCTGCACGTGGCCAGGTGTGTGCCTGCTGGTGTGCACCCGCTGGTGTGCACGTGTGTCGGGGAGCTGGCAGAAGTCCCCAGGCCATCGGACCACCGTCCCATTTTGGGTGGAAAAGGCCTGTGGACGGCTTGCTGGCTGCCTTCTCTGGCTTGGGATGGGGAAGAGAGTCCTGATTCACTTTTCAATGCTCCTCAGATAAATCTGACCGGACGTCCACATTACATGGGAACTGCAGCCATCAAAACACGACCCCAAAAAACCACACTATATGTATTCTTCCACTTACAGCCTCGGCATTTTCATCTATAAGTGTCTTAATACAGGTCTGGACGCTAAAAACGGCTCACAGTAAGCATTCGTACAAACAGGCCAGAAACGCGCCGCAATGTCCTAAAACCACAGTCCAGACAGTGCGAGGGATGCTCAAGGGCGCCGCCTCAAGTCTCGCGAGAGAGAGGCACAAGCGCCTTTTCCCCCCCTGCCTCTCGCGAGAGCTTAGGGCTTCCGCTTCCGGTGTGCGGGGCGGGCGGTGTCACCTGCGGCAACGGCCATGGCGGCTGCGCTCTCCGAGCAGCTCTTCTCGCTGGAGCTGCTGGTAGAGTGGGTGCGTCTGGAACCCGGCGCCGCCGCCACAGAGAAGCAGGAGGAGGAGGCCGGGTGGCACGCCCCGGCCGTGGCCTTCCGCCTGCCGGACTTCCCCGCGCTGCTGGTGCGCCCGCCCGCCGCGGGCCCGGGCCCCGGCCCCGGCCCCGGCCTGCTCCGCTTCGGTCGCGGCAAGTCCTGCCTCTTCCGCCTGCCCCGGGCCGCCCTGCACCGCCTGCTCCTGCGGACCCCGCTCTCCGCCTGGCTGCTGCAGCTCCTCCCCGGGCGCCCTCCCCGGCTCCTGGGCGCCGGCAGCGTCTCCCTGGCCGCTGCCGCCCACGCCGTGCTGGCCCCGGCTGCCGCCGCGCGCTCCCACGGCCACCGCGGGCGCTTCCCGCTGCGGAGCCCGGCGGGGGAGCACGTGGGGGAGGTGGCGCTGGCCTACCGCCTGACGGACCTGGGCGGCCGCCGGCCCGGCCACCCTGAGCGGCCCTGGGCCCTGGCCCTGGCCCCCGCCCCCGCGGGAGATGGCGCCGAGGGGCCCGGAGCCCCGCAGAAGGAACCTCAGGCCCAGGAGCCCAGCCCCGGAGATGCCGACGGGCCCCCAGGGGCGTTAGCAGCCCCCGAGGTGCAGGAGGATGTGGAGAAAGCAGTTTTCCACTGTCAGGCCCACGCTAGGAACGTGGGTTCTGTGGAGCGTGGCAAAACCGGGTCTGTGACTTGTGCACGTGCCGGCGGTAGCAGGGACATTAGCCCGATCCGGGAGGATGTCACAGAGTCAGACGTGGAAGCCAATACTTTCTGCCCTCCTCCTCTGTATTACACTCGCTGGACCCAAGAGAAACCGCCTCCTGCACCGGGGAAGATCACCATTGAGCCTCAGATGAACGTAGAAGAATTGGATGGTGCGTCTCCAGAAAAAAGGCTCACAGGTTCCCCAGCCCACAGAAGTTCTCTAGAACATAGAAATTCTGCGATACCTGAGAGGCCTCCAGTGCCTATCAATTCTCCACCTAGTCAGGATATGGGAGCAGTTACTCCCACGTGTCACCCTCAAACGGAACCAAATAGAACTAGTACAATAAGGCAGCTGCCTTTGCTAAATGCTTTGTTAGTTGAGTTGTCCCTGTTATATGACCAGCCCATCGCAAGTCCCACTCATATACATCCTCACTTAGCCTGGTTATACAGAACTGAGGATAAGAAGGGACCAGAATCTTCCAAGTCCACGTGTCAGTCCGAACGTAAGAAGGATAAGCTTTCTGTGGGGGAACGGGAAAAGTCGGCGAGTCTTCAACATAAAAAGAACCAAGTTAAAAACTGTAAGAAAAGTAAATGTTCTGAGAAAAACAGTGGTGCCCTCCAAAAGAGAGTTCCAAAAGGGAGGCTGCTTTATGGCTTAACAAATACACTAAGGCTTCGTTTAAAGCAAACAAATCCCGGTATGTTGGTGGTACATGAAAAGAGAGAGCAGTATAGAAAAACACAAGCAAAAATTTTGAGTACAGGACTTGGAATTCCATCATCCAAAGTTAAAATGTTAAGCTTTGCAGAGCAAAGTCAGAAGCCACAATTGCCTGAGAATGGAGATTTAGATTCCGATGCATCTTTTGCTGAAAGTAGTGATACCTCACGGCAAATTAGTGGAGTTTTTGATGATCCCAGCATAACTAAAGAAGTAAAACAATGTGCAATTGAAAAAAAGACAGTTGATTGTGGTAAAAATAGAACCCATAATGATTCATTAGTAGAAACTGTGAGTCCTGCAAATTCCATTATTCCAGAAAGATTTACCCATACAGATACTTTGGAAGGAAAAGCAGAAACGAAAGCCCAAAATCTTTGTGTTTTCAAACAGGATGCTGTTGTTGACAAATTTGTAACAGTTAAAGAAATAGATAATAAGCAGATCAAAACCAGAGATGATGACTTTGCTGATTTAAGTGAGAATATACCAGGTAAAAATAATTACTATGAAAATATCTCAGAACTAAAATATTCAGATGACTTCACCAGCCCTTGCTACTCTGAAGATTTCTGTGCCACAGAGGACACCAGCAGAAGTTTGCAAGCTCGTGATAGCAGTTCAGAGGCAGAAAATGCAAAACACAGTCAATATACAAGTAAGACGAGTGAAGCAAGGTTGTCCATAAAGAAAAATAGTAGTGAGGAGAGTTATATTCTTAGCCCACCTTTTTCAGCTGGATCACCAGTGCACTCATATAGATCTCGCATTTTGAAAACTCAGGACAGAAGTTTGGGGGAGTTACCTAGTATCTCTACCAGTGATTTGTCTTCATCACATTGGACTGAAGAAAAAGAAAACCAGATAGATCAAAGTAGTATGCATAATTCTGAAGTTACAAAGAGAGGTCAAGACATCTCTGCTGAACTTAAAACAAGGACTGGCTGCAAATATTCAGAAAAAAGCAAGTTATCATGGGCATCTCAAGTGAGTTCTTATCTGCCTTCTAATTTGCCAGAACTAGAACTTAATGTCCTGGAAAGTAACACCTTAGGTCACTTTGAAGAAGACAGTGTTGACTTTAGTTCACTGAATACTTCCCAGCAATGCAAAGATATTTGTGAACTGGTAATAAATAAACTTCCAGGATATACAATGTAAAATATGTGCATTTAAAACATATTATTTACAACCTATGTGTACTGTTAGTGGAAAAAACTTAAAACTTTTTGCATTGTTTTAGTATGTGAAATTATGTCAATAATTACTTTTAAGAAATATAAATTTTCATTTCTGTTTAAATAGTGTTCTGCCATTAAATCAGATAACATTGATCACGAAGTCATAACCTAGGTGAAGATTCCTTGGAATTGGTTGACCCTGTAAGAATAAAAGTATTTATAAACTGTTTCAAAGTATCTAGCCTAAAGTATCAATCATCCTAAAGCAGAGTTCGTGTGTGCCATTGAAAAAAGAAGGCTGGTTAATAAGGAGGGCCTAATATTTTAATGGAATAAGTAGCAAATATAGAGGACTTACTGTGTGAGATGCAGAAAGGGATAAAACCTGCATCCGACGGAGCCCCTGCTGTTATAAGAGCTTACAGTTGTATGTGATTAGTCTTTCTTGTCACATACATATCCCACATCTTTAATAAGCAAAGTCACTTTTACATGCCGTCATAGTTCTCTGTACCTTTTTTAAAAACTATAATTTGTGTGATTACTTGATTAAAGTGTATCTTTCACTAGGCTTCTGTGCTGGAAGGGACCGTATCTGTTTTACACATCAGCATATTCTTAGAATCTAGCACAGTTTCTGGCGTGTGGTTGGGGTGCAATAAAAACATTTGTTGAACAAGTGAATGAAGGCCAGGCATTGAAACTACCTAATGGGAGGGTATGGAATTAAGTAGTGAAAACAAGCAGACATCCTAAAAATAAACCTGAAGAAAATTCTTATTGAAGACATGTTTTTAATGTAGTCTTTTTGTTTTGAGGAATGTAAACAGCCTTCAGGTGTTCTCTGAAATATTTGGAGAGGGGGGCTTTAAAAGCTGTCTTTCTATACAGGTTTTTGTGTAGGAGTTTAGTTTATTGTTATTTGATCTCAAATGTTTATTTTTAGTGTGGGAAAAGTTTTCATGAGATCTACTGATCTTTAAAAAAAAATTCTTCCTTTGGCTTTATATTTAGATCTTATTCTGTGTTCAAATAGTTACATCTATTTTCTTCTAGCTGTGTTACACTATAAATTTTGGATGTTTAATCTTTTGATGTGAGGTTTCTTTACAAGTAATTCAGTAATTATATAGGTATTGTCTTCTGAATGATCATAGTACTAGAATTCAGATGGCAAGAAGAGAAGAGGATGTTATATTTTAGGAAGCAAAATGAAAGAAGAATAATGATGCGAATGAGCTTGGTATATTCACGGGACAATGAAAATATTATCTTGATTAAAATGTAGTTTCATACATTGAATGGTAGAAAGGATATCTGTTGAGTAGGAAAATTCCAGATTGTAGAAAGCGTCAAGTCTCAAGCATAATAATAAAAGTCTTATGTAATAGGAATAGTAGATTATTTTAGATTATAAAAGAGCACGAGTAAGTACTCATGATATCTTGAATATTTAAAATTATTGAAAATAATTACTACAGGCAGATAAATTGTGTCAGGAGGAGTTTTGAAATATGAAAGACTTATCATAATTTTACTATAAAGACAATATATAACATCTCACAACATGAAAATAATTTAGTTCCAGGTACTGTAACTAGGTATTCAAATGATATCAATGGTGTAAATTGTTTAATAGCAATTTTTTATTGCTATGGAAGGGACAATAAAAATATTAGCAATATCAGAATCATTAAAGAAATAATTTATTAAAAACCAATTGCCTTATTTATTTGGTTGAGAAAAAGTTATTGTTTGTGATGAGAATAGGTAAGGAAAATGATTAATTCATTGTGTCTAAGGCACAACAAAGACCGAAGAACTATGGTACTTTAAATCACAAAACTGAGTAGCTAAATAAGTGTTTCTCTGAGTTATTCCATGAATACTTATTTCTAGAATGGTGGTATCCATTTTTCTAGCTTAATTTTAATGAAAATATGTTTCCATGTATTTCGTACTTTCTACTTGCATTCAATCTTCAAATTCTATTTAATGTTTTAACTCCACAATTTATAAACACCTTAAATAATTTCATAATAAATAGTATTTATTATGTAGGCCTCATCTCTTTAATTGCTTAAATTATTGAATCATGCAATAGTATTTCAAGATCACAAATAAGGGAGACTTGCTATTTCATTGTAAACATTTATTGCAAAATCTAAGAAGTCTTCTGAATACCAGGTATGTCTGAACTGTGGTGGACAAAGCCGAGTGGGAGAGGGTCTAAGAAGCAAAGTGAGCCATGAAGATGATGTGAAGACCTACCTCGGTGTGGTATTTAATGCTTACAGCTTTAGGAGGCAACTGCCTGTAGTGACAAGTTCTTTGTACTGTTTCCATAAACATCTTTGCAGAGGACTGTACAGATGCATACAATGTGTCGTTTTTTCCCCTCCATTCATATGCATGATATTGATGTCATCCTCAGATACAAAGGACAATACAAAAGCAGTGATATTGAGCTTCTGTCATGTAGTTATTGTGGCTTTCTTTTGAGAGCCACCCCTTCGTAGCTCAGTTAATTTATGTTTTTCTTCATGTACAAGCAGTAAATTTATTATGGAATTGTACTTAGGAACAAGGCACTTACTAATAGCACACATATAGGTCAAGACTGTTAAAAACCCAGCATTTTAATTGCCACATTGTGTGGTTGGCAAGGCAAAGAAATTTCATCACAAAGCAACATATACATCAGATAAACAACATTTAAATTCGTTGAGTCAAACTGTCCTTGGACCTAGGGAAATTAATCATTCTTCAGGCTGTTTATGTTTTAATTTGGATTAAAATATCTAGAGAGTTTTACAGAATGAGAATATATGGTCCAAGATTTGCTGAATCATTCTCCTATTAATTATTTTTAACCTAAGATAATACAAAGGAAACTTACCTGATCAAGAACGAAGGCATTTTCTCTCGAGATCTGTCATGCCAGGAACTAACAGACTTCGGGATGAGCTTTATTAGGTTGGAGTGCCGTGCCATAGTGGTAGAAGTATTTACTTATTTTCGAACCCTTCTTAGATCTCTATTACACTAATAGTGCATATTAATTATAGGAAAAATAGAAACTCGAGTTTTTGCTTCAAAATTGTGTGCTAAGGCAAATTATTACTTTTTAAAAAAAATCCCACTGAAATAACAGAAGAGTAATAAAAATAAGAATGAAGCCATAGTAGCCCTGGAAAATAAGGAAAATGCTGATAGTGGACAAGACAGTTTGAATAACTTCTGGAAGATACAAAGCAGTTGAGATTAGGTTGATGAAAACCTAAATCCCACCTTCATGTTGAAATCCACTCTTCAGCATTGCCCTATGAGATTGCTGCTAGAGAGATGAGAACATAGTGTTTTCAAATAGAGCCCCAGATAAACGTCAAGCTCAGTCAGCGGGGGTGGAGAGTAGGAGCAGCCTATGGGACAACTGGGTCAGAAACAGAACCTTGAGGACAGTAGAGATGCTGGGACTGGTCTAAAAGTTGTCTACTGGAAAGGGTGTTGGGACCAAAGAGAAAAAGCAGTATTTTTTGCTTTTTGACATTGAAAGTGTGTCAAACCGTGTATCAATTTTATTGGGGGAGATTAGTAAATAAACCTGGCGTCAAATTAAAATGATATTAGCCTGACCTTTGGAGGAAAGCAGAGTTTGCATCCTTAATTATATAATTGGAAACTATTCACTGTAGGATTGGTTTCAGAAATGAATCAAATAACGTGTATATGGCATATATGACAGTTAATGTGAATGGGGGATGTATCTAATGTTATTACAGAGAATGTACCGTGGTGTCTGTATTCCTGTCTGAAGAGGATGTATTTTTAATGAAAACTTCAAGCCATCAATTCTTTGCAAGGCTTAAACAGCTTCTCTGTGGCACAGCAAGGCAAAGAAGCCCACCGTGACAAAAAGGCAGCTCAGAGACGTCTGGCCAGGGAAGAAGATGGTTGAGGTCAGAGAGCAGAGCCCCCAAACCAAGCAAAAGATGAAACCCTTCTCAGAATATTAAAGTGGGGGCATCTCACTTTGTGCAGAGTATTAGGGACGGGACACAAAACTTCATCATTAAGTAAGAACTTTAAGGGAACTTTGAGCCAGGGCATAAGTAAAGACAAAATGTTCTAAAGTAGTAAGGAAGCAGTGAGTGAATCAGTGCAGGGAGGCATACAATGTTCCCCTGCAAACATAGGTAAGCTGCCCCTTCTAGGAGAGGTTGTTTTAAACCCTCTAAAAGTTTGTGTTTGTTTGTGTATTTCACATATTTCCATTGTTGGGGCACATGCGTTTTATTCTTTAAACAACCTGGAAATGGAATGGGTGAGTGGGGAAGGAACTGTCATAATGCGTTGTAATAAAATAGCTTGAGTCTTATGGCAATGAGTTGGGAAGGGATGCAACTTAGCTTTCAGCCCAGATATTAAAACTAAGACCCTTGGCAGCACGAATTCACGAGAAGGTTGGGACTTTAAAAGGAAGGATGTTTGTCCAGAAACAGAACAGGATAGATTAGATAAGCTCCTAAGTACTAGTGAGATGACATAATAGCGAAGATCATTCAGGAGGAACAGGAATGACCCAGGTCCATGCATCAGCGAGCGAGTTGGTTACTGCAGCATCAGAAAACTGTACATGTAGCCTGACTAGAATATTGTATATTTTGTTCCTTATGTTTTTGTTTTCTTCCTTGGTTTTAATGTATTTCTTTTTCAAGGATCTTCTAGTTGCACTGTAAGAGCAATAGGAAATAACTTCGATTGCGGCCTATAGTTGAGCTGAAATCCTAAAGTGGGGAGCAGCATACCCCCGGGGCCTACATATTGAAAAACCGACAGAAAAAAAATATCTGTGGGCTCTCAGAAAGTCCTGCTTTTGTACCCAAAGATTTCTCCTTCTGCTATTCCCTACTAAAAACCTTGGACGGCCTTGCATTTTGTTTCATCAAGGGGAGCTGTTAGATGATAGAGAGTCCCGCACCCGTCAACTGCTTCAAGTACTGTATCTCATAACTCGTGACTTCCGTGTCAACCCTGTGGAGTGAATTGAGACTCAATTCTGGATTCAGGATAACAATGAGTTACTTTAGGTGTGGGGAAGCCAATTGTCAGAAGAGTTGGCCTGAAAGTTATTGCTTTCACATCCAGAATTTTAAAGACTGTCTTCAAGTACTTTGGGATAGCAGGTACTAACCTGAGGAAAAGGGGCTTTTCTAATCTGCTGAGAAAGTCCTGAGTATGAACATCTATGACTCTTGTTCGCAAAGGACTCCACATCCCTGATCATCTCTGGCCTGTAAAGGACTTCCACTATTTCATTTCATCTTTACAAGAACTCTGCGAGCCGAGTATTAAGATCAACGAGGAAACAGGCTGTTTTCCATATTCAAGTACTGGGGAAGGCAGAACTTCTATTTTCAGGTGCAACTTCCTTCAATTTTAGTGCTTCTTTTCTGCAATCCATGATTTCTTGGTGCTGTCTTCCCAAATCAGCCATCACGATCTGAGTACATAACATCAATCAGTAAGAACCAGTGTGAGAGGTAGGATCTCACTAAAGTTATAGTTTTACTTTTCATTGGAAAACAGTGTTGCTAAAAAAAAAAAAAGTAGCTTGGTAGTGTGGTCTCTGCTGTTGTCGATAATTTTAACACGAATGCCTCCTTACACTGGATAGCACTTTACAGCTGGTAAAGGACTTCCACTATTTCACTTCATCTTTACAAGAACTCTGCGAGCTGAGTATTAAGATAAATGAGAAAACAGGCTGTTTTCCATATTCAGTGGCTTTCGCACTTTCGTCGAGAAACTGAAAGACTCTCAGCATAAATCTCAGAAAAATAGCGTTTCTTTAATCTCATAAAATGATTTTCAGAATCAGAGTGAATAGTAATAGTCTATAAAGAGATAAAATTTCAATTATTTATTTATTTTTATTTTACTGTGGTAAGAACACTCAACATGATATCTACCCTCTTAGTAAATGCTTTACTTGTATAATACATTATTGTTGACTGTGGGGCCAAAGTTGTACCACAAATTTCTAGAGTGTAATAATCTTGCTCCACTGAAATGTTATGTGCAGTGATTAATAATTTCTTGCATTTCCTTCACCTCAGCCCCTCCCAACTCCTCCTCCATTCTTTGATATTTTTTTTGTTTGTTTTTTGTTCTTTTTGAGTTGGAGTCTCACTCTGTTGCCCAGACTGGAGTGCAGTGGTCGACCTGCTCCCAGCCACCGCAGCCTCGACCTGCTGGGCTCCGGTGATCCTTCCGCCTCAGCCTTCCGAGTGGCCGGAATTACAGGCGCGCGCTACCACGCCTGGCTGATTTTTTGATTTATTGTAGAGATGAGGTCTCGCTGCCCAGGCGGGTCTCGAACCCGCGGGTTCAGGCCATCCACTCACCTCGGCCTCCCAAAGGCGCGGGATGACAGGCTGAGCCACCGAGCCCGGCTTCCATTCTTCGATTTTAAGCGTTTGAGTATTTCAGATAACCTGAGCAGAGGACCCAGCTAAGCAGTGCCTTGACTCCTGACCCATGAATATTGTGAGAAGGCGTGAGTGTTGTTTTAAGCTGCTACAGTCTTATGCAGCAATAGCAAATTAATACAAACAAAGCAACGCCATGGCAAGTTGAGAGAGAGACACTTTGGAAGAAAAAAAAAACCCTTTAGGTTTTCAAAAGGCACTTTTTTTCTTGCTTTTTGAACAGTGGGCTCTGCATTTTTAGTTTGCACGGAACTCTGCAAAGTTTGTAGCTGGTCCTGGTGGTTACTTCAAACTGGTAGAGGCTATTCAGTTGTGTGGAGGCTATCCATTATGTTATCCAAATACATGTAGTGTTTGGTACCACCTTTCTGGACACAGTTGATGTGTATCATATTGGAGCACACTTTGTTGAGGGCTGCACATTTTCTCTCTAGGACCTAGAATGTTATCCTTAAAATTTTAATTTTACAGTCTGAACCAAAATGCCCACATTTCATACTACTGACAAATTTGGCTTCTAAAACTTGTACACAGGATTACTCATAGCAACTCTTTGTAGGCAGAGCTAATGTAATTTGGCATACAGTATTCTCAGTGCATGACATAAAGTTATTGAACAGTACAAACCATTTATTAACTGTTTTTATTCTTGTCAGCTAAGGTGATTTCTAAGGATTCGTAAAAAGACTGACTTTTAAAATCATGTTTCTTTAGTACTAGTCACAGACTTCTACAATAATGCTATGCCCTTAAAGTGGTTTGACTTGCAGATGTATGTGTAACCAGTATGGCCCACTTCACTAGTTTGGGGTATAAATATAATAATTCCCCTTTTATGTTCCAATAGGATTGTTATAGTTGCACATAGTTGGAATAGCAGAAAATCTAGCATCAAACTTTGATGAACTTCATTATCCCAAATGGTCCAAGATCCTGAAAAGCTTACTTAGCCTTAATGTGGTCCCTTCTACTTGCAAATACCAGGCTTTGCGACCTGCCCACTAACTGACCTTGGCTTTCGTTTTTTTTTTTTTGAGTTGGAGTCTCACTCTGTCGCCCAGACTGGAGTGCAGTGGCCGCTCCCGGCCACCGCAGCCTCGACCTGCTGGGCTCCGGCGATCCTTCCGCCTCAGCCTTCCAATAGCCGGAATTACAGGCATGCGCTACCACACCCGGCTGATTTTGACCTCGGCTTTCAACTGCCTTGGCTTCTATTGCTGTGACACGGTGCTGCTTTTGAAGGCCAGTTGCCTCCCTGGTCCTGATTCCCACACAGGGCAAAAGGGTACAGTGATAATGTTTTTACTCACAAACTCACATTCACAGGGTCTGGAGTTGTCTTAAAGCCCTTTCCAATGATGATCTATATATTCTGTGTGGAACAAGGGTCACTATCACAGGCTCTTCTTTTCCTTGTTCTCTTTGGGATCTTAAAGTCCTCTCCTTTAGCTGAGATTATCCTAAGACATCAGAGTTCCTAATAATTTCAAACATCTAAAGAAAAGAGGTCATGGGCTTGATCTTGTTCCTCTCTAAAACCTATTTCGTTCCATGCAAATTTACTTTCCCTTTCCCCATTTCTATCAAGTCCCCAAAAAGATCGCAGATTCTTAAGGCCAATGTCTGTGTCCATTTATGTTGCTATCACAGAATACCACAGACAGGGAATTTATAATGAGCAGAAATGTATTGGCTCACAGTTCTGGATATTAAGAAGTCCAAGATCAAGGAACTGGCTTCTGGAGATGGCCTTCCTCCTGCATCATAACATGGTGGAAGGTAAGTCAGTGAGAGTCAAAAGCCAAATTCATTTCTTTAAAAGGAACTGACTCCCATGATAATTAATCCATTAATCCATCTATAAGGGTAGGGCCCTCATGGTCTAATCACTTCTTAAAGGTCTCATCTCTTAATATTGTTACAATGGCAATTCAATTTCAACATAACTTTGGGAGGGGACAAGCATTCAAACCATAGCAGATGTTACTCTACTTACATAACTAAGAGTGACCTTTGTAGTATTATGGGAAGAGTTTAAGTACTTTTCCTGGAGAGTTTTTTGGCCCCTTGTGGAAAAGTAATTGATAGTGGCTAAGTTAAAATAAATAAATAAAATTTACCTGTGTCAGCTACCTCTATAAATGTATATGGTGAGAAGTGTTATTTAATTGTTTTTTCTCCCTGATCACCAACCAGGAGGCCACTTGCCATGGTGCCTTTCATTAAGTATTTTGTCTCAGTCTGTGCTGTTATAACAAAATTCTACTGCCTGGGCCATTTATAAAGAACAAAAATTTATTTTTCATAGTTCTGGAAGCTGGGAGTCCAGGATCATGGTGCCCTTAGGTTCTGTGACTGGTGAGGACCTGGTCTCTGATTACAAGATGACGCCTTGTTCTGTATCCCTTGAATAGGATGAACACTCTGACCTCAAATGCTGAAAGGAGGGACAAGAGAGGTGAGGTGAACTCCATCAAGCCCTTTTATAAGAGCACTAATTTCAATCATGAAGAGACTCAGTCACCTCTTAAGGCCACACCTCTTACTTAATGTATTGCATTGAAGATTAAGTTTTACCATAAATCTCGAAGGAACAAAAACCTTCAAGCCATAGCATATATGCTTAATGAGTTTTGGTGGAATTTAACAGAAACAATAGTTAAAGCTAGCATCTATTCAACTTTTACATACTAGAATGTTCCATACTTTGTCAAACTTACTGCTAGATAAGAGCTACTCTGCCATCCAGAAGTTTGGGGGTTACTGCAAATGGTGATCCATGAACCTAGCTTGCTTGGTCCCCTTGCCCTTTATCCCAAGGAGTAAGCCAAAACCAAAACTCTCTTGATGAGTTGTTAAAGTAATTCATTTGACTAATAATCTTTGAGTCCACCTGGGTTAAGCATAGAAATGATCACAGATGAGGGAGAGTGATAGCACTGCTCATTCTTGATGCCACCCCAGTGTCTGAGTGTACTCTTGGGATAAGTTATGCAAACTGACTTCCCAGAGGGATGCACTTTTGTAGCGGATGTTTTTCTGGCTGACAACTCTTTCAACATATGGCACCTCCTAAGAGGCACCAGAAGATTGAAATACTCTGATCTCCATGCTTCAACTACATTCCTCCAAATAGCTTGGTTATAAAACCAACAACAAATAAAACTTCCTTTAACACTATCAGAGTGTTAGGAAGAGCTAGACTGTGGTGTATATTTAGACCACTTTGTACCTGAATTTAAATTTTAACTTTCTCTTTGTAACCAGCAACTTTTCACTGTGTGCATTATAAGAAACAAGGATGTAAATCAATGTGTTTGGTCTCGAATCTGTGGTCCTGGTCACTCGTTTTTTTAATGAAATATGTCAAACATTCAGAAAAATAAATAATACAAACATTCCGATATACACATCACCCAGATTTAACTCAATTTTGACATGGAGCTGTATTTTCGGTCTCTCCTTCTGAGAGATCCTCTCTTCCTCTCTTTCTCTCCCTCCTTTCTCTCTTTCACACACAAAACATACAAATATGACCGAAAGCCCTTTGTGTCTCCTTTCCATTTCTTTGCCCTCCCTTCCAAGGGGTAACCATTACTCTGGGGTGGT
Organism: Cephalopachus bancanus; assembly: GCA_027257055.1. Lineage (NCBI taxonomy): Eukaryota > Metazoa > Chordata > Mammalia > Primates > Tarsiidae > Cephalopachus > Cephalopachus bancanus. The sequence goes on from JAPVLO010000392.1 coordinate 1,365,187, forward strand.
TGGGTATCCTTCCCAATTCCACTGGGGGATGTATAGGTTGTTCCTAGCTTTCCCTTGTTACAAACAATGCAGCAAGCAATTCATAATCTCTCTCTGTGCATACGTGCTTGAATTTCCAAAGGGTTCTTTATATAGAATTTGAGTCACCAAGTCCTAAGTTATGCATATCTTCAACATTGCCAAATCATTCTCCAAAGTAACTGAACCAATTTGCAGTGCCACCAGGAGCATGTGAGAGTTCTTGTTTCTTCATATCCCAACCAAAAACTGGCAAATAATAGACATTTTAATTTTTACTGCTATATTGAACTACTCTAGCTTTACCATAAGTCTTGATATCTGGAAAGAAAATCTACTCCCTATTTTTCTTTCTTTTTTATGCTAAGCCAGCATTTCTCAAACTTTTTGGTCCAGGAACCCTTTATATTCTTAGAAATTATTGAGAACTCCAGAGAGCTTTTATTTATGTGGATTATAATCATCAATATTTACTCTATTAGTAATTAAAAGAGAAAAATTTTTTATGAATTCATTTTAAAGTAATATTAGTAAGCCCATTACATGTTAATATAAAAATTTTAAGAAAAAATAAAAAATTTTCAAAACAAAAGTTAAGAAGAATAGCATTATTTCATAGTGTTGCAATTTCTTTCATGTCTAGCTTAATAGAAGATAGCTAGATTCTCATGTCTGCTTCATGGACGACCGCTAGATTCTCATATCTGCTTCTGCATAAAATCTATTGTAATATCACACTTTGTGTAGTCTCTGGAAAACTCCCCAGTAGACTAATGAGAGAATGAGAGTGAAAAAGGCAAATAATGTCTCAGCATTAGTGTGAAAATATTTTTGAACTCGTATCTTAGAAACCTCTAAAAATGTCTGCATCACAATTTGGAATCTTGGTTCTTTCTCTTCTACATGAATTTTAGAGGCACTTTATGGAGGTCAAGAAAATAGGTATTTATTTGCATTGCATGGAATTTAAAGGTAAATTTGCTAATAATTGACCTTTTATGATATTGAGGACCTATGGACATAATACATCATCCTATAACTTTAAGTTCTTTTTAGTGTCTTTCAATACTGTTTTAGCATTTTCTTCATCAGCTCTTATATCTATCCTTTATGTTCTAATTAGATGACATGGATTTTGATGGTATTATGAATGGACTCTTAAATATATATTTTAAGATTAGTTGTTTGCTGCTGTATGATTAGAATTGTGTTGATTTTTGTACATTGATCTCCATTGCAGTTACTTTCCTGAACTCTTTTTTCTTATGATCTGTCTATAGAGTCTTTTAGCTTTTTCTGTGTAGACAATCACGTTGTCTAGAAATAACAGCAATTTTGAAGCTATTTTACCTCTTTTTTACAGAAGAGGCAGGGAACAGAGGGTATAGTGTGTTGGTGGGAACCACTTTGTGTCCAGTGTTTGTCAAGAGCTGAATTGCACAGAGCTGAGCCCCTAGATATTGAGATGGTGAATTAAAACAAGACAAAATGAAAGTAAAGGTCAGGGCAATAGTCACTTATTACACTAGAATAAGCGAGAGTATAAACAGAAAGGGAGCAGGCTCCCCCAGTGTTCCATTCTCTCCACAGAATGGCACAAGACGGCTGGGCTCGGTGGCTCAGCCTGTAATCTCAGCACTTTGGGAGGCTGAGGCTAGTGGATTGCCTGAGCCCGCGGTTTGAGACCAGCCTGGGCAACTTGGCAAGACCTCTACAATAAATCAGAAAATAGCCGGGTATGGTGGTGCGTGCTTGTAGTTCCAGCTACTTGGAAGGCTGAGTCAGAAGGATCACCTGATCCCAGCAGGTTGAGGCTGCGATGACCATGAGCGTGCCACTATACCCCAGCCTGGGCAACAGGGTGAAACCCCAACTCAAAAAAGAAAAAAAAAAAAAAGAATAGCACAAGGTGACTCTGCCATGTCAAAATCATTCTCAGTAATCAGGAGCATCGTTGTCTTGTTTCTGACATAAGAAGGAATGTTTAAACTATATCACCATTGTACACTAATGAGAGATACACTGTAAGTTGACAGAAGTCACATTTATTTTATTTATTTTATTTTTTTTTTTGAGTTGGAGTCTCACTCAGTCGCCCAGACTGGGGTGCAGTGGCCGCTCCCGGCCACCGCAGCCTCGACCTGATGGGCTCCGGCGCTCCTTCCGCCTCAGCCTTCCAAGGAGCTGAAACTACAGGCGCACGCTACCATGCCCGGTTCATTTTTGATTTCTTGTAGAGATGAGGTCTCGCCAAGTTGCCCAGGCGGATCTCAAACCTGCGGGCTCAGGCCATCCACTCAGCTCAGCGGGATGACAGGCTGAGCCACCGAGCCTGGCTGAATTCTATTTCTTAATCATAAATACAAGATGGTAGCAAACGAAACACAGTAACATATATAATAGAATGTATGGGACCAAGAAAGGATTGTTAGAGGGATTCAACATTGGGGAAATCTCTTTTCATTCACCTCATTAAAACATTAAAGAACAAAAGGTATATCATTAACTCAATAAATACAAGAAGGTATTTGATAAAATGCAACATGAATTCTATTTCTTAATCATAAATACATGTTGCATTTTATCAAATACTTTCTTGTATTTATTGAGTTAATGATATACCTTTTGTTCTTTAATGTTTTTTGTTTGTTGTTTTTGTTTTTGTTTTTTTTTTTTGAGTTGGAGTCTCACTCTGTCGCCCAGACTGGAGTGCAGCGGCCGCTCCCGGCCACCGCAGCCTCGACCTGCTGGGCTCCGGCGATCCTTCCGCCTCAGCCTTCCGAGTAGCCGGAATGACAGGTGCACGCTACCACACCCGGCTGATTTTTTGATTTATTGTAGAGATGAGGTTTCGCCACCCAGGCGGGTCTCGACCCGCGGACTCAGGCCATCCACTCACCTCAGCCTCCCAAAGGCACGGGATTACAGGCTGAGCCACTGAGCCTGGCTTCTTTAATGTTTTAATGTGGTGAATGGAAGGAGATTTCCCCAATGTTGAATACCTCTAACGTTCCTTTCTTGGTCCAGGTACATTCTATTATATACATTACTGTGTTTCGTTTGGTAACATCTTATTTGTAATCGCCCTTTCTTGCACTATCTTTATCTATTTTTCATATCAAGATTTTAAGAGCCTTAAAAAGTAAGGACTAGAACTTTCCCCCATTTCTGTTCCCTGGACTAATTTCTGTGAGTCAGGAGTGATCTGTCCTTTAAAGCTTGGTAAAACTTGTCTATCAAATTATTTGAGCTTTTATGTTTCTTTGTGGTAGAATTTGCTCAGGTCGTTTGGAGACTTGATTTTATGTGACCAAGTGGATTATTGTTTCCTAAAATTTAAACATTTTAGTGTACTTTACATATTGCGAAACAAACATGTAATGATTTTTTAAAGTGCAATTTTGTGAAGTAAATAAGGCACTAAGGATAGTATTTTATTCTCACGGACTCTAATGTGCATGTTTCTGCACTCATCTCATTAACCTCTCAGTTGCGTTCAACATATTTACCCACTCACTTCACCTCCTACTTTCCATTCTTGACGTCACACTCTCCTGGTTTTTTGCCTCCCTTTCTGGACTCTCAGAACCGATCTTACTTCGGGCCCTTTTTCTTGTACTCTGCATCCAAATACTGGATTTCAACTCTTTTGACTCTCTCTCTCAACTGGCTAGGGGACCTCATCTCTCTGATTGCTTTAAAAATAACCTGGATGGTGATCATCTCCCAATTTTAATCTCCAACACAGATCTTTCTTCTGAGTTGCAAACTCCTGTCTCTGCATCGCTAGTCCTGGGGCCCTTCACCACCCTTAACTCTGTCCACCTCTGTGTAAATAGTTCCTTCATTAAACTTTCCTCGGTTGCCTTGTTTGAGTGTACCATCTTGCTAAGATCCTGACTTCAGTCTCAGTAATCTGATGTTTCTCTCCTCACCGTGGCTAAGTAGTAGATTCTTTACTTCTTTCAATCTATTCACTGCATGGCAGAAAAAAGCAATCTTTTAAAAATAGAGACCAGACCATTTCCCTTCCCTTCTTAAAACTCATCAATGACTTTCTCTTAGGTTTTGACTTAAATCCAAATCTCTTATCATACACCTACTATGTTCCATATAATGGGATCTTCACCTGCTTCTCTAAATGCATCTCACACTTCACTTCAACTTGCCCTCTGATGTTCCAGGCATGATGTCTTCCTTGTTGTTCCTTAAACGTGGAGTACTCGTTTACACCCCAGGATCTTTGCACATGCTGTTCCCTTGACAGTGAACTCTTGATTCCCCTCTGCTCTTTATATGTTTCTTCTCATTCTTTAGGTTTCTGTTTAAAGGCTTTATGACAATCCTATCAAATTAATGTTCTCAGTTCGACCCTACCCACACACAATTATTTCCTGATCATTGCATTTATAAATTCTTTTATAATTTATTACAACACATAATGTGCATACCAATAGTTTTTTCTTTTTGTTTGTATGTTTGTTGGTTGGTTTGTTTGTTTGTTTTTGAGTTGGAGTCTCACTCTGTCACCCAGGCTAGATAGAGTGCAGTGGCACAATCACAGTTTACTGCAGCCTCAACCTCCTGGGCTCAAGCAATCCTTCTGCCTCGGCCTCCCAAAATGTTGGGATTACAGGTGTGAGCCACTGCACCTGACCTGTTTATATTCTTTTCTTAATTATTTTATGTCTTCACTAAACTATAAATTCTTTGATGACAGAGGCTTATGACTGTTATGTTGATTACTATATACCCTACTTTTAGTACAGCTTCCATTATACTGACATATGCTAATATTTTGCATTGAGTAAATATTTGTTTCATACAATAGATACTTAAATATTCAAGTAAGAAAAGAATGTAGTGTTTTCTTAAAAGGTTCACAATAAATGGCAATGGAAACTGTAGAGATAATTTTAACAACAGCAAAAGACTTCATCACTCTCTCTATATATATTTTTTCCCTCATTTTCCCTGAGGGAATGATCAACATTTAGATGCTCTTAGCCTATTGAGGCTCTAGAAAAACCACTTAGCTGCAGAGAAAATTTCAATTACATAATGGAGATTAAAGTTTCAACATTTGGGAATAATTATAAGGATGTTTTCCATTATATACGTTCAAGAAATAAAGGCACTAAAACCCAATGGAAAAGCATTTCAAATGGTTATCAAATTATTACCTTTATTGCAATCACAGGAAAATTATTTCAAAACCTCAGATCTTTGGTCTAAGGCTTGAAGACTAATTACTTAATGATGTGGTTAAAACTCAGGAATTCAAAAATCTTGGATTGAGTAGAACTATTTTAAACCATCATGCTATCACCAAAACTGTTGAATGAAGGGATGACGTTTCGCTAATCATCTAAACACACAGAGATGTTTCCTCTCTGAGCTGCATGTTATTTGTATAACTAGCATACCCCTTAGTAGTTCGAGTCTCAATTGCAATTCTTTTTTATGTATCCGTAGTTTATTCCTCATTGATATACGATAAATTTTATGGCTAGAAATATGTCTTAAATTTCATTTTACTGTCTAAATAATCTTCTACAAGTCTGTAGTGAACATCTGTTAATTTTGCCACCCAGAATTCATTCACTTTTCTTTGGATAAAATAGTTTATCATAATTTAAAATAGTTTATCATTATTTTCCTTTAAGGAAGCCCCTCAATCCCTACTCTTGAGCACTGTGATTTGATGAGCTAAATCCCATCTCTAGTTCAAAGCAACAAGCATATTTTCTCTCCCACGAACAGTAATTGGATGGGCACATGAGATCATACTGGGAAGATCTCAAACTGTTCTGGGAGAAACACTTTTTTTCATCCCACTGCGTCTGAATGATGACATATGTTGGAACCCGTCTTGGAAGGAATCACAAGAGAGAATCTTTCAAAAGATGGAGCCAACACCAAGAAATGAAAACAAAGAAGCAGTCCCAGTCACACTTGAGTCCTGGGTCATACATGTGAAAAGAGTTAATTCTTGGACCCTAAATTGTATAAGTGAGTAAATTCACTTTTAAGAAAGAAAGGCCATTTTGGATTTATTGGTCTCTCAGTTGCAACCAGAGTAATTCTTGTACAAAGGAGGCACTTGATTAATGATTTTGATTAATTTTCAACAGTTTCTCCTTATTTTCCAGCCTCTTACAAAAATCCAAAGAGTCTCTTGATTTGATTAAATAGCAAAGCAAATCTTTGCCATGATGAATGTTTTATAGTTTTTCTGGGTCAAACATCTCTATTTGAAATACCCAAAATTATTTACTAATATGTTGCCATTTCCAGGCCAGTCCTGATGTCTGGAAAACTTTCCTTCTGATAGTTATGAAAAACAACTACATGAGTCTCCAAATTTTATATCCATTTAAAATTAGAATGCACCTCTTTATTCTGAGGAGTGCGTTTTTGTTTTGTTTTTGTCAACAGCTGTTTTTACAATCAAACAGGAAAATTTAGTTTAATACTGTACTTAATAAAGGAGTTTAAGGCTATTTAAAACTAGAATTAATTTTCCAGAATTTAAGCATGACAAAGCATTTCGTTAACAATTAAATGATTCAGATGTGTAAACATAGAATGAAAATCACTTGTAAACTCATTCCCAAAGATAATAGCTGATATTTTGAAGCATACTTTGCTAGATAATTTCTACATGTATAATCTTTTTATTAAATGACCAAAAATATGTAATTATCCTATGTATACTCCTGTATGTTTTTAAATTTAATACAGATAACAATATAATAATATCAACAATGTGGCAGTCGTTCCATGTCAATATATATAAATATTCTTTTTAATGCCTGCTTCATATTCCATTATATGGTTATAACATCATATTTTTTTGCACTGCATTACGTACTGAAGAACATTCAGATTGATTCCCTAACCTAGTATTATAAAACATCACATATGTATATAATTCTTAGAATAAAAACCAAGAAGAGTGATAGGTGGCACATTTGAACATTTGATATATATTGCCAAGTTGCCTTCCACAAAGGTTGTATATTCCAGCGTTCCATATAATCACAAACTGTAGGGATGAACATCCTGGTTTATTTTCACCTATCTCATAGGTGATAAGTGGTCTCACTTTGCTGTTTTATTTTGAATTTCTTTAATCACTAAGGGGGTGAAACTATTTTTATGGGTGGACTCAGTTTTTGTGGTTGTGTACAAAAAACACCTAAAAGCTTAGGGGCAACCCTTCCTCGTAGCTCCTGATTCCAAGCGTCCTCTGAGGGGCTCCGACTCGGCCTGTGTTGGTGGCACTCACTCCTGAGTCTGTGGCCAGCTGCAGGTAGGCTAGATGCGTTTGCTTCTAGGGTTGGCAGTGAGCCCGGTGAGGCACCTTGGCTTTCTTCCACAAGGCTCCCAGCATCATCAGGAAAGCCCAAACTGGCTTACACCATAATGGCAAGGTTCCAGGAGAACAGACAGACTGTGCAAAGCCTCTTGGCAGCAGACTTGGAAATGGCACAATGTCCCACCTGTCTCATTGTCAAAGCAAGTCCCAAGGCCCACTCAGCTTCAAGGTGTCGGAGAAGAGGCGCCACCTCTCGATGGTGGGAGCTACAAACTCGCATTGCAAGGGGGCGTGGACCCAGAAAGAGAATAATTCGCACTATCTACTACCACGTGCTTTCTTTAGAGCAATATACAATAAATAGACCAAAACTCTCATTAAGCATTTTTGAAACAAGTTTATATTTTGAAACGTACTCAGATTTTTTTCTCAATGTGAAGAGTAGATTATGATAGATTTATTTTTTCATCTATCATTGGGTTGATAAAAGAATTAATTTGGGCAACCCCTTCAGGTCCCATCCCACTGTGGGAGCTTTTTTCTAACTTCTCAATAAATTTTTTAAAAATCAAGAATTAATGTATTGTTTTTTATTAGCTATACTATTTTTATGTCACCCAACTTTTTCTTTTTTTCCCAGAGTCCCTGTTTTCAATGCAAGTTACCCTAGTTTTCATTTCAGGTGAATCAAACAATAAGTTTTCCAAATTAATTTTTGCTTAAGCTCACTAAAACTGATACATTAGCTCTGAATTTCTTTCTATACACAATTTGAAAGTTAGAATTGGTTGGGTGCAGTGACTCATGTCTGTAATCCTAGTACTTTGGGAGGCCGAGGCCGGAGGATTGCTTGAGCCCAGGAGTTCAAGACCAGCCTGAGAAACATAGTAAGACCTCATCTCTACAAACAAAAACAAACAAATAATAAAAAAAAAAAATAGCAAGGCATAGAGAACACGCCTGTAGTCCCAGCCACTCTGGAGGCTGAGGCAGAAGGATTGCCTGAGTCAAGAAGATTGCAAGGCAACAGTGAGCTGTGATCATGCCACTGCACACCAGTCTGGACAACAAAGTGAGACCCCAACTCAAAGAAAAACAAAGCTAGAATTATTGAAAAGAGAACATTTTTTACCATTTTCCAGGTTCTGACAATATACTGCCCGGGGGAAAAAGATTCTCCTGTGATTGAATTTTCCTGTTCTTCTACTTAATATTTTTCTGGCGCTGAGGGCCTGGGATTTGGAGGACTTTTATTTCAGAGACATATGCCCTTCGTAGCAGAGACTCATTTAGAATGAAAATAAAACCTAGATGCTGATCATCTACATATCTTAATTTGAATAGGAGAATCTCCTTTACTGAAAGGACGTTTAGAAAAAATATATGGTCAAATGACTGAGTATTTTTATTTGTATGAATTTCCTAAGCAGACCCTAAGAAGAGGCTGTGCTGTACCCCAGCACAAAATAAAGGACCAAAGTTGAGGGGCCTGGGGGAAGGTGAGAAGGCTGAGGAAAGTTTGGCTAAGTTGCAGGCATTTTGTCCAGATTGGTCAATGGGGACAAACAGTGCGGCTTGTTTCATGAGACACAGAATGGAAATCGGAGGGTCTGTGTCTGACCTTGGCATAAGTAAATAAAGGGGTCATCAGATAATTTTATCTAAGTTCTCAGGGGAAGGATGTTTCCTTTCAGCAAAACATTTTTTGGAATACAAAAGGTGGGATGAAGATAGTTTCTTTTTGATTTTTTTTTTTTTTTGAGTTGGAGTCTCACTCTGTCGCCCAGACTGGAGTGCAGTGGCCGCTCCTGGGCACCGCAGCCTCGACCTGCTGGGCTCAGACGAACCCTCCGCCTCAGCCTTCCAAGGAGCTGAAACTACAGGCATGTGCTACCACGTCCAGCTGATTTTTTTTTTTTTTTTTTTATTGTAACGATGAGGTCTCACCAAGTTGCCCGGGCAGGTCTCGAACCCTCGAGCTCAAGCAATCCACTCACCTCAGCCTCCCAAAGCACTGGGATGACAGAAGCACTGCCGGAGACAGTTTCTTAATCACCTCTGTTTTCCAGGTGCACAGGACTCAAGGAAAGTTCAACACCGTCAGTGCCTCTGACACAAAATGACCCACGACCTTGAGCATCAGCCATCAGGATGAACGGGGCCCATGGTGCCACCATGGGAAGTCACCAACCAGCAAGGCTGGCGTCACCTGGGCAACCTGGGACCTTGTTTGAAACGCAAGTCCTCACACCTGTTGAATCAGAAGCTTCACTTACAGGAGATACCCTGGATGATTTGTCCACCCATGAAAGTTTAGGAAGTGGCCGGGCTCGGTGGCTCAGGCTGTCATCCTGCGCTTTGGGAAAAGACCAAGGTGAGTGGATTGCCTGAGCCCGCGGGTTCGAGACCTGCCTGGGCAACTTGGCGAGACCTCGTCTCGACAATAAATCAAAAACTAGCTGGGCGTAGTAGCGCAGTCTGTAGTTCTGGCTACTTGGAAGGCTGAGTGGAAGGATCGCTGGAACCCAGCAGGTTGAGGCTACGGTGGCTGGGAGTCTGGGCGACAGAGTGAGATTTCAACTCAAAAAAAAAAAAGAAAAAGGAAGTTTAGGAAGTACAGGTCTGGGAAATCTGGGAAGTGCGGCTAGAAAACATGACCTTCGAGCTGGGCTCGGTGGCTCAGCCTGTCGTCCCGCGCCTTCGGGAGGCTGAGGCGAGTGGATTGCCTGAGCCCGCGGGTTCGAGACCCGCCTGGGCAGCAGACCTCATCTCTAAAATAAATCAAAAAATCAGCCGGGCGTGGTAGCGCGCGCCTGTAATTCCGGCTCCTTGGAAGGCTGAGGCGGAAGGATCGCCGGAGCCCAGCGGGTCGAGGCGCGGTGGCCGGGAGCGGCCTCTGCACTCCAGTCTGGGACAGAGTGAGACTCCAACTCAAAAAAAAAAAAACAAAAAAACAACAAAAAAACCTGCATTATCTTGTATTGTTCCTTTCCTGTTTTTCTAGAATGTTATGGAAAATGCAACTACTCGAATGGTAAAATAGTTATTCTTAAAGCCTATAGTTCCTTACCTTAAAGACTGAATTGATAGCCGGGCTCAGTGGCTCAGCCTGTCATCCCGCGCCTTTGGGAGGCTGAGGTGAGTGGGTTGCCTGAGCCCGCGGGTTCGAGACCCGCCTGGCAGGAGACCTCATCTCTACAATAAATCAAAAAATCAGCCGGGCGTGGTAGCGCGCGCCTGTAATTCCAGCTACTGGGAAGGCTGAGGCGGAAGGATTGCCGGAGCCCAGCAGGTCAAGGCTGCGGTGGCCGGGAGCGGCCACTGCACTCCAGTCTGGGACAGAGTGAGACTCCAACTCAAAAAAAAAAATAGCAAAAAAGAAAAGAAAAGAAAACATGACCTTCTAATTAATGTACTTTTTCTGGCAAAGCTCTGATTTGAATGATTGTTTATGAATTCAGTTAGTCATTAAAAAAACTATTTTGTTTTTCCAAGAACTTTTTATCAGTACCTACTAGAGTTCGTTACCTATTGCTCTCAGATGACCCCCAGAATTTAGTGGCTTAATACAACAATGAACATTTATTACTTTCACAATCTCTATGGGTCAGGAATTTGGGAATAGCTTGGCTGGGTGGGTGACATCAAGGTATTCGCCATAGCTGAAATCATCTGAAGACCTTGCTGAGGCTGGAGGATTGCTTTCAAGGTGGTCCTCCCCCGTGTCTGGCAAGCTGGTCCTCCCCCATGCTGGCAAGCTGGCTCCTCTCCCTGCTAGTGTCTTCACCCTGGGGCTTCTCCACAGGACTGTTTGTGTGTCCTCACAACATGGCGACTGGCTTGCCCTAGAGAGAGAGCCAAAGGGAGGCTATCCTTTTTATGATCTAGGAAGTCACACAGAATCACTTTCGGCACAATCTATTCATTAGAAGCAAGTTATGAAGTCCAGTCCACTTTTGGGAGATGGAGAGAATTAGGCTCCAACTTTTATAAAAAATAGTAATTGTATTCATTTTCGTAGCTTTAGGGGTACAAGTGGTTTGGGGTACATGGCTGCTTTGCATAGTGGTGAAGAGGTCTGGGCTTTAGGTATACCTACCCAATCACTCCCACTAGTGCACGCTGTACCTGACAGGTAATTTTTCATCCCTCCTCCACTTCCCATATCCTCCATTCTGAGTCTCCTTTATGCCATTTCCTACGCCTTTGCAGATCTTTAGCTTGGCTCTCACTTATAAGTGAACCGAGGTATTCGATTTTCCACTGCTACCTTTTGTGTGTAATGACCTCTCTCCCTTCGGGTAGATACTGATTCTGGATAAACTATTGTGGCTGCTTCCCTCGCTGTCAAAGATAAGAGGCAGAACCTGGGAGAAAAGAGAGGGTTTACTTCTTGCAACCAACCTACAGGGAGAGGGGTCGTCATGATGACCCAAACCCTGCTTCAAGTAACATAAATGTATTCCAGTATTTATCCTCAAAATCCATAGCCCTTCACTCACTGCCAGCTAAGATGGAGAAGCCACAGGCAGGTTAACATTTTCTGGTACGTGACCACCGTCTTGACTCAGAGTCTCCTGGTCATGCTGACATTTTTAGATAACCTTCTGGAATTTACAACATGTTGTTTACGTGTTCTTTTCAGTTCCCCGGAAGAAGGGGCAAATAATTGCAATATTGGAAAGGAACATAAAGTTACAATATTTGAAGGAAAAAGCTTTCAATTGTTTTAAAACACAATTTGCTCCAACGCAAAAAAAAAAAAAAAACCACAATTTGCAACAAACTTCCATTTTCATAGCCTTGGCTTATAATATTCCCCACTGTCAGTTGTGCCTGTGATTTCTATCATGGGTCGCTGACCCTATCTGTTTGAACATTTGAGCAGCTTTTTCCCTTTGTTTTCTTGCATCACGCACAGCTTTGGCCATAAGCTCAGGGGTTTTAATCACACAGGATACACGACATTTAAACAATAAATAAAATAATACTTTATATATTAAAACAGTTATTATGAATTTAAACCGGAAAAGATATTTCTTAAGTCAGAAGGAATCCATAAGAACAAGTTAGAAAACTAACCCAAAGTTTCTTTAAAGATCCTAGTTAAAAAGGGGAACTGATGGTCTAAAGTTTGCCAAGTTACCTGCTGCCTGATCTTTTTGATGCTGGTTTTCATTTCTGTGGATCTGTTAATACAAGGACAGGAAGCATTGTCACACAAACTCCACTCTACTCGACTAAGATATAACCCAAAGCCATTCTGTTGTCTAATACTACTTTAGCTAAAGAATTTAAGGAAATTTGCAAGTTATTTAAGGATTTTTGTGGTTAGCAATACTTATAAGTGTTTCAGATATTTTTTTTTTTAGCACATGCTGGTGGGTTGCAGCTCCCCATCATGGTAACAAGGCATAAGCCATAAAATACCCATTTTTATCTAGGATTCCTCCCAGAAGATCTTAATGGTATTGGTTGAATAATTTTAGGGTGCTGGTCCAATGCACAATTTCTGAATCATTCCATTCACAGTGCTTCACAAATTGTACATCAGATCAACTACCTAGCCGGGCTCGGTGGCTCAGCCTGTAATCCCACGCCTTTGGGAGGCTGAGGTGAGTGAATTGCCTGAGCCTGAGGGTTCAAGACCCACCTGGGCAGCGAGACCTCATCTCTACAATAAATAAATTTAAAAAATCAGCCGGGCGTGGTAGCGCGCGCCTGTAATTCTGGCTACTTGGAAGGCTGAGGTGGAAGGATCGCCGCCGGAGTCCAGCAGGCGAGGCTGCGGTGGCTGGGAAAGGCCACTGTACTCCAGTCTAGGCGACAGAGTGAGACTCCAACTCAAAAAAAAAAAAAAGATCAACTACCTATTGGACATTGGAACATACTACCTATTGGGAATAGCTTAGCTCGGTGGGTGACAGTCAAGGTCACCCACCTTGGATTTTAGCCATAGCTGAAATCATCTAAAGACCTTGCTAAGGCTGGAGGATTGCACCGCTGGCGTGGACACTGGAGTGATCATCAGCACACCTAAGCATTGTCCCTGTCTTTGTTTCATAAGCAGTTTAGGATCCTTAGGTCAGAAAGCCATCCCCCCTGCTTGCAGAAAGCCTAGCCTTTTAGGACAAAGTACATTATAGTCCTTGAGCTGATGATTTTAAGGGCAGTCGTCAGCATGCAGATGGGATAGAAGCTGTTTACCAAAAATTCTCTGGTCTCTTCAGTCTGTTCTTCACCTGTTATTTGATGTTACATCAGCATCAGGTTGGAAAACAAACTTTAGTGTGTGGGGTAATAGGGTAATAAAACATTCTCTGGCAAGATCTTATCAGGTGGTGACTTCCCAAGCCTTTTAGTTAAGAATTTGGGTATGAGGAAAAAAGTCAAGTTTAGTCCCCCGTTTCTCATTACTGGTCAAACAGCATTCTTTAGAATGCACGTGTAGGCTAATAGACAGCAGGTGGGCCCGAATCACTGGAAAGGCTCATTCTTAGGGTCATCTATTCCATTTAGCTGGTGAAGGCCCATGGAACTAAGAAAAATATTTCTAGAATTGTCCACATTAGTGACCTTAGTTTCCACATAAGTGATGCTGGATTGGGGGAAAGGACAGGGTCTGAGCTCATTTTATAGCCAATTGTTTAAAGGTGAGAGGGAATCAGGTTTAGAGTTTAGTCTGAAAAAAAAAAAAAATCTTGAATTGAATCCATATCGCAAGCTGTCATGATCCAGGCCCTTGATTTTTTTGTTTTCCTTTTCTTGTGTCTGGCATGGCATTCACAAGAGACATATAAAGATGCCATAGTGATAATTGTAAAGATGAAAATTATCTCAGAGTTCATGAGGATTGTCCTGGTCTAATGTTCCCACAGGATGCATGCCTTAGTTGCTGCTCTGGAGACTGGCTAGATCTCAGGTGCCTTTTAAAATTGCAGGTAGGTGACAGTGGGCCAGCTCAAAGTCCAGGTATGGTCAGAAATGTGGTCAGGTGTTTGCCCTACATAAGAGATGTGACTTTAATTTGTCTCCTAACTTTGCAGCACAAGAGTCAGTCAAAAGCGCCCAGCAAGGTCCTATAGCTGGTCACAGGTTGAAAGCAATAATTTTGAATGACAAAAGTCTCAAGACAACCACTGTCAAAAGTACAGCAAACAAACAAACAAAAAAAACCCTGACTATTCTGTAACATACAACATAATACTTATTACCATCATTGATAACATATACTAAAAAATATCAGAATCATAGGAATACCACATAATTTGGGATGCAATTTTTAAAAAGCTGAGCGTTCTTTGATATTCAACAATGCTTCTTGTATTATTCTACAATATTAAGCAAGGTGAATATGTCTTTCTTGGACCTCAGGAAACCTAATATTTAAAAAAGAAACTTAAGGAGGTCAGAAGGACTAAATTTAGAACCCTGAATTTTGATATTGGAAAGTTTGTCAAATAGCAAATGTTTTTAAAGCATGTAATCATTACACAGGATCACAGGTCATTGTAAAATAGTCATTCATTTAGTCAAAATGATAATTTAAAAAATTTTAAAGTGACAGACTTTACTCTCTTATTGAGGAGACTAATTTTTTTGTAACAGAAAGATCCAAAAAGACAGGCAAGAGCAAGCTGAATCTGTCTTTTTCCTCTCTCTTTACATATCATTTCCCCCCCAGTTTTCTTAAAAGGTAAACAAAAATCCTTTATCTCCTGAAATGACAAGAAAACCTTGTTTGAAAGAGAAAACCAAATATTATTGTTTCACTCATGTATAATTAACATCAAAGCAAATTTTAATAAACCTTTATAAATAAATCTATATCATTTCAGTCAGTTTAACCATAAGGTAAGATTTTTATAAACTTATAACTTTTATAACTCTTTGTTAGAGAACAGACCAATGCTTCAAGAAAACCCTGTTATTCTGACATGAGCTCAGACGTTGGCCCTGCACCAGTGAGTTCTTGACATTCATGCTTAATTTGTAGGCAACTCTGAATTAATTTCATCTCTCAAAAATTAACCCTTATAATTTCACACGTACTTCTTCCATGATAGTCCCTGGGGATAGAGAGACTGAATAACTTTAATTTTTGACCCTATGTCTCATAAAGGCTGTTCATTTTGATTGTCTTCTTCTCCTGACCCTGAAGACGAAGCCTTGACTGGTGAGATTTAGCCAACGCCCTATAACTTACCAGCACAAGAATTAGTTAACAGACTAATTACTAAAGATGTAAAAAGTCTCAGAACATTTTACTAACATAAAATTAAAATCACAGATTACTGTAAAAATAATTGTTCATTAAAAGCTCAGTTTTCCTACAAAATCTAAAACCATTCAAAATAAAACATTTTAACATCAGGTCATAACAACTGAACTGGAGAAAAAAGTTACAGGAGCTGACAAGACAGTTAAAGGAGAGAGAGTTATTATCTCAGGCATTCTCAAGTGGAGAAAAAGTTGAAAGCAGTGAGACTTAATGAAAGTTGTACTTCCGAGATACAATTCTAAAGAATTTTTGAAACAAAATGGGTTATAGAATTAGAAATTAAAATCTCTTGTAATTTTATTAAAAGAAAATTTGATATCTCAAGAAAGCCTTTGTTAAGCATAGGGGAGCAAATTTTAGAAAGACTAATATAAATATTTTGCTTTAATTATAACCAGCTTAATCATATACAAAATTCCTCTCATAAATTCCTCTTCATGAACCTTATTATGACTTACACAGACCATCTATGACATGCTTGGACTTTCTGTTTTGCCCTATCCTTCCCTCTTGCCTAAATTGCAAGTCATTTTACCTCAGGACAAAATTTGATTATACAAAATCCTTTCACACACAAAAGTATTCTCTTCTTTATAATCTTTCTTACCAAAAATACATTTTCATACCCATAACTTTTTTCACATTTCTCTCTCCTGATTACTGGTTTCTTTTTATTTTCTTCCCTAAATAGCCTTTAAATAACCTCCAGATTACACAGAGTAGCCTTCAACTTTAGAGAAAACCTAGGAAGAGAAAAATTCTGAACTGTCTGTTACATATCAATATTTTATAGATGAAACCCATTCCACAATTTTTAGAAGCATGTTCCCTTATATTATAATCCTGCTCTTAATTGAAAGTGACCTAAACATTTAATAAGCTTCCAAAACAATTTTATATTTTCAAATTACATAAAAGTTTATTTATATGCATTTATTTTATCTACTCAATTTACTTGTTTTCAGTAGTTTACTTATGTTATTTATAAAAACTGAAACATTAGACAAAGCTAATCTTCATTTTAAGTTATTTCTTGGTTAATATTTTTCAAAATCTGTGATCATCAGGTGTTTCCTAAGTAAGAACTTTAAAGTTAAGTACAGGGGCATTTTACTGTTTTAATTAAACCAACAATCTTAAATTAGTTTTACTTGTCCAAAAAAAAAAAAAAACTAATACAAATAAAGATCACTCTGGTCTTGGCTAGATTTATGGTATTATAATCCTTGTGTCAAACCCTGATACTTTAAAATATCTAGCAGAGGAAAATGTAAAATATATCTAATCTGTAGACTCAGACAAAAATGTATGCTGATATAATTTTGCAGACAATTTTATTTTATCAATAATTTTTTTTTGAGTTGGAGTCCCACTCCACTGCCCAGGCTGGAGTGCAGTGGCACACTCACAGCCACCCCAGCAAGGACCTGCTGAGCTCTGGCGATTCTTCCACTTCAGCCTTCCAAGTAACTGAAACTCTGGGCACATGCTACCATGCCCAGCTAATTTTTTTAATTTATTGTAGAGACAAGGTCTCGCCAAGTTGCCCAGGCTGGTCTCGAACCCATGGGCTCAGGCAATCCACTCTCCTTGGCCTCCCAAAGTGCTGGGATGACAGACTGAGCCACTGAGCCTGGCCTAGCAATAATTTAAAAACCATTTTTATTTAAGATTTGCTTGTCACATGAACTTGAAATTATTTTGACTTACTTGCTTAATTTATGAGTGCTTTTATTGTTAGTATGCTCTTTTTGTTAGAAGCATGAACTTTTCTGAAGCATAAAACAAATGGTGAAACCAGAGGATATCCCCAAAGTGCAAATGGTTTATAAATCACCTTCCCTGGTTGTGTTAGTTATGAGTGCTCAACTTGTTAGTATGCCAGACACAACACATAACATGTACATATATATAAACACATTTAAATATACATAAATACACATGAACAAAGATACAAAAGCTTTTACTTCTGAATTCTAACCATGAAATAGCAACAAATTACCATTTCACAAAAGATACCCAAATCCAAATTACAGCTCTGACAAAATTGGAAACTGTTTGCATTGCTAAACTTTGTTTGCCCTGATAGGTAATCCAATAAAATCTGTGGGCCAAGATTGGAGTAAAGCAGTTTTGATGGCACTTTAATTTTTAAAACTTCTCTTACCTATTTTTATTCTTCAGTTTCAAATGAGTTTTCAACGTTTACATTTTAGTTAGAACTGGTTGAACTGTATAAGGAAAGCAAAATACCCAAGTATCCTTGAAGCAGTGAGTTTTATCTCAACACCGGTAGCTTAGTTACCAGCAACTTCAAAGCAGACAGAAATGAAAAAAGAGAAACAGATAGAGAGCTTAGAAGACTTTATTTAATCCTATATTTGTTGGTTAACCATTTGAGCTCTTAAATTTCATTGTCGTAATTTGCCCATTAGTTTAAAAAAGTGCACAACAATAGGCCTTAATATCTAACCAGCTGGAGTTCCAGAAAACCGGACATGCCGTTGAACTTTTCTGAAGCATAAAACAAATGGTGAAACCAAAGGATATCCCCAAAGTGCAAATGGTTTATAAATCACCTTCCTTGGTGTTTGCATATAGCTATTAAAAGTCCAAACAAGAACTCCTGACTCCAACTGCTACTGGGGGTTTCCATGGAACAACCCTGCCAAAACCAGCCAGGAGCAAATGATGTCCCAACGGAGTCCCAAATTTGTTCCCAGATAAACTATTCCAGCTTCTTCCCTTGCTGTCGATCAAAGAGAAGAGGCAGAAACGAGGGGGAAAAGGGAGTTTTCTCTCTACAACCAGGTCACAGCGAGGTGGGTTGGCTTCATGACCAAAAACCTACTTCAAGTAACACAAATTTATTCCAGTATTTATACTCAAAATTCATATCCCTTCACCCACCCCAAGTTAAAAGTAAGAGATCTATGTGCAATTTCAACATGACTTAAGATTTACACTCATATTTTCTGGTATGGGACCACTGACTTGACTCGAAGTCTTCTGGTCATGCTGACATTTTTAGATAATGTTCTGGAACTTATATAACATGGTGTTTACATGTTCTTTACAGCTCCCCAGAGGAAGGGTCAGATCATCACAACATTGGAAAGGAAGAGAAAGTTATAATACTTAAAGGAAAAAAATCTTTAAATTGTTTTAAAACACAATTTACAACAAACCCATTTTCAGAGCATTGGCCTATAACAGTATCCAGCAGTGAGATCAAATGGCAGATCTACTTTTAATTCTTTGAGAAATCTCCACACTGATTTTCATAGAGGCTCCAACTTTTGAAGGAAATAATAGTAATGAAGTTCCAGATATTATGCAAGTAGACTTTATAAAAGTCAACGATATTTAGCCACTGAATTCATTCACGGTTTTGCCCTTGAAGACAGATACTTGTGTCTGTTTTTCAGTCTCTGGAGCTTACAAGAACATGCATTTATGCTATTTTAACAAGATAAAAATTTGTAATTTTCCAAATGGCTTTTGAGATCATTTTATTCTGGTGAAAGTCTGTGATTCAAAGGTGAAAAGACAACTTCCATGAGTGGCAAGATGACTTTGCAGTTTGTTTGGAGGAAGTACACAGAGGTGGGAGGAAGAGAGAGCCAGAAACATAAAGAATGGAGGGTAGAGCCCAAGAGATGGTGAAAACCACGGGCTCCATCTTGAGGCTCCTCGCGGCTCTCCCAGTTTTTGGTGAAGTTGTGAAGACCAAGGTGAGTGGTGTGTTTTTGCAGGTTGATGGGACCAAGCTTCATGTCGGGACTGAGTTTAACCAAGCTAAGAAACACGTGCAGAGGTGGGCAGTGAACAGAAGGAAGCAGGGGGAAGTAATGTTTGCAAGATGTGGGTGAGGAGGGAAGCAGGCCACAGTGGGTGGTCAGTGAAGCCTTTCAAAGGCCACAGAATTGAGGGCTGCAGTCAGTTTTAGATAGGTCTCCAAGGGGTCAAGGGAGCTTAGTTGATATGTGGATTGTGCTTGATTCGAGGCAAGTCTTTTTTGCTGAGTCGAAGACATGACTAGAATATTCTTTCCTGAATTTCAGTTTCTCATGCTATTTTTAGAAAACATTAGAAAGTAATTACAGAAAAACATCTCAAGTTAGAAGAAAATGTTTATTTATTTAGCTCTGGGGTGAGGGGATGTAGAGCTTGAAACGTTATTTCACTTACCAGTAACATATGTTTACATCGCTGCCTTAATGTTCTCTCTGGAATTGGAATAATCGCCAGCATTTAGAAACCTCCAAATTTATAAATGTTGTAGCCTTTAAAAGAGGAAGCACATTCTTTTAGTCATAAAAATTCCGGCAAGGACTGAATGAATGATCTGAAACACAGGGTCAGCATAACCTTTTATCTTGCTTAGTAGTTTAAAAATCTATTTTGAGAAGCTAAAAGCAAAATGACCTTCCTCAAAGAGCTTTTTCTCTATTTAAGGTTTCAAATACATATTTTTGAGAAGACAGTAAATTCCTCTAAATTCCATTTTCTAAAAGTTTAAATGACTTTTTTTAATAGTAAAAAATATATATATATATTGCCTGAAATTCTGTTGCCTGCCTCTCCTAGACACCTATTAATATGAACTAAATCTAATCCATAATATATGCTTGGTCTAAGAACTCTGACAGAAGCCAAGTATAATTTAATATGCTGTACATCACTTGGTGACAAAGGGCATGCTATTGTTATTTTGAAGTACTGCAGATATGTTTATCTTTTAAAAAGAATCTTCACTTTTCAAATGGAAGCTTAGAATTTTGCTCATTTTGTTTGGTTTTCTAGGTGCCAGGTATTTGGCAACTATAAACTCAAATTTGATTAAGTTAGGCACACAGAAAGAATATTTCTAGTTTATAAATAAAAGAGAGCCATTTTTAGCCCACAAAAAACTAGTAAAGGGAGTACATTAAAATGTATAAGAACTCATTCAACAACACCAAAACTAGTGCACCAGTCTAAATTCCAGAGGGCAAAGGGCAGACATGCCTGTAATCCCAGCACATGCAGCTCATGCCTGTAATCCCAGCACATACAGCTCATGCCTGTAATCCCAGCACTTTGGGAGGCCAAGGAAGGAGAAGTGCTTGAGTCCAAGAGTTTGAGACTAGCCTGGGCAACATAGTAAGATCCTGACTCAATTTAAAATTAAAAAAAAAAAATTGGGAGCTGGACTATATATCTCACATGATTTTATATTTTTCCCATTCCTAAATTCATTTGCTAGGTCAAATTCTCCTTCATCCTTCTTAATGACTTCTCTGCCCATTCTGGAAGTGATCCAGGTGAATGTTCAACTCTCATGACCAACTTATGACTCCAAACCAGGATGGAAGTCAGTCTCTCCCTTTGCCAGCACTGGTAATCTCTGTAAGTGATTTTTCTAGAATAGGGGTCAAAATTTTTTCTTTAAAGGATCAATTAGTAAACATTTTTAACTTTGCGAGCCATATGACCTCTGTTTAATTATAGTGAGAAAGCAGCTACAGACAATATGAAAATGAATGAGCATCACTATGTTCCAATAAAACTTTATTTACAAAAATAGGTGTTAAGCTGGATTTGGACCCCAGGCTGTTGTGAAAATTATCAGGATCAAATTCAGTCAGATGTGTTAAAAATCCTGACAAATGGAACCATGGAAGGCCATGTGGGAGGGTTCTCATGCATATATGCCTGAGAACAAGAACTATCACAAAACACGATCACAATCTTGCACAAAGGCCATGACAACTTTACACAGAAAAATACTTCTGCAAAGACATCTACTCAACAACTGCTTGTCTGACCTTGGACTGACACCACCCACCGTGTTCCTGATCCCTGTAACCGAGGATAATTGTTTCAAAACAATGCACGTTATTCTCATTTCACCCTCAAAAATTTCTCCCACCTCCACTTTCCTGAATATCCACATAGTTTATGATTTCCATTGCAATGCTTCTTCCAAATAGATATCACTTTCTTTGAGAAAGTCTCCCTTTCTGCCCGAGACACCATGATGTGCTGACTTCTGCCTGAGAGCCTGCCCTGTGTGTCTTGACATAGGAGCTGGAGGAAGCATCACAGGGCGAGGAGAGGGGAGAAGCCTGGCTCTCTTCACCAAGTCAGTGGTGCTTCTCATCTCTCTCCTGCCACCATCCTCCCCCTCATCCCCACCACAGTGTTCTGCTTATGTTGACTGTGGAGGAGCATGAAGGATAGTGGTTCAGAGACGGGAGCGGAATCGATTGGGGGAGCTCCCAAGAAGCTCCAGCCTCGACATCCACAGCCTCCTGGTCGCCATCCTCTTGAGGTTGCGGGAAAATGAGGTTTCTGCATCTCTGTTTTAGATGAAGTCTTGAGCATCACAAGAGTCCCACTTGACCTTCTATGACATTCTCCATTTACCACCATGTGTTATTCTGTGGGTCGGTGATTTTAAGAGCCAATATAGTTCTGGGATATAGAAATACAGTTGTAGCTCGTCGGGGACAGTTGTTCATTGACTTGGTTCCAATCTCCGTCTCTCACTTTCTTAACAAAATTCCAATGCTTTCTACACATCCTAGTGTTGCCTAAGATACTACATTCTTAAAGATCTAGTGCATGCTTCTTTTGCTTCAGAGGCTTTTGTGCTTTTTCTTGTTTAATCCTTATTTTCTGTCTTAAGTTAACTTTAGCTTTTGACCAGGTCATCCGTATGGTCAATACTCAGCCTTACATGGTTGAGTCTCCCCTTCTCCTATCCCTTTTCACCTCGCATGAGCACTCTTCTTTCCCTTAACCCTGTTTTGTTTCAAATAATTTTCTTATGAAGCATCCACAATAACCCTTATTAGACTTACTCTTATGATTGTACTTTCTCTAAATGCATAGTTTCTCATCAACCTAAGAGCAACATCTTTTAAAAATGATTTTCCTCTCTCCTCTCTCACTTCTGTGTATTTTCTGGCCTCACCTGCTGCCCCTGGCTGCTCTGCTCTCCTCCTTTATTTAATAATTTTTCAGCTTCTGCCATGAGCCACAATGTTCTACCTACAGGACAGACAAAGATATAGCTCTTGCCTCCAAGGAGCTCATAGTCCAAAAAAGTGAGACTACAAACATAAAAACAAGCCATTCACACTAGGGATAATTTATTCTCTTCTTTGGTGGACTGTAGACACCCATGTCTGTAAACTGGGCACACTCCTCGTTGGATAGGAAAGATTCAGGTTGTGGTGCATTACTGCACTCTAAGACAAGGGCAGAGGAGTGGCATGTCATTACATATGGAGACTGAACCAAGAAATTGTTAACTTGCGACTTGTGGTACAACCCATTTGCATCATGGTCATGAAATGTACTCACCTCTCCCATCCCACCGAGAGAGTTGGCACAGCTCCCTTGCTATGGGGTTCTGCAGTCCCTACAGGTCCACTGCAGTGGAGAACGGAAATGGAAAAGGATCAGGGTCTGTACCAGGTCTTATGGAGGAAAAAATACAAAGATTAGCATCCAAACTGCATATGGTCTGCTTAGTAGGAGAGGTATTCAAAAGGAACAAAGAAGAAACAACCAAACCATTTTCATGGAGCAACATACCAACCAGCACAAATTGGTCTAACAGAGTTCCCATGTTCTGAAAGAACACAGAAGAGGAGAGAACAAATAAGGCGGTCATAGTTGCCTTCCAGAGGAAGAGTTTTGAGTAAGAAAGATTTAGTTTGTTTCCAATCCTCGCTATTGTAAGACACATTATGATGAACCAGTCATTGTATAAATCTCTTACTACTTTTCAAAAATTATTTTCTCAGGAAAAATGCCCCCAAATAGAATTACTAGGTCAAATGGGTACCAAAGGAGCACACATTTTTAGAGATTTTGATAGATTACCAGACAGATTCCAATTGCTTTTTAAAAGGATCGTATAAACTCATACTTCTCACCCTAGTAAAATCTTAGTAGCATCAACAATGTCTTTAAAAAGTCTCTAATTTAACAAATAAAAGTGTCTAATTTTTTTCTTTGCATTTCCTTGATTACTAATGATTTTGAACATTTTATTATATGCTTCTTAGTCATTGTTGTGGTCTCTGTTACAAACTACTGTCTCTTTTGGTCTTTTATTCCATGGGTCCTCTATATATGAGTTTTATAACAGCAATTGAACATCATCTAAACTGATATGTGGTGCTACTCTGTAACATTAGACTGATAGGCATTCAGAGTTGAAACTTTTATGTTTCTCTTTTTCTTCCTTCCTTCCTCCCTCCCTCCCTCCCTCCCTCTCTCCCTTCCTTCCTTCCTGCCTTCCTTCCTTCCTTCCTTTTTTCCTTTGTCAAAGTCTCACTCTATCAATCACGCTGGAGTACAGTGGCACAGTGGCATGACCACCTCCTGTTCAAGTGATACTCTTGCCTTAGCCTCCCGAGTAGCTGGGATTACAGGCACATGCCACCAACCACACCTGACTAATTAAAATTTTTTTTTCCTTTTTTTTGTATAGAGGAGGTCTCATATTGCCCAGTCTGGTCTCAAGCTCCTGGGATCAAGTAATCCTCCCACCCTGGCCTCCCAGAGTGTTGGGATTACAGGCATGAGCTACTGTGTCCAGCCACTTTTATGGTTCTTAAGACAGATCAAGGAGGTTATGTTCAGATGAACACTCTCAGATCAGGACATAATTCTGTAATTTGCATGTGCTACAGTTCTACTAGAATGAGGGTTACGAATCTCAGCATCATATGCAAGATACATCTGCATGTAATCCTCAAATTTGATCAAAACCTTTGATGCAAAAAGAGGATTTTACTTGTAAAAGTGCATTCTAAGTATAAAGTGATACAAGTCTGCATGCGGATGTGATAAAACTCATTTTACAATCTCGATCTGGAAAAAAAATTTAATTGTTTTTCTAACTTCATAAGATGTTAAAACTGAGTATAGTTTTATAAACCTAACTTTCTGTCAAACCTTGAAAAAGGCCTATATAATAACCTAAGTTAGTTTTCTAGATCTTTAGTTTTTTTACATGCAAAATGTACAGTTACAATAAATTTTTATTTTTAATTTTATAGGTCAAAAGGATAAAAATGTGGTATTTGTATTATCAGACCCCTGGCCCTTTGTGTTTACTTTTGTTGATTATTATGCTATTTTTGTATATGCTTCGATTCTTTAAATATCAGTTCTATGCATAAGTACTAGTCATAGTTCTGTTTTTTACTCATGAATGATTTTTAATGAAAAGAAATATAGAATTTAGCATAAAAAAGCAAAAGGATGTAAAGTCTAGGCAAAAAGTGTCTTTAAAGGCTGTGGCTTAATACAATGTAGAAGCAAATCTCCCAAAAACAAACTTGGTGTGTGGAAATGAGTTTTAGAATGAGATTCAGTTTCCTCATCTGACTTTGATGGAGTGACATCAAAAAGTGGTAGCTTCAATATGATGTCACCTTTGCATTTATTGTGTTTTGTGTATTTTATTAAGTGCTTTCAGGCTGCAGGTACCTCTCGGAGATAACTAGCTCTCCTTCAGATAAATGAATAAGTAGTGATGCTCTGCCCTTTGCATTCAAATGAGACATTACCACTCTCAGTTGGGTCTGTCTTTGAGTTATTTGACCAGTGAAAATGACTGGTGTTAATAAGAAGCATTTCACGCTCCATTTGAAAAAACTCAAAAATGCCAAGTAAGTAACTCAAGAGTAACTGTGAGGGAAAGATGTAAGTGGCAGAGAAAAAACCAAAGGACAAGACAATGAAATTATGGTTCATGGTCATCTGTATTGGCTCCATTTTCTGTTTGCTCTAATAATTGAAATTCTGCACTATGTTTGGAAATAGAGATACGATGCTTTTTAAAAAAAGTTTCCAAACTATACTTCTAGTACTTTTGTTTACTCTGACCTGATTTCTCTCCCACAATCAACAGTCTACTGCCTTGACCTACCATCATTTATCCAGTCTCCTGTTGATGTACGTGTGGGTTGCTTCCAACTTTTAAGTGTTATAAATATATATTCTTTGAACATTCTTTGTACAAGTTATTTTGTGAATATGTATTTTCATTTCTAAGTTAGACTTGATCAGTCAAAAATGTTTATGTTTATAAGAAATGGTCAAAATATTTTCTAATTTGTTGTATCACTTTAGACTTTAATTAGCAATGTATGAGAGTTCCAGATGTTCCACATCCTTACCAATATTTGATGTTTTTAGCCGGGCTCGGTGGCTCAGCCTGTAATCCCGCGCCTTTGGGAGGCTGAGGTGAGTGGATTGCCTAAGCCCGCGGGTTCGAGACCCGCCCAGGCAGCGAGACCTCATCTCTACAATAGATCAAAAAATCAGCCGGGCGTGGTAGTGCTCGCCTGTAATTCTGGCTACTCGGAAGGCTGAGGCAGAAGGATCGCCGGAGCCCAGCAGGCGAGGCTGCGGTGGCCGGGAGCGGCCACTGCACTCCAATCTGGGCGACCGAGTGAGACTCCAACTCAAAAAAAACCAAAAAACCAAAAAAAAAAAAAAAAAAATTGATGTTTTTATGGTATCTCATTGACAGGTTTTGATTTGCATTTCCCTAACGCTTAATGATGTGAATCATATTTTCAGGAATTTATTATCACTATGTTGATCTTCTTTTGTGAGGTCTCTACTCAAATCCTATGCCCACTTTTTCATTGGCTTATTTTGTAGTCATTAAGTTGTATAAATTCTTTGTATACTCTAGATATGAGTCAACTGGCAGATACGTGTATTAATAATTTCTCCCACTCTGTGACTTGTCTTTCATTTTCTCAATGACATCTATTACCATTATGCTTCTTATTTCTAGTTCTTATGTAAGAAGTTTTAAAATTTTTAATAAGTTTGTATTTGTCAAACTTTTGTTTTCTTTTATAGATGGTACTTTTGAGGTTGAGTTTAGAACTTTTTAAATAGTAGTGGTAAGAATGGACATCATTGCTTTGTTCCTGAAATTACTGGGAAGCCAAGCAAATATTTACTGTTAAGGATAAAGTTAGTTGAAGGATTTCCATAGATGCCCATAGTTAAGTTGAAGAAGATCCCTTTTACTTATGGTTTCCTAAGAGTTTGTTCCATAGGTGTTGAATTTTTCCAATATTTTTACTGCATATACTGAGATAATCATATACATTTTTATCTTATTCTATGATTTTACTACTCATCATATCATAATTATATTGATTGATTTTATAATTACATTGATTGACTTTGTAATATTAAAAACTTTGCATTTCCTGAGATGAAAGCCAAGGTTACAGAATGTATTATCATTTTTATATATTGTTGGAACTTATTTACTAATATTTTTTTAAGGAGTTTAGCATCAATATTTATAAAAACTATTGATCTGGACTTCTTTTCTTGTAATACCTTTGTCTGGCATAATAATCAAGGTAATTCTGACCTTATAAAATGAAAGGGTGAGTGGTCACTCTCCTTGTTTTGAGATATTTTGTGCAAGACTGGCATTATTTCTTTCTTAAATGTCTGTGAGAATTTATCAGTGAATTTCTCTGGGACCAGAATTTCCTCTGTGAGAGGGTTTTTAATTATAAATTCAGTTTCATGTGTCAGCTTTGGTAATTGGTAGCTTTCAAATAAATTGATTTTACCTTAGTTTTCAAACTTATTAGCATGGTGGTGTTTATAACTTGCCCTTCTTATTCTTTTAACGACATGAAATAGCTAATGATGGCCCTTTTTTCTTCCTGATATTGATAATGTATGTCTTACTTTTTAAAAAAATTAATCTATCTCGTCTTATGATCTTCTAAAAACACAAGTCTTTGGTTTTGTTTATCTTTATTGTTTCCCCCTTTTCTTTTCTTTTCTTTTCTTTTTTTTTTATTTTTTCAAGTTGGAGTCTCACTCTGTCGCCCAGGCTGGAGTGCAGTGGCACGCTGCTCACGGCCACTGTAGCCTCGACCTGCTGGCTCCGGCGATCCTTCCGCCTCAGCCTTCCAAGCAGCTGGAACGACAGGTGCGCACAACCACGTCCGGCTAATTTTTGATTTATTGTAGAAATAAGGTCTCGCCAAGTTGTCCAGGCGGGTCTGAAACCCGCGGGCTCAGGCAATCCACTCACCTCAGCCTCCCAAAGCGCGGGATTACAAGGCTGAGCCACCGAGCCCGGCTTGTTTCCCCCTTTTCTGTAATTGATGTCCCTATCACCATTATATTTTGCTCTCACTAAGTTTGGGGCTAATTTGCTCTTTAATTTGGAGTTCATACGTTCTTAGTAGCTTTGATGTTAATTCTAGCTACTTAAGGTAGAAAATAAGATCATTAATTTGAGAGTTTTCTTTTCCATAAAATTAAAAAATGATAAATCCTCCTCCAGGGAATGAATTAGTTGCATTCTACAAATTTTGATTTTTTTAAGGTTATTTCACTTAGTTCAAAATATTTTCTAATTTCTTATTTGATCCATGATCTGTTAATAAGTATTTTAGTTAATTTCTAAATATTTGGAATTTTTTAAGATAGGTTTTTGTGTTTTCCTCTAACTTAATTCTATTATGATTCCAGAATATACTCTGTATAATATAAATCTTTACAAATATACTAAATTTTTATGATTTAACATATAACATTTTGATGTATGTTACAGTATACTTGAAAAGTATATGTATTCTGAGAAGTATATGCATTCTTGAAAAGTATTTGTATTCTCCTATTGTTGGTTTTAGTGTTCTGTAAATCTTGGGTCAAGTTGGATGATAGTATTCATGCCTTATATACACTTACTGATTTCTGCCTATTTGTTCTATCAATTACTGAGAATTAAGTGTTGAAATCTTTATTAGTTGTGAAGTTTTAAATTTCTCTTTTTAGTTTGGTCTGTTTTTGCTTTATGTATTTTTAAGTTTTTTATTAGGTGCATTACACTTAGTATTGTTGTGTCTTCTTGATATATTGAACCTTTCATTTTATTAAGTGTCTTTCTTTATCTTTAAAAATATTGCTTGTTCGGAAGTCGACTTTTCTTGTTATTTATATAGCTACTTTATCTTTCCTATGATTATAGTTTATATGAGCCATCTTTTTATATATAATATCGCTTTGTATTTAAGCTTCAAGTGCATTTCTTGTAGACAACATAGAATTAGGTCTTACTTTTTGATGCAGTCTGATATTCCTACTTTTTCATTGGCATGTTAAATCATATATATTTAATACAATTGTCAATATGCTTGCTCATGTCTTCTATTCTCCTATATATACTATGTTCCTTTTCTACTTTTTTTTTTTTTTTGCCTTTTTTTGGATTCATTAAGTATTTTTCAGAGTTCTGTTTATTGCCTCTACGGGCTTACCCTTTTGAGTTTTCTCCAGTAGTTTCTGTAATATCAACAATACTTGTCTTTAATTTATCAATGTTTACCTTCAAATACAATTGTGCCACTTTATGTGTGATGGGACGATTTGACATAGTATACCTCTAATTTTTTTCTGCTCATCTTTTTTGCCATGCATTTTACAGTCGCCACAATAAATTGTTCTTATTTTGGCTTCGATTAATCAATTATCTCTTAAGGACATTTTAAAAAAAGAAAAATGTCTTTTATATATGTCCACATATTTATTATTTTTAATGGTCTTCTTTCCTTTTGTGTAGACCACCATTTTCCTCTAATATTATTTTTTAATTTTGCCTAAACAACTTCCTTTAATATTTTTTGAAGTTTGGTTCTACTGTGGACAAACTTTCTCAACTGTTGTTTTGCCACACAATATCAGTTTCACCTTAAATATAAGCATATTTTTGCTGGATATTGAATTCTATGTTAATTTTTTTCTTTCAACCATTTATTGAAACCATTCAGTTGTCTTCTGGCTTGCTGTGCTTTTATAAGACTGCAGAAGCCATTCTCAGCTTTGTTCCTTGTATATAATATATCACTTTTCCTGTGGCTGCTTTTAAGATTTTTCTCTTCATCATTGATTTTACCTATTTGTCATGATGTGTACCTTGTACATATATGTATATGCATTTATTTTCTGCTAGAGTTTTGTCGCACTTCTTAGATCTGAGTTTATATAGTTTCTATTATATTGGGAGAAATTTCATCCATCATTCTTTAAATATTTTGTCTACCATCCCCTTTTTCTCCATCATGTATGTTGACACTATTTGATATTATCTCTTAGGTCAGGGGTCCCCCACCCCGGGGCCATGGACCAGTACTGTCATGGTCTGTTAGGAGTTGGGCCACATGGTAAGAGGTGAGCAGTGCGCAACCAGTGAAGCTTCATCTGTATTTACAGCTGCTCCCATTGTTTACATTACTGCCTGAGTTCCACGTTCTGTCAGATCAGTGGTGGCATTAGATTCTCATAGGAGCATGAACCCTATTGTGAACTGTGCATGTGAGGGATCTAGGATGCACGCTCCTTATGAGAATCTAATGCCTGATGATCTGAGGTGGAACTGAGGCAGTGATGCTAATACTGGGGAGTGGCTGCAAATACAGATTAACATTAACAGTGAGGTCTGAGCCAGGCTTGGTGGCTCAGCCTGTAATCCCGTGCCCTTGGGAGGCTGAGGTGAGTGGATGGCCTGAGCCCGCGGGTTCGAGACCCGCCTGGGCAACTTGGCGAGACCTCATCTCTACAATAAATCAAAAATCAGCTGGACATGGTAGCGCAGGCCTGTAATTCTGGCCACTCGGAAGGCTGAGGTGGAAGGATCGCCGGAGCCCAGTAAGGTCAAGGCTGCGGTGGCCGGGAGCGGCCGCTGCACTCCAGTCTGGGCGACAGAGCAAGACCAACTCAAAACAAACAAACAAACAAACAAAAAAACCAGTGAGGTCTGACTGCACATTTCTTTGCCCACCATCCGTGGAAAAATTGACTTCCACAAAACGAGTCCCTGATGCCAAAAAGGTTGGGAACCACTGCCCTAGGTAATAAGGATTTGTTATTATTTTTCAGATTTTTAGCCTCTACAGTGTGGTTTGAATAGTTTCTATTATTATGTCTTCATTTCCCCATTTTTTTTCTTCAGTGATATCTAATTTGTTGGTAAGTTCACGCAATGATTTTTAACAGTTTCAGATATTGTATTTTTTTCTAAATTATCCACTTAGGTATGTTTTAGAAATTTCATCTCTCTCTCTCTCCATTAGGTTTGTTTTCCTTTAATTTACTGTGCATATTTATAATAGTCTTGAAATTTTTAACTTCTTGTTCTACCATGCATACCATTTCTTCATCTGTTTTTATGAACTAATTTTTCTTCCAGTTTTGAGTTACATTTTTCTGCTTCTACCGTATCTAACAATCTTTGACAGGATGCTAGACATTGTTAATGTTAGCTTGATGAGTGCTCTGGCCTTTATAAAAAAAAAATCTTGAGATTTGTTATGTCCAGGAGTTTGTTGCTTATGGTTCGGCTTTATCTTGTCAAGGTTGGTTTTTTGTTGTGGTGGTGGTTGTTCTTTTTTTTAAGTTGGAGTCTCACTCTGTCACCCAGCCTTCAAGGTTGAGTTTTAGTATTTTTTTAATGTAATTCTAGTGTTGCCTTTATTCTAGGATGCCCTAGTTTTCCAAGAAGCTTTCTTCACTACATTTGAGTGAAACCCAAATTAACAAAATATGAGAAACTACAGATCTACTCTCCATTGTCATGTTCTTGGCATGATTTTGAGTGGAACAGAAGAATTTTTAGACTGAGTTATTTGTTTCTGCATCTCAGGCTCTTCTAGAGTGTACAATGGGGCTATTCCTGCTAGCACACACTGCTATTTAAGGCTCATATGATTTCTCCTTGTCCCTCGCCCCAAATCTTTCTATTTATGGCAGACCTGATTCTATGTCTGCCACCTTCAGGTGAAGATATTACTCCAGCTTTTTGCTCAACTGTGAAGAGTTTATTTTTCTCTAAAATTGAGTTCACAGAAATTCTGAATTACCTGTGTCCAACGTTCTTTGTTACTCCATAGAAAAATGACATTTTTGTTTTTCTGGGTTTTTCTTATTGTTATTATAAGACCAAAGATATTCCCTACTTTTCTATATCCTAGTTGAACAGATGTCTTCAAAATTATCTTTTCAAGTTTTTAATTTTTACTTTAGTAATGAACTTTAATACATTTCATAGCTGAATAATTTACCTCACAAGTACAAATACATCCAAATGGAGGCAGCGCATTGTTGGCTACATTTATAATGATTTTTAAATTGATTATTTCTGTCTCCCCTGCCAGTTTATGTACCAGTATTTGTCTTATAACTTGATTTATATTTTCTGGCATAAACTGGTTATCTTGTGAACTGATCTAAAAGTATATAAGTATAGAAATATATGATATATGTTTTTGTATGTGTATTTATTTTTGTATTTCTTATTCAACATGTATATACATGCACACACATTAAAATCTTTATAGCTAATTGAAACTCTTAAAATGGGAGATCTTCAAATATGGTAGAAAAACTTATATTCAATGAGAATTGTTACAGGTGATGTACACATTTTTAGCAATAAAATTACACAGTAATGGAAATATTTCAAAACATCAATTTTAAGGTGTTCGTTTATGTAGTAAATATGTTTTTAAAAGAAGAAATTCCTTTCCTTTTTTTTTTTTTTAAATAAATTACCATTTTTTGCTTCTTCCCAAAGGGCAGTCTAAATGTCTGTGTGTTTTAAATAAAATACTATCTGGTCTGAAGAATTGCTACAGTCTCCAAACTGACTTTACATAATGCTCTCTCTCTCTCTCTCTCTCTCTCTCTCTCTCTCTCTCTCTCTCTCTCTTTCTCATCTGCTCTCTGTGCTGCTTTCACAATAGTCTTACTTAAAATAAACCTGGACCTTGGCATACCCTACTGTTACAAACCTCCAAGGATGTGCAGTTGGCTTCAGGATGAGTGCTAAACTCCTTAGCATGCATAAAACCCTCCACAGATATTCAAGGTCACTTTTGATCATTCCAAGTTATGTCCCATAGGTTCCAACCTCCCTATCCTTTTCATTACTCCCCAGGTACTGAGCATCCTTCAGGCCTTTGAACATTTTCATGGTTTGCTCCTTTGTTTAAAATAGTCTTCTTCCTCTTGCTGTTTAATACATTTCTACTTATCTCTTCAACACCCAGTGTAAATGTCAGAATTTGCTGAGAAACTTGTCTTCACCTTCAGAACCAGAGCTGAGGTTTCCCTTCATAGCAATCCACTCCTACCCCACTTAAAGTCACATGCTAATGTGGTATGATAATCTGCTGACAAGAGAGGTTTACTTCCCAGCTAGACAGTGAACAGCTTGACTTGTCTTATTCAACTTTGATTTCCAGCACCTAATAAAGGGCCTGAGACCAAGTAGAAACTCAATAAATGTTAAAATGAACAAAAGAAGCAGACAGATATGGCATATAAAAGAAAATACGTCATATCTGAGAATTTGAAAATGTTTTATCTAAATGTTTTTATTTATTTTCATGATAAAGTCAGAAGGAGATTGCATGAGACCAGGTCGCCAAAGATTCTATAATTTGTTTTCATTTCTGGATTTTTCCAGCAAGAGAAAGAGCGTGGTTCTCGTGGTAGACTGTAGCTGCTTTTAGTTTGAATTGTCCTGTTTTCAGTAATACGAATGATGATTAACTGCTAGAATTCAATAATGAATAGCAAGATTAAGTGATGACTGAGGTTTAATTTAAATATATGGCCTTCAATTAAGTGACAGAATGTGGGGTTTTGAGTCAAAATTTGAAGTATTATTTGTGATGGTATCCGTGGTAAATAATAGATAATAGATTAAAATGAAGAAAGGAAATTTTTTAGAGAAAGATGAAAAGTCTTTAGACAGTAAGACCTACTAGACTGTGAAATAGGCTTTCAAGTAAAGTGATGGAAGCACAATCCCTGGAGACATTCTAAATAAAGGGACAATGGACTAGAAAGTACTTTGCAGAGAATAATTCGGCATCGATGACTGGAGTGAGAAGGGGCAGGGAGATGGGGTGCTGACCAGATGTGGCCTGGAGCAAGGCTATGCATGATCAGAGGAGGATGGGCTGAGATCTGGGAGTCCTGAAGGGGGGTTTCTGAAGAGAGAAGCAAAGTCAGAATCAGTAATGGGAGGAGGGACACTGGAATTAGAATCAACGCGGCACACAGACAGATATTTGCAGGTCGGTGGAAAAGGCTGCCTAGAATCAGACACTGACGATGCAAAAGATGCTTGGACGGAGTAGATGTTGCTCAAAGAGAAACTGCTAGATTAGAAGAGTTTAATCCTTACATAATGGGTAGTAGGAAAAAAACATGGAGATTCCTGAACTTGGAGTTTGCCCCATACAAGAGAGTATATGAAGTCACTTACAATCTGTCTCCTGAGGGAAGGAAGGAATGGGAAGGGACTGGAGACAAGGTGTCATTTGTGTCTGCAAGTCTTGCATCCGACAGAGCACAAGTATTCGCTGAACATTTGTTGAATAAAGGAAAGAATGACTGAATGAAATTTACATAACCAAAGCACAGTTACGAAAAAATTAGTTTTATAGTATGGTAGGACAACCATGGAGAAAACCCTCAGAGCATGAGATAGAGTACTGGCTTTCAAAAATGGTGTCCAAATAAGAAATTTATGTTAAGCTGTGTCTCAGTTTATACACACATACCCAAATACGTGTTTGTGTCCAGAACAGCGCTTTCGTGTAAAGTAAGAGATGATTTGAAATCATATTAAATATTCTGCTTTCTTTCTTAGAAAGTGTTGACTGGGATATACTAAATTGATTTCATGGCAGGCTAATGCTAACAGGCCACAACCCGTAGTGTGAAAAGCATTGATGTAGAGATAAATAACTAATTACTACAATCAGATGAGACACAGTAAGCAGGATACATTCTTGAAGAACTGTTGAAGTACGGCATTTCTGAAAGAAATTCCCAGTAGCTGACCCATGAGTTGGTCAGACCATGGAGATGCAGCTGGTCATATGGAGTAAAGGTACTGTTATCTAAGACAAACTGTGAGAATTGTTCATCTGTGCCTGCCAGAGCCTGTTTGGTATTCATATACATGCTTCAAAACACAGACTCAGAGCACTTTCTGGAAATTTCTTAGTGACTCTTAGGGGTGGGACTCAGTTAAGCATCCAGTGGGTCGTTTTGATAACTCACTAAACTCACTCAATTAGGTTAATGGCAGCATACCGCAGAAAGTGCCAAAGAAAGTTATTATTATTGTTGTTGCTTTTATAGAAAATATGTCGTGGGTCTCCTAATCTAGGACAGAGTTGAAGTGAATTTTAGGGTTAAATATTAATCCCACCAAGCTTTTCATCTTCCAGATTTTTTTCCCAGTGACGCATCCTCTTCTCATTTTTTGCAATTCCTTCCAGCCCAAATCTCTTAGATAAAAATGTTTGCAAGTTGTTCTAATTCTGTTGCTCTTCCCACTGTCAGACACAGAAAACCATTTTGCTGTCTTAGCTTCCCAACAGGCCTGTTGATCTAATTCTCCCTTCATTTCTAAATAGGCTTAAAATGATCCTCTCTGGTATTCATTTCTCTCCTGACACACCAGTCAAAGGCCATCTTACTTCTCGTTACTCTGGCTGACAGTAATATATTCTTTTCTCTTCTTGTCCTTAACTGACGTTGTTTATACTCATAGGAATCCTTTATCCCTCTTCCTTCCTGGTAGTTTTAAAAACCCACCTATGTTCACACCTCATTTGTCTGAGAACATTCCCTTGTGAAGCCTTGTTGGCAGTTACTTGGTCCTTTGGAAGCGCTTTTTCAATCTTGGCCTCCCCTCTGGGTCCTAATTACGTGTTTCTGAAAATTCTTCAGCTTTTTTACAGATTCATGGATGGCAATGCAGTGGGGTTTTAATTAATGGCTCCTCCAGGAAAGAAGACCTTTATAATCCACTGTGTCTGTATTTTTTAAAAAGGCAAAACAAAATCTTCTTTATAGATTTTTGGGAAACAGCCTGGTTTGCTATACATGCCCAATGGAGACAAATTATCCTTTGCTACCCTTATGCAAGGAGCATAGGGTGAAAGTGTTGGATCCTTGTGTGGCGGAGCTAAAGGAGTCTCTGTCTGGAGATGGACACATCTGGTTTTAATACTGGACCTGCCGCTTATTTGCTCTGTGAGTTTGGGCTGGCTACTTAGTCACTCTGGGTCTCAATTTCTCTACCTGCAATATAAGCATAACACTATTGGCCTTATGAGAATAAAGGTTCAAATTAGATTATGTACACTGCATGCCTAGCACCATGGTTCTCAAACTTTGATGTTATCATGATCACCTAGAAATTAATAAGGGATAGAGAAGCCTACATGCACTGGAGTCAAGTAAGGTTCTCTGTATTTTTATCAAGATTCCCTTGTGATTCTGGTGCACACCAAAGTTGGAGAAACGTTAGTCTAGCATCTTGCGGAAATTCAATGTATACTAGCCCTTTGCCTATTTTTATGCTTAATATTGTCGACAAGCAATTTTAAGTAATTTAAAGGAAATTAATTTTGACTTAACCTTAAATTTCAAAGTTCAGAGAGGTAGAAAGAAAAGGAGTTATGATGAAGATAAATCTATCTTATTTCTTCCAATCTATATCCCTAGAGACCAGATCTTTTAGTCTAACATTGCAGTTTGTGAATGGTAATTGTCATCTTTTGCATATTGATAGGAAAGAAAGCATACATTTTTTTTTT
This sequence comes from Cephalopachus bancanus, assembly GCA_027257055.1. NCBI lineage: Eukaryota > Metazoa > Chordata > Mammalia > Primates > Tarsiidae > Cephalopachus > Cephalopachus bancanus. The sequence continues at coordinate 1,401,494 of JAPVLO010000392.1, forward strand.
TTTTTTTGAGTTGGAGTCTCACTTGGTCGCCCAGACTGGAGTGCAGTGGCCACTCCCAGCCACCGCGGCCTCGACCTGCTGGGCTCCAGCGATCCTTCCGCCTCAGCCTTCCGAGTAGCCGGAATTACAGGCATGCACTACCACGCCCGGCTGATTTTTTTATTTATTGCAGAGATGAGGCCTCGCTGCCCAGGCGGGGCTCAAACCCACGGGCTCAGGCAATCCACTCACCTCAGCCTCCCAAAGGCGCGGGATTACTTTCAAGCCGGGCTCAGTGGCTCAGCCTGTAATCCCGCGCCTTTGGGAGGCTGAGGTGAGTGGATTGCCTGAGCCCGTGGATTCGAGACCCGCCTGGGCAGCGAGGCCTCATCTCTGCAATAAATAAAAAAATCAGCCGGGCGTGGTAGCGCATGCCTGTAATTCCAGCTCCTTGGAAGGCTGAGGCGGAAGGATCACCGGAGCCCAGCAGGTCGAGGCTGCGGTGGCCGGGAGCAGCCTCTGCACTCCAGTCTGGGACAGAGTGAGACTCCAACTCAAAAAAAATAGCAAAAAAGAAAAGAAAAGAAAAGAAAACATGACCTTCTAATTAATGTACTTTTTCTGGCAATGCTCTGATTTGAATGATTGTTTATGAATTCAGTTAGTCATTAAAAAAACTATTTTGTTTTTCCAAGAACTTTTTATCAGTACCTACTAGAGTTCGTTACCTATTGCTCTCAGATGACCCCCAGAATTTAGTGGCTTAATACAACAATGAACGTTTATTACTTTCACAATCTCTATGGGTCAGGAATTTGGGAATAGTTTAGCTGGGTGGGTGACATCAAGGTATTCGCCATAGCTAAAATCATCTGAAGACCTTGCTGAGGCTGGAGGATTGCTTTCAAGGTGGTCCTCCCCCATGGCTGGCAAGCTGGCTCTCTCGTTCCCAGGACAGGAATGAAGACTCATCTCAGCTGGAACACAGAGAAAAGACAAAAACTCTTGACACTTGAAAGAGAGAGACTACTCCATCATAAGTTCGAATCTTTAGGAATCTCCTACCACTGAGGATGAAACTTACATAATATTTGAAATACAACATAGAACTTGGCTGCCATTAAAAGTGGGCCAGGATCATTTGAATTTTCCACCACTGAGGCCCAGTGGCACAGGGTCAAGAACTTTAGATGAGCCAAAACAATAGAGAACTCTCCCCAACTACATGTCCAGTCTAGCAAATGTCAAGCAATGAGCACTCTACCCCTGGGGAAGAAGCAGAAGCGTGTACAAGATCTTCTCTGAGGTTCAGAGACACAGAGGAAGCCTAGAGATGAGTGAAAAATTCTTTAGCAGCGCATGCCATGTTCTAAACATAAAATAATGCTAGAAAATATATCTATGGTGCACTGACAGCAATTATAGCAACAAATTGCAAATCTAGCTCAACAACTTTTTCTTCTCTCTCTCTCTTCTCTTTCTGGGATTCCAATGACATGAATATTGGACTGTTCAATATTGTCCTACCACTCTTGGGCGTACCATCTTTTAAAAACTCCTTAAAGGTCTCAACCTTTACTGTAAAGACCTAGCAGAAAAAGAGGCATAGATACTATTTATCTCAGTGTCTGTTGTTGTACAGATGATGTCTAGCTTTCAATGAAAAGTGTAAGATACACAAAAAAGCAAAGAAAAGCAACTTACTATTAAAAGGCAAATCAATCAACAGAACCAGACTTAGAAGGGAGTATGATATTGAAACTACCAGACAGAATTTAATATAACAATGATCAATGTGGTAATTAATAAAGCAGACAACAGGTATGAAGAGATTGGGGAGTTCAGCACATCAATGGAAATGATAAGAAAGCATAAAATAAAAATTCGAGAAATAAAAATAGAGTAACAGAGATAATTAATGCCTTCCATGGTCCCTTCACTAAACTTGACACAGATAAGGAAATAGTGTATTTAAAGGTGAGCCAATAAAGATGCCAATTTTATATAAGGAGTTTTAAAAAGATGGTACGCCCAAGAGTGGTAGGACAATATTGAACAGTCCAATATTCATGTCACTGGAATCCCAGAAAGAGAAGAGAGAGAGAGAAGAGAAAAGATGTATTTAAAGAGATAATGACTGAGTTTTCCACATCAAAGGTATCAAATACCAAATCTAAAAAAACTTAGAGAAAATAAAGCAATATAAAAACAACAGCAACAACACACACACATCGAAGGATTCAAACTGCTGACAATAACAACAAAAATCCTGAACGAAGGCAAAGAAAATAAAGACATACTACATAGAAATGGAGAAAACAAGCATTAAAGCAAACTTCTCATAAGAAACTCCACAAGGAAAGAAAGAGGGAGCCAGTCAGACTGTGCAAGTCCCTGTGTGAGTACGTGTGTGGATGAATTTTCACGTGTGTCTCTTTGAAGTGGGCGGGCGAGGGGCTGACTGAGTGGAAGACTTGGGACAAGTGGCCAAGGCTCTCCTGGTGAAGCAGCTGGTGCCAGCAGCTGCTCTGCTTGGACTCTAGCACCTCCCAGGGCCCAGAAGTCCAGCACCATTTTCTAAAATCAACAAACCTTTTCCAAGGGAGAAACTGTCAGGAGCGACCACCATTGCCAGACCTCCCTACCCCACGTGCCAGGTCAGACACTGGCAGTGAGGGCTGAGGAGGGAGTGCAGTGAGGGAACCACAGGCAGAGTCCCCCTGGAGAAGATGAAATAGGCACCCTGCCACCATCTTGAAAACTGGGTAGGGACGGACTCCGGCTTGCTCACCACGGAGCAACAAACCCGCTCTCTGTGACCCGCAGGTTGACTACCCAGGAGTTGATTGTGACCCAGAGGGAATATCCTGAAAGCACAAACTTGAGAGGGACAGGATGAGTGTGGAGTCTTAGGGCCCGACCCCCTACCCTGATCCAGCTGTGGGACAAAGGTGTGACCGGAAAAGGACAAAGAAGACTCCCCAAGAGATCAGTGGTGAGTCCTGGGCTGACCCAACCCCTTCCTCCCCAGCAGGCCTCTGCACGTCAGACCCACATGGATGGGATGCAACTGAGAGGGACAAACTCAGGATGGCAGCTGTGCTAGGAGAACTCTACTGTGGGATAAGCCTGGCCGGGGCACCTGCTGCCAGCACCTGGGGAGGAGACAATCTCACTGCCCACTGGAGGGGATCCCCTGACCTCATGAGCTTGGGAGGGGAGGACTGTCATCCCACCCAGCCCCTCCCCCCCACCAGGCTCCCACCCCGGGGGAGATTGTGAACAAGCCAGCATTCCCACGGGAGTAGGCAGGTGTGCTTACCTGTAAGCAGCAGAGAGGAACGATTACAGAACCTGCCCCCAAAGGGTGGTTAGTGCCCAGAAATTCTTTTTTAATTCTTTTTTTCTTTTTTTTTCTTTTGTTTTGATTTAGTGTGTCTGTGTGAATGTGTGTGTGAGGGTTCGATTTACATCCCTCCCTTTTGTTGTTCTTCTTTTGTTTTTTTTATTTTTTGTTTGTTTTTTGGATTCTTCTTTTGTTTTGGATTTGTATGTGTGGGGGGGGTTGATTTGCATTCACCCCTTTTTTTATTTTGTTTTGTTCTCCTGTTTTGGCTCAGTGTGTGTGAATGTGTATGTGAGGGTTTGATTTGCATTCCTCCTCTCCTTTTTTTTTTCTTCTTCCTCTTTCATTTTCTGGTGTGTGGGTTTGTTCAGTTTCCCTGTTTTTGCTTTTTTGTGTGTTTTCTGTTCTGCTGGTTTTGGTCTGTTTTTTGTTTCTTTTGTTGTTGTTGTTGTTGTTGTTGTTGTTGCTTTTGTTTTTCTGTAGTTTATTTCATTTTTTAATTATTTCTGTCCATTCTATTTAATTCTACTCTTCTCTGTTCTCGTTATTGCTACTTTTTCTTGGACTCAGAGGGTTCACACATGTACTCATTGCATCGTTATGTAAAGTGGTGGTGGGGAGTGGGTCTCAGGAGGCCCATACACCAGTCAGTGAACACTGAAACTTGCAAGTAGTTTCTGAATCCTAGCTCCCCACCTTCCTTATTTGACTCTCAAAACTACAAGAAAGAGCAAAACTTCATACCCCTAGTTCTGTAGCCCTGTTTTAAAACAGAACAAATTTGAAGGCTCAGAGCAGGGCAGAATAGAGGGCTGAACAAACAACAGAAGTGAAAGCCCTGCCCACTACCACTGAATAATGGAATTAAAAAGATCTGTCACAAATGAGGAAAAATCAATGGAAGAACACAGGTAATTCCCAGTGTACCAAAGAGGCAACACCCGAAAAATCGGACCTCAGAACCCAAACTATGGAAATTACCAATGATTGGCCCCAGAGTATAACAGGGATTAGGGAATGGATAAAAAGAGTGAATAAGACTCAAGAAAGACAAGATGCAACACTGAAAGAACTTGTGACAGAGAATTTGGCCATAAAAAACTTCATCCAGGAAATAAATAACAAGATGACAAGCAGGGAAAGCAGAATCAACCAAGCAGAAGAAAGAATCTCAGAGCTTGAAGACCAACCCATGGAATTAACTTGATCTGTTAAAAACATAGAAAGAAAACTCAGAAAGAACAAAGCCTCCAAGAGATGTGTGATTATATCAAGAGGCCGAATTTACATCTGACTGGTATCCCAGAAGAAGAAAAGGAAACAGAGAATACTTTGGAACAAGTTTTCTAGGAGGCTAACCAAGAAAACTTTCCCCATCTCACCAGAGATGCAGCCATCCAAACTCAAGAGATTTAGAGAACCCCTGCAAGACATCAAATGAGAAGACCAACTCCTAGACACATAGTAATTATATAGCAAAACACACACACACACACACACACACACACCATTTTCATTGCCCACTGATCAGTTGATGGGCTTTTAGGTTGATTCTGTACATTTGCAATTGTGAATTGTGCTGCAATGAACATGAACATGCAGGAGCAAGTATCTTTTTTGTATAACAACCTCTGTTCCTTTGGGTAGATACCAAGTTGTGGGAATGCTAGATCAAATGGTAGATCTACTTTTAGTTCATTGAGAAATCTCCATACCAATTTCTATAAGTTGTACTAATCTACACTCCAACCAATAGTGTATTAGCATTCTCTTTTCACCACATCTACGCTAGCACATATTGTTTTACTTTTTATTTTTAAGCAATAGCAATTTTGAATGGTATAATGTATTTTCTCATTGTGGTTTTAATTTGAATTTCTCTGATAATTAGTGATATTGAGCATTTTTATATCTGTTGACCATTTTATTACCTATACATATACAAATAACATATTTGGGAAGATGTCAGTTCATATCATTTGTCCACTTTTTAAGGGGTCATTTGCTTTTTTCCTTGCTGATTTGTTTGAGTTCTTTGTAGATTCTTTGTAGAATCTAGTCCTTTGTCAGATATATACTTTGCAAATATCTTCTCCCATTCTGTAGGTTGCCTATTTACTCTCTTGATTATTTCTTTTGTTATGAAGAGGCTTTTAATTTTAATTTAGTTTTACTCACTTATTTTTGCTTTGTTGCATTTGCTTTTGGGGTTTTTTAGCTATAAGTTCTTTGCTTAGATCAATGTTCAGAAGAGTTTTTTTCCTAGGTTTTTTTCCAGGATTTTTATGGTTTCAGGTCTGACATTTAAGTCTTTAATCCTTCTTAAGTTAATCTTTGTGTATGGGGAGAGACAGGGATCAAGTTTCATTTTTCTATGAGTAGCTATACAATTTTCCCAGCAATATTTGTCAAATAGGGTATTCTTTCCTCAGTGTATGTTTTTGTCTGCTTTGTCAAAGATCAGTTGGTTGTTGTTACTTGAGTTTATTTCTGGATTCTCTATTCTGCTCCATTGGTCCACGTGTCTGCTCTTATACCAGTACCATGCTGTTTAGGTTACTACAACCTTGTAATATAATTTGAAATTGGGTAATGTGATGCCTCCAGATTTTTTTTCCCTTAGATTTGCTTTGTCTATTTTGTCTCTTTTTTTAGTTCAAACATTTTTTTTTCTAATTCTGTGAAAAATGATGTTGGTAATTTCATAGAGATTGTGTTGAGTCTATAGATTATTTTGGGTGATATGATCATTTTAACAATGTTGATTCTTTCAGTCCATTAGTATGGGATGTTTTTCCATTTGTCTGTGATTTCTATAATTTCTTTCATCATTGTTTTATAGTGCTGTAGAGATCGTTTACCTCCTTGGTAAAATATATTCCTAAGTGTTTTAGCTTTTTGACTTCTACTGTAAATAGAATTGAGTTCTTGATTTGATTCTAACTTTGGTTGCTGTTGGTGTATAGTCATGCTACTGACTTGTGTGTGTTGATTTTGGTTACTGAAACTTTACCAGATTCATTTATTAAGTCCAGATGTCTTTTGGAGTGGTCTTTAGGATTCTCTAGGTATAAGACCATATCATTGGTATACAGAGATGGCTTAATTTCTTCTTTTCCAATTTGGGTAACACTTTATTTTTTTTGTCTTGCCTGATTGTTCTGGCTAGGACTTCCAGCTCTCTGTTGAATAGAAGTGGTGAAAGTGAGCATCTTTGTCTTGTTCCAGTTCTGAGGAGCTTCATTTAACTATTCTCTGTTCAGGATGACATTGGCTGTGTATTTGTCATATATGGTTTGTATTATTTTGAGGTATGTTCCCTCTCTGTCTATTTTGCTGAGGGTTTTTATCATGAAAGGATGCTAGATTTTATCACACCCTTTTTCTGCATCTATTTAAATGATCATATGGTTTTTGTTTTTAATTCTGTTTATGGGGTAGATCATATTAATTGACTTGTATATGTTGAACCATCCTTGCATCCCTAGCATAAAACTCACTTGCTCATGTTGGATTTTTATGTTTAATGTGCTGTTGAATTTGGTGTGCTAATATTTTGTTCAGAATTTTTGCATCTATGTTCATCAGGTATGTTGGTGTGTTGCATTTTTTCCTCATTTTGAGATGGGGTGATACTGGCTTCTTAGAATGAATTAAGGAGAATCCCTCTTTTTCAATCTTATGGAATAGCTTCAATAACATTGGTATCAGTTTTTCTTTGAAAGTCTGGTAGAATTTAGCTGTGAGTTCATCAGATCCTGGACTTTAATTGTTGGGTGACTTTTAATTACTATTTCAATCTTACTCTTAATTATTGGTCTATTTGGGGTTTCCATTTCTTCCTGATTCAAGGTTGGGATGTTGTATGCTTCCAAGAATTTATCCATTTCATCTAGATTGTCTAATTTGTTTACATGTAGATGTTCATAATAAGCTTAGATGATCTTGTGTATTTCCATCACTTCAGTTGTAATGTCTTCATTTTCATTTCTGATTGACCTTATTTGAATCCTCTCTCTTTATTTCTTAATTACTCTACCTAGAGGTCTATCAATTTTATTTATCTTTTTGAAGAGAACCTTTCATTTCATTGATTCTTTGTTTCGATTTCATTTAGTTTACATCCCATAAATCTGATACGTTGTGATATATCCTCTTTCATATAAAATATTTTCTAATTTCCATTGTGACTTCCTCTTTGGTTGATGAGAAGTATGCTGTTTACTTCAAGTTTTCGCTTATATTCCTTCAATTGGACATGGATGAATAAAACTATGTTCAGGAATTCTATTTTGTATTTATTGTTGCAGTGGTTTTGTTTTAAAATCATAGTGACAATAAATGCATTTAATTCTGTTTCATGTGATTTGTGGAAATTTTAGTTAGTTTGTTTTTAATTTTGCTCTCTATAATCTGCACAGCTACCTCCATGAACTGTAAAAAAATGTAAATAAAGCAGAATAGAGATGAAAGAATCTTTGTGAAATGAATAGATGAGTGATTCTGTTTCCTAAGAATTTTCAATGACTTTGCTGATCTTGAAGTAAAATCTGGAGTTTTATTTGTGACTCTGGACTCTAGTGACTTTAGGTTTCTGCCAAATCTATCATTTTATGATATCATCTTGTCCCTTGCCCCTTTCTACAATCCTCTTGTGTTCTCTGCTTTGCTTACTTGGTTCTCCAGTGAAGGATTTCATGTCAAGGCATGTACAGACCATGATATTTGTTCACCCCAGCTTATGCCTCCCCTCCAGTCCTTCATAGGGATACATCATCTGAATCCTCAAGTCTCAGCTTAAATGGAACCTCCTTAGAAAGGCCATCCATACCATATTGTCTCCCTCAATCATTATTATTCATCCTGTTGATTTTCCCCTAAATGATGACCATAGAAAAGAATTCTTTTGTTTTTTGTGTTTACGTGTTTATTCTGTCCCCCCCAATAAAATGCAAGTTCCACAAGAGCAGGATTAATGTCTTTCCTGCCTTGACTGATAAAGTTGGTAATTTCGTGAAAAAAAATTTTATTTGTTTACTTTTTATTATGGGAATTTCAAACATATACACAAATTGGGAACAGTATAATTATCCTTCATACTCATCACCCAGCTACAATGTTATTGACATATGGCCAATCTTATTATATCTATACATTCTTTCTTCTTTCCCAGCTGGAGAATTTTAAGACAAATCCAAGATATCATATAATTTCACTCATAGATTCATCACTGCATAGAGATAAGAACTCTTTCTTTAGCACTGCCATAATACTCTTATAATGCCTAAAATATTCGTGAAAATCCCTTTATATTATCTAATGATCAGTCTATGTTCTAATTTTTCTAATGAACATTTAGTTTGTTCAACTGACGATCAAATAAGATCCACCACTGCATCTGGGTGGTATGTCTTTTAAATGTTTTTAAATCTGCAACTGTGTCCCTTCTCCCCTATTGTTTTTCAATTGCTGTTTCATTTCAAAGAAACTAGGTCATTTGTTTTATAAACCTTTCTACATACTGGATTTGGCTAGCTGAATCTTTGTTTTCCTGATACATTTTAAAAATTAGATTAAACTATTTTATTTAAAACACCATTTAAAGCATACAGATAAGTAGTTTTAGTCTATGGTAGCCACAGAGTTATGTAACCATCACCAACATCTAATTTCAGAATATTTTCATCAACCCGAAATGAAACCTGGTCCCCACTAATAGTTACTAATCCTCCCCTAGCCCTAGGCTATCTCTCATTTACTTTTTGCTTCTAGGTTGAACATTGTGGATATTTAATACAACGTAATTATACAATATATGATCTGTGATTGACTTTTTTTCACTCAAGCCAAGTTTTCATGATTCATCCATATTGTGGTATCTATCAGTACTTCATTCCTTGTTGTGGCTGTATAATATTCCATTACGTGGATATACCACACTTTGTTTATTCATTCACCATTTGTTAGACTTTTGAATTGTTTCACTTATTGGTTATGGTGAATAATTCTGTTACTGAGGTACATTCACAGGTTTATGTGTGGACATATGTTTTTATTTTTCTTGAGTGTATATATGTATATGTTAGAAATTAACCCATTGGGCCATGTTAATTTATGTTTAAATTTTTGAGGAATTTCCAACTGTTTCTAAAATGCCTGCACCATTGTACAATATCACCAGAAATGTGTGAAAATTCTAATTTCTCCAGATCTTTGTCAACTTTTGCTGTGTCGCTTTCTTTGGTTATAGCCCATTTTAATGGATATGAAGTAGTATTACATTGTAGTTTTGATTTTTAATTTTCCTAAAAACTAATGATGTTGAGAATCTTTTTACATTCTATTGATCATTAGTATATCTTCTTTGGAGATATGACCATCCCAATATGTTGCCCAATTTTTAATTGAGTTGAATTTTTTGTTATTAAGTGAAAAGTTTTCTTCACTTGTTCTAGATAGGTCTTTTATCAAATATACGATTTGAAAATGCTTTCCTTATTCTCTGAGTGGCTGTTCACTTTCTCTGTGGGTTTTTTTTTTTTTTTTTTTGAAACACAAAGGTTTTAAGCCTTGATAAGTACAATTTACTCATTTTTTTTTCATAACTTCAGCATTTGTTGTCATATCTGGGAAACTGTTACCCAATCCCATGCTATGAAGATTTAGTTCTGTTCTCTTGTAAGGGTTTAATAATTTTGGTTCCTTTTTTAAATTTATTTTTTATTTTATTTTAAATATGTGGGTACAATTCAGGGATAGGTATACTATACTATGGGGGGGGTAGGGAGGGGAAGGGAGGTGGGATTAACGGTAGTCAATATCCGTCTGGGGATGGGGGGCACACCTCATCAACTAGGGTACCTGCACAATGCATATTTGGATACCTAACCCTTAACTGTACCCCACAATTTTAAAATAAAAAATATGTGTTAAAAAAAGATACTTGCATATGCATGTTTATTGCAGCCCTATTTACAATCATAAAAACATGGAACCAACTGTGCTGCCCATTGAAACTGGCCTGGATAAAAAAATGTGGTACGTGTTCATGATGGAATATTAATTTTAGTTTTTACATTTAGGTTTAAAATTTATTTTGAGTTATTTTTTGTGTATGGTGCCAGGTAGGAGTCCAACTTCATACTTCTGCATGTGACTATCCAACTGTCCTAGCACTATTTGTTAAAAGAATTGTTCTTTCCTCATTGAATTTTCTTGACCATCGTAAAAAATCAATTGACCATAAATATAAGTTTCTTTCCAGACTCTCAATTCAATTCCATTGACCTATATATCTATCTTTATGTCATTGACACACTCTCTTGATTATTGTAGCTTTATACTAAGTTTGAAATCAGGAAAAGTGAGTCCTCCAACATTATTCTTTTTCAAGAGTATTTCCACTATTGTTGTTCCCTTCTATTTCTATATGAAATTTAGAATCTTCTTGCCAATTTCTACAAAGAATTCAGCTGGAAATTTTTTTTTTTGTAGCAATTGCTTTGAATCCATAGATACATTTGGGGAGTATTACCATCTTATCAATATTAAAGCTTCCAATGCATGAATATGAAATATCTTTCCATTTATTTAGAGCTTTAATTTCTTTCAATGATGTTTTGAAGTTTTCAGTGTGCAAATTTTTCACCTCATTAAAAAATTTGTTCCAAAACATTTTATTATTTTTGAGGTTACTATAAATGAAATTGTTTACTTCATTTTATTTGTGGATTGTTCATTGCTGATGTGTAGAAATACAATTGACTTTTGTGTATTGATCATGTATCAGCATTCTTAATGAATCCACTTATTCAAATAGTTTGGTCTTTTTTTAATTCCTCAGGATTATTTTATTATATATAAAATAAAACCTCCATCTTCCAGTCAAGATAGTTGTACTTCTTCTTTTCCATTCAGGATGTATTATATTTCATTTTCTTGCATAATTGTCCTGGGTAGGACATTCAGTACAATTTTGAGTAGAAGTGGTGAGAGCAGACAGTCTTGTCTTCTTGGTAATCTTAGGAGGAAAGCACCCAATGTTTCACTACTAAGTACTAAGTTAGTTGTGTTTTCCATGGGTACTTTCTATCATGTTGAGGAAGTTTCCTTGTATTTCTAGTTTGCTGGATGGTTTTATCATGAAAAGGTTTTGTTTTTTGACAAGTGTTTCTTCTATTTCAATTGAGATGATCATGCAGTTATTATCTTTTTATTATATTAATATAATGCATTGAGAGGATTGATTTTTGTATATTGAGCCAGCTTTGCATGCCTTAAATAAATTGTATTGGGTTATGGTGTATAATTATTAGTATAAAAATTTATATTGTTGACTTTGGTTTGCTTGTATTTTGTGACAAATTTTTGCCTCTATATTCATAAAAGAGATTGGTCTGTAGTTTTCTTGTGATGGCTTTATTCATTTTATTAACAAGATTCTACTGACCTCAGAGAATGACTTGGGACACATTCCCTGCTTTTGAAAATTTTGGAAGCGTTTATGAAGTATTGGTGTTACTTCTTTTCTAAACATTCTTAGAATTTACCAGTGTAGCCATCTGGAAGTGGACTTTTCTTTTTGGAAAGTGTTGTGTTTTTCTTGTTTGTTTTTGTTTTCCCCCTCACAACTCAGTATCTTTACTTATCTAGATCTATCTATATTTTCAATTTCTTCTTGAAACAGAAACCCATTGTTTCCCCTCCAGAGGCTACTAGACTACTAGGCTACTAGACTTCTAGGGGGTTTGATGCAAATTTGTTACATGCACAGAATGCATAGTGTTCAAGTCAGGGTATTCATGGTGTGCACCACTGGAGTATAATACATTTTTGCTAAGTGTAGTCATCCTACTCTTCTGCCAAACCTTAAGTTTATTCCTTTTCTCTTACTGTATGTTTGCACCCTTTAGCCTACTTCTTTTCATCCTTTCCTACCCCAGAACCCACCTCTCACTCATGTTTCTCAGTCTCTGTAATCTGTTTTTGCCCTCTCTACCTCCATGTGTTCAAATTTTTTATCTCCCATATGTACATGATAACATTAAATATTTGTCTTTTCGCTGGGCATGGTGACTCAAGCCTGTAATCCCAGCACTTTGGGTGGCCGAGGCGAGAGGACTGCCTGAGTCCAGGGGTTTGAGACTAGCCTAGGCAACTTGGTGAGACCTTGTCCCTACAATCAATCAATCAATCAATCAATCAATAAAAATTAGGCCAGGAGCAGGGGCTCAAGCCTGTAATCCCTGCACTTTGGGAGGCCGAGGTGAGTGGACTGCCTGAGACCGCGATTCGAGAACAGCATAGACAACTTGACAAGGCCTCATCTCTACCCTAAAAGTCAAAAATTAGCCAGGGCGAGGTAGCTCACCTGTAGTTCGGCTACTTGGAAGGCTGAGGCGGAAGGATCGCCGGAGCCCAGCGGGTTGACACTGGGGTGTCCATAAGCATGCCACTGCACTCCAGCCTGGGCGATGGAGTAAGACCCCAACTTGAAAAAAAAATTAGCCAGGCGTGGTGGTGCGCACCTGTACTTCCAGCTACTTGGAAAGCCGAGGTGGAAGGATTGCCTGAGTCCAACAGGTCTAGGCTACGATGGCAGTGAGTGTGCCATTGCACTCCAGCCTGGGTAACAGAGTGAGACTCCAACTCAAAAAAAAAAATTGCCTTTTCATGCCTGACATAATGACCTTCAGTTCCATCCACATGGCTGCAAATGACATGGTTTCATTCTTTTTTATGGCTGAATAGTATTCCACTGTGTACATATATCTCATTTTCTTTATCCATTCATCTACTGATAGGCACTTAGGTTGATTCCATGTCTTGGGCTGCTGTTTTTCATAAAGATCTTGACTGAGCATCTAATGGTTTTGAAGACCATAGAACTGGAGAGAGAGTTCTGAGAAATGGGCCAGTTATACCACCACAAATCTTAATGCTTTTATAGAAATCTAACAATTTTTCTTAAATAGATGCTCTTCCAATTGTTGCAAGACTTTTATTAATTTCTGTTTTTGAAAACATTTATTAGACATTTATTCCCACTGTTCTTGTTGCTTTGCTAGAGGAACAGATTTTTATATGTTCTTACCTGACCATTCCCACTCACATTATTCCCAAAGATTTATTTTTATATGTCATAGCTAGGAGTAATCTTAGGATTTCATCTGTCTAATTTTATATGTATACAGCTGAAAAAGATGTGGTTCATCTCTTCTGATCTTAGGTGGTTGTAAGAGTTTTTTTTTAAGTTGGAGTTCCTTAACAATGGACGTTTTCTTGCTCACTGTATATTCATTGAACCTAGCACTGGGTCTGGCCTATGCCAAGTGTGCAAAAAATAATAATTTTGTTGTTTGCTCATATACTTGAATAGTGCCCTACCCTACTGCACGCCTTGCAGCTCATGCATCAACTGAAAAGGCAAAGTTCCTTGGACCAAGAGTGGGTGGTACCTGGGGTTAAATTCCGTATCTGTGTCTCATAGAAATACCAAACTGTCAGTTATATGTGGAATATAGTATGTATTATGGAAATAGAATGTTTTTGAAATTGGTGAATGCCTCTGCCTATACCTGGATTAGTAATGATTTAGCTCGTTTACTCAGTCTCTGAACTGAACATTTACAATAATAATCATTTTAATAAGAAATCGAAACCCTTTAAAAGCCTAAAGAACATCTTAAAAGCTGTAAGAAAAAAAAATAGAGGGAACTTATTTCTTTCAAGATAAGTTTTTGTTATAATTCTTTGATAGCTGTTTACTACTTCTTTTATAGCTCTTTGTTTATTCAACAAATATTAATTGAGTACTTGCTCTGTGCCAGACCTCATTCTAAGTCTGGGGATACAACGATGACCAAGACAAACATGGCCTCCTTCCCTCTTAGAAAGTAAATGGCAACTCAAATCTAAGCCGAAAATGAAATGGAATCACCAGAGAACCTCATTCGTAACCATGCTGGATAAAGTATAGGCATATACTGCAGTCACAGCCCTAGAATACCTTCTAGCATGCTGCAAGTTCTTATGGGAGGTTGAAACCATTTTCAAATAATGTCCCTGTATGCCGCTCCTTTTTTTTTGGTCATTTGGCACCTCATTTCTCTAAGCATTCTAGTGTGAACTTTCCACATTTTCTGTGGTCTTTTTACTTCCTTCATCTTTTCCATTTATTTTGTGATTCATTCCCTCTAAGAAAAGCTGATGGTAGGTTTCCTTATTTAGGTATTTTTTTTTTCCTTTGATATGGAAAGCAGGGAAATAAATAGGAATATGTAAAGAAAGTACCAGGAGGATGGTACGATTTCAGGGACTCCAAGACTTCTCCCTGATCAATATCTGGCACTACATAGGTCTGCTTCAGAAAGTTGGGGGCTCTTGTTAAAAAGCAAATAGTTCTGGGAAAATTGTTGCTTTGAGTCTTGTAAGTCATTTCTGTATTGAGGTGAGTGAGTTTATTTAAACCTTTCTGAGAACAAATTCGGAGTGGGAAAGACAGAAAAATTGTGAGCAGTCAGAGACAAAACTTGTTGATACCACCAATACAAAGAAGAATCTATCAGCGTTTTTATGCTGAACTGAATTTTCTATACTTTCGAACTGTAGTCCCAAGTTCCTTTAAGATGCTCTAAAAAAATCACGTTAACAATTAACATGATGTTAATGATAACTACTGAAACTCCACTGACTGTAACACAGGATAAGCTGACACTTGGGTCATATGAAAAGATTCCCTATTTCTTCCTATATGTTCAGTGCCTCTAATGCATTTCTTTCCTAAAAACCCCTTCCTGTTCCAATCTTAAGGATGAGAGCTCTTCTTAGTATTAGATTATTGGCTACTAAGTCAGTGGACTCAAAATTGAGATTAAAGAACAACTATAGCACTAAAATTTGAGACAGAACAAAAGGTCGGCACTTATAGATGAAGATACAGGTTAAGGTTTGGTTAGATGACTTACTAAAATATGGTATGTTCACTATATATCCTGCCCTGTTTATATGTCAATTTCTGCCTTAAACACATGAACCTAGATGCTTCTGTACAAAAATGTTTACTCTCCTCAGGAACACAGCTTAGATTTTAATCCTTAGTTATTCTTTTCATTTCAGTGTGACTGTTTTAATTATTTTTTCAATTTTAACTAATTAATTTCAATGATATACTTTACAGTCATATCAAAAATAAGTTTTTAACACGAAGGAAATGTCTTAAATGAACCCAGCCTTTAAATGAATAGCAGTTGTGTGAAATTGTGTGTGATACCATCCAATGTAAAATATGTGGACATAACAATTACAGACCATCTGTTAAACTGGCATCTTGTTGTGCAGGAATGAAATTTCAATTACGTTTTATTATCAGGAAGTGTAAATGACAGATCCCATATGAAAACCCACAGCCAGTAAACTGTCTAAATAAAGAGTGGGATGTCATACAGTTAAGGAGTTGGATCAGGTTCTCTGATTACATACTTTGTAAATAATGTGCTTGTTCACCAGCTCTTGGAAGTACTACTTGTAAGGTGGCAGTTGTTTTTACAGTGATGCCCGTATGGAAGGTAAATTGGAATGGTCATGTGACACAGTCCAGTTGTCTGGTTAATGCATGATTCACCACTTTAGCTGGAGAGACTGAAATTAAATCATGCATGAGATAAACGAATGACTTGAAAATGGAGAAACAAAAATCAGATCTCAACAGTCTCTAATGAAGTTTGATTTGCTGGAAGCCGTGTATCTGTAGTTCATAGACCAATTCACAGCTCCCAGGAACTGATGTCATGATCGAATGATCCAACAGAGATTCAGCTGTGGTTTTGAATCATTCCAGGAGGGGGAACGTCTAACACTACCAGCGTGTCTGAGGACAAGGATCTGGATTATTAACAGGAGAATAAATGAGCTTATAGTTTTTGCCAGTGAAACATATCTCATATCTCAGTGAACAAGGTCCTTAATTTTCTGATCTGTCACTGTTATTGATATCTATTATTGCTGGAGCTAGTCAAGAGAAAAAGAAACCATACCAAAAATCTAATTGCTCCAGAAGTAACTTGCAGAGTTGTCAAAAAGAAGCTTAATCCTCATTCCCATAAAACAAGCTAAAAATAATCGCAAGCCATTTCTCTTTAGCTTACTTCTGAAAATCACATAATTAACTAAAGCTCTAATGCATCATAAAAGGCATAAGAGTTATTCAAACTCTTCCAGGACTTTTGCTGAGTAATGGTGGTGTAATTTAGTAGCTGGAATCCAGCGCTGAACAGGACTTACCAAAGATATCTGCAACGTGTGGTCTGTCCCTCTGGTTTCTGCTACTTCCACATTTTAGGGATATCCCAGAAAGACAATTCTTCAGTGGACTTTTACTGTTAGGTTAGTTCTTCTGGCTTTTAGTAGAGAGTGAATTTTTCTTTTCTTTTTTTTTTCTTTTTTTTGGTATTCTTTTTAAAAAAGAATGAGCTGGAAACAAGACCAAGAAAAGCAAACTTTTATATGAATTGAGGATATGTAAGTCCACATTTTTTTTTTTTTTTTGGAGATAGGATAGAAAAAGTAGTATGCTATAGAATACTTGGAACTAGCATTGGAGAGTACCAGAACAGGCTTGTGTCAAGATTGCAGATGAGTTTTCACTTTTTTTTTTTTTTTTTGAGTTGCAGTCTCACTCTGTTGCCCAGGCTGGAGGGCAGTGGCACGTTCATCACTCAGGGCACCCCATCATCGACCTGCTGGGCTCTGGTGATCCTTCCACCTCAGTCTTCCAAGTAGGCAGAACTACAGGTACATGCTACCATGCTCGGCTAATTTTTTATTTTATTATAGAGATGAGGTCTCGCCAAGTTGCCCCTGCTGGTCTCAAACCCGCGGGCACAGGCAATCCACGCACCTTGGCCTCCCAAAGTGCTGGGACTACAGGCTGAGCCACCGAGCTCGGCCTTCACTTCGTTTTTAAGAACATTTTTATAGAGATGTAATTTACAAGCAGTGAAATGCACCGATCTTAAGTCTACTGTTCAATCATTTTTAATAAATGATACACTCGAGTAATTTATGTTACTACCAACATATAGAACATTTTCATCACACCAGAAGGTTTTCTTGGGTCCCTTTCCAATCAGTCTTTCTGCCTTCCACTCCCAGGCAACCACTGATCTTATTTTATTATCACAGATTCATTTTGCCTATTGTAACATGTCATACAACTGGAATCACACAGTAAATATGGTTTTGTGGAAAGCTTCTCTCACTTGGTATGATGGTTTAGAGATTAATCCGGGTTGCCTATGGCATATATCAGTAGTTAATTAATTTTGATTGATGCGGGGTATATTTTGTAATAGAAATATACCAACAGATAGCTTGTCTATTTTTCTGTTAATGGACTCTTGTGCCATTTCTAGTTTGGAGCTATTATAAATAAAACTGCAATGAACATTCTCGGATATTTCTGTGGACGTTTTGGTTCTCTTAAATAAATCCTTATGATTGACATTTCTGGGTTATAGAGTAGATGTGTATTTAACTTTCTAGGAAGTTTTCAGTGTTCAAAGAGATTGTACCATTTTTTCATACCCACCCATGGATCCATATCCTCACCAGTATTTGATGTTGTTATTTTCGTCTATCTCATGTGTAGAGATTGAATTAACTTTTCTCTTTTAAAATTTAATTTTATTTATTTTAAAGATGTGGGGCACAATTCAGGATTAGGCATACAAGTGGCCATTGCACAGGTCAAGTTTTGGCCTCCCTTTGGTCCCCACTTTGGCTGGTTTGAGATCAGGTACCCTTACCGATGTCGTGTCCCTCCACCCTGACCCCTAGCCCAGCAGTATCCCACTACTGCCAATCCCTTTCTTAGAGTATCATGGTAAATGTTCAGGGTCTGCTTATGAGTGAGACCATGTGGTAGATTGAGTTAACTTTCAATGCATTCCAATACAACAACAACCCAAGACCTCTAAGGTCTAGAGTTGGGAACTAGAGGATCAAGACTTGAAGCTTACATCAGCTCTTTAGGTGTCAGGCCCTGGAAGGTCATGGCTGGGGCACAGGAGGAATCGATTCATGAGAAGGATTTTGAAGTCTTGATCCACATCTAAGCCAGCTACCCAGAAGTCATCTCATATTCCCCTTTCCTCACTCTCATTCCCTTGCATCTGTCTGGACACCGAATCCTGTCAACTCTGCCTCCTTGCATCTCCCTTTGCAGTGCCCGGTTATTGCTTCCCAGGTGTTGTGCTTTACTGTGGTCCTTCACGATTGCTCCTCTGTCCTATGCGCTAGTTTCCTAATCACCTCACCTACCCACGGAGAGAGATCCTTCCAAAGTGGGGATCTTCCCTTGACGCCTTCCTAAGCTCTTTCAATGGCTCTTCATTTTCTACAAGATGTAAATAAATAACAGCTGAAATGTATTAAGGCTCATGCTGGGCCAGGCACTGATGTTAGCACGTTACTCTGTTCCTGTAAGACTCTTTGAAATAACTATTTATATTAGTTCCATTTACATATAATGAAGCCAATGCTTAGAGAACATAAGTAACTCTCCAGAGTCGAACACCAAATCAGTGGGAGATTTTAGCCCCGAACCCAGATGTGTTAGACTCCCAAACATGTGACCTTAACCCATAGAAGAGGAGCCTTCATAAAGCTCATGGGAAGCTTCTTAGCATGAAGCTCTGCTTCCCAGGTGGCAGTGTGAGAAGCCCTTGGGCCAGCTCCCCAGTGAAACAAGCACAGCTCACAAAAACTGTAAAAAGCAAAGAAACAAACAACTATTTTAAGTCTCTGGAAATTTTCTTAACGACATACTATAAATAAAGAGATACTCCAGAAAGTCTACAAAACTTCAGTGAGAACAACAGGAGTCTGTGGCATTTGAGTAATTATTACGTGCTCCTTCCCTCCTGCTTGGCTCAGTTTCCCAGAAGCCCTACTGTAGACAGCCAGGGCTCCCTACCCCCTCAGCTCCAATCAAGGATCACCGTATCTCACTGGGAGGAGCAGGTTGCCATTATTTCTCATTCCCGCCAACTCCCAGCTAAAGAGGCTAAATTCCTGGTGAAAGGCTAAATTCTCATTCCCCTGATAGGTCAGCACTACCTTCCTCCATCTAGTAAATACCTAGAAGATAGAGGTCCTCCCTTAGTCAGGGCAGGCTAAAAATACTGAGGTCATTTTTTGCCTCACCCCAACTTAATGATAAAGTAGAGATTCAGCATGAGGAGACCAGAGGCTACCTTGCAGCCAGCACACATAGTTGTGGCTCAGATGCTTTGACTAAGAGGAGAAGCAATCAATGAAAAGGGAACCCCAGCGCTTTCCAGAGGAACTGATTATTTGAAACAGTTAGTGTAAGGAAGTTCAAACCTAAGGGAGGTGTTGAAAACAATAGCTAATAAGTTAGATCATAGGCCAACTGGCTCACCAGAGCTAGCATGAGATAAATTTGTTTCAAGATCTTGGGACAGGTGGTGATGGTTAGAAAGGGCAGAATAACTAGATGATTTTACTCCTCTCTGGTTCTAAAATCTGAGGAGAACAGGTCCCATACTGTACCTTGGCTGGAACAAAGCAGAAACCCTTGGTTAGCAAGACGGTACAGGCATAGTGCAAAAGGTCTCTTCTCAGAAAAATAAGAAAGGAAAGGTCAATGCATGGGAAAAATCCAGCAAATACTCTAAGGGTCTAAGTTGAAACAATGGGAGTAAGAAAGTGGAAACCCTTCGAGGTACGTTTTTGAGCAGTGAAAATGTGAATTGGAAAGAATAGCAATAGCAAGACACAGTTACTTTTTTTCTTTTATTCAGAAATACTGAGTATCTATTATGCACCATGCATTATCCGGCAAATGTGGGTCTGTAATGATAGTCATTTCTGGTTTGGATTCACATTTGCATGGCATGGGCTGTGTGTGGTGTGTAGGCATTTCAGCTTTAGCTAATTTATCTGAAAATCCATTACTTTCTTTAGTGAAATGGTTGGAGGTTTTTAACAGTTCTGCTATGGGACACAGATAGTTATATGACTCTCAATGCAAATATATTTCTGGAGATGCTAAAATTCTAGGACTATTGAAATATAAGAATGTTATTATTTTACTGCATATTATTTTTTCCAGATTTTTCTAAGTGAGTTTTCTTTCTTTTTCTGTTCTTTCACAAATATTTCCTCAATATTTGGTAAAGTACAACAGGATTATGCAGCAGTCAACTGCCCAGAAGTCCTTCAGCCTCCAAGATAGACGGATGGTGATGCTTGCAGTGAATGGGACTGAACCCTTTTTAACTAAAAAAAGAAAAGACAGATGCGGGAAGAGAGTGATTTAGAGTCATGGCTGGCAAGAAGACTCAAGGAAACAGTTGGGGTATGAGCAAGCTATCTCCAGAAGCCTTCTTTCAAACCATTTTGAAAGGAATGTTTAAAAATGGCAAAAGAGAGCATGAGAATGAGTGAAAGCGTGTGAGGTAGAGACTTGTGGTATAATAGGGGACTGTGAGTTGAGTTATAAAGACTTTATCTTAATATATAGTTGAATGAGGGTTAGAATAAAATCACTACTATAAAACTAGGTATTTCATTTCTTGTTCTGTCCGGAATACACAAGCATAGACTTAAACTGGAGATGGAGACATGGATTGTTTAGCTCATATAAAAATTTTGAACAAT